>JAWNPB010000148.1:14517500-15117500 GCA_035045355.1 Drosophila lacicola
AACCGCGATACAGACGCGCATTGAGAGATAGCGTATCTCATTAAAACAACCAGCAGCAGCAGCAGCAGCAGCAGCAGCAGCAGCAGCAGCTGGCATTAGTTTATAGTATATGCATACTAGTATAGTATCTATGTGTGTGTGTGTGTATTGAGTATATAATTAGTAATTGTTGCACAAGCGATGCAAACTGTTGGTGAGCGGCGATCTGTTAGCTGCCGCCAGACAAAGCCGGGTCTCCATGCCAAGCAACGTTTATACGTTTCTAGCAACAGCAGCTGCAATAACAACAACAACAACAACAACAAGCGGCAGCATCAGGCAACTAGCAACAACAACAACAACAACAACAACAATAAAGGCAAAACGCAGCCGGGCAGCGCTGCAAAATTAAAACCCAGTTTGAAGGTCAGCTGCGACACGAGCTGCGTGGCCCGGCAACAGCAACAGAAACAGCAGCAGCAACAACCACAACAACAACCACAACAACAACAAAATAACAACAACAACAACAATACTTTGCACAATTGTGTTGTCTCTTGACAACTGACGTCAGCAACAGGAACTGAAAAAAAACGCGCATGCGTTGGCGCGTTTTTAAACGCTAGCTTAAATAATTTTTTTCTCTCTATATATACATTTTATTTTATTGTTTATTTTTTTTTTGGTTTTTTTGAATTGGGCAAAATACGTGTGTAATTATGGTGTGCGTGTGTGTGTGTGTGTGCAATTTTTGAAGATAACCAAATATGCATGCTTATAAACACACACACATATGTCACAGTCTGAAGTGCGCGATTGAACATATTGAGTGCAATGTGAAGAGCGCTCTTAACGCCTCTCTATGCGATTCTCAAGAGCTTAAGTGCTGCGTATCGATTATATTCAGCTATAAATTAATTGAGTTCGATGTGAAATGGAGTAAAGGGAAATGGAGAGAGAGAGAGAGCTACAGCTCCATAAATATTTATGTACTACCAAAATAAACATAAACTTGTAGAGTTTGGAAAAACATACAGATACGCTTCGCATATTAGATTTAATCAGTTAAAGATTTTTAAGCGGAAGAACCAGGAACTAAGGCAATAAAAATCAGAGTATAAAACATTTATGAAAATTACAGTCGGTTACACCTGATAAACAATATTCCCTATTTACAAATCGAATCAATCAAAAAAAAGTCGAGCAGTGATTTTCAAAGTGTGACTTTGGCCAAGTATTTAGAGAAGGTCATGAGTAGTCTATAACTGTGGCTGAGCTAGGAAGAGGGACAGTTGGCCTGAGACGTATGGTACAGCAAGTCGGTAATTGCCTAAAGCTAATATACACTTCTCGATGCCTGAACAGGGTATCCAAAAATGAAAAGCCTTTAATTATTCAATGTTTCGGAAACCATGCTCCATGTTTAACCCACATATGCACATGCATATGCTTTGCTAACTCCTTTCGTTTCAGTGAACGCTACCCCCTCCCCCTCCCACCCCTCTCCCCCACAATGTCCGCGCTCATTTCTCTGCGCTGCCCACAGTGCTGCACTTCCACTCCTTCGCATGCAGGCGATTAACGGTTAACGTTCTCTTTCCGGTTTCGCTTTGCAAATCGTTGCCCAAAATGCTTGTAACGAGTTCAAGATCTGATCGCACGTTGTTGTTGTTGCTGTTGTTGTTGTTGCTGTTGTGGCCGTGCCCATAACAGCGTCAATTAAATTATGTTGCTGGCAACATTTTACAATTTGCAACAAATTGTTAACAGCAACAACAACTGCAACAACACAAATCAATATCAGCACGACATTGCATAGGCTATCTCCCTCGCACCGCGCTCTGCTCGCCACACTCGATTTATTTTTGGTTTATGCTTTGCTTCACTTTTCAATTATTATTTGGTGGACAGCGACAAGAGGAAGAGTTGCTGCTGTCCCTTTGCTTAGCGTGGGATAATCGCATGTTGCTGACCTTGAAAGTGTCTCTCTAAACATTCGTATGTGCGTATGTATGTATGTGTTTGTGTGTGTGTCTGTGGTATTTCGGCGGGTCAAGTGCTGCGATTGTCTGTCTCACTGCTCCGTTTTGTCCTGCTGCTTCTGCTGCTGCTTTTTTTGCTGCTGCTGCGACGCGTCGCTGGCCGTCTTGCGAGCTTCCGGCTACCAAATGGATGACCACAAAGGCTTTGGCTGCCGCTGCTGACCACAGACACAACACGCAATTGTTGTTAGACAATGACAATGGCAGCGGACATTGCGGACAGACGCAAAGCGAACCGAGCGACTTTCCGGCGCGTCTTTTGTGCGTGCAGCGCTGCTCGCTGCTCGCTGCCCGCTGCAGCAGTTTAGCTTTGGCAAATTCTCTCCTTATATGTGTTTTTTTTTTTTTGGTTTTTATTTGTTTTTTTTAATATTTTGTGTTCTGCGCTGACCATTGGGCGGATATTATTTAGACGCTATTGTGTGGCGCCGCTGCCGTTCACGTCGACTACCTGCAATTAGCTGTCACAGCTGCCGCTGCCGCTGCCACGGTGCCGCAGCCATAAATTAATTACGAATTGTAAACAATGCAGCGCAGGCGTCGCATAAATAAATCTTTCGCATGTGCGCATAAATTTGCATTGCGACCTTGATGGGAGCCCAGTCGTGTGCGCCGCACTCTTTTAACTATTGGCAATGTTTGTACAAGCCCGCCGCCTACCTACCCCTTTCCTTTGCTCTCTTACTTCTTACGCTCACGCTTTTATCATCAGATAACGGCACAAGTTGATAAGCAGCCGCGAGAGCAACAACAATGGCAAGCCAAAAGCAACGAACGGTGCGTAAAGCAACGCAACGCAACGCAACGTTCAAGTTCAAGTTCAATGTCAATGCTGTTTATGCATACATGCATACATATGTATATGTACGTACATATGTATATGCATGTCCGCGTATGTATAAATACAAAACTCGTTCAATCGCACAAAGCATACACACACACGCTCACGCACACCAGTACGCACGTATGCAGACGATAGCAGCAGCAGCAGCAGCAGCAGCAGCTACATACATGCAAAACGTATACATTTGGTTTATGCGTTTTGTGCGTCATTTCGTGGGCAACAAGTGGGCAGACAGCCGCGACAGCGCCAGCGCCAGCGACAGCGACGTCAACGTTAACCGTTGGCTGTTGCTGTGCGCTTGTATTGCTCTTTTTGGCATGCGAAGCGTGCGACCGCGGCCGCACTCTCACACGAACTTGTTTGCTGTGACGTCATCTCAGACATTGCGTTTCTGCCTCTACGCATGTTTCGTTTTTTGTTTTGTTTTTGTTTTTGTTTGAATTTCTTGTATTTTTGGGGGCGCGTCTGTGTCTGGAGCTTAAAAAATTGTGCGTGAGACGACAAAAATGCGTGTGACGTGCGAAACAGCTGATTGCATGCGCATGTGTGTGCGGCATGTGAACGAGCGCTGAAAACGAACTCGAAACAAATACATACATACATACATATATCGATTAAGCGCAAGCATCGATCTACAGAGCATGCGAATGACAGTATGGATATATGTACATACATATGCATGTATGTGTTGTGTGTACTCTGTTGCTTGTATGTAAATATACGTGTCATAAATCATACAGCCACACACACACACACGCACAAAGTCTCAAACGTTGTCTCTACTTTTTGGAGACTTCTCTCACAAGCATAGATTTTGTTGGCGGTTTTTGTTCACTTGCTTCGGTTTTTGTTGTTTTTATTTTTTGGTTTTCGCCACACTAATTTTGTTGGGACTCTAATTCCAAGGTCATCGTCGCATTAGCGCAACTCGTCCGACGTCCGGCGGCGTCGTGCAATCAGTCAACAGAAAAGAGAGAGAGAGAGAGAGAGAGGGGGAGAGGGAGAGGGAGAGGGAGAAACAAAAAATCCAAACATGAGTTTCAAGGCGTTCCAAAATGTTTGATGGCAAATGGAATTCATTTATTTATGATTTGTGGCTTGTTGCCGGTTGCATTTGGCTAATTAACTCAATCATAATGGCCATAATCAACGCTCAAGTGTACAGAATTTAACGCACCCAAAAATACCAAGTACAAAAAGAATACTTAAAATAAACAGTTGCCACATTTGATGAGATAATTTTTAATTTTATTTATTTATTTTTTCCTGCGTTTTTGCAATTCACATTTTGTGCGCGCCTCCTCTTAACGCCGCCCGCTGGCTCTCATGCGCATTGCTCACACATGCACCCAGACACACATACACACACACACACACACACACACACACCCGCGCACTCGCAGGTTTTACAAACGCGCTGCGCCCTTGCCTTTTGCCATCTCCTCCTTCTCTGTCGCTGCCTCCGCCCTGGCTGCTGCTGCTGCTTCTGTCGTTTCGCACGCTACACTAACGACAAACGGCGTTAAAGCTCTCAGCTGCTGCGTTGCGTGCGCTGACGCTGACGCTTGCTTTTGCTTAATGCTTTTGCACGCCGCTTCGCACACACAGACACACACACACACAAACAGACGCACACAAACAGACGCAGGCAGGCAGTCACACACGCACGTATACATAGGCACACAGACGCTTGCACACAAAGTTGGTTCCGCTGCGAATGCGAATATCAAGGTCAACATGTGATGTGTGCCCGCTCTCTGTGCCCCCGCTGACGTCGGCGTCGCAGTCGCAGTCACCGACGCCGCCGCCGCCGCCGCCTCTGAAATGAGCTCTAAGAAAATAATTAAATAGCAGCAGTCGGCAAAAAACGCAATTTTTATTTGAAGCGCAGTTGTTAAATTAGAAATGCCATATTTTTATTTGGCCTTTTCTGCAGTTTTTGTTTTAGCCTTTTTTTTCCTGCCAAACTTCTCCATTTGGCCATTAATCAGCATCAAAGGCCAAAAAAGTTAACTGCAAAGCTTTTGTTACACTCACGTTCAGAATATTGGATACATAGTTGGAAAAGAAATTTACCATAAATAAAAGATCATACATAATTTTATACTAATAAAGGTATTACATATATAAGTATAGTTTGGCTAAGTTTTCAATTTAATTGTAGATTTCTAGAGAATTTTCATCAATAACTTTATGCTTAAAGCTGAATTGTTGAATGTATTTGAAGAATATTTTGTCGTAAGTTTTAGATTGCAATGAGCTATGGCCAAGTTATTTAATATATTTTATTTGATATTTATTTAGTTCTTCGGAGGAATTTTAAATAGAATTTCTAATTTTCATAAATTTGGATACTATAGTACGTAAAAATGTTTGGGAACAACAAACTATTTCTTCCTGAATTATTTTTTAAAGCTTGAAGTCGTGTGATTTTTATCAAAAAAATCGATTAGATTCGATATCGATAACCTTTTTTTTTTTATCATATTTCGTAGCTTGTTAAAGCTATAGATAGCAAATTTGTTGTGCACAATATCTTACACAGATCCAGAATATAAAGCTGACTTTAGTATATATTATAGAGCTATAAGTTTTGCTTGGTTTTTGATTGCTGTGCACTCAACAGTTTTGTGAGTCACGCAGTTTGACAGGCACTGATTCCCACGTGACGCTCAAACTGCAAAAAGTGAAACAGCGCAAAGGCTAAGGGGCTGATTTGGGCAGGAATGGTGCAGGGGGGGGGGGGAGCATTTACTATATAGGTGTGACGACTCTGCCAACAAAAGTTTAAAAACAAGATAAAAAACAAAAAACAGAGACGCCGGGTCGGTGAGGCGCTGCTGCAAAAGGTTAACATTTCTATTATGGCCACTCCCTGAAAGTATTCTGGTTGTTGTTGTTGTTGTTGTTGCTGTTGTTGTTGTTGCTGTTGTTGTTGCTGCTGCTTCTTGACCACCATCAGAGCCGAGTTGGGTCGCCAAAACACTGCGGCGAAATATGCAAATTATTATGTTTGCATATCGCCTGCGCTATATATGTATGTGCATAGATTTCCCCGTTGTTGCTGTTGTTGTTTTGGTTGTTGTTGCAGCAATTTTGCTTTGCCGCTTGCGGCACTTTACATTGTTGTTGCCGTTGCCGTTGCCATTTCTGCGCTCTGTGCCCAGCAGAGGGCCACCGCAAACTTGCAACTGCCAAGTGCAACGCGCAGTCTATGCCCCATGCCGCATGCCGCCTGCCACCTGCCGCAAGCCACTTGCCGCTTGCCTCTGATCTGGCCACATTTATGTCTTAATATAATTTAAGCTGCAGCTGCAGTTGCAGCCTTCTGATGCTGCCTGCCTATAGATGCTACTGCCCCAACAGCCGCCGCCGAACTGCACCCACCTGTGGCCCCGCCTTGTGCCCAGCCGGGTTTCGGCTGCTCCTCGGGCTGATCCGCACAATTTGCGGCTGTGGCAGACATGGTTATTAGCTTTTCTTTTTACCTAGCTCTTGTTGTTGTCGTTCTTATTATTAGTATTATTATTATTATTATATTTTTTATTGGGCATCTCTTGCCTCTTGAAGGCTGCTCTCCCGCACTTGTAATGTGCGCTAATTTCTGTTATTTGCATTCAGCTGGCTCTTTGGCAAATATTCTTGTAATTATTGCACAAATTGCAGCATATTTGATTTTTATTGATTTTCCCAAAACGTGCAATTGTGTGAGCGCAGCCTTGTGGCCTTTTTTAGATCGTTCGATACAAATTATTTTTAACGATCTTAGCTTGTAATTGTTTTACTTTGTCTAATTTCTTAACTTTACTTTTCTTTTATTTATGTTTATTTTGTTTTTATTTGTTATCACATAAATAAAATTAACAAACTCTTATACAAATTATTTCATTTTAATTATTTAGTTTATTTATTTTTTATTTTTTGAAAGTAAGCCACATTTAAATATGAGAAATGCATATGAATTGATTTAAGTTTTTGAAATTTATTTAAATTTCATGAAATTCAATCAAAAGCTACGGCGCAGACATAAAGTCATTTAGTTTTTAGTGTTGCAAACCGCTTTCTACGCTGCTCTTGTGTGTTGTCAAATGGTAAACGAAGCAAAGCAACCAAATACAAAATGTAAAAGAAAATCTTTTCGGTGTTTTAAAGTAACTAAAAGAAAGAGTTTAAGAATATGATTTTTCATTTATTTATTTATATTTTTTTGAAATTTTTTAATTATTTATTTGTCAATTCTATCTGTTTATATTTTAATAATTGAATATATATGGCTTTAATTTAAATTTGTCTTTGTTAGTTAGTTAGTTAGTATACATTAGTTATTGAATACTCTAAAATATTTAATATATCTTTTACTTAGCTAAATAGTTATACTTTTATATTTATACATATTTTAATGAGTTTTTTAGTTTTACTTATATATTTAATATATATTTATATAGTTATATTATATTGTATTATATTATCTTATATTACATATATTTAGATTAATTATATAGTTATATTATTATAATTCGACATGTTTGTATTTGCTTTTACAAATTTGTCCTAAACACACGATCATTTCTTTAGACCAAGTTTGAGTAACAGTAGCAGTAGAAATTGCAGCAGTTGCAGTAGAAGTAAAAGGCTTAAAGTCTGGCTTAAAGTCTGGCCCAAAGTTTTTCTGGCTAGCGCCTGGCTAGTTAAAGGCCGACAGCAGCTGCCCTTGGAACAGTTTCCCACATTGATTTATGGTTGTGCGTACACACACACACACACACACACACACACACGACTGCAAACAACTGTTGGCAATTGCAGTAGCCAGTTCCAATTACAGTTCCTGTACCAGTTCCCATTCCCGTTCCCATCCCATTCCCGTTCCAGTTCCAGTTCATTTGCTTTGATTTAACGTGCAGCTCTGAGGCGTTGGCTGCCTTTTGTAATTTCATTTAAATTTGTTGACGATTTATATATGAACCGAAATGGGAAAGTGTGGCAACGCCCACATATAGACACGCAATCTATAAGCAATACTTGATCCCCGCTCCCCTCCCCCTCCTCCTCCTCCTCCTCTCATTCTGCCTCCTTATGCTCACGTAATCTATTGCAATTTATGTTGTTGACTATTTGGCTGCAAATTACATGCAACATTTTCTAACTGCGCCTGGCGTTAGAAATCAAAGCCTTTGGCGTTCATTAGCTTTGGGGGCGTTATGCCCGCAATGTTAATAATAACAGCAGCAGCAACAGCAGCAGCAGCGGCAGCAACGTCAGCAGCGGCGTTCAATTAAAAGTGTTGCCAATTTGCGCCGCTTGGACAGCGCCTCCTTCCACAGCTCCCAGCTGCCTGCCTGCTGCCTGCCTGCCTGCCTGTTGCTGCCTGTTGTAATCAGGAAATTCGATTTTCTTAATGCCAGACTCGTAGACTCTTTTCTTTTTGCTTTTCTGTGCAGAGAGCGAAAGATACGGGCCCAAGCCGCTGCCCCAAACCCGATGCGCCCCACTAATATGCGCGTGAATTTATTAGCGCTCATTTTGGTTCAGGCTTTTGCGTTTGGGGGCGTGTGCGCGCCGATTGCATTTTTTTAAATAAATTCTCGCGCAAACGGGGCGCGTGACAGGGGCCCTGGCATGAGGTCCGCGTGTGAGAGAGAGCGAGAGAGCGAGAGAGGGAGAGTGGGAGAGTGGGTGGAAGGGGCATACGGCATAGCAACTGGATCGCACAGGCCAGCATCTGCCAAAACGTGGCCAAACGTGGCCAAACGTGGCTAGCGGCCAACAGCCAAAAGCTCATTAGGCAGTCGGCCGAATCTATATGCGAGATGCGAAATGCGAGGCCGACGCCTTTTCAATTTGCCAAGTCATGAAAATTTACAATATGCCCCATCAGACAACCCACCGCACCGCACCCTATCCCAATCCAGCCCAGCCTAGTCTGAGGCTCTGCTACGCAACGCCTGTTGCTGCATCCCCTGCGAGCTGCTGCCCCAGCTGCGTTGCATACCCCAAGGCGTGCAAGCGCACATAAAAATCGACAGATATGCGGCCAGATTGTTGTTGTTGTTGTTGTTGTTTCTGTTGCAAGTGTTGCAGTTGTTGCCGTTGCCGTTGCCGTTGCCGTTGCTCCCATTCCAGTTGCCGCCAGTTGCTGGCAGCGCATTGTCATTCGTGGCGTGTTCACGCCTTGACGCCCGCAGCCATCGCAGCCAGTTGACCGGTTGGCCTCAGTTGTGGCTGCATCTTCAAAGCGGAGCCGTCTTGCCCCACGCTGATCGTAAATCTAATAAATGTTTAACTCCCTCCCTCTCCCATCCCATCCCCTCTCAGCTTAGAAGCGCCTTGAAGTTGGCTGCCAGCATTCGAGTTGCTTTCTAATGTCCAATCGATATACTTTATCGATAAGCCTCAGCTCATGCTCAGAAGATCTTTTAAGCAGGTGGTTTATATTTATTTGAATGCTGCAACTAAATTTAAAGTTTTGCAATTCCATTTGAAACAATATAATGTTCTCAGTTCAATAAAAGTTACGTTGCCAAAGCCTTGACAGTAAGTCAGGACTAAAATCGTATTCATTTTTATATCCGCAAGTTAATTTTACATTTATTTTGCACATGTAGAAGTCAAGAACATTTTTATTTTAACGTAAAATAAGAATATGTTCCAAGAAATTAAGTACAGTGTTGAGAAAGCTATGAGAGCATCTTTTATTATGGAGAACAGGAGTGTTTTGTATAGTTTTGTTAAATTCCGAAAATAGTATAGGATCAACTTTGCGAGAAATATCCAAATAAAAGGAATGTATCATATTTGAAATTAAAATCGGCGATAAGGCAAACAAGTATTATATATAAAGTATCTTAATGGCATTTCGCCACTATTTAGTGGCAAAAGTTCATTTTCCAGACCAATGAACTTTATCAGTCACATATTCTTTTACAATGAACTTTATTAGTCAAATGTTATATAACGATGAACTTTATTAGTAACGTTTGTAATTACAATGAACTTAACAAGTCAAATTTAAATTTGCAATGTACAATAAACTTTACCAGTCAAATTTTCATTTAGAGTGAACCTCACCTGTCCAATTTTCATTTACAATGAACTTTGCCAATCAAATTTTCATTAACAATGGACTTTGTTAATCAAATATGTATTTACAATGAACTTTATCGTTCTAACTTTCATTTACAATGAGCCTTACCAGTCGAATTTTCATTTACAATGAACATTAGAAGGCAAATTTATACTTACAATAAGCTTTACCAGTCAAATTTTCATTAACAATGAACTTTATCAGTCAAACTTTCATTAACAATGAGTCTTACCAGTCGAATTTTCATTAACAACGAACGTTATTTGTCAAATTTATATTTACAATGTACTTTCCCAGTGAAATTTGTCGCGAATGCGCACTTAATTTATTTTACAAAAAAAAAATGTTTTGTTAATTGGTTTTGTTTTATTTTTTGTTTTGCATTACAGGTGGTCCTCTCGGCCTGCTCCTCGTATTTCCAGAGCCTGTTTCTGCAGCACTCCGATCCACATCCAATTGTGATACTGAAGGACGTCCGTTTTGCCGAGCTGCAAACTCTAGTTGAATTCATGTACAAGGGCGAAGTGAACGTGCAATATTGTCAGTTGCCAGCGCTGCTCAAGACAGCCGAGTCACTCAAGGTGAGTACTGGCCCACTTGTGGGGTCCAATTGTATCCACTTGACCCTAATCGGGGATGTCTTTCATGCAGGTTAAAGGCCTAGCCGAGATGACAAATCAGAATACGACGCTGCGGGAGCCCGAACGGGAACCGGATCGACTGCGTCCCCATTCGCAGGCCAGCGGCGGCGCTGGCGCCAGCAAGGCGGCCGATAGTCCAGCGTCTGCGGCCCTGGATGCCACAGCAGCAGCAGCAGCAGCAGCAGCAGCGTCCGCTCCCAGCTCAACAACAGCGACAACAGCAGCAGCAGCAGCAGCAGCGGCGGCAGCGGCAGCAGCTGCGGACAATACAGCGACAGCAGCTGCGTCCACAAGCAGCAGTACAGCAGCAGCAGCAGCAGCAGCAGCGGCAGCGGCAACAACAACAACAGCAGCAACAACAGCAACAGCAGCAGCAACAACAACAACCACAGCAACAACAGCCGGATCGGGCTCAACGCCAGCGACCTCAGCGACTGAGGCGTCGGCGTCGACGTCGGCGACGTCAGCGTCAAAGCGTGAGGCAAGCGAACGCTGCAGCCCAACGCCGCCGAAGCGGCCAGCGAGCAGCAGCACAGCGGCCATTGAGCTGCTGGAGGATGAGGACGATGAGGATGATGATGATGATGATGAGGAGGAGGAGGAAGAGCTGCTGGAGGAGGAGCTGGAGGAGGAAACACCTATGCCGCTAGATCTCTATCAAAGACCCGCCGTCGCGTCCGCTGAGCCACAGGCTATGCCGCCAGAGAGCGCCGCGAGCAGCCACAACAACAACAATAACAACAACAACAACAGCAGCAGCAATAGCAACAACAACAACAACAACAACAACAGCCACAACAACAACAACAACAACAGCAGCAACAACAACAACAGCAGCAACAATAACAACAGCAGCAGCAGCAGCAACAACCAAATGAAAGCCACATGCTCCTCAACGGCAGGTTCACCCAGCGGCAGTAACGGCGACTGCGCCGCAAACGCAACGCCCGAGCCGAGCAGCCATGTCGTGGCCGTCGACGATGATGACGATGACGATGAGCCGAACGACAATGACAATGATATGGATGATAACGACGAGCATGTGGTTGTTGTGGATCGCTCCAGCGCGGCAGCAGCAGCTGCCGTCGCCGCTGCAGCAGCGCGTGATATTGCGCAACGCATCGCGCATCATAGCGCGCGGCGGGCGCATGGCGAGGACGAGGATGAGGACGACGATGAGGATGATGATATGGAGCTGCCGGCGGCGCACGAGACGCTGCTGCACTCGCCAGGCGGCGCTGTTGTCGGCGGTCTGCAGCCGAAGACCGAAGTGCTCGACGACGAATACGACGACGAAATGGATCTGGACGATGACGATGAGGCGGACAACAGCAGCAACGATATGGGCCTCAACATGAAGATGAGCAGCGGCGGTGTCGATCTCTCCACGGGCTCCACCGTTATACCATCGCCGCTGATGAGCATGCCCTCATCGTCGGCAGCAGCAGCAGCCGCGGCAGCCGCAGCCGCCGCAGCGGCCGCTATGGAATCGGCCCGCTCGACGCCCGGCGCCGGCGCCTCCGATCTAAGTCTATCGATGGCACAGTCGGGGCGTCCAGCGTCGCGTTCGTCCCGCGACGGCAGCAACGTCGCCGAGGGCCGCTCCAGCAGCCTAATGAATCCCGGCTCCGTAGCCGGTCTCTTGCCAGTGCAATCGGTGCCATTGGTAAGTCTTCCCCCCCCCAGTTACCTTACAGTAAACTTACAGTTCTCTTTATTTTCTTCTCTTAATTTCACCATGTTATTAACATACTGTTAAAGCCAAACTGTTAACGCTATTCTGTAAACGTTAACGTTCAAACGTTGCCCTATTATCTTTAATCTGATATTGATACAATGCTTCACACTGTTTACTTTGACTATTAACATTATTAACTTACTGCAGTTCTCTTAACTCTTTTACCCTCACTCTGTTATCAACATACTGTTTACATTACGCTGTAAATGTTAATGTTCGAACTGTCGACTTTACTCTGATATTGAAACAATGTTAGACTATTTACATTATTAACTTAATGTTAAATTATTCTGTTGTCGTGTCAATATCACGCATTATGTTGAGTTTATTCTGTTAAGCTCATGCTGTTAAATGCACTTGACAGCTTCTTGCTGTTTGCTTTAAATATTAAACTTGATGCTGCTTGCATCGGATTCTTAAAGTCCTGCTTGGTCTTATGACCCCTAAGAAGTAGATGCGAACTACTTTTACATAGTATTTACAGCTCTCTGTTAGATATGCTATATGTATTTGCATAGCTAAATTTCTTGGGGGACTTCTGTTGACAATTTTAGCTTAACCTTATATATGAATATTAATTTATGTTTCGTCTTTGCAGAGCCTCAAGAAAGAGATCGATTGCAGTGAGGATGATAACAGCAGTCACAGTAGACACATGCAACCGCGTTCGGCATCAGCTGGCGGCGGACTGGGCGGCGACCTTGACTACCGCGCCTCGCACGAGTCGGTAAGTGTTGAATAACCGAATCTCCAGCAAAACCCAGCCATCCAGCCAAACCCCTCAACCCCAACCCCAAATACCCGTAAGCCCCCGTCTCACACAGACCAGACGAAAACATAATCCGTAATCCGTAACCCGTAACCCTTAACCCCTTTCCAAATCCATTCAGTGAATGCTTTTGCTGCTTCGATAGGTCTTTAAAAAACATAAAAAACAAACAAATTCGTACTGAAACCAAAAATCTCTCTCTCAGAGCAATCTGAGCTAAAAATTGACCATACCATCTGGATAGAATGCTAACTATCTATAATAAATACGTAATTATTGCTCACATAATACACACCCCCAATATGGCTACTCGCTCTGTCTCTCTCCCTCTCTCTCTCCCTCTTTTTAACTATTTGTTTTTTCCCTCAATTTAAAAGTCAATATTCAAAATACTCAAATTCTCTGTTCAACTTTTAACTTCAACACAATATTACGTATTCAATTTGCTTTATCTCCCCCTCTCTCTCTCTCTCTCTCTGTCTGTCGTTTATATACCTGCCATTTATATACATTGCATATTTATATATATCAAAATTATATTATGTATACAGAATTAAAAAACCAAAAAAAAAAAAAAACATTACCAAATCTAAGCAAAGAAAACAAATCAAAAAACTCAACACATGTTTTTGCTCTTCGTCGTGTTCTTTGTCTATGAATTTTATATATACCTATATACATATATACATATATATATATATATATATATAATATAATCGTATATACATATATATATATATATATATTTACATTTACTTAACCTATACATATATATATCCAATATATTTATATACCTTCTTTTTTCAATTAATACTCGTATATACCAAACAAAGTATTTTTTAACAAGTAAAGCTTACATAACCAACAAAAAAAAAAATATATAATAAACAAATAAGATATATATACATATATATATATATATTTCTAATGTTAGTTGTTCAGTTGAAGTTCTCTTTGTATACGTCTAAATATATATATATATTTTTCCTTTTTTTGTTGTTGTTGTTGTGTTTCCATGTGTAGTGCGCTCTCTTTTACACACTCGTTTACTCGTATACGTAATTTCGCTATCTCTGTCACACACACACACGCACACAAGTCTGTATAGTTACACAATGTACAATATACTTACATATACATATATATATATATATAAATATATATGTATATATATATTTACACACACTACAGTAAACACTCTGTGCAATAAGTTTTCGCACAGCTAAATGTCATTTCTTTTTCTATTTTCTTCCTACTTTTTGTATATTCTTTTTGCGTTTCAGTTTAGTTTGCATTGGTTCCTAATGTAGTTGTTTTTTTTTTCTTCTTCTTTTTATTTTCTGTGTGGCAAGCGGATTTTGTTACTTTACACACACTTACACACACACTCGCACACACTCGCACAACATTGCTAGCAATTTCCGCTTGCAATTCGCTTCTATTTTGCTTTGGCCATGTTTTTTGGCCTAGCCATTTTTTATTTATTTGCTGACCATGTTGAGTTTGTTTTCTATTTTAATTTAATTTTTTACTACGACCCCGTCGCTGCTTTCACTCCACTCCCCGTTGTTCGTGGCTGTTGCAGTTGCATGTTTACGACACCATAATTTTCAATATGGCCGGCAACCAGCCAGCTCTACCTGATCCAATTTGGCATGCACCCTATGCTCTGTACCCTATGCACAGCAATAAGAACATCTGGTTGCTGTATGATTCCTCGAAGCCTATTCAAGTGTATTTTCAAAGTATAATCGAAACTTTTTAACATACTATTAGGCTCTTAAGGTGATTCTCAAATCGGACTGTTCCAGCAGTACTGTATTCAGTTCAACCTAACCTCACTTTGCATTATGAGAAGCGCATAGAGAGTCGCACATATGTCGAACTTTCATATTTGGTCCCTTGCATCGTTTTGTCGTTTCGTGTTTCGAATATTTCGTTTGTTCCATTTTTGTTGTTGCAAGCACATAATTTATTACCCATGTGCGCAACAATACAAAATGCAAACATAGGAAAATGAAAAACAAATGAAAATAATTAAATAAAACACATTACAATATTCCAATTTGAATATTTCTATTGGTTTGCCGATGTGGAAACTCGAGTCTTTGAACGAAATCAGCTGCTCGCAGGATATTTTTTCTTTTTTTTTGCCAATTTCAACATTTGGGCAGCCAGTGGAATCGCTTGAATCTCGCATTTAGGCGCAGCGAACGCAACTGTACTTGCGATTTTGAAGGATAACGTTAGCAGCACTGCGTCGCGGCGACTGCATAAAAACTGGCAAAACATTTAGCTTCCGGCAAATATATATTTTCACATTACATTTTCTTGTTTTTCTCCTATTTTTCTGTTTATGTTGTTCTTTTTTTCGGTCCAACCTCCCTTCCAAACCCCCCTCATTGCTAAAATGTCGACGCTTCTGCCCTTTTTTGTGAACAAGCAGCAAAAACAAAAACAACAAATAGTCGCTGCTGTCGTTTTTATTATATTTCTTGGCTCTGCTCCTGCGTATGTGTGTGTGTGTGTGCTGCGAATCCTCTTCCACATGTATTTTTTTTCGTCGTGCTCTCGTCAAACAACGACAACGATGACGACGTCACCAGTGCAAAGAAAAAGTACAAAACGCACTTTGTTGCAACGCTTGACGAATTTAAGCGACGCACAGTCAGCCAAGTGTGGGGCAAGGGGCATGGGCAGGGGCACGGGCAGGGGCCCGGTTAGGGGCAGGGGCGGATGCTGCACGAAAACACAACGAGGATAACGTCCTTATGCCCGAGCCGAACGCAACGCAACAAACGTTGCAAGCTGCTAAAAATTGCATTCAGAAAGTCAAACCAGACGACAGATGCGACTAGTCAAGCCGATAGATGGCGCTACAAATGTTCGACGTTTATCGATAACGATAAATATTTTTTGTGACCATTGAATTTTCAAATATGGCAAACGTTTTTCCAACAATATCCAGAAATAGCGAACTCAAAATGTATCGATAGCTGCTTTGTTATCATCATCATTAGCATCATTAAGTTAGTTTTGTGGAAGACTTCAAGTCAAGCGCTAAAACGACAAACTTCAGCTAAAGCCTCTTATGTCTCAAAAACTTTGCGTAGCGCATTCGTGCCACACACACACGCACACGCACACACACACACACACGCACACACACACACACACACACATGCACATGTGCATAAATTCAAATAAAATTTTATCTAAAAAACAAAACCAAAAATAAATAGCAAAAAAAAGAAGTAAAAGATTGTCCACATAAAAAGGTAGCAGGCAGCGCACACGCGCGTCTGGAGTCGTTGTCGGACATTGACGCTGTCACACGCACGCATACACATGCAAATGGCTGGCCTGTGTGTGTGTGTGTGTGAGTGTGTGTATGTGTGTGCGTGTGTCACATGCAATTTGCCGCTTCGGCTCTTGGCATTGCTGCAGACCTGAGCCAGCCGCAATATAAATACTTTTGCTTTTACACTTTCCTTTTTTTTTTTGGTTTTTGGTTTTGTTTTCGTTTTTGTTGCCGTTCTTTGCCCTGCGCTTGCTCCCGCTCCCCCCTTGTGCTTGGGAACGTCTAGAAATTATAAGAATAATAAAAATAATAACGGCACATAAGCGCAAAGAGACAAAATCAACGCAGCAACAACTTTTGCTTTCTTTTACGCTTTGCATTCATTTTACCTGAAGCGCGCGCACACACACACACACACACATGCACACAGAGAGACTGCACACATATACACCTGCGTATTTAATTTTGAAACAAATATCTTATTTTTTTTGTATGCTTTTTTTTGTTTTTCCTCTGTAAGCCTCTTCCACTCACTCACTTACCCACTCGTCAGCCTTGCTGCGCCACCGCTCTCTCTCTCTCTCTCTCTGTCTCTCTCTCGGTCGCTCTCGCTCTAGCGTGTAGCTGCTGCTGCGGCTCATTCGCAGCGCTTTTGTGCTTATGCAGCTTCTCCTTCTCCTTCTACATCATCGCCTTCACATTTTCATTTGCCTGCTCGCTGCCTGCGTCGGCGTCGTCGTCGTCGTCGTCGTCGTCGTCGTCGTCGTCGTCGTTGTTGTTGTTCTTCTTCTTCTTCTTGTTGCTGTAGCTTTTATACAATTTTTTTTTCGTAGCATACCTTTGGGTCGACTCTCAACTGTCGCTGCGCTTGCATTTTATGCAGCGTCATCGTCGTCGTTCATACCCCCCCCCCCCCCCCCTCTGCCCTTCTCTGTTGTTGTTTAGCTGCGTATGCGTATCATATTTTTTGCGGTTTTCTTTTTTCATTGTTGTTTTTTTTCGGACTCGCATAACTTTTGACTGCATTTAGGCAGCCGGCATTTTAATTATAAAAAATATGAAACGACTCACTCGCAGCAGGCCCCCTTCCCCCCTTGCCACCATCAGCGCATGCCCTTATCAATGGGGCAACTGTCAATCACACACACACACACACACACACAAACACACACAGCCAAAATACATCGCAGTGCAAGCAAACATCTCGAAACGCAACAAATGCCAAAGCGAAAATATATTGCATTGTATGTCTCTGTGCGCGTGTGTGTGTGCTGTGTATGTGTGTGCTGTGTATGTTTGTGTGTGCATGTGTGTGTGTGTGTGCCCGCACTTTGACTACTGCCAACTCCACGCACATTGCACATTTATGCAGGTACCTTACCCTTGCCCCGCCCTCTAACCCACTCGCTCGTCCTGCGCTGACGTCGACATTGGCAGCGCTGCTCGGGCATTGTAATCAGTGCGCCGCGTTGATTGCAAAGTTTTTCAAGTGGTTTCGTTTTTTTTTTTTTTTTTTAATTTTTTTGTACATATTTTTGGGTGCAGCCCCATGGGCCACTGAATGCGTTTGAAGCGGTATTTGGTTGGGGTGGGGGGGTTGGGGGGAGACGGGGTCCCGGGGCTAACGATGGGTTCACGCAATTTTTTGTGCGGCGGCAACGGCAGAAATTTCATCATAAAGCAGCTAATAGCGCAGCCTAACGGAGTGTTTGCCTAAGGCTTAAAGTGAGCTCAGTCTCAGGCGTGGCATGTCAGTGGCATTGGCACTAATCGATAATTATCGGAACTTATAAATCATCTTTTATAAAAAACTTTTTGATTAACTTTCCTGTTGAAGCCCAGGACAGGACATTTTCATAAGGTAAAGAAATAGACTCTTACTCATATTCTTATCTGTGAGTAAGGGAAGTGTTGGACAACAGTCCCAATTTAACATAACCCCGGATATAGATCTCCTATTTATATAGTTCTATTTTTGTTGTCCTTATGCATAGATTCTCTTAAGTCACAAACTGTTTGCTCAATTCGATTTCCCATTTCAGAAGGGTTGTATTTGAAAATGTTGCAACAGTGTTGCCAAATGAAGCAAATAATTTAATAACAAGATTTCGCACTTCAACTTCTTGTATATTCCAGGTCGAGCAACCTTTTGTTTTCTTTATAATATATTTAATAATGCCTTGAATATTTATGGTCATAGTTTAGTTTTAACAAAAGCTAAAGAATTGCCAGACCTATTTAAAGTCCAACTGCCATAGCTTGCGATTCATTTCAATCTAATTGCCCAGCTCTTCAGAAATTATAAGCTTCCTTTTATAATTTCGTTGCATGCTTTTGGGCGCACCGCTCTTCTTCAACATCTTCTGCTGTGGCATTTCAAGTTCTTGGCCAAAGTACTCAATTCCTTTAAGCCCGTGCGGCTCAGCTCCATCTCCAGCTCCAGCTCCAGCTCCAACTCAGCTGCCTTCTGCCCCCGCTCGAAGCGGCTCTTCCTGCATTTAATGTCTGACTTTTGTTTCGACTGTTTTTTTTGTATCTTTCGACTACTTTAGCTGTTTGCATTTGCTGCGCAGCACGAAACTGCCTCTGCGCGTGTGTGTCTGTGTGTGTGTTTGTGTGTGTGTACTTTATTTTTATTAAAAATCAGCCAAAAGCGCAGCCCACAACAGACGAAACCCCCGTAGCCAAAACGTCAAGCGGCACACAAAAAAAAATAATATATATACGTACATATATTAAAACAAAAAATATTACAAAACACTGCTAGCAAAGCAAACAAACACACATATGCATACGCACACACACACATGCAGATATGCACACGCACACACAGTCAAGTGAAGGCCCGAAAAAGCGAGCATTGAAAATATTGTTGCATACTTTTGCGCGCGCCCGCTGCACTTCCATATGAGCAGCTGCAATGTGTGTGTGTGTGTGTGTGCGTGTATTATTGTTGTGTGTTTGCATTGCTCTTCGTCGTCGTCGTCGCCGTCGCCGTCGCCGTCGCCGTCGCTGACTCACAAAAAAAGCGGCAGCAAAAAATTATAACAATACACAATAATTTGAGCAAAAATATTACGAAAAAATATTTCAAATAGTCGCTTCCGCTCTAACGGCTACTGCTAACCCCAAGCCCCGCACGCCTGCCCCCACAAACAAAATGTAACCCTTTGCTATCTCCTGTGTGTGTGTGTGTGTGCGTCTCCTCTTGCCACATGCGTCACATGCGTCATCTATTGCATCTATTTTGGCGGCTGTTTTGCTGAGGCGGAATAGGAGATTGGTGGCGCCCCGGGCAGTTGGCATGGCGGGATAAACTGGGCAGGTGGCAGCTGCTCAAAGGCCGCGCAACGAGTTTCATTAAAAATGCGATTTTATATTAAAAATGGCAAAACCAACAAGCCGCACTGCAACTGCGTCAGCTTTAAGCGTGCAACAAACAATGCAGCAAAAACTAAAAGAAATAAAAACAAAAAAAAAGAAAGAGAAAAAATGGCAGCAAAGCCCAGCCAAAAGGCAGCTAAGTAAAATTTCAACACAAAACGAATAAAACGAAAGAGAAGGAAGCCAAAAAGAGGCAAATGCAAGTTAGATGGCCGACAATTAGATACCCTTTATGCTTGTTACCAAAAAGGAAACAACTTTCCAGGCTAGATCTCAGTTTTTTTTTTCAAATAGTGCCTATTGCAGTGTATATTTATATACTATAAAAAGAGTTGAGAAATCAATTATAGCATCAGAGTGCACACTTTTCCATATTGATCGGAATTTTTTCAAATATTTATTAAAATATATAGCTTAGTAATTCCTTTATATTATTTGATTGGCAATTTTAAGAGAAAATTGTTAAAACATACCGAAAAATCATAAAAATTACGCTTTCTTTCGAGATAAGGACTAAAAAGATTACGCTTTCTTTTAAGAAAAGGGCTAAAAAATACCACACATAATAGCAACACTTACGTCCTTTTAAGAGAAACTGTTATATTTGGCAGAGTTGTTTTAAAGACCTTTTAAGAAATCAGACTCTGATTTTTTTTTTAACGATCAATGCTCGTGGCAATTTATTCTTATCAATTACCTGAACTCCAAACCTAATCAATTGCTCCAAGAAGAGCCTAGACCGAAGCGAAACATATGTTTCTTCAAAAGACAAAAAATTCGTTTGAAAATGTAAAAAACTTTAAGGAAGAAAGCTTAAGTTACCTTGAATGCCAACTATTGCATTCATCTCACCTGGTTCTGGTTTCTTGGCTGCGTGGAAGACCAATTAAACGAATCCAACCTTAAGGCAGCATGCACAGAGCCTGTCATATAAACGGATGTCTGCTTCAATGTGTTACACATTGCGTGACAAAATGATAAGACCTTTGGCCTGGGCTGCATATACATACATATATATGCATATACATATACATGTATATATATGTATATATCTTATATATATGAGCAGAGGACGGCCGACGACCGTCGAAAATTGTCGTGCCAAGAACCCAAAAAACCAGAACCAGACGCACATCGATCGATATTTGATTATTATTATGGCGACGACGAAAAGTCGCAAGACGATGACGCAGACGTTAACACGGAGGCCTGGACGTTGGCGGGAATGCTTGATGCAGCTCTGTGGCGGCGGCTGCAGTGGGTGCGCCGGGTGCGCCGGGTGCGACGGGTGCGGGTGGGCTGGACGCTGACTGACAGAAAGCAGCCAGGACATTAAAATCAATGAGCGCAGGAGAAAGAGACTCCCAGCAAGCGGCTGTCGTCTGTGGCGCTGATAATGATTCCATTAGCCAAAAAGGTGGCGCATTGAACTTGCAACGGTTCAACGACATGCGTCTAAATGAGACTTGTGCGTTGCGACTCGCCCCCTCTCTCTCTCTCTCCCTCTCTCTCGCTCTTGCCATCTCTCTTCGATTGGCAAACAATTGGGCAAGTGTGAGTGTGGCATATGGTTAAAGATGCGAATGCTTGGCCTGCGTAATGTGACCAGCTGTATGTAATGCAAATTGGCTTTTCGACCACAAACACACACACACATGTGACCCAGTTTGCAGCCCTATTGAATATTGTGCCGCATTTCGTTTGTGGCGACAACCAAAAAAAAAGTAACCACAAATCCTTGGGCAAACGCTCCGCACTGCAATTTGCCTAATGGAAACCTATGGCAAAAGGTTGCCAAATCACGCAACATTGCCACATCACACATAGATGCATACCACATACATATATATGTATATATATATATATATCTATGTGTACATATATGTGTGCATATATGGTAGTCGCAGCTGTTGGCAGCGTTTGCTTTCTAAGTTAGTGGTCCACTCGACTCTTGACCACTGGCCCAAAAGCCACAAATCGAAAATGAAAATGTTAAAGGCTTGAATACAGATAACTCAGTTTCATTTGCATTCGATTTTGGGGCACGAAGTGTCAGTCGCTTCGCAGCTCAAAGCCATGGAAAAGCAAGCATGTGACAAGAGTAAGTTAGAAATAGAAAAGTAACGAGAGACGTTACTTAGCTCAAAGCAAGCAACAAGTGGCGAGACACAGCTGACAGCTGACGAGACACAGCTGTTAGGAAAGTAGCGACTGACGTGACTGAAACAGAAACAGTAAAGCAAGTAACGAGTGACGAGACTTAGCTCAAAACCGGGATAAAAGTAACGAGTGACGAGACTTAGCTAGAAATAGTAATGTTACGAGTGACGAGACTTAGCTCAAAACCGGGATAAAAGTAACGAGTGACGAGACTTAGCTAGAAATAGTAATGTTACGAGTGATGAGACTCAGCTCAAAACCGCGATAAAAGTAACGAGTGACGAGACTTAGCTAGAAATAGTAAAGTAACGCATGACAAGACTTAAAATAAAAATCGTGAAAAAGAATGTAAAATAACGTGAATGAGCTAGAAATAGTATAGTATCGAGTGATGTGACAAATACCCTACTCTTCAGTCAACTCGATAGATATGCAGTAGTAAAAGTATTTATTAAGTAGGGAGGATTATTTTGCCTGGGGAAATCCAAGTCGGGCCTCGAGAGCTAATCTGTAGTCACTATGGTGAATGCATTCCTGAATAACTGCGTTGTTTGCACTCCGCTCTTTGTGACATTTGAAGAGCTTGCATTTGGCATTGAGAAAGGTGTGTTTGCCACAGCCGAAGGCTTTGTCTCATTCGGATCGGAAAATACTACATTATACCCTTTTATCATCCATATCCAATGGCTACAGGGTATTATTAGTTTGCTTTATATTTGTCGTCTACATATCTGAGTTGTCTCTGAAACATTTCTACATTTCCTTTGTTTTTTATCTGCCATCTTGAATCGAATTTGGGCTTGTCTTAACTATGTTCAGCTCTTATCCCTCAATCAAATTATGAAGTTCGTGTCCAACTTGTCCTCAAATTTCTCATACTTTCTTATCTTTTTTAATGTATAAGCTTCTAATTTAAATACTTTTTTAAATTTTTTAAATTTAAATACACATAAGCTTTACTCACACGCACACACAGACACACACACATACACAGACACACACACACATCTATATTTATAAATGTATATATATATATTTATATATTTACTGTAACTTGTAGCTTTATCAACTTGTATATGGCATGATTTATACTATTTATATATATATATTAAGAACCTACTCTGACATTAACATTAAAAATACCAAAAAAAAAAAACAGTAAAAAAATTTAGATTTTGCGCTTTATAAAAACCAAAAACCGTATAAAACCAAAAATCCCTAACAAAATTATCAAAATTCAAAAAAAAAGAATCCAAAAAAAAAAGGAATTCAAATAACAAAATTGACCTTTAACCGAATAAACAAAATTGACTGCACATAAATTTGGATCATACCCGAGTTGAGAACCATCCCGAAATTTGAATTGACATTTTGTTTTTATACTTGTTAAATATGATTTCATGCCAAAGAAACCTTCTGGGAAAAAAAAACAAAACAAAATACGTTGCATATTTTTACTAGTCAAATATTTAAGTTAGTTTTTCTTTCGTTTAATTTTTCTATAATATTTTAAATACATTGCAAATATTTTATAGAGTATAAGTATATTAATGTACGTAATTTTAGCTACTTGCTGTCTTTGTCTTACACGCTCTCTGCTCTGCCTCGCTATCTCGCTCTTAGCTCAGTCTCTCTCTTTCTTTCATTCATTCTCTCTCTGTCTATCTTTCTATCTATTTAATTAACTATCTACTCGTATCTATTAAAATATTTCAATGTGTCAAACTGTGTGTTGTGCTTTTACATACTACTATATTATAATAATCCAAATCAAGACATACCAAAAAATTAAAAAAAATAGAAAGAAAAAAAATAAAGGAAAAAAACATTAAAGAAATGCTTAGAAGAAGAAGAATCAGCAGCCATTTTGTCTAGTATATTTACTACAACAACTTTCCCAGCAATTCAACCTAGAAAACAAGAGGGGTCCAGTAAAAACCAAACATGTTCCCTGAACGTTGTGCAATTAATTAAAAAAAAAAACAAAGAAAAAAGAAAAAAATATAAATATTATCTATAAAATGCATTAAATATAAACAAGAATATCGTACTAAAGCGCTTTTGGTGTTTTTTAAGTTACATAATGAAAAAAACAAAAAAAAAAGGAAACAAAAAATCAACGAATCAATTTCGTTTAACAAGCAAACAGCAACAAATGCAAAAAAAAAACCAAATTCAAATTAACAACATTGATGCTATACACATACACACACATACACACACATACACTCGTATACATACCAATGTATTTTTTTTCTGATATATCTATGTATTATCTAAATGTGGAACGCTTTTACATAAATCGTTCGTTCGTTGTTCGTTTATGTAAATGGTAAATGTGTGTTCTATTTTTCCATAAGCTAAATGTATTTATTTTCGTTATATTCTATGTGAAATTTTCAATAATACATATTTATATATATGTATGTATGTCTGTATGTATGTTAACTGTATATGATTTTCGTTGTCTTAGCATTTCATTTTTTTTAAATTTTCAATAAATTGCATTCTTATTAGTTCAAATATTATTCAAATTTAAAATAAAAAGACAATTGTTACAGGTGAGCTAAAAAGAGTGAAGAATGTAACGAGTGACGAAGAGTGACAGCTAGAAAGCGGAAGCCAGTAACGAGTGACGAGACCGAGCTAGAAACAGCTAAAAAAAAAAAAAGTAACGAGTGACGAGACTCAGCTAATAACAGTCATGAAAGCAGCGAGTGATGAGACTTAGCTAGAAATAGTTAAGTAACGAGTCACAAAACTCTGCTGAATACAGTCAAGAAAGTAACGAGTTATGTGACTGAGGTAGACATAGTAAAGTAATAGGTAACGAGATTTAGCTAAAAGCAGTTAAAAAGAAACGAGGGACGAGACTTAACTCCGTGAAGAATGTAACGAGTGGCGAGTCTAAGATGCGAATAGTTAAGTAACGGGTGACGTGACTTACCAGAAAACAGTCAATAAAGTCACGAGTGACGTGACCGAGCTAGAAATAGTAAAATAACGATTGACGAGAATCAGCTCAAAACAGTGAAGAAAGTAACGAGTTAAGTGACTTAGCTAGAAATAGTAAAGTAACGTAAGACGACGTGAGTTTGCTCAATTCGTGAAGAAATTAGTGGATGACGCGACGCAGCTCAAAACAATGAAAACCAAAGCGAGTGACGAGACTTAGCTAGAAATAATAAAGTAACGAGTGACGAGACTAAGCTCAAAACAGTGGCAAAGGGAGCGAGTAAGAAAGAGTAAAGGAACGAGTGACGAGAATGACGAGGTGAAAACTGTGTAGAAAGTAACGAGTGAAGTGACCCAGCTGGAAATAATAAAGTAACGAGAGACGAGACTCACTTACGAAAAGTTAGAAAAGCAACGAGTAACGAGATGCAGCTCATAACCACAAAGAAAAAAGCACGTAACGTGACTGAGCTAGCAAAAGTAGAGTAACGAGTGATGAGACTTGGCTAGAAATAGTAACGAAAGTAACGAGTGACGTGATTGAACTAGAAAAAGTGAAGTAACGATGTGACTGAGCTAGAAACACTACACACGATAGCGAGTAGAAGAAATAATTCACAAGCAACGAGTAGCAATGAGCAGTGCATTTAGCAAAGGGCAACCCATAGCTATTCAGCTAGACGCAATGTGTGGATTGAATACCCTCGCGGAAAATACTCGTTCTTAAGTAACGGGAATTATTAATATTATAGTTAATGGAACCTTAGAAAATAGTTAGGAAATTTAAAAATTCTCATTACTGCTTAAGACTCTCGTTAAACATTTGGTTAACATATTTCGTTCTCCTGTTTTGCACTCAGCCTTCGTTATACTTTTTTTGCCAGGGAATTTGCCAAACTTAAAATTTATTTTCCATTTATATCTCTTAGTTTCTTTGTGTGTGTGTCATTTTGAGCGTGTGTGTGTTTGTTGTATTTTACCTGTTGATGTTTTGTACCTCGATGTTGTTCAAGAACGTTAATTATTTTCGTTTTGTTCTTTTCATAAATTCTCTATCTCTCTCTCTCTCTCTATCTGTCTATCTGTCTATCTATCTATCTGTCTTTTTCTTTATTTTTTCTAACTGTCTATCTCTCTCTCTCTCTCTCTGTCTATCTGTCTAACTCTTTTTAACAATTAACTAACTCGCTCTGTCTGTTTTAAAAATATATAATATACTCGTATATATACATAATATATGCCTTTGTACCATATCATTTATTGTTGTTGTACTCTAAAGGTATTTAAAACTAAGCTTCAAATTCAAATTCAATAAGAAATCCAAACGAGTGAACCAATGTGACCAGCTGTGTTTACAACTATTCTAAACTAAACCCATTATTTTAACGTGTTTATATGGCATATTATGTATATGTATATGTATAAGTCTACAGCTCTGTCTATTACTCTAGGTATATAACAGTGTGCATATATATAGACATATATATGTACATATGCATATATATTATTTGTGTATAATATATAAACGTGTGTATGTATTGGTTTATGTATGTGTCTAACCAATTTTATCAAATCTATTTTTAAAAAAAAATCCAAATACTTTTGTATTAATCTGTGTCGACCTTCGTTGAGTACGTAAGAGCATATGGCATTGCCAACAGCCAACAGCGAAACGTAGGCGTTGCCAGCTTTCATTAGAGATGTGCACAGGCGTTGCCAGCCGTCGGGTGTGACTTGCCTTAATCCTTGCAGCTTGTTTTAGGTTTGTTGAATTTGCGCAATGCCAGGACAACTGTTTGTCAATATATTTGCCCAGCCAGGTCCTGTTAACGCTGACCAAAGAGTTCTCTAACTGTACTTTGATTTCCCGCTTGTCTGTCAGCTTCTTCAATTTGCACGCAGTTGGCAACTCTTCAAGTTGATTGCGGAATATTTCTGATTCATTTCCTTTCGTTTTAAGTCGTATTCAAATCAGTTTGATTGATTTTACTTGCATATTGTTGGGCAACGTTACGTTTTTTTTTTTTTTGTTCATTGATTGATTTTTTTTAAAATTGTTTTTTGTTTTTGTTTATAATATTGTCAAGAAGTTGATCTTCGGTTTTTTGAAAATGGCTGTGCTAAACGAAATCTCATGCGTCGTTTTTTGTTAAGAGTTCTGTTATTGGATGTATCGAGAAATCCGTGGGAATCCCAATCCGTGGAACTCTCAACTGGCAAGCTACGCACTGTATATGAAAAGAAATTGAAACTCAATTCGAATTCCCATCTTCCGCAGGCGAAAGACGAAAAACTTCTTGAAAATACTTTTTGAATTCAAATTATTTTATGTTTTTTTTTGTTTTTAACTTAAAAATCGTTAAAAAAAATATTCATTCGATCTTAAAAAAAAAAACACGATTTGGCCCAACAAAAGCTTCGGAGCTGCTGAGTTTGTTTTCTACTGTTTCAAAAATCTTGTATGTTTATTTTATTTTATTTTATTCTATTCTATTTTTTTTTTTAAATTTGTTTTTGGCTAAATTTGAATGTTTTCAATGCGGCGGCAGCCACGAAACTGTTTTTGATTTTTTTTCAAAATTTCTTTTAAGCATTTTTATCATATTATTTTTTATTCAACGAAATTTCTGTACAACAAAATTTTGACGCAAAAATTGGCAAAACAAACAAGTTTTTCATACTTCTCAATTATTTTTTTTTGTTGTTGTTGTTGTTTGTTTTATTTCTTTTTTGGTTTTGAGCAAAAGTTAAAAAGCAAAGAAGAAGTAGGCAAAGTACGTTTAAAGAAGAAAATTCTTTTTTTCATGAAAATTGTTGAAAATATTTACGTTTTGTTTTTTCGATTTTTTTTGCCAAAGCAAAATTTTGTTCGCTCTCTGTCAAAGAACTAGTTCGAGTAATACGAAAAAATTGAAATAATCTTAAAATTAAACAATTACTGAAATCGCGCATCCGAAACTTAACAAAATTCTTTTGCAATTCGTGCAAAATGCATAACGTGAAACTTAAGTTTAACACTTTTTACAATAAGTTTGAACCGAAACCAAACAATTTATGTTACAGAAAACCAAAAAACACAACAAAAAATGTAAAACAAAAACCAAAATAAAACAATGAAATAAAACAAACCAAACCAAAAATAATTAAAAGCAAAATCAAACAAAATACAAAAACAAAAAACAAAAAGCAAAAAACAAAAATCTCAATACTAACGTACGATTATGCGACGTTTTTCGAACAACGCCCAAACAAAAATCGAAATTCAACTTCTTGAAAAACAAAAACAAAAATATATATACATATATACCTGCATATATCTTATATATATATCGAAACTTTTGTATCGAAATTCCAGAAATGCAACTAACTTACAATCAAAAAAAAATATATATGAAAAATTAAGAAAAAAAAAGAAGCAGTTATAGATAATAAACAACAAATACACAACGAACGACATGCTGAAAACCCCCTCTTGTTTTTACTGGCAGTAGCTGCCAAGTTGAAAGTTAATAATTAAAGATAAAGTCAAATAAAGTTAAGAGTTCCTTGCTTGAACAGGAATGAAATATGGTAGCAGAGGCGCAGAGCTAAGAGAGAGCGCCGCCAGCTGAGTCCTGGCGGCCATTTTGGCTTTTGCAGTTAGTTTCCACTCTTCCACTTCTATAATATTATTCAGATATATCATTTACACTTTTTTTTGTTCTCTCTAATTTGTTTTCCAGTTTCGTATTGTTTCCTTGCAAAAAGAAAAGAATGTATTAATAATGAAATAAAAATAAAACAAATTTAGACTTTGTAATGATTTTTTGCTTTTTCTATCTATCTATTTCTTCCCATATTTAAATAAATAACTTTTCCTTTTTCTTTCGTATATTTAAATTAAAAAAAAATATATATATATATAGAGTATACAGATTGTAACTTATTGAAAGCGAGAAGAGGCAGACTTAAAAGTACAGCTAATTTGTTTTCCTAACTGTAAACGTAACTTCTTTGATATTCAGTTGAAATATGTTTTCGTATTGTTTCTTTCTATTATATGGTTCTGATTCTTTTCATTTTCGTTGCAATTATTTTGAAGCTCCTACTATATAAATATATATCTTTCTCTCTCTCGATCTCTCTCTCTCTCTTTCTCTCTCTGTTTCTCCATCTAAACCTCTTTATCCATATATATACCTATAAATATATATGTATATATACATATATAGATATTTATATATATATATATATATATATATATATATATATATATATATTTGAATATATATATAGCATATCTTTATGTCTCTCCTTTTCGCTGTCTCTAAAAGTAAAAGTACAACAACAGAAAGTTATGTAAAAATAATTTTGTTTTATTTTTTTCTTACATTAATTTTTTTTTGTTGATTTCCCAAATGAGGTAAACAAAAATGCAATAAAAATAGAGTAAAATCTAGTTGTAAAGACAAAGAAAACGAAGAAAAGCAAAAAAAAATGAATGAGAAGCGATTAAAGCGATAACAATACAAAAAAAAAATGAAAATGGCACTTATATCGATAACAAAAAGAGAGCAAAAAGCAAAAACTATCGATCGATCGACTGCAAGCAAAAACTGAAACTGAAAATACCAAAACTAAAAAAAAAAAAGTACCAAAAATGCAAAATACAAAACAAAAAAAAAAACGAGACGTAGTAAAGAAGTTGATGTTGGATTTTTGTTTGGTGTTTGTTCCAGGAAACGTCCGAATCGCCCCAACAACACGCTGTGGGCGTTGGCGCGGTCCTCGGCGGCGGCATGAGCAGCAGCAGCAGCAGCGCTGCCGCCGCCGCAGCCGCAGCCGTTGCCGCCGCAGCCGCTGCCCATGAGCAGCAGCCGCAAACGTCGCCGCCACCGCCGCCGCTGAACCTGTTGCCGTGCATCTACTGCGGCGCCGCCTTTCCCAACCAAAGCAAACTCACGCGTCACGTGCTCTCGCACTCGCTGAAGACGCTCGAGTACCGCGAGCCCACCTCGCACGCCGCCCTCCTCCACTCGCAGCTGCGTACGGCGCACGACCTCAACATGAGCCATCTGTCGCAGCCGTTCGCGTTCCAGGCCGCGATGGCGGCCAGCGCCGGCAGCAGCGATCCGCAGGAGCAGGCGGCCGCCGTGGCCGCCGCCTTGGGCATAGAAATGGAGATAGCGCTGCACGGCGTCAGCTGCACCATTCAAAGCTTAACGGCCAGCTGCCTGGAGGCAGCCGCCGTCAGTGGGGCGCCCGGCTCGAGCGGTGCCAGCGGACGCCTCGGATTGGGCGGCACATCGACATCCGGAAATGGTGGCATTGCGGCCACATCCGCTGGCCTCCTGCTCGGCAGCGGCTCTAGCTCTGCCGCTGCCGGTGGCAGTGGCTGCGGTGGCAGTGGCGGTGGCATGGGCGGTGGTGGTGGCAGCGGCAGCGGCGGCGGCCGCTCCTCGTCGCCCTCAACGTCTGCCGCAGCGTCGGCAGCGGCACAGTGCGGCTCGTCGGCCGCCTCGTTGCTCGGCGCGTCAAGTGATCCGAATAGTGTTGTCATGTGTAAGTTCTGTGCTAAAAGTTTTCCCGATGTTACATCACTGATCACGCATTTGTCGGTACATACAGGTGATCGACCATTTAAATGTGAGTTTTGTGGCAAAGCGTTTAAGCTGCGCCACCACATGAAAGATCATTGTCGCGTGCACACGGGTAAGTCTCCAGCAACGATCCATAAGTGAGATCAATTTATATCTGCATACACACACACACACACATATATATATATATACATATTTATCACATTGACATGCATTACATATTTCGTTTCATTGTTAAGGCTTTTAGCTCATTTAACGCTTTTCAGGTGCCCCTGTTTCCCCTTTGTTAAACACTCATTTGGTTCACTCTCGATCAACTCTCGATCAAACATTCAGCTCTACGGCTCTCCAAACTGAGCTTTCAAAGCTCGCCAAAGCTCGATTGAAGCTCGAATTAAGAGCTTTCGACTACTTTGTGGCTGTAAGATTGTGCTCAGTCTAGCCTTTAAATCTTAACCTAACCAAAACAGTTTTTCTCTTAAACTTAAAGCTCACTTGAGCTTAGCGTTGAGTTAAGCTTTTGCTAAGCTCTTCATAAACTGTTTTATGCGCAGCTTCAACTCCATTTGTAGCTTTTCAAGCTTTTGAAGCTTTTAATGTGCGCTTTCTAACTTGTTTCAATATCAAGCATTCGAAGATTCCTTTGTAAATATCTGTAGAAAGTCCACAACTTGAGGGGCTATTCTACCATTGACTTAAGCGAAAAGCTTTTGACCTTTCAAGATATCAGTGTTGCCTCAAAGCTCATTAAAACTCCATTACACACACACACGCACGCACATACACAACATTTACATGACTTTAAGTCCTTGATATTTATCCTTTATCTGACATATTGTACTTCCTTTTGTGGCCCCGCAAAAAAAAACAAAACAAACAACAACAAAATTTGCTCGTTTTGTGTGGGAATTGCAGGTGAACGTCCCTTCAGATGTCAAATGTGCGGGAAAACTTTCTCGCGCTCGACGATCCTCAAAGCGCATGAGAAAACGCATTTTCCCAAATATGTACGAAAATTTTTGTCACCCAGCCCGGTCGATACAAAGGATGAGCTACCGCAATAGTGAAACGATTTTAGTTTGTTATTAAATTATTATTATTACTACTACTACTATTATAATAATAACAACAATAACAACAACAACAACAACAACAACATCAGCAACAACAACAGCAACAACAACAACAACAACAATGCAAACTATTTGCATAATAACAACAATTACAACTACAATGGATGAGAACGAGACAACAATATTAACAACAACAACAACATCAGCAGCAGCAGCAACAACAGTTAAAGCGGCAGCAAAGCAGCAAGAATGAGATAGCAACAGCAACAATTTTTGACTTACTTAAGCGAAGAGCGCAAAGCTCAGAGACACACACACACAGACACACACAGAAGCAACACAGAAACACACGAACACCCTTGCATATATACATATACATATGTGTATATAAAAATATGTACATATTTTATTACTTATATATAAACTAAAAACGAGGCAAACAAAGAGAAAACAGCAAAAACAAAAACAAAAGCAAAAGCAAAATAACAAGCAAATAGAATTTGCTCCCTTTTACTGAAGCGTAGCGCGTAGAAAAGAGACAGCCACACAAGCACACATACATATTGTAGGCAAGAGGGAGATAGATAAAGAGATCGCAAGTATGCATAATGCATATGCATAAATAATAAATATACATACATATATATATATATATATATATATATATATATATATATATATACATACATACATATATATACACACATACGATATATAGCAACATATGTCGAATTGTTGAAATTTATACCAAGAGCGGTAATATTTTTTTTATGCAAAATCACACCAACACACACAAGAACACACCAACACACACAAACTTATTTTATGTCTCCATTAACAAAGAGTCAAAAAAAAAGTGAAGAAAAGCATAAAGATAAAAGAAAAATATGTCGTAATTCTAACTAAGTGCGAAAGAGAAAAAAAAACCCAAGAAAAAGTTTAAGCGTTGATCATATTTTTTTTCTATACAATATTTTAGTAAAGAACAAGTGCAGCGTGAATGTTGTAGCAGGAATCTAATTAAAATTGATAAACATAATATACATATACATATATATGTGTGCGAATATATATATATATATATATATATATATATATATATATATATATATATATATATATATATATATATATATATATATATATATATATATATATATATATATATATTTGTATTTTCAAAAGTATATATATATATATACATCTATAAGAGAACGTAAGACATATATACATAAAAGAAAGTAAACAAGAAAAAAAAAATGAAAAAAAAAACAAAAGTAAAAAATTATACTAAATTATAATGATATATATGCGTACGATAGTAATTGATATAGAAAAAGAACAGTGAACACGTGATGTAACTTTTTAAGTAATGATGATGATGATGATGATGTTGAGTATCATGATCAACATAATGATGATGATAATGGAGTTGATAATGGCGATATTAGCGAGTTGATAATAACAAGTAAAGTTAGTTTAACAAGTAAAAGATCTACATACCTATACATATTAGCAAAGCAGAGCAGAGCAAAGCAAAGTGAACTGTTAACAAAAATTTGCAGCATACTTTTGTGCGTATTTATTCATACAGAATTGCCCTGGCTTGGATTAAACGTAAAAGCAACTTGAACGTATACCACATACATATCTACACACCTACACACCTACACACACACACACACACACATACCTACACACCCACAACTTTTGAATGGCTTCTCAACATTGTTTTTAAGCCCATGCCAAACATTGTCAAACAATTTCGTATATAGAAATTGTTTCCTCTTCAACAACAGGTGGCGCCACGTGCATGACAATTACCAACCTGCATAAATATTGAACTAAATATCGGAATTCACTAACACACACACACACAGACACATGCATATGCTCGTGTATGTGCTTGTATATAAGACAAATTTTTAGCCACATATACACCCATATATAGCATATATCTATATACAATATTTATATAAACGTATATGGATACTAAAAATCCCAAACTTGCAGCAGTAAAAAAATGAATACATCAAATGTAAGGCACACTCGGCAGAGGAATATTTGAAATTAAAATCATGGAATACAGACATACGCGTGAATTATGCAAAGCAGCAGAATTACATAGAATATCTGTGATCTTAAATATATATAAATATATATATATATATACATACTTATATATATATAATATATATATATACACACACACATATTGTACATACATATGTCTTTATTAATATTTAACTAATCGAAAATCTATTGAAAAAAAAAACCCCAAAAAATAAAAGCACGCATCGTAGGGCCTAGCACCTGGGCATAATATTTCAATTTCAACATTGGTTCAATTCCAAATTCTCAGTTTTAATTGAATGCATATTGTTATATATACACACATATATGCAATTATTGATCTCCCGCCCCCTCCCCACCAGCCCCCCCCCTGCTTGTTTTTCATTGCAATTGATTTATAGCTGGAAACACAATTCGCAATTTTTTCTATATATATATATATATATATATATATATATGTGGCTTTGAAAAGTTGATAAAGGTATAGCAGAGTTAAGGTAGGGCCTATTGATAGTATCCTGTATTAATCAACATGAATCGAAATTCTTTGCCTTGAACTTTCTTCTATTTTACTTTACAGCTTTGTTAAGCGATCTTTCAAAATTTAAAAGGCTTTGCTAGGCTTATCTTTTGGCAGACATACACACACACACACACACACACAGACGCACGCCAACACACACCCACTTTTAAACACAACGTAGCTACGTTCGCAATGAATGCAAAATTTTGTTGCCTACTTTTTGGGGGCGCAGAAATGAATCGAAAGTGTCGCCACATGTTTGCAGCTTTTTCGCTCAGTTTACTTTGCTTTGACCAAACAAACAATGAAACAAAAACAACAACAATATAAACACATTAGAAAACAATCAACAAAGAGTTTTTTTTTTTATTTTTTGTATTTTTTCTGTAGATTTCGCTAATTAAAAACTTTTGGCTAAACATTTGCTAGAATGAAAAATTTGCTAGTTCTTAAGCAAAATTTTGTGTTATTATGTTTACATACATATATATATATATATATCCCAAATGCTATGAATACGAATATAATGCCGTTTGGGCAACGTGGTCGCAATGTTGCTGTGCAACACCAACAACAACAACAACAACAACTGGCAATTCCCAAGCGAATCGCATTACCTTTCTGCAAATTTCAACCAGATGTTAGATAGAGCCCAGCGCCAGTGTATAACGAAAGGAAAAACGTAAACAAAAACAAAAACAAAAACAAATACCAATACAAATCGATCTCAAAATTATAACAAAAATAAATTATACTATAAAGGTAAACGTGTACACCAAGCGCATTGGGGCAAACTCTGGCCAGACTATACATCTATATACATATATACATACATCTATATATATATATATATATATATATAACTTCTGGGCGGCCGTGCGCATTTCGGGATCGGTGCAGTTATCGATCTTTGTTGGACAGACAAAGAAAAATATAAAAAGCAAAAGGCAACAACAAAATGCGCGCATTGACAAACGGAAATCAATTTATAATAACGCAAAACACGCACGCTAGGCAAAATTCTAAATTCTAAATTTTAAAACAAACAAAAAAAAAAAAAAACGCAAAACAAGACTTTTTCGGCAAACCAAAAAAAAAGAGAAAAAAAACCAACAAAAAAAGAAACAAAAAAACGTAGCGAAAAGGAAACAAAAACTTTGGATTAAACAATTTGGCTGTGATAGCATTAAAAAAAAAAAACAAAACAAAACAAAAACAAAACAAAAAATCATAAATTCAAATATGTGAATACGTATTTAAAGCATTGAGAGAAGAAAAACAAAAAAAAACGAAACTCAACAAATAAATATTCGCTTTGCATTTGAAAAACGCTGAAAACAAACAAAAGTTGGCGCCATAAAGATTTTGTTGTTGGCTTATTTTCTCGCAGGGAGCGCAGTATTAGAGAAAAACAAGACACGTGAAGGGGGGAGCAGGGGGAAAAAAAAAAAGAAAACTTAAGGAAAAAAAAAAACAAAATGGAAACCCAACAGGCATCAATTCGATATTGTGATGTTCAGAATTTGTGCAAAAACAAAACAGAAACAAGTTTTGCACAATAATAATAACAATAACAATTTCAACATGAACATTAACATATAATAAGAATAATAATAATAATATTATCAAAAAATATAATAACAAAAACAAAAAAGGAGAGCAAACAAAATTTAACGTTTAGGAACAAAACAAAACCAAAATTGTGATTTTCGGCCTTTTAGAAACAAAATTATAAACAACAATTACTTAATAATTAATTAATATTTAAATGTAACCAAAAAACCAAACAAAACAAAAGCAACAAGAAAAAAAAGCAAAATTTAAAAGCAAAGCTAAATAAGAAAAAACCACAAAACGCCACAAAAATTCGCTTTTGCAGCGTTTTTTAAGGGCACTTTTTGATTGGCTGGGCAAAAGTTAAATATATTCTAAATATATTGAATAGATATTGCTTTTTCTTTGTACTAAATTTAAGGGGCCCCCAGAATGCGCACAGGCGACAGCCTGAAGTGAGTGAAAGTGAGAGTGAAACATTCCAAGCAAACTAAAAAGTAGAAGAAGAATTCTGAAAGGTTTTGCCGCCAGCCACAAACATTGCGACCACAACAATTGAAAATGTCTAATTTGTTCCCTTGTTTTAATTATAAATTTAATAACATTTTATTTTCTTTTAACATATTTGTTTCGATTATGATTATTTTTTTGACTGCACTGACAAACCAACCATGTTTTATGCTCTGTGTCTCTACGAAACAAACAATTTATTATAATTATTGAAAATATATATATATGTATATATATATATATATATATATATATGATTTTTTTTTATATCTCTAATTTAATGTCTAAGCAAATGTTATTATTATGATTATTACACTTATTGTACCAACTTATATGAAATTTATTTAGCTTTAGCGCAAAAACAGCAAAAACAAAAACGAAAAACGAAAAAAAAAAAAACAAAACAAAAACAAAAACAAAAAACATGGCAACCACTTTAAGTTTATTTAATATTTCTGTTTTTTTATCCATGTATCCAAATCAATATTATTCAAACTTGTATGTTTTTTATGCAACTTCTGTTTTTATGCGCTTAGCAAATACATAAACTATAACAAACAGCAACAACAACAACAACAACACACAATGAATTTGTAAGCTATATGAGAAAATGCAGTCGTAGAACTGGCAAAATTATTGTGACTACACCGCAAAAAAAAAAACACACAAAAAAAAAAAAACAAAAAATCAGCAACAAAATGATTTAAACAAAAAAAGAAACACAAAAAAAATAAAAACCAAATTAAAAATTACAAAAAATTACAATTTTGTTGAAGCAAAACAAATTTCGATGCCGTTTTTGGGTTATTTCTTGGTTCATTTTTCGCATATCATTTACATTCATTGTGTTACATTCTCCGACATCATTCATGCATACATACACACACACACATGCATACATGCATACATGCATACATACGCATATTTGACATTGTATAATTTATTTCTTGATTTTCATAAATATTTCCTTATTTCCATAAGTTTAGCTGCTAAGTTTGTACGAGTTTTATATTATTATTTTTTTATTAGACTTTAAGTTGTGATCAGAAGTTCCTTACTTTGGTTCCCCGCGCGCGCGCCCACCCCGCACCGTGGGCCTTATATTCAATGTTTTGTTAACTTGTTTAATTTCAAGACGCCATTTGAAAACACTTCAACAAGTTCCTCGACGACAGAATCATAGCAAAATATACAATTACAAATTAAAATTTATCAAATAGAAAACTCGAAAACTCGTAACACTCACACACACACACGCACAGCCACACACACACACAGCTACAATTCTAAGCGGCTGCCAGTACAGAGCACAAGATTTCATCAGTTATTATTATTGTTAATCCCCCTTTTGTCAATTTCTTTTTCTTTTTTTGATTTGCTTGTTTTTATGATTACGTTTTTTGTTGTGTGTTGCCAGGTTTTGAATCTGTGTCGATATTGAGAAGCCAGAACGTACTGCGTCAAGTAGTACACGCTAATACAAATTTTTAGTCAAAATTTTATGAAAAAAACACTTTTTAGGCAAAAACAAAACAAAACAAAATGTAGAGCGCTTTAGAACGAAAACATGAACAAAAACAAAACATATTTAAAATACAAAGAATTTCATCGATTGTTTGGCATCTTTGGGCGTACAGTTGAGTTAAGCACCAAGCACACCAGACTGCTGCTTACGAAGCCTTCTACGCGCTTCTCAACACACAAAACCTTCCAAAGATAAGAACAAAAGCAAAAGAATAGCGCAAGAACTGTGCACGCCTGATGCAGCCTTCTCGGCGATTCTCAACAAAATTCAACGCAAATCAAATATGTAACAAATGAAAAAATCGTTTATGCAAAGTAAACAAGCACACATACATGCCAATACATACATATACGATTGAGTATGTATGTGCGCACCAGCTTGAGTTTGTAGTGAGGAAGAAGGAGTTCTATGTCAGCTTCAGTTTGGTTGGAGTGCTTATCAGTTCCCTTAGTTATCAGCAAGCAGCACTAGCAGTAGCGGCAATACGAAATTAAGAGTTATAATCCAAAACAAACACACACACACACACACACACATACTGCATATTGAGAAGAAGAGAGAGAGAAGCAGCGGAATATCATTAGGCGTACTGCAAAAATGCATTTTAAAGGAAACAGGAATTTAAAAGATATATATATATATATATATATATATATATATATATATATATACATATATATACAAAGGTAGTAAAAGTTATATATATATATATATATGTGTATATACATACATATACAATACATACAATAATAATATATTTCGAATAACCAGAAGTAAGCAAAGCAAGTTATTTATATATGAATCTATATATAACAAAAACAAAAAGCAAAACAAATGCATATAAACACACACAACCACACACACACACACACACACACCCAGTCACACGCAATAGTATGTACTACTATATGGCATATATATATGGCAAATCGAAGCTAAGCATGCTAATTATTCATTTGTACAGCAAAAAAAAACAAAAACAAGTAGAATTCAATTCTAGTGAGATTGACCTGACAACAAACACAAACACAACCACACACACACACACATTGATAGCAGAATAAGAAACAGTTTTGAACGTACACGACGTAATCGGAAACGTAAACGTAACGCAACGTAACGAAACGTAACGTAAGAGCCCTAAAGGGAGCGCAGTACAGCAACATTAACGCTAGATTTGCATACAAGTCGAATTTATATAAATAAATACACACATACCAACACGCATACATACATATTACTAATCCAAACAATCTACTTTTAATACGTAACAAACTTAACGAACTTAACTTTTGTTTCGAGTCCGCAAAAACCAACAAACAAAAGCAAATATCTATGGATAGATAATATCTTAAACAAAAGCTTTGGCACACAACAATTAACATTTTTCGTATAATGAAAACCAAAAAAAAATAAAAAAACGCATAAGCACAAATCCAAAATTCAACTAAAACAAAACTATAAACAAAATGAAAACTTTCAATAAATAAACAACAAAACCCAAAATCAAATTCCAAAAAACCAAAAAAAAACTCAAAACTCAAAACTTCATCAAAAAACAAAAACCAAAATACAAGTTTCGGAAAAAAGTTTAAACAAAAAGCAGCAAAGCTTTTGCTCAAATACTTTCGGCATAATTTTGCGTACTATATTTAAATTATATTTTTGATTTTCGAACAGCAACAACAATGCGTACACATACATAAACAATTAATTTAACAAAGAAAGTATATTTAAAAATAACAATAATAATAATAATAAAAAATGTTAAATGTTTTTTTTTGTTTATTTGTGTAATTCTTTTGAGTTTTTTGTCTAGCAGAAAAGTGCTCAGGGTAAACACAGATTCTTCCAATACAATATAACTAAACAGCAACAAGAACAACAACAACAACAAACAATATTTATATATGCATATATATATATATATAGACATACATATATACAACAACAAGAACAACAACAACAACAACTACAACAACAAGAAACAATAGTACCAATATTCACAATTACAGTTACAAATCGATGAGAACCTCTTGTAAACATATAATAATTGTTTACAAAATAATTAAATAAAATACATACATATGCATATTAATAACTATTTTTTAAATTGATGCATATTTTTTTTATTACAACAAGAACAACAAGCAAAAGCAAGCAGAACAAATCAACTAAATAATTCAATGCAACTAACTATAAACAATAATAAATAAATCAACAATAGTTAAAGAAGAAGAAACTCCAATTTATTTACACAAACCGATCGCACGAACAACAATTATAAACTGATTTATACGATCGTCAAACATAAATGTTAAACAGAAGACTATAAAAATGACCCAAAAGTGAGCTCTTAAGTACTCTTAATACCTTATTAATTATACGTAATTTCCTTTAAAAAACAAAAACAAAAAAACAATTCAATGCAAGTCTCATCATTATTGACCACCAGAGCCGAGAAGAACGCAAGCAAAACAGACAAATAGTTCAAACTAAACCCAATTATAATGTAGTACTTACCGATTAACAGATGCTGTTAATAATACTTATCTTTAATATCTAATTCAATCCCAACCAAATGCCTTCTTTACAGTCGTAGTCGTAGTTAAACATCTTCTTCTTCTGTTTTTTTTTTGTTTTTTTGTAATAATATCTCCCTGAATGTGTGCTGCAGTTGGCACGGTTCGTTGCAGTTCCGCGAACCAGTTCCAATAGTTCAACTGCCCATAGATACATTTTTAAAGACAATAAACCGAAACGCAACTCACTGCAGGGAATTGAGTATAAATTCGAATGCGCATATCAATTGATCCAATATCACACAATATTACATACTTATAAATAGTTCAAATAAACCAGTTCACCAGTTAGCTTACAAAGCCAACTGCTGGAACTAGTTCGCTGGGAATTCGCAGACGGCAAACAGCTGTGGCACATGATGTTAGAACGAATGAAATTCGGTACGCCGAACTTTAAATACCCTTGCTGCAGTTGAGATTGTTTCAAAAGCAAACTAAACCCGATCGTTCCTATATCTTAGAAGAAATGAGCCAGTTCCGAGTCATAAGACAACCAGTTCCGGCTTAGAAGACAGCAATGATTAGCGGGAAACTGCGTTCCGCAAGGGTATTAGATCAGTTAAAACAAAAAAACCAAAAAAACAAAAAAAATGGAAAACCACAAACAAAATAGCAACACAAATGTACCCTGTTGACAGAATGCCTTCTTCTACACATTCACATACATAATCACCTACAATACAAATAATTTAAGACTTACAAACATGTGAAACGTACAACCTTGACCGATAAATAATAGCCACAATTACGTACATGATATAAAGCTGATATATCGATACATATATTTCGATAGACAATTGATGATAAATATACATAAATATGAAACGATTTGTTTGTCCCCTATATCTACTATATAGACATACGTACTTGCTTCTTTTTTTTTTGGTTTTTTTTTTTTTTTGTATTCTTCTAACCCTTTGTTCTCTATTTAAATAATTGTTAATGCAGAAATAATGATAATGAGCTAGCATTAAAATATACAATTGTTTCTTTGTGCAGAATAACTTCTTTTGTTTTTACAATATTAAAATATGCCTTTTTGTGTTCGTTAGTTACTTTTGAATAAGCGAAACTTGTAGAAACTCAGCCGATAAATGATAAGAGAGAGCCGTTAACAGGATGTGAACAAAAACCGATAAACGATAACCGATTAATAGATAAACATATGAAATATCGAAATAACTATGCAGTGAAATACAATAAAACAGAAATTGGTTTCATCGGCGTATAAAACATGCAATATGTACTATGGAATATAAATAAAACAAAACACCCCCTATAACTAAATATGTTTGAGTGCCAAGCTAATAATTCGAGACAATTGTAAATAAATCAATACACACACACACACACAGACACAAACAGTATATTGAAACAGAAATCGTATAGCATATAAAATGTGTGTTTTTTTCTTTTGTTCCCACTTCAGTGCTGTTGGAACTAGTTCCAAACTGCGAACTACTGAAAATGGTTCTCTTTAATGTGAACTAGATCACGCTATAAGCCACACACCCACACACTCACACACACACATACACACATAACTGTACATAACATACTTGTAAACTTGACTACCATAGAATCTTAAGGGAATTTGTTTTCGTTTTACAACACTGCAACACATGGAAATAAGCTGAGAAATTGCTCGACTTGATGTTGAAGCCTATTTGGCACACACATACATATACAAATATATATATGTAATGCTCCGAATTGGAATACATGTAAATACTTACATATACTTAAATAGTTAGCATCTGTCTAGGATCCATTTAGCCGATGCTGGATATAAGAATACATTTTAACTATCAAAAAAAGAAGAAAAAGAAACAAAAATGAGAACATAGAACCAATTTTTGAATGCCTACAGACGAGTAACTGTACATTTCCAACTATATATATATACATACATGCATACATCACATATATATGTACTATGACAATTTTCTGATACGCTAAACCGAGTTACATCGTATACAAATACAACTAAAGCTACAGATACAGATGCAGATGCAGATGCAAATGCAGATGCAGATGCAAATGCAGATGCAGATGCAGATGCAGATACAGATGCAGATACAGATACATATGCAGATGCAGATGCAGATGCAGATACAGATACATATGCAGACGCAGATACATATACAGCTAGAGGCATGCATATATAGCATACAGGACATTTGATAACCCAAAGCTTGGCAGTTCTATGACATTTTTGGCATTCGCTCAAACCACACACACACACACACAAGCTAGAGAGAACACTTAGACACGTTTAGGCTGAACATAAAAGTGAGTTGTTAATATACATACTACTTAAATGACATGCAACAAATAAGGCTTTTTAGCTTATTTTAAGATGATAAAGGATTCGACAATTTTTTTTGGTAAGGATTAACAAAAAACGTTAACCATAAGACAAGCAAAGAGAAAAACTCAATGGAAATGAAAAAGAAAAAGAAAAAAAAACACTGTAGTGCCTACTCCCCTTTAAAAACAAATATATATATACATAATATATATATATATATATATATATATATATATATATATATATATGAATATATATACAATACATACATATATACATTATACATACTAAAAATAATATTTTATAAAAAGCAAAACGAAATATAAAAAATGAACAGCGGTACGGTAAAACATTACAAAAACAAAAAAACTACAAAAAAACCAAAAAAAAATTCAAAAAGCAAAAAAAAGTCAACAGAATTGCAGTTTTTTTGATAGTTATATTTTTAGTGAGCAATGGAGGCATTGAATCATACATTTATATATAACTAAATATATATACATACATACTATATACACACACACACACACACACAGACAGACAGAGACAGAGACACTTTTGTAAGCCGTGTGTAAAAAATAAGTTTCTTAACACAAGGCAAAAACAAAATTTAATTATTAGGCAAAGCAGCAGACGAGGCGTCAGCAAGGACCTAGCATTAGGCACAAAACAAACTCACAACCAAATCAACTAAAACAACAACAACAACAACAAAAAGTAGCAACAAACAAACAACACAAACAAACCAACAAACAACAAAGTAGTTTTGCATATCCACGAAAAATATTTAAAACAAAATATAAGAAAAAATACCAGAAAACAACATAAAAACCAAATTACAAAATTATGGAGAAATATATTAGTTTATAGAGCGCAAATATTTTCACAGCCACAACAATACAATACAAATACAAATACATATTACAACCAAAAACAAAACAAAACAAATATATATATATATATTATATATATATATATATTAAATACAAAAAATGAAAACTAAAAAAAAATACTTTATAAAATTTAAGAAAAGCAAACAAACTTTGAACAAGAAAACGAACATTTTTTAACCTTCCCAAAACCAAAAGAGACCCAAAAAAAAAATATGAAGAGAAATGAAAACAAAAATTACAAAAGAAATTCTTTCAAGGCAAACATAAATATAGAAAAGATTTTGTAGTTGAATTTCTTTTCATTGATTCCACACATGATTGGCAGTCACACACACACACACACACATACATTAGTTTTATTCACATATATATAAACATGCATAAATATGTTAAAAATATAAAGAATGTTTTCTAAAAACATTTATTAAGATTCATTTCCATTGCGCTTAAATTTAATTTAGCAAATTTTGCCACATCCAAAAAGAACTAAAATATATTAATAAAATTATCTTAAATATAAACAACAACAAATAATTAATGCAACCAGAACAGACACAGTTGAGCATGAACATTCAATAATTCAACATATTATTATTAAATAAATAGCTAAATAATAGTTTTTAATTAACAACGGTTGAAATTTTACGTTTCCTATGAGGCTCACCTTCATTTTTGTTTGTTTTATATTGCGCGGTGTTTCATTTAATTACTCAATATAATACATATTATTATTTTTTAATTCTTAAAAGATGAAAAATAAAAACAGCACACACACACACATACTCGTACACACACCATTAGCTAGACTTTGAAGGCAGCTCAAGAAGCAAGAAAAAAAATATTTTTTTTTTTTGGTGCAAACTTTTTAGCAGTTTGCTTGAGGCTTGACATGAGAATGTTTTATTTTTATTTTTATTTTATTTATTTTTTTTTGGTTGACATGAGGATGTATTTTATTTCTGATTTTTTTTAACATGTAGTTAAGTAGTTATCAAGAGGCTGCTTAGATTTGCCAGCTGCTTTGAGTTGCGAATATGAAAATGGAATTTCTGAAATGCTTCTGAGCTGTTGAAAAAGTGTTTGCGAACAAAAACAAAATGAAACAAAATAAAATAAAAATAAAAATTAAAAACACACAAAATAGCTGCAATACGTTATAATTACGTCAATATGTTCCTAACAATATAGACATACATGCATATTTATAAATTATGATTAACTTACTGTAAAGCGACAGCAAGAGCAACAATTTAAACATACAATAATTCTTTAAACATAAGTGAGCAGACACACACACACACACAAATAAAATAAATAAAATAAATAACATATATAAAAATAGTTTAAGATGCGCGTAACTAATTTCAATTTTATCATTGCTTAACTTAAGTTGTGTTTGAATTTAATTATAACGTACACACACAGACACACACACACACACATACATATAGGTATTATTGATATTAATTTGTAAGCGTTCCATTAAAAATATAAACATATATTTGTTTATCTGACAGCGCATTAAAAATATTTAAATAATTTTTAAATTCAAAGCAGACTTTTGAAATCTATAACAAAAACTACATTTAATATTAATTGCAATTTAAGTTCCATTTCATTATTTTTAGTTTTTTTTTTTTTACTTAAAATAAGTAATTAATATACAATATATATATATATATATATATATATATATATATATATATATATATATATATATATATCTATATATATATATATTTATATATATGTGTATATTTAAATATATATTTATTTATATATATATTTAAAGTACATCATTTTTTCGCAAATAAATTGATATAAAGAACAACATTATTTACTTAACGCATGTTTCACTCATTTTTTAACTCACACACACACACACACACATCCCTTACATTTGCATCCAGTTTGAGTCGCGCCAGCGAATTCATTTCATTCATGAAATTCAAATTATATTAACTCTTATGTATTTGTTAGTTTTGTATAACGATTATAGCTGGACTAAAGGCCAGTTAAAGAGCTTGAGCTTGATTTAAAATATATGAAAAACGTAATAATAAAATATAACAAAAAAAAAAAAAAGCAAAAACAAAAACACGAGAGAACAACCGATACACAGAAAGAAGGAAGGTTAAAAAATCGATATATACATATACATATATACCTACATATATACATATATTTTTTTCGTAGTCGAAGCAAGTCGAATGTAAAACCTAAAACCTTAAACCAACTAAAAGCACTGAGCAACACTTATAGCCAACTCATTTTCGAGTTGTCTAATGCTGAATAATGGAAACAAGTCAAGTACTCGTAATGAATAATGAATAATGAATAATGAACAATGACTTAATAATGCGAGCAGCTTATATCAGGCACCAACAAATAGACGCAAACAAGCAACAACAAATATTTTAGATGAGAAATTCAATAACTGACATACCCACACACTCACACACACACACACATACACATACACATACACATACACACCAATACACGTACACAAAATGGTAAACTAAACATATTTTAGGCAAACCCCAAAGGCAACAAAATTTATATAAAATTATTAAATGAAAAGCTAAAAAGTTTATAAACAAAATATTTAAGCAAAGCAAGGCATATCATAGTTTATAAAAAAAAAAGAAACCGAAATACACACACACACACACACAAATCCGAAAAACACACACACACACTGAACAGGAAAATTCCCAAAAGCAAAAATCGGTTTGGAATATCGAAATTCAATAGCACACTATTAAGCAAAAAGGCTAAACGGGCGTTACTTATTACCCAAAACTTGGAGTGTTACGAGAATATGTTGTAGAAGACAAGAGAGAAGAAGAAGAAGCAGATAAACAGGCTAGACAGCGCTAGGTAACAAGGTTAACCTAAGAGAACCTAACAAAGATAAAGAAATACATACAATATATGATATGATATAGGGTCTTGCATAATGCCTGCTATATAGCCTAGACACCGCAGTTTCTAGTTGACGAAAGCGTAGCCGTTTATAAAGCAAAGAGAACAACAACAACAACAACAACTACAACAACAAACAAACAAAACATAAACAAAGATTATGAGCGAGATAAAAAAGAACAATACAAAACTAACAAACAAACAAACAAACAAACAAAACAAAAAAAGAGTAAAGAATGAAACACAGAACAAACAAACAAACAAAAAAAAAAGAAAAGAACAACATCAACAAAAACAAGATGAAAAGAAGGGAAAGTAAATTCTATATAAATAAAACTACTGAAAATAACTAGCACGAGTTTTTTATTGGGCACAAAATCAAAGCGAAAAACTTGAACCTTTTTCAAAGTAATTTAAAGGTTTAATTATATGCAAAATTTAATTCATTTAATTAATTATTTAAATATTTGTAAGTGACAGTAACTGTAATTGCCGAGTACCTAGTAGTAATTACTTTACTAATTTCAATTACTTGAGTAATTGATGAATTTCTTAAGTAAATAATTTTAAATATTTAATTTAATTGATTAAGTATTTGTAGTAACCTAGGCAATTTTCAGCTAAGAAGAGTATTCTAATTGATTAAGTTAATTAACTAATTAACTTAATGAATTGTGTGAATACTCTTAATTACTTGAGCAATTACTTTCTAAAACCATTCTTCACTTAGTTAAGTATTTGAAATGATTAAGTTGATTTATTAATTTAATATATTGAGTAAATAATTCAAATTACCTGTGTTATTATAATTTTTTGAAATATCGACTTAGTGACTTAGTAAAGTAGTTGAAATATTAATCAAATTTCAATTCCTCCCAAAGATAATTAAACCTTTAAATTGCTTTTGCATAAGAATTCCTTGGCGGGGACTTGAGTAATTCAAGAAATTATTTGCAAATTGTGAAAATATTTATTTACAACAATAAATACCTTTAAATTAAATTTGAGATTCATCGAATTTTGCAACACTGGCTTTTGGAAATACCCTAGAAAAAGGGGCTTCAAAAATATTATAAGCTTATACTGATTATTCTTATTTCTATCGATGATTCGAACAAGTCGAAACGAGTAGTTGTAAGTTTGACTGTGCATATTTGAAGTATTCACAAATTTTTCAAGTGAAGTGTCGAAACGCTGGCAACGCATACGTAAGTACTTACCGAGAACTGGCAAGAAAAACGTTCTGAATAACAAATAAGTAAATAAAATAGGCAACTTAGTTAGTTGTATGAACTAGTTAATTATGCTTAGTCGTACACATTTTCATTTGCTTCGTTTGGCTTATGCAGATACTCTGCTTAGCGCGTATTTAGAGTATGTAAATAGCGCAATGCATGCTCCGTTTCAGGCCTCAACTCTTTCTGTTCCCCGCTCTTGACTCGTTGTACCTGGCCTTGAGTATGATGCACCAAAAGATGCCACACACACATACACACACACATACTCACATTTGCCACTTGGCAGCAAATTGACTGGCCCCGCCCTTGACCCACGAGACCCCCCCGTCCCCTTGTTGATATACATATAGGTGCCACGCCCATTCTAATAAATATGCCTCTTTGCACAGCTGCTGCGCAACTTTGGCTCACCGATGAGCGCAATGACCGCCAACCGGTGCCCCACACCGTTCGCGTTTCCGTTCTCGCCGCTCGGCCTGAGCCTATTCGACATTGATCCGTCCAGAATACTGAACCTGCTGCACCACCAGACCTGGCTGGCCGAAGAGGCATTGCGGTAAGTATGCGGCATGGCTGCAACCAAAAAAAAAGGAAACATAAATAAAAAAAAAAAACATTACAAACTTTTGCAGCACGCGCGGCCTGCTGAGCGCACCCAAGGATTTTCCTCATCGCTTTACCACGCTAAGCGATCTGCTTACCAAGGACTATCAGCCAACTGGTGCCGGCTACGCGGCCAAGCAGCCACAGTCCACAACGAACCGTTCCAGCGATGCACAGTACAAACAGCAGCAGCAGCAGCCACAACAACAACAGCAGCAACAATCGCAGCAGCAGCAGCAGCAGCAGCCGCAGCCTCATGCCGCCTTTGGCATGCGCTATGCCACGTCCACAGGCTTTTTTGCCCAATCGAAAAGCGGGAAATCCGCAGGCGCTCCCTCGCCCCAGCAAACGGCCAGCTCGTCGAACATGGCGGCAGCGGAATCGCAGCTGGACAGCCAGGCGGCGGACAACGATGATGTGACCATTGTGGAGCTGGGCAGCGAGCGCAGCGTGGTCACGCCCAACAGCAGTGCTCTGCTCTACAAGGAGTCGCTGGAGCAGCTGTTGGCCCAACAGCAGCAGCATCAGCAGCAGCAGCAACAGCAACAGCAACAGCAGCAGCAGCGACGGCGCGCGGCCAACAACAGCACGCCAAGTGCGGGAACTGCAGCTGGAGCTGGAGCTGGAGCCGTGGTTGGGGCTGGAGGCGTCATTGTGGATGCCAGTGGCTTGCGGCAGTATACGCAGCTGTTGCTGTCCGGCGCCGGCACGCCGGTTAGCTGCACGGACACGTCGAGCAGCTGCAAGGAGAAGAGCTCCTCGTCGTCTACCTCATCGACGCCGCCGCCAAGCGGCGCTCTGCTCGCTCAGCATCAGCAGCTGAGCCAAATGCTGAAGAGTCCGTCGGACACATGCTCCTCGCTGTTCAGCGAGCCCATCGAGGAGGAGACACGCTGTGTCGTTTGCAATGCCCACTTCCCGAATGTCTGGCTGCTGGAGCAGCATGCGGCACTGCAGCATCCGCACATTGGGCCCGGCGAGGAGAAGCCCTTCATATGCGAGCAGTGCGGCCAGTCGTATCGCTATCGCAGCGCCTATGCCAAGCACAAGGAGCAGAACCATCGCGCCCGCCTCCCCGCGGACAAGCTCTTCACCTGCGACGTGTGCGGCATGCAGTTCCGCTATCTCAAGAGCTTTAAGAAGCATCGCCTCAATCATGCCCTCGAGCGCCTCCACGGCAAGAAGAGCATTGGCGCCGGTGTCGGTGTCGGTGTCGGCGTTGGCGTTTCCGTGGGCGTTGGCGTGGGCGTGGCAGCGGCACGCATGATTAGCGGCACAGCGTCATCGGCAGCAACATCCGCACAGCTGGATCAGGATGTGGTGACCAGCTCACAGGAGCCGATGCTCGCCGACGAGGGCGAGGACCTGCGCATCAACGTAAAGCGCGAGGGCGACGAGTCAGCCGCTGCCGGCCAGCAGGAGGCCGCCAGCGAGGAGCACGAACAGGACAACACAATCGATTCGGCCGGCATCACAATGCTCTACAATGACAACAACTCATCGGCTTCGGCCTCCACCAGCGCCACGGAGCCGAACATCAGCAGCTCGGACGGCATACATAGTACAAACAAGCGGGTAAGAGTCACGAAATCTAAAACCCCCCGCTTCTAGAGCGCAACACTTGTACAGGGTATTATCATTTTATATGATAATTAATTATAATTATAATTATATAATTGATTATAATTATAATTTTATTTATAGAAGGCATCTCCCGACCTCATAAAGTATCTGTTTATAAATATATTTGTTTGCATATTCTCAATAAGTATCAGCAGGCAAACTATGTATGTACGTATGTCCATGTATTTGCGTGTGAATGCATTTTTGTATGTATGTGGTTATGGTTATGTATACATATATGAATAACTGTATAAATGTATGAATTCATTTATGTACGTTAATGTATGTGTACGTATATAATATGTAGGAATGTATGTATGAATGTGTGCATGTATGCGTGCAGGTCTATATGTATGTATGTATGTGTGTATGTATGCATACATAAATGTACCAAATGTAGACAAAGCTAATTTAAAGCTGCGCTGTAAGTTTGAAAGCAACGTACTTTAAAAGTGGTGCCTTCCTCCTCGATTCTCAAAAATTCAAGTAAGCTAGGCAGGTTTCCTTGCTTTGACTACGTTTTTTTTTTTTGTGAAACAGTGTCGTGTTCATATAAGGGTATGTAATTGTATATTTGGCGATGTTTGTATGTATGTATGTATGTATGTATGTATGTATGTATGTATGTATGTATGTATGTATGTATGTATGTATGTCCGGTTGTGTGTGTGTGTTTGTGTGTGTGTATGTACGTATGTATGCATGTATGTAGCAAATGTAGACAAAGTTAAATTCAAGCTGCGCTGTAAATTTAAAAGCAACGTACTTTAAAAGTGGTGCTTTCCTCTTCGATTCTCAAAAATTCAAGTAAGCCAGCCAGACTTCCTTGCTTTGACTATAAGTTTTTTTTTCTTGTGAAAAAGTGTCGTGTTCAATAATAGGTATGTGTTTGTATATTTGGTTATGTTTATATATATATGTGAGTATGTATGAATGTGTGTGTGATTGTATGTATGTATCCATATAAGTTTGTAAGTATGTTTTTTAGTGTGTATGTATATTTGTTCTAATGTACGTATGTACATTTGTATGTATTCAAGCATGTAGCAAATGTAGACATAGTCGAATTCCCACTGCGCTTAAAATTAAAAGCTACATATTTTTAAGTGTTGCCTTACTATTCGATTCTCATGATTTCAAGTATGCTTGGTAGGTTTCCTTGCTGTGAATGTAAGTTTTTGAAAAATAACGCAAAGATTATTTCAGCTGATGTAATGAATATTTACTGATATCATAATTATTATGTATGTCTGCTACTTAACTTGTTGTTATCTTGCAGTCACGCCTGTTGAACAGCGCACACCACTTGGAAACGGATCCCTCCTATCATCATCAGCAACACCATCAACATCATCAACAACAACACCATCATCACCAACAGCAGCAGTCGCAGTCGCAGTCACAGCAGCTGCCGCCACATCTGGCGCACGTCTCACTGCCAATGGCCAGCGCCGCCGCCGGGTCATCCTCGGCCGCGGCAGCCGCTGCGGCTGCTGCAGCCGGTTGCAATACCAGCCCCAGCGCTGGCACAGCTAGCACTGCCAACAGCGGCGTGGGCGGGAGCGGCATCAGCTCGCTTAGTTCGCTGACATCGCTGATCAACGCGGAACGCATACCCAATGAGCAGTTCCTGGGCCTCAATCCGCAGGAGGCTTCAATACTCAATTTTTTGCGAGTCGATGCCGCCGAGCGACAGCGGGACAAGCGGTAAGTTCAACTGGTTCAAGGGTTCAGAGTATATTCGAACTATTGCAATTGTTTCAATAGTGTAGCAGTTGATGAACTAGTTCGTGAGTGATACGCTTCTCATCGATTATAAATTTAACTAAATGAACTTCCATTGCAGACCCGCCACCTCGCGCTTCGCCTGCCCCTTTTGCGGCAAGTGCGTGCGCTCCAAGGAGAACCTCAAGCTGCACGTGCGCAAACACACCGGGGAGCGTCCGTTCGTCTGCTTGTTCTGCGGTCGCGCCTTTGGCGGCAAGTCGGACCTGACCCGCCATCTGCGCATCCACACCGGCGAGCGTCCGTATCACTGCGAGTCTTGCGGCAAGTGCTTCGCCCGGGCGGATTATCTATCCAAGCATTTGACCACCCACATACACAATGCGCCGCGCTGAGATGAGGCGCGTAGGAGGCGTCTCCTACGCAGATAAGCCAACAAACACACACACACACACACACACACACACACACTCGCACACATACACTACACAGACAACACACTCAAACACCCAAGAGGCATACATTACAGGAAACATATGCAAATTTATGTATAGATCTATTATTACTACCATTATTATTAGAATTACAATATGAGAAGGCAAATGTCTAATATTTTTTTTTTTTGTTCCTTGAAAGTAGTCACAAAGTTCGAATTTTTTGAGGGAAAGTATGTGCTGAGGTACAGTCAGCTCACAGATCAGCCATAGAGCAAATGTGTGTGAAGGGTTGAATCTTTTTTTTTTATCGTAACTGGTTAAAAGGAATATTAACAACTATTAGCACGGGTATTAATGTGTTTAAGATTTGAAACTAAAACATAAAGAATGTAATTAGTCGAAGTGTTTTTTTTTTTTTTTTTTTTACTATGCAATTTTTTGTATGTTTAAGTGAAGGTTTTTTAGTGCACATGAAAACCTAAAGAATTTTGTTAGGTTTTTAAAGGATTTGATTAGTTCTGGCAGCTGCAAGGCAACTAACTACAACTCAAACAAAATGCAATATTAAATAGTCTGTTTTTCTTTTGAAACAACAAAAATATCACCAAGTACCATAATCTGCCGTTTACACAAACTTTAAAAGCTAATTTTATATTTTTTTAAGTTAAACAAAAGCACATAACAAATAGCTAAATGTATTGTACAAATTAAAAAAAACAAACGGTAACAAATATAGAAAAACAACTAACTAAAAGAGTTTAACTCTGAGCTGAGACAGAAAACAAGGCGAGTTGGCAGCACCAATGCGAAAGAAGCAGAGCGTGTCCCAGCAAGAGAGTAAATCGTTGTTGAACACTGCAAAACACACAACATTGTTGAACACTACAATAAATAGAATGAGCAGAACGCAAAACAGTAACAATAACCAACAAACAATAAATAATGCAATTTATTTGTTTTAGTTATTAGCAATTATTATATAATTAATGCAACAACATAATAATAGACAAACACACACACTCACACACACACTGATAGACACGAAGAGGGAAACGAAAATCAAAAGAAATCCACAGAGGCATGAGACAAAAAATGTAAACTAACTAAACTACTTACAATGTGTACTGTACATATATACATATATATATATATATATATATATGTAACTGATTATGTTTTTACCGTATGTGCTAGCTAAAAGCAAACAGACAACAAAAACAATACAAATGAGAAACTTATTATTATTTATACAAATCAAAAAACAAAAACAAAAATCTTAAAACATATAACAGCAAAGCAAACTGAATGAGGCAAAAACAATATATATATTTTGGGCGGGAGTTTTTGGGGGATTGCGGGGCTTAAGAGCGTAGTGGGTCCTTTGGGAAGGAGGTGGAGGGGTGGGGGGGGGGGAGTGAGGGGGGTTGAGGCAAGAGCTAGAGTTACAAATAATATTTACTTATGTGCAACCACCGTCAATAGTTTAATTATTACATACAACAACAAATATACAAACAAATAGAAGAAAACAGAATAACTAATTACAATAGAAATAACAATAACAATTACAATTACAAAACATAGGCATACGTTTTTTTACAAAACTACAACTACAACAACACAAACTAACTGTGATTCCAGCAACATGAAAATAACAAGTAACAATTACTTACAATTTAAACTATAAACAAAAACAATAGCAAAGCTAATTACATTTAACTATCACAAAACAAAACGAAATACAACTAAAAATAAACAAATCAACCAACAATAGGCAAATTTAGCGGCACTTGAGCGCAGCTTTTCACCACAAGCACACACACTCACACACCGCAGTGCGTCTGTATTAGTGAGCTTTTGACATTTCCTTGCGGCTTATAGCAGCCAGCATCGCATCGTGCGTGTATGTGTCTCTTGTGTGTGTCTCTCAAGTCTGCTCTCAAATGCCGCAAGTAACGAAATGTGCAATTAACATAATTACAATATATATTTAAAGACTACTGTTTTTATACGCCCAGAAGCCACTTAGTTTATTATTGCTCATTTCGCAAAAGTTGCAACAAGTTACCACCAAATAAAATGCACACACACACACACACCCACACACATCCACACACACGTACACACACTCATTAATCACATGCCACATGAGACAGGAAGTGAAAACTAGAAACAGAAACCGAAACGGAAACAGAAACAGAAACAAAAAACAAACACATACAAAATATGAACTAACAAACTTTGAACCAAGAACATCGAATTAAATTGTAAATGTAGTTTCAACATCAAGAGGCAAAACATCTATGAGAAGTAATATACATAGTATATACATACATATATGAAATACCGTTTCCATATATACACACAAATATATAAATATATTTTTTTTTAATGAATGTCGTAAGCCTGAAGCGAATACTTAAAAACAACATATTTGCCGTACCAAAAAAAAAAAACAAAAACAAAAAATAATAATTATAATATATAATAATAATAAACCTTAAACAAAATGAAATAATAGTTAAAAACAATTCAAACTATCGTCAAGCAGAAAAGAGAACTAACTAACACACACACATACACACACACATGTAAAGTGGTAGTAGAAAAGTTAAATGAAGAAAAACTTTCACTGTGCCAAAAAGTTTAAAGTACCTCATAATTTAAATAAATATTAATAATGAAACAAAGAAAATATAGACCACAACACATAAACACACAGAAACTTGCCCACAGTAGTTAAATTGAATGTGCTCCTTGCTTAAAACATTAACTAAATTAACTCATCAAATCCAACTACAATTAATTCAAATGCAATTCAGAAGCAGGTTTACAGTCAGTTAAACATAATTAAGCATTGCCACGGGCAAATATCTGTACACAAGCGTTGTCAATAGAATAAAAGCTAAAAGCTCAAACCTGCTGTTAAACTAACTAACTAGCTACTTATAATTTACCATCGAGTTGTAACCATCAATATGCTTGATCTTTGTTGTTGTCAACAAGCTATAGACCAGAATGTATATTGTCAAGTTTTGAGATTTTTTAACCAGCATCTAAATCAAATTTCTCTCAAAGTCGTACACAAAGTATTTTAGTTACTCTCTCTCTCACATACACACTCTTTATCTCTCTCTCTCTCTCTCTCTCTCTCTTTGATAATGCAAATAGTGTTCAATTGTAGTAAAATTTTGTGATAGTTTAACAACTTTATTTGCACAATTTTGTACTTTTTTTTTATGATTATTTTCTTGTATTTTTTGGTACATTTAACTAAAGTATCTATTTGTAATTTCTGATTTAATAATAGTTTAAATAATATCTTGTGTAACAGCAGAAAAGACAAATCATGCATATTTTTTGTTTGGAAATTTGTTCGATATATCTAACAAAATCGAAAGAAATATATATATATATATTTATATATATATTCAACGATCAGGGCCACTAGCAAATGTTTTAGTTTTAATTATATTATTTATAAACTGTATATGTTTTATGATATATATTTTTTTTTTAATATTTTCTACAAATTGTTCAGCTTATTTCGGATTTAGTTTTTATATACTTATGTATTTCGAGAAGCAAATGCTACTGCAACAACAACAACAAACACTGCCTTTTATTGAAAGCACAAAAACACACAGAAAACAACTTTTAAAGCTATCTGTATAATTTTAACATATTTAATTTTACAATTTCTTATACTTTTCTCTCTCATTTTTTGTGAATTTTCAAACATCACAAGTGCAAAAAAACTATAAAAAAAAAAACCAAAACCACTTTTATGTTCATTTTTGTATACTTATTTGTTGCTCAAGCTTCATTTTCTTATTTAATTATGCAAAAAAAAATAAATTTTTATATATACATGTAATTATTTCAATTGACATAAATAACATGCTGTGAGCTATGTATGTGAAACTTTGATTTTTTGTAACACTTATTATATTAAATTCTTATTATTTGATAGTATTTATTAATAAAGTTTTTTGCATTATACATAAATTCCCATATGTCTATATATCTATATATATAAATATATGTATATATATATACATTATGATTTGTTTTTATTTATCTGCACAGAATGGAATCTTTTGACCCTTTGACCCTTTTCTTTATATTCGCAATGAAACGCCTTAACAAAATGAATATATTAAATAATAATATAAATTAAAAAAAATAATAACAAAAACATTCCACTTGGCTAGGGACATTCAAGAGAAGAAGAAAGAAAACAAAAACTAGGTAAGCAATAAAGCAATAAAAATAAAAAAAGAAAAATTCATGTAGGCATAAAATGTAAGTAATTTTTCCCATTGCAAAAAAAAGAAAAAAAAAACAACAATTTTTGGTGTGTGCTAAGCTAAAGGAATTCAATTACCACATAAATGTTAAAAGCTAAACTAATATAAATGGATAAAAATTAATATTTTATGATTAGAAGAAACCATTTTTTTTGTTGTTTTTTCCTAAGTGCGTAGGAAACGAAGGCAGAGAATATTCATTTTGTAAGCCATGCATAAATTAAAACCAACAAATTGGAGGGATTCAAGACTCTTATTTCATATATATATATATACATATATATTACAAATTTACCATATATATATTTACATAATATATGTATGTAAGTTGCAAGAATTTTTTTTTAGCATAACGCAAAACAAGGCATAGACAAAATGCAGGAAATACGTGTAACAAGAATATTACAAAATCCACAACGAAACTTTTGGCATTAAATCGATGCATTTTTAAACAATATTTATTTATATAAACATAGAGATTAAACAACACACACAAACACACACACACAGGCACACACACACACACATGCAAACAGACAAAAAGTTAAAAAAAAAAAGATACAGGTAAAGATAAAGAGAAAGCAAAATTATTATACATAGAATATATATATACAATATATATATATATATACTATATCTATATACAGATACATGAATGTATGTAAATGTGGTTTTCGGTGTCTATTACATATATAAATAGATATATATACAAATACAAATACAAATACAAGATGCAATATATGCATATACATACACAATATATATATATATATATATATATATATATATATTTATACATATATACATATACATATGTATATACACATAGCAATGTCATGCGTATTTTGAAGCAAATTATAAATGTTGTTTATTTGATTAACTAACGAAAAGATCCCAACAAAAACAAATCCCAATGGTATTCCCACCCACACATACACACACACACACACACACACACATACAGCAGGCATGCCCATTGGCAGTCGTTTGTAATGCTATATGAGTGCAGCTTCCGCTTCCGGTTTATCCCCAAAGGATATCATGACTTTAAAGAGTTACGCGATCAGCTAGGTTTCGTAATGATATATTATATATGTATATATTGTATATATCCCAACTTCTCTTCACAAATCATATCCGGATCAAAATGGGGCTCACCTTATAGCAACAATACGAGTGCGGGCGACGTGCCTGAAACAGTTGCAAAACAAACTCAAAACAAAAACAAAATATAATACGAATACGTTTTCATGAAATAAAGACAATTTCGAGGTTTCACTTAAATAACAAAAACTTGAAAGAAAATTTTTACTATAATCAAAATAAATTTAAATTAAACATAAAATACGATCACGTACCATATAATCTTTATAAGTATTCTCTATTGTGGTAGCTGGAATCTTAAGTCAAACTTTTTGTGTTTTTCTTCTTGTTTTTTTTTGGTAAACCCAATTAAAAGAATTGAATTTTCTGCGTCTCCATTAAGTTAAGTTGGTCTAAAATCGAATACATTGTTAACGGCAACTAACTCATGTATATACTATAAAGGAAACCATCTAAGAATACAAATTATATGGAAAATATATATATATATATATATTACAACAACAGCAACAAAAAACAACAAAAAAAAACAACTAAAAGCAAAATTAATGTAGTACATGCAATATATTTTTCGGTGTTAGGCGTCTTTTTGAGATTTTTACAGAAAAACAAACACACAAAACTCATATATAACAAGATTGAAATCTAAAACAAAATATTTCATTGTTGATGTTGTGAGCAAAAACAAAACAAGAACAAAGAACAAAAAACCAAAAAAAAAAAAAAAACAAAGTAATATAATTGTATTTTGTCTCTTTCTCTCTCAAACTCTCTCGGCTAAGCTCTACACTTTAAATGTCATGTCTCTTCAAATATTTATAGAGTTTTACATAACTATATATACATATGTGTAAGTGTGTGTAAGTCCGAGTAGTAAATAATACATTATCTAAAAAGAAAAACAAAAACAAGAAACAGAAATGTTTCGTAATTTTTTTTTTATATATATACATACTCTTAAACAATTCGGTGTCTACAAATATACGGAAAAAAAAACAAAACAATTTTAGATGAAATTCAAATGTTTAAATGTATAAAAAAAAAAGAAAAAATATTAAAAAAAATCACTTCAAGCAAAAAAAAAAACAAACGCTATGCAAAGAAGACGTAGACGAAGGGAGTAGCAGCAAAAAGGGCAAGGAATGATTTAAGAATACATGCGAAGAGAACTAGCAATAATTCTGAAATGACCTCAATCAGATATTTTTTAAATTTTATATATTTTAAACGTCTTGAATGCAAACGTATTGTAAATAAAAGTCAAATGAAAATGAAAAATGAAGCAAACAAAACGAAATAGAAAAACAAATGAAAATGAAAATGAAAATCAAACAAAGAGAAAACCAAAGAATACAACAAAATGTAACCACATAAAAATGTCTCTCGAACGAACGAAGTAAGAATGTGATATTTTTCTAAGGTGTACTACATACATACAAACCAAAAACCAAAAACCAAAAAAAAAAACAAAAAAACAAAAACAAAAAAACCAAAAATCCAAAAAAAACAACAAGAACAATTTTTACTGAAGCCTGAAGTAATAGCAAAAAAAAAAAAAAAAATACCAAAAAATATTGCAAAAGGAAATGAATACTATTGAAAGACATGCATAAATAGAACAAAGGCAATAGAGACTGATTTTTGACAAAATGACACACAAAAACAACTGAGTTTTTTAGTGCAGCAAGCAAATCCCAAGCATGAAATCGAAATCAAAAGAAAAAGCAAATACTAACTATAATACTACATAATTTCTATTCAAATACTTTCAGTCGACCCTTCCAAACAGTCCTGTCCAGAGCACAGTATGTTCTTTAAAACTTAATTACGATATATGCCTAATTGAAAACTTTGTTTGAGTCTTGCTACTCATTTGTACTCATCGATTTGTGTTTGCGTATTATGCGTACTTTTGGTCAGTACGCATGAGTATGTGCGAGTAGATTTCAATATAAATGAATGCTGCTCTTTGGCCAGGGCTATATTCGTGTAGATTTATACCAAAACTTGAGTTATCGGTACAAAAGTTGAACATTTTCTTTATTGCAATCGATTTGTTAGCACACTGAGAGTGAGAACTATGGATCGGGCTAGGTTTGAGCGAATGTAGGCACAGAATGCAAAAGGTAATTGGAGATATAATAGGAACAGAATGGAACCAAAATGAACGCATTGCGTAGTTTAGAATTAGATTGAATGAGTTAGAAGCAATGTTAGTTTAAGTCAGCGAGAGAGAGAGAGAGAGAGAGAGAGAGAGAGAGATTGAGAGAGAAAGAGCGAGCGAGCGAGCGAAGGACAGAGAGCGAGAATGTGAGGCAAGCAGCTGAGTTAGAGATATGGGAATGGAACATGGCTTAGCCGCTATGTTGTGCATATTCGCACAGAGTTGTAATTATTTTTGTGATAAAATCCGAAGCGCAATTTTTTTCCAACTGTATGGTAGGTAAGTGTAAGAAGCAGGGATTGAAACGAGCCACAGCCACAAAATGTCTGTAAATAGTTAGAGAAGCTGGTTAAAATGAGTTCGAAACTCGATGGGAACTGCGATTGGGTAATTGGATTGGCATTAGAATGTTAGAAGTGGTACTTGGAACTCGAAGTGAAAGTGGAAGCGAAAAGCACATTGCCAGCATTTATGTTATGAAGGTGCTACGAACAAAGACGTAATTGAAAATGTGATACAGTTTTTTCCTTAATCTACAACTTATGTATTTATTGAACGATATGCGGTATGCTAGGTCTGGTAATTGGAGAGCGGGCAACGGGGAGCGAAGAGCGAAGAGTGGGAGGCATGTTTTAGCTAACAAGTATTGGGGCAATCAATTAGTTTTCATTTAGGACCACCTTTAGAAGAGGGAAGAGGAGAGAGCGTCATTAGCGGATGCGGTGGCCGCTTTTTTTAAAGAGAATGTTAAATTTGTTTTTAGGTATTTTGGTTCCATTTAGCCACTTAGTTAAGGCCGTTTTGTTTTTTTTTGGGTAGCCAAACAACTGGAACATGAAATTCAAGAGAAACAAAATATAATACATGAAAATGATAAACAAAAACAACTAAATACAAGCAGAAGAACAACCACAGAAAGCACAGAGAGATGGCGTGCAGCAAAAGAGAAAGAGAAATTAAATGAAACAGAAACAGAAACAGAAAATATTGTAAAAATTTTACACTTTAGGAAAATCTCTAAATTTTAAGCTTTCGGTGTTTTTAAGCAACATTAAAATTTAAACACACAAGCAGAAAAAAAAAACCACAAAAATTTAGCAAAAACCCAAAAAATACACAAATTTATATATATACATACATACATATATATATATATATATATATCTATATATATATATATATATATATATTTCGATATTTAAAATTTAATTCGGAAAAAATGAAAATACATGAAAAAAAAAAACATAAAACCAAAACAAATTTAAGAAACTTTTGAGCAAACTCTCGGTGTTTTAAATTAAGCGCATGGAAAATTAATTACACTAAAAGATAAACACAATTAATTCATAAAAATAATAATTTAAGTAAACAGACGTAAACCAAAAACCAAAACCTCTTTCACTTTCGTGTCTTTGACTTAAAACCAAACGCAAAAACCAAAAAAAAAAATAAACAAAAAAAAATCAAAATATTAAGCATATTTTTAAAATGTAATTTAGCACAAAGTAAAAAACCCAAAAACAAAAGACAAGAAAACACAATTTTTAAACTACCAACGTATTGATGTGTATTTAATATATTAATGAAAACAAAACAATGAAAAAAAAAAAACAAAAAACAGAAACAGTAACAAAGCAGAAGAAAACTCAAAATATAAATGTATTAAAAATAAATGATTGTTTTTTGTTTCTATATAATAAGTTGGGTTTTGATTTGGTTTCAATCGTTTTACGAAACTTTTACAAAACTACGAAATGCAATGCCTGCCAAAGATTTAATGATGTTTTAAATGCAACAAAAACAAACAAACAAATGTACTTATATGCAACACAAAAACAAACAAACAAAGAATCCAAACAACAACAAAAAGTTCAATAAAGCCGTTCCAAACAAGAAACAAACGACAAACAACAAATCAAACAGAACTATATACTTGTTTAGAGATGTTTTGCGTTTCCTTATATACAAAATTAAATGATAATACAAAGGAAATAAAAATAAAAAAAATATTTAAAAAAAAATACATGTAACAAGAAAATAAAAACTGTCGAAGGAACAGCAACAAATATAAAACTTTGCAATTTCAAATCTGAAAGAAACCAAAAACTGAATAACTATTTGTCGTGAACAAGTGAAATTATTTGTATTAAACTAATAAAGTGAAGTGTTTATTGGTTTAATTTTAAACAACACCACAATTTTTATGCATTAAATTTAAAACAAAACCAAAATGAAGCCACAAAAATAATAAGAAACAAAAACCCAAAATAAACTAAATTACAAAAGAAACAAAGTTTCATTACATTTTCTGTTTTTGTTTCTTAGCGCTCAATTGTGTCCACAGCGCCATCTACAGTTATTTGCAAGAATCGCACTCACAACAATCGATACTATCGGTGTCACCATCACAGCAAAAACAGCTGTTTTGGCTCATCGAGCTGTGCCAACTATTTCACGAATATCGGCAACGCCGTCAAACCAGCAGGTGGCAACGCTTGACACATTGAAATTATCTGCGCTGCGCAATGCACAAAAGCAGTTCTGGCAGTTTCAGTCGCAAAATAAGTTTGTAGCGTTTAGAGAGGCATAAAAAGTTCCGCATTTGATTTCGCACATTACAAAGCAGTATTATTGTTATTGTTTTTTTTTTTGCGTTGTGGCGTGTGATTTGATTTTTTCCCGTGGTTTATGAGTGAGAAAGTCTTGTATTTACATATGCGCCTACAATTTGTATGCAAATAAAGCCAAAGCAAACATTAAGCGTCGCAACGTTTGCAATTTGACACGAAATTGCAACAGAAAAACGAAAACCAGAAGCAGGGGAGCGAGCAACAGAGGCTGAAAAGCAAGCCAAAGGTGACGACACCGCAAACGCAGAAGCTGCTGCATCAAGTTCAAGGCATTTCACAAACGCACTAAATAAAAGCCCTTAGGCACTGCACAGAGAACAGGCGTAGCCGGCGTGTGTGAGAGAGGGAGTGAGTGTGCGTGTGCGTGTGCGAGGAGTACATCGGCATGCAAAGCTATGAGGATGCATTAAGTGCCAAGGGCTACCGCAGCTTTGGATTTGACACAGATGTTGAAATGGACATGGACCCGGACATGGGCCTGAGTCTAAGGCGCATTGACAAGCGCAAAGGAGGTGAGTGAAGTTTACAGTTACATACACACACGCACACAAGCAGATGTGCATGTGTGTGCGTGTGTGAGCCATAATTGCTGGTCATTGACAGGCAACATAAAGAATAAATACATATACATACATGCAAAGTGTATGCATTCGGAGTTGCCTAACGAGCGAAAAAAGGTGCGACGGCGAAAAAGAAACCAGCGCATTTAACTGTACTTGTGTGGCGAACGCAATTATTTACGCCCTAAGCCGTCAGTTAAAACACATTGTGCTTGTTGCCTGGTACTCGTATCCTGAGTATACTTCACTCACTCAATCCGACAGCTGAGTGGCAACGTTGTGTGATTACCGTTAGTTACTGTTGCAGTAACTGTTTCCTTGAACTGACAGTAAAAGCAAATTGAGTTTTGTAATAACGAAATCGAAAAACGAAGCACCAAACGAAAGTTTCTATTCCTATTTCTAAAAATTCGAGCTCTTCTCCATTCCCTAAAAAAAAAAGATTACTCTGTGATAATTAAGCACATTTATTCATAGTATAGTATAAAGGTCTTTTGGTATTTTTTACATTTATAAACAATGAGTCATTAGATTTGATAATATAGAAAATTTCTAGCGTCCTATCTATGCCAGGTCTCAAGTACAAGTTTTATGATTGAAGCAGCTGCACGGCATCTATAAAGAAATGATTGCACATATTACATTTTCTACTATAGAGCTGTACTATATAAATATTGGTCGGGATATATTTCGGGATTTTTAGTATACAAACTTCTGACTTTAATATGCATGCATGTAAGAGGTCCAAATAGACGCAAGTGCTCCTCCTTTTATCCACTGCCAATGGCGTTTTTCGGCTACATCAAATATTTACCAGGTACACTCGGAGTCGGGTTCCATTCGGTCGGACAAAAATATGTAGCAAACAAGTTAAGTGTAGGAAAAAAACCAAAGACCAACAACAACGTCGACAAACTGTCAGAAGCATACAGGGCAAAGCCATTTAGAAAATTGGATGCCAATGTGCACGCACACGCAACTGTACGAATGCATATACATACATACATCTATGTAAGCACAGATACATATACATATATATATATATATATATATATATTTACATATATGTGCATATAAAGTTCGGTATGCAGCAGCTCGACTGTTTGCCTTTAGTCAGCTTTATAGTATATTTTGCATAGCTTTACAATCTTATCTAGGGCATAAGCTTCATTAAAAATGCGAAATAAAAGAGCAGCCAGCTGGGAAAATTGTTATTACGACTCCATTTTCGGGATGCGAGAAGGAAACTTAATCAACAAAAAAAAACCCGAAAAAAAGGGTTAAGCTCGAACCCAGCCGCAGCTAATCAACGAAAATAAACAAGAATATAAGTATATATGTGTATATTCAAATGTGTTTATGTGGCCTGTTATCAGCCCCTCTAAATTTCACTGACGTGGAGCTTATCATTAGCTCTTCGCCGGCGCTATAAATAAGCCGCATGAATAGCAGGCCAACATTATTGCTACCAAGCACATTATGCAGACGCTTTCACAATGGCCCGGCAATTGTAACAGCTGGTAATCATTTTAATAAACACACCCATAAACACATCAAAATCAAGTATGTGTGTGTATGACAATCCAATATATTAGAAAAACAAAACATATAAACACACACATTCAGCCCATAGAAACTACGAGAACAGAGCACGGACAAACAAGAAGACAAGAAAGAATCTTTAACAAATTTCATGCATGACAAACGTACTTACAAAGCAGCTCGTTTGTAAGTAGTTAGCCGTATGAACACTTATGTTTGTATTCCCCAAGATGCAATATGCCCCTCACCCGATCGTAGCCTGCACCAAAAAGATGTTTAACCTTAAAAAGGCTTATAATATATATATAATAGGCTCGAAGTCGAAAAATAGTTCTTAAACAACGCACATGCTAGCCATACGTCTCTAATCTTAACAACATTTAAGCAATTTTGGGACATAAATTATTACAAAAAGTAATTAAAAACGGAAAAAAAAACAGCAATTCGATTGTAAGTAATAAAAATGGGCAATTTTACAGCTTACATTTGCATACTGCGCAATATTGCGCTAAGAACACACGTAAACAACATTGTTTTTGGGAGATTTTCGAAAAAAATTTATTGAATTCGCAAATCATTTAGCTATAAAATCGGCTCACATATGCATATATATTATGTATATAGTATGAGTATTTATATTTTTGCCCGGAATTAACCCGATGAGTCTATGAATCACACAAATATACGCGAATATGATATAGTATCTGCCCACGCATTTGCCATTTCGTTATAATTGAGCTTTTTTTCCAAACGGTCATTGATATCGAGTAAATCGAGTATAACCCACGAGTAGTAGTTCGTTTCGTCTGGGAACTTTTGTAGAACAGTCCGTTTGGCTTTTGTCTAGACATAGGTCAGGGTTTCAATTAGAACAACAACAGCAAAAGGAACAATGAGAAAATAAGAAACAATAGCAAACAGTCAAAAGTCGGCACACTTTTTGATTTTGCTTTTGCTTTGCTCTCTTTTTTTTTTGACTTAGCTTTCGCTTAAGCTTCTATGTATTTTGTTCTAGTTGCACTCTCTCTGCTCTTTCTCTCTCCCTCTCTCTCTTACTGTCTTACTCTTTGCCAAAAAATATAACGGCTAAAAGTCACGCTAATAATACTTCATTTGAATATCGCTTTACTCTCGAAAATACCCTTATCTCTATAGAGTACAAGAAAGTCGTGTCCTTTTGCGCCGAGTACAAAATCGGAATACTATAAGATAAAGCTGCAACAATCGCTGGAATCTTATTTTGCCCGCGAACTTGAACACTTTTGTTCCGGCGTTGATTTTAATATGGCAAAACCGTAAATTTTCAAAAATAAAATACATTGTCATTAATACAATATGCCCTTTTCAAAATTTAATAATTGTTATAGGCAATTTTTATGTTATTCCTGGACTATTTTATATTAAAATTTTACAATAATTTAGATAGATAACTTTAGATAAAAGCTTATTGAAAAATGCATATATGTATGTGGAAATTCTAATTTTTAATCAAACTTGGTTATCATAAGTTTTTTCATTAATTTATTGCTATTTTTATGTGAGTTGAATTCCCATTCCCATTTTGCCAAAAACTTTTACTAGTTGATTATATTTATATGTCAGCCATAGAAACAATTGGTCGAAAATCGAGTTCCGAGCAAGTGTTTCTATATTATATTTTATATCTATATATAAATGCTGTGTGTGTAAGGGTATTTAATTTTCTGCAACCCAAAGAGAACTCTTCGGTTTTGTTTATGATGCAATGCTGTTTACATTTACCAAGCTACTAGAGTATCTCGGCTTCGTTGTAGTCGAGTCAACTTCGTATGCATATATATGTATATGCATACGTATATATATATATGTACTATATATTTTCCGATTTGTATCTGTCGTATGTTTTGTTTTTCTGTGTGCTCTTGACTCCAAGTTTGCGAACCGCTCGAAATGAAAATCAGTTTACTTCGCGTAATCGTTTGGGCAAAAGCTCCATTTGATAAACTCATAAATCTGGGCAGCCGGAGAAGAAACCCTTCTGGGCATTATGCAATGGCCGCGAGTGGCGAGTGGCCGGTCGCAGGGGCAATCGCAATTTGTGTCGGTTGACGCTTTTGTAAAAATCAATTGAAAAACGGGCAATGGCCAAATGGCAAAGTGCCCGAAATAGCCAGAAGTCGAAGAAAATACAAAACAAAACGCAGCAATTAATAAGCGCACAATTCGGTCAATAAAATCAACAACAAAAGCCAAAATATTTGCAGCCAAAAATAAACACGGCAACAACAACGACACCAACAACACATTAACGAATGGACTATTTCATATGTACATTTATATATGTATATACATATATAAAGACATTTTCGATATGGTTGAGAAACCCTGACTTTTAAATAAATGGCTTGAGAGAAACGTAAATGTGAATTGCTTACAACTCAATTCACCTCTAACAGAGTTTAACTGACTTATGAGATCCTCTGACTGCGTAGATCTCAGAGAATTAGAGCTAGAGACTGCAAAGTTGGACTGTAATCGATAAATATCGATTATTTTGGGCATAAATCGAAGCCTATTGGATCTAGAAACTCCATATTTGCTATGTAGGCCCTCATAAAGTAAGGAAGCAAAAGGAGTAGTTGAGCTTTTGGATAACTCGCCCGTTTCCCTTGGTATATACACACTTTTGTTGCCATATCTTAGAGCTGAGTATAACATATAGATCGAATTTACAATTGTGGAGCTAAGGGACGCAAGAAGTTCAGCTGCTGTTTATATGTATGCTTGTATGGGGTATACATTAGTCGGATACTCTCGACAAGAACACTTGCTTAATGGTCTAAGAATTGTAAAGATGTTTACATTTCACAGGAATGCATAACCTTGCTTTTCTTTGCCAATCAGATTTGATTAACATTCTTCTCACGCCCTTGACAGTAGTTTAATTGAGTCTCTTATCCAACAGAATAATCCTTTTATACTGAGCGAATCATAAAAGTGAATAGTATTCATTAGACATTGATGGCGGAAGGGGCGAATAAACTGCGATTACTTGCAAATTTGACTGCATATTTGTTTAACTTATAGAGCCATCATTTAAAGCACAATATGGCGTAGCACAGTCGGCTGCTTTTTGTCATTTATATGCTAATTTTGATAGACTTGTTGTCATTTACAAATTTGACTGCCGGGCACCGTCGCCATACGCCCAGCTCCCACCACAATGGACGTCAGTGTTGTTTGGGCCATTAGCATTGATTGCCAGACGAGTGCCGCTAAGTGCCCCGATGCCGTAATCAGGCCGACGACGGCAAGACCCTCGCCAATTTGTAAGGGAAAATTACCAGCGCTCGAAACACTAGATACGAACTCTTCGTCGTAAAACTCTTGGGATCCAGTGGCTAAATATACCTGTGCATACGCTATCTTGCAGTCATTTAAAACTGGGCCATTTCAAGGATACAATCTAGTTATAGTTATATGTTCTATAATTAATATGGTTGATAGCTTATCGATATCTTCGACCTCAATCATGTTTTGATATGTTCTAGAATCGATAGATAAGATTGCTTATCGATATCTTTAATGAGAACAATGAATTATAATCTTTTGAGATGTTTAAACATCCCGATTCTATATAGCTTATGGGCATTGTTATTGCTTTTCCGATAAATAAGTGACGATTTGTTATCGATACATTTCAAACAAAACTTTAGATTAAAGCTGATATGAATTATGAATTTCTTAAACTTTAACAAAGTGACTTGCATATATGATTAAACAATTAAAAATTGTAAAATTGTCGCGTATCCACAACATATCCTTTGCTTTATTTAGCCATTAAAACTCCAGATAACGTGATTCATTTCAAGCTTTTAAAGAACTAATAAACCCCGCAAAAGTACTTGTAGAGCAACATATTGCGCACGACCAGCGATTTCTTGGTACCGCTTTTCTCTGCTGGATAACCCCAATATACAAACATATATATATCTGCATATATGTTTATACATATATAAATATATACACACTCTGTTGATCCAACAAATAAGATGCATTTAACAATTTTAGCGTAAGCTTTTCTGCTGAGAATCGCAGAGAGCGCTGAGAGGGCGACCGACTAAACGTCTAATGAGCGAAAGCTCCGCATTGCACTTGGCTCTCAGTTGCCAAATAGCTAACTTTAGCCGATGTATAAACTTTGGATGAAAACATCTGGCAGTGAACGACAACTGCCACACATTTGACAGGGGCGAAAACAATGAACGTGTCCGCAGTAAAAATTAGCGCGTAGATGTGCATATTGCGTTGCGGCCCGAAGCTCAAAACAGAAACGGAATTAGAAAAACAGAAATCCGCTCACTGATATATGACCATATATAAATCGATAACGTAAACCTTAACCGGTCAACCAAAACTTCGAGAGTTGCCAGAGGGTTAGAAAAAGAGAGTTAGAGAGAGAGAGAGAGGCAGAGGCAGAGTGTGAGTGTGTGTGTGAAAGAAAAAGCAAAATTAAATTTATTACATAAAATTTTTCTTATTTTTTGGACGAAACATTCAAAACCTGTGTAAATGCTACCCAAATTCTCTGTAACGTAACAGAAGCTTCCAAAGCGATTGGGGGCACGCTGCATATTAACGGAGGCGCCACAAAATCTGTCGCCATCCGAGAGACAAGGCATAAACCGTTAAAGTGCTGCATTACTTGCGTTGTTTGATCTGTGGCAAGAGTTTGCTATAGACAAAAAAAAAAATGGCCTATCGCGGCATTATAGGCAATACGGACGGTGCTGACCACAATGACCCGGACACCGATTCCCTTGACGATGTGCTGACCGATCCCAGCAAGGATGCGATTACCACTCTGCCGCATCGCACCAAGCTAACGCCTCCAGCTGCGGCAGGTGCTGCAGCAGCAGCTGGGGTCTCGCATGCCGATAGCCCCATTGCATTCCATCCGCCGATGTCCACCAAGCTCTCCAAAATCAATAAGATGAGGCCCAACCAGCCGGTGGCGCTCAAATGCAATTGTAAGTGTGACCAAACTCAATGCAAGAAACCAAAACACAAACTCTGCTCTGGTTTGGTATTTATTTATTTTTGTATTTTGCTTTTGTCACTTGCTCGCACGACGTGCACAACCTGCAGCAACAAGAAATTTACACACACACACTCACGCACACACACACACACACATACATAGGCAGAGCAGCAGCAACACCCGTTTGATAACGGTGCATATGCAACACTGCACTACAAGCAATTTGAACTTGTTCAACTGAGTTCCGCTCAGCGAGTCCACAAGTTGGGAATTATAACGCATTTCATTTTGAATCATTTAAATCCAAGTTATTCAATCGAATATGCTCTCATATAGGGTATTATCATTTTGTCACGATCTGTGTAACACTCTGAAGGAAACATTTCGAAGCCCTCTGAAAATATTTGATGCTATTGATTGGCACAGAGCCCACTTTCCGCTCTTCAGTTGTACCATATCATTTAGGTGTCAAAGGCACAATCGGCCAAGATTTAAGTTCAGTTATTATTATTATTTTATTTTTACAAAAATCTTTAGCAAACTAGTCATATAATTAATTAATCTTATTAGTCAATCTATTAACAAAACAACAGTGCAATTTATAATTGATAGTATATTTATTGTATTTTCTTAATATTCACCATTAAGAATACGATTTCAAGCCTTTGGAATCGGGTTTAGAGCCTGGTACCTCTCTACTCTTTTCTACTTTAACTCGCCATGATCTTCTGCCATAAGCTGTATACAGTCAACTTTCGCTGAGTAGAACTCTTCGGATTCAAAAGTGATTTCAATTGGAAAATGAAAATTTATAAAAGACCTTTTTCCCGTGAATTCTAAAAGCTGCTTATTCGAAAGTTCTTTAGGAAAAGTAAATAATTAAAAATAGATTTTAATATCTGCGCAATACTAATTCCAGAGATTATTTTAATCGAGAACCTACTGCATACTATATACGAATATAGATTCGCTATCTCAAATTCGAATATTTTAAAAACTTGTCAACTTGTAAACACAATGACCATCTAGTCCAGTGTAGAATGTGTAGCGCTCAGCTCAAAGAGCGAACATGAAAGTTGATGCATGTCATCTTTCATCTCCGGCACAACTATCACCTCGCCTCAGCTCAACTCGGCTTAACTCGAGGTGACACCATCTCCAGCTCCATGATCATAATCTGAAGCAGCGGGATGCCGCCAGTGTGTGGGTTGTTTTGGGCACGTCTGGACTGCTATTGATTTCCAATATGTAAACAGTCTATGCTTGCTTTCTCTACACTTTACTGAGGGGTCGCATTACTTTCTCGTGTGATTTGTAATGCCATGTGAACATATGTATATCCTAAATGCATTTTTGTGCTGTATAGTTATATTTATATTTAATTATAAATATATAGTTAAAAGTATATTTGTATATATAATAAATTTATAATTTTATAAATATATTTTTGAATTATAAAAATGAAATCTGATATGACAGAAACTTGATCTATGATCGATTAACGAATTTATTAGCACCTCATAGACAGACATGACCAGATTTAATGGGTTTCTAAGGCTAATCAACACCATATATACAAATATTTAGAAATAAAATATTTATATAAATATATAAAATAAATATGTAACCCTGTATATCTAGCTGGCTCGCACAGTAAATAGAACCAGCCGCAATAAATGTCGCTGGTTCTATTTACAATTTGAATCACCTTGATCTTTCGTATGCATTGAACATTTTAATAAAACAATTTATGTTTAAATTTATTATTATTATTGCCCGTTCTACTGAAAATATTGCCTATCGTATTATTTTCATATCGAAATATCGGGCTACATTTGAGCTCTGCCCAAAATTGGCATATACTAAATTTGGGTATTCCTCGAAAAGTTCTTATTTTAAATCAAACCAATTTCATCTCAGCTGTTTTGCAGTGTAACTAGTTTGGTTTCAGGCAAGACTTAAAACAGGCCTAAAACAGATTTAGATATAGATGCAAATACATACATATATACATAATCCACAGATTCATATTTAATTTTGATCAAATGCAGGCACTTCTCCCACAATAATTCTGAGCAAAAGCAAATAATTGATGTCAGTTGTTAAACTCACAGCCAATTTTGAGCAGTGCATAGCACAGGGCACACTTTGTTTTTGGCAGTGTATTGAAGATTCATTGTGAATTTGTTATTTGATTTACGCTATCGCCGCCAGCTATTTGAGCTGCCTTTCGCACTTGTTGTTTTCAGGCTGACTCTGCAGTCGATTCGTTTTCAAAAATTTTTATAATCGTGCATCTCAGACTCGTAAATTGTGTTGTTTTTTTTTTTTTGAAAAAACAAAAAAGGAAAACAGCAACAACAACTGAGTCGGCCGCTCGGAGCGTGTCTCTATTGGCTCTCCAGGTATTGCCGCGACTCGTAGTCGTCGCAGTTAAGTTTCAGGTCTCGAGTCATTAAAGCGCCAGCGCTCGTCCAGGTTACAAGTGTGCTCCACAGCCCGAGCGGGTACTTCGAAAAGGCGTTAAGGAGCCATCCATCCCTTTGACACAGTCAGCCCAGGCATGAACTTCAATCGAATGGACAGTGCACATCGTCTGCGCGTGGATGTCAAGCTCTTTGGGGGCAATGTCATGGATCCGTCGAGCATCAATAATAAAAGCATTGACCCTAAGCTTGAGACGATAGCGCCGATTTGTAGGTTGACAAAACAAATCTATAAAAATAGACACCCATATAGCACTTAAGTGCAATCCACACATACATATACATTAATGTAGAAAAACAATATTTGTTTGGCATCAATTAAATGTCAATTTTTTCTATATTACAGGCGATTTAACCGATCCAGTTGATAATGATAAGACCGATGCTGATAATGAGCTAACTAATGAGATTTCGGCTCCATATGAAGTGCCTCAGTTTCCCATTGAACAGATTGAGAAGAAATTACAAATACAGCGCATACTCAATGAAAAGTAAGTACAAAATTAAATATATCTAATTATTGGAAAGAATTTGGAACATTATAAGTGCATTAATGTAAGCCTGATAGAGTAATGAGATTATACAGAAAGTTGAGATAAATGTCGAATAGAGTAAAAATAGAGTTCGCACTAGGAAACACGTATATCTAGAACGTATTATAGACCTCATAAAAGGCACATGGAGTTAGATATAGTTCAATTCTGACGTAGCTTAACGATGTGCCAACAGTTTTTTAGGTTTCCCGGGTCTGTTTGCTAATCCAGCCATTCCAACTTCCCTTTCTAAGTATATATAGCATCGTAATGAACAACAGCAAAAACCACATGCTTTTCGCAGCGGGTATTTTAAATATCTCATGAATTTTGTTACACATCTAGGAGTTCATAATGTCAGTACAGCCTGTTCCCATGCAAGCTAGATAAATATCTGCTAAAGGAACCAAGGCTCAAAATTTGAGTTGTATGAAAAACTTGTTTATTTATGAACTCGTTTTAAGCCAAGCTGCAATTTGACATATGTATGCTGCTTGCAGTCATCAGAAGATGTGTTGTCGTAGTGAACCATGTATTTAGACGGGGTTCGAATCCATTTATGGTCTTAGCCTCGTTCGGGTTTCGAATTCTCCTATTGTCTTAGCCTAATCTATACATAGTTATCCGTGCTATTCAAAACGTTCGCTTAGCAATTTATAAGAATATCCGGTTATATAAGATAACTATACGTCGTATATTGACCTGTCCGGTAGGGTATTTAATCTTCCGTCAGGTGGAAGAGCACTTATCAAGTTCACATCACTAATCCTAGCGGCTAGACGAGCATAGGCACTTGGTCATGGGCAACAGGGTTAGTGCATAGGGAATTGGGGATAGGGGCTAGGGGATAGGGGATAGCGGTTAGGGGCTAGAGCCGAGGTACTGCGAGCGGGTCATGTGGGCCAAACAGGTGTGGGCAAAGCATAGACGAAAACAAGGTTGAACACGTTTTGATTTGAATGGGACTGCATTAGGTGCTGGCCAGCAACACGAGCGCGTCGCGAACGCGGCTTATGACATAATGATGAAACCACCACCAAACCCATCACAACCACCACCACCACCAGCGGGCAGCCGGACAGCCGGAGAGCCGAGCAGTTGGGCCCACAGTGTGAAGGTACGACAATTTGAATTTTGGATGTGCCGTCACTTTTAGTACAATTTGTGCATCCATATAACTTGGAGGGCGCGCACCAGCGCATCGCTGCAAGAAAGCGCTAAAGTCGGACGCGTATCCGGGTGCCGCTTAACCCCTTAACCCAGTTACCAACGCGAGTGCGGGTTGCGTAGGGTTGTAGAGGCGCCGGGTTAAGGGTTCTAGCTACTTGTCGCGTTGTCCCAACGACCTACGCTGACATTGCGGACTCGCAATCATCCAGTCATTGGTTTTGTTCGTGTGACACGCCAAAGCGTCAAAAGTTTCGAACTTCGCACTGCCAGTTGAAGTTTGGCGGTTGTCTTTTATCGCAGATTAGGGCTATCAGCTTTAATGTCGTACACGACCTTAGGAAGCCAACAAAATGATTAATGTTCCTTGGAGCAAAACAACCTCTTAGCCTAGCCGGGTGGGAGGGGGGGTGTATTCATAATTTTTGGCGGGCACGGGACGCCTTCCAACCCTGGCTGCCTGGGTTGCCATCGCGTGCCCAATTGTAAATAATCGAGTGCTGGCTCCATAAATTAATCGCTCAATCGATCATTGGGCCGGGCCACTGTAAACTTGACCCGAAACGCCAGCCGGACGCGCTGGCCCATTCGCTGAGCTCATTGCTCAGGTGCAACATGTCGTTCGTGGATGATAGCTATAGCTTCTGCCGCCATTACGAGTACCAGCCGGAGGAGGAACAATGGTGCATTCTTGCTGGCGACCCATTAACCAAACTTCTGAATTGCATTTTTCACACTTTCTCTCCCTCTCTCTCTCTCTCTCTCTCCTCTGTCTTCCGCCCTTCCATAGGCAATCGACAGGTCAGCGTGCGGTGACCATATCATCCAGTCCACGAGCTCACAGCAGTTCCGAGTCCGAAGGTCATATGTCTGCAGAAAAGCGTCTAACCGAAGCGGACATAACCTTTCAGCGTGTGTCCGTGTCGGGCGAGGATACCAGCGGTGTGCCGCTCGAGGATCTGGAGCGCGCATCGACACTGCTTATCGAGGCGCTAAAGTTGCGCTCCCATTATATGGAAATATCAGATCAATCGTTTCCAACGACCACGGCACGCTTTCTGAAGACGGTGCGACTCAAGGATCGATACAATGATCTGCCGGTTAAATCGGTTTCAGGTAAGTCCAAATCTCAGCCGCCGCTGACATCAGTTGGTCCCGTCGAGAAAGCGGCTATCGCGTCTATCGCGTCTATGTACAGGCATTCCATGTACTTAGTAGAGAGTTTTGCCAGTGTTGTATAGCACCATGAAGTATATACCAATGTTTGCTGTGTATGCGATGTATAATACAATCGATAGTTTTTATCGTTAATTTTATGTACATAGATCAATTTTAACATGTGCTAGGAACGCGTTAAGCTGTTTACTCTCTTATTTTCAGCTAGAACTACCTTGCAACCTACCCCTCTTTCATTCTCTCTCCCCCTCTCTCTCTCTCTCTCTCTCTCTCTATATTTCTTTTTGATAAAAATACAATGGTGTATATAATCATATACATATGCGTCTCTTTCTTTTTGTATATCTTGCTCGCTAGCCGCAGCTATATTATTCGTGTCATGTCTTCTATTGCGTTTAGTAAGTTGACCATTTACATATCTACATATATGTATGATTTCTTAAGACCGACCCACTCTCTACGCTCAGGTGTCTTGTTTGTGTTGTTTTTTTATTCCTATATATTTTTTTTTTTTTTTGTTATGCTCTGTGTATTTTTATTTTGGTTGTTTTTTATCATTTTTGTATAAAGTTTTCTATATATTATTTTTATTTCATTTTTTATAGACATAATTCGCAAACAAAGTATGGCGAGCTATACAGGTAATTCGGCCGCGGCTGTCTCCGTGTTCCTTTGTTGCCTTCCTGCTCTTCCCCTCTCTGTCTATCTCCCTCTCTCTATCTCGCTCACACACACAAGCAACCCGTATTATTTTGCTTTTATTTGTTGACTGATCCAATATTTACACTCATTCATTTGTTGAGCAGCTTTACGCTCTTTTGTTTGTGCTCTTCCGCTCTCCCTCTCTCTGTCAGTTAATGTTTCTGTTCAGTGTGTGTTTGCCCGCTCTCTTTAGTAACACCCGCGTGCCGTAGCATTTAGCCTTTGTTACAGACACAAGCTGTGCTTAAATATTTGCAATGCTTTGTCTTTTATTGTTATTTGCACTCAATTTTGTGTCGCGCTCTCTATCTCTCTCTCTCGCTCTCTCTCTCTCTCTCTCTCTCTGTCCAATGTGTTTTGCATTTGTTTACAGTTATTACTTTGCTAACAGCTCTCACTCGCTCTCCGCCTTGCACGCACTTTATCTTCTGCCTGCCTGCAGTAGAGTACATACATACATATATGTTATTTCGCCTTGTTTGACCCACCTTTAAAAATGTTTTGAACACCTCACCTGAAACACCTTAGTACAAAGTTAAATATGTTATTTCCCTGTGAATATACGTGAACAGGGTAGACGCCATATAATAACCGACATGTATTTATTTGTACTTACGAAGCTGTATCTTTAAATCAACCTGCTATTTTTTATTATATTTTAAATTAAAATTTTAATACGAATGTGGCCTATATCATAACCTGCAATGACCTTTAAGGTCGCCAAACTGAGTAAACTTTACTGAAAAATGAATTTATATACAAACTTTCACATTATTAAAACTTATCAAACAGTAAGCTGAAAAGTTATTTTATATGCAAGCTTTCACACTTAAAACCTTAAAAACTTTTTACAAGCAATAATTGTATATTCCACTTAAAAAAAAAAATATAACCGCTGACAACCCTGTTCTTCACGCACACAAACACAACTACAACAACACTTTGTACGTTTGTGTGTAGCGTAATTGCAGAAAAAAAGTGCCGTTAATTTAGTTTTAAATAGTTTGTATAACATTTACCAACACTGCCGCTGATAATCAATTTTAATGCCAATATACCCCCACCAACATATGTATGTGCATACATATACATATTTCTTATTGCATAACACACGCATATAACTCGACACCCAAACGTGCAGAGCTCCATTCGATATCATCGCCCCTAAAATCGAGAAATGCCTGGGATGTGGAATTCGAGCCCGATGAAGATTATTTTATCAAGCCAGTGAATGGCGTCTTTCACATTTACAATGATAAGGTAAGCTGCCAAAATGCCAAAAGGATTCATTCATATACTCAGCATATATTTCCATTTTCCAGGAGTGCACCAGCGAGCTGGAGTTTACGTATCCGGATATGAACCAGTTCGTGAATGACATGCAGGTCATGTGTAATATGATTGCCGATGGACCATTGTAAGTATATTATATATCTATCCGATCAGCTTTATACTTACTGTGTTCAAAGATCTTTATAAAAATTCATTTAAACATGTTTCGCGCCTTTCGCAAATCCACCGCCTTGCGTGGAAAATAGGGCCCAAGAGGTACATGGGCAGAAATCCTAGTTAAGTCCGATCGAACTTCCATTATGGCTACAAAATTTTATATATTATTTATTTATTATGTATACTGTTAATTGCTCTTTAATATTAAACGTGATTCACTGATTGCGAAAAATCCACTACGCTGAGTGGATTTAGAAGTTCCCGGGCGGCAAAGTCTGCATGTTAATACACATTAATAAAATTTCTGTTATTTTTCTTTTTTTTAGAAAATCATTTTGCTATCGTCGCCTTTGCTATTTGTCCTCCAAGTACCAGATGCATGTGCTGCTCAATGAGCTGCGCGAGCTGGCCGCCCAGAAGGCGGTGCCGCATCGTGACTTTTACAACACTAGAAAAGTGGATACCCATATACATGCAGCCTCTTGTATGAATCAGAAGCATTTGCTGCGCTTCATCAAGAAGACGCTGAAGAACAATGCCAACGAGGTGGTCACCCACACAAATGGCCAGCCGATGACATTGGCCCAGGTGTTCCAATCGATGAACCTGACCACATACGATCTGACCGTTGATATGCTGGATGTCCATGCCGATCGTAATACGTTCCATCGTTTTGATAAATTCAATTCCAAATATAATCCCATTGGTGAATCGCGTCTCCGGGAAGTCTTCCTCAAGACGGACAATTATTTGAATGGCAAATACTTTGCACAAATTATAAAGGTAAGTCAAAACAAGGTCTGCGAACCTCAAAAAGCCATGTCAGTGGGTCGATTCAGGTTTCAGATGTCGGTCTGTCGCCTGTTGCTTGGTTTGCTTTTGGGCTTCGAACTGGTTTAAAAATGCATATATAAAGTTCTATCCTTACTCAAATTCCCTTTACTCCTTAAGGAGGTGGCCTTTGATCTGGAGGAATCCAAGTATCAAAATGCAGAACTTCGTCTCTCCATCTACGGCAAGTCGCCCGATGAGTGGAATAAACTGGCCAAATGGGCCATCGACAATGATGTCTACAGCTCGAATATACGCTGGTTAATACAAATACCGAGGCTCTTCGATATATTCAAGTCCAACAAGATGATGACATCATTCCAAGAGATAATCAATAACATTTTTCTACCCTTGTTCGAGGCAACGAATAAGCCAAGCGAGAATCCCAACTTGCATCGCTTTTTGACATATGTGATTGGTTTCGATTCTGTGGATGACGAGTCGAAGCCAGAGAATCCGCTCTTTGATAGCGATGTGCCACGACCCGAAGAATGGACATACGAGGATAATCCGCCGTATGCCTACTATATATACTATATGTATGCCAATATGACGGTGCTCAACAAATTTAGAAAGTGAGTAAATATTTCCTAATACATAAATCGATCTATATTGATCTTTAATCCTCCCCCCCCCCCCTCAACGCAAACACAGGCAGCGTGGGATGAACACATTTGTGCTGCGCCCCCATTGCGGCGAAGCTGGGCCAGTGCAGCATCTGGTCTGTGGCTTCTTGATGGCCGAGAACATTTCGCACGGTCTGCTGCTGCGCAAGGTGCCAGTGCTGCAGTATCTATACTATCTAACCCAGATAGGTATTGCCATGTCGCCGCTGTCGAATAATTCGCTGTTTCTCAACTATCATCGGAATCCGTTGCCCGAATATCTGGCTCGTGGACTAATTATCTCATTGTCCACCGATGATCCGCTACAGTTTCACTTTACCAAGGTAAGTAGAGTGACTATTTGAATGATCTCTATATATAGTCAACTTGTTGCCCACATTTCTCTGGTGGTTTAGGAACCGCTTATGGAAGAGTACAGCATTGCGGCACAGGTGTGGAAGCTCAGCTCCTGCGACATGTGCGAGCTGGCACGCAACAGCGTCATCATGAGCGGCTTTCCACATAACGTAAGTAAATTCCAAAAGGTTTCTATTTGAACGTTTTAATATATCCGTTTCGCAACAGATCAAGCAGCAATGGCTGGGACCCAACTACTTTGAGGATGGCATCAATGGCAACGATATAACTCGCACTAATGTGCCAGAGATACGCGTGGCCTATCGCTATGAGACCTTACTGGATGAGCTCTCTAATATATTCAAAGTGAATCAGACTTGTCACCTGAAGGAGTGCGAATAAAGCATCCACAGAGAAAAGGCAGTCGATTTATAAAATATCAAAGAAAATTATATATGCAATTTAGATACTTGCTTCTTATATACATTTACATATATTTGTACCTATACCCATTTGCGTACTTCGATGTGAATGTTTTTCTCAACTAATCAATTATATTAACCCGACAGACCAAAATTCTACATACTTACATAAGTAGATGTAACAAACTTATATACAGGGCGTATTGGCTGGCTGGCAGCAGCGATGGCAGCAATTTGCAGCAAATGCATCAAATAATCAGAAGTTTCTTAGCAAATATGTATGTAAAACGTATAAATATCCATTTTAGGTAGATTCTTTGCTTTGAAATCGAATTAGATGAAAATTAAATATATATTTTAAAAATTAAACTTATGTGAATTGTAAACTCTAAATAAACCAAGTTGCGAATTGCTAATAAATGTAAGCTATTTATTCCTTACAGAAACCGAAAACGTATTTGAATTTGCCGGCTAATTCAAATACCACTGGCGCCACCTAGCAAGCGTTCAGAAAGCGTTGTTTGCACAACTGCACAGCGCTACCATACCTTTTATCTTTTACTTGTTCGCAACAGGTTTTTATTAATCACCATTATTTATGACAACAAAAAACGCTTACTCATATTTAAGTTAAGCCAATATTCTTCGGCATATCAACTTTTTGCAATTTTGTTTCAAATAAACCGGTACTAATACGCCCTAACACCTATCGATACTTTAGGCTGCACTCAAGATTCTAACATCGATGTATCGATACACCATCAACAATACATATACATTTGTGTGTTATTGTGGCCGAGAGATTCTCCGCTGCAACTTGTCTCTGTTTTCCACAAAATTAAACATACGAAAAAACTGAACAAAACAGAAAAATGATGCTGTCACAAAGCTGATAAAACGCACTAAATTGGCCGTGTCGAAAAGGACACTGAATTGCTAAGAAAACGTGAAAAGGGCTTAATTCACAGAGCGAAACAAGTCATCGCTCAACGCTCTGTCGACTCATACCTATGTGTGTGTGTGTGTGTGTGTGTATGCATATGTATAGATATCTGTGTGCATAATGACCACCCAGCGAACGCATCGAAATGCCACCAGCGCGGTGGGGGGGAGTGTCGGCGATTCGGATTACGAGACGCTAATGCAGCGGTTGCACATTGGCGGCAACTATCAGCGCTCGCCCGGCGCCATTGAAAATTTTATGCACGATGCTCCGCAGCAGCCGCAGCAGCAACAACAACAACAACAACATCATCAGCAGCAGCAGCAGCAGCAACAACCGCGCCTGCCCTGCAGCGAGGATTACAAATTGTATGAGCGCGGCAACATAATCGCCGCTTCGAAGTACGCAACCGCAACGCCCAAGCCCGGCATGGAACCCATCTTGATGGGCAATGGCAATGGCAATGGCGGCAGCAACAGTCAACAGTCACCGCTGATTTATGCGCCCACAGCTCAGGTGCTGGGGCAGCGCATTGTGCCGCAGAAGCACTCGCCGGTTTACGAGAATCTCGAGTTTTATGGCCAATTCGATACGAATCAGCGGCGTGCACAGCCTCAGAGTCCCGCCAGTCGGCAGAGCGTCATGTTGAACGATTATCTGCTGATGCAGCCGATTGGGGGCGGCCGTTTTGCGCATACGCCCGTGCCAGAGTCGGCGCCCAAGCACAATCACAATCACACTCCCATCGAGGAGCTGTCCGCCGTGGCGCCCATCTATGAAAATATTATACCGCATTCCGGACAGCGAGCACAGCCGCAGGCATCGCCGGCCACGGCCACCATGTATCAGCATACAGAGATGGCCACGCCCACGCCCATGCCGATGCCCATGCCAATGCCGGCAGCCAACCAAATGGAGCTGAATGCCATGCTGTTCGCGTCGCCGCTGCATCAGCGCAGCAGCAGCAGCAACAGCTCGTCGACCGCCGCTGCTGCCGCCGCCAGCCTAGGCTCACCCACGCAGCGCTATCGGAATCTGTCGCTGCCCAGCCACCTGAGCCCGTTGGGCTCGCCGGTTCCTCAGCCGCTGGCCAAGCTGCAGCTGCAGCAGCACACGCCCATCAAGCAGCAGGCGGGCATCAATGTGTCCGTCAATCCCAACTACATTGAGGACATCAATAGCTCCGACTATGTTTGCATGACCGCCAATCTGCATCGCAACAACAACAACAGCACCGCCAAGAGTCGCAGTCCCAACAATGGGCGACTCAATGCGGTCAGTCCGCAGCCGCCGTTGCCGTTGTCGCCGCCGCCGCCGCCGCCGCTGGCAACGTCCACATTGGCGACAGTGCAAACGACAACGGCAACTACGGCCCCCGCGGCCCAAATGCAGCTCCTTCAGCTGCGTGCCACGCCCATTGCAACAACAGCGCCACTTGCGGTGGCGACATCGCCAACGCCCTCGCAGAGCAGCACAGGTAGGCGACAAATTCTAAAGAGCCTCTTCATATGTTGATAAATACCAGGCATATATGTACATATGTATGTACTTGACTAATTCTGATCAGCTGTTTTTTCGAGTCTTTGTTTCGTATTCGTGAACGTGAACGTGAACGTGAACGTTCTCTTTGTTTGCCAGGCTAACTCTAAACTGTCTTCATTTCATTCTTCATTTCTTCTTTGTGCTGCATTCGTAAACTGTAATTTCGTAATTGTTCTTTGTGTCGCGTTCGTAAACGTTTTACTGGCTATGCAACTTATTATTTGATTTTAGCATCTACATCTAATGTTTATCAGCTGTTTTTTCGAGTCTTTGTTTCGTATTCGTGAACGTGAACGTGAACGTTCTCTTTGTTTGCCAGGCTAGCTCTAAACTGTCTTCATTTCTTCTTTGTGCTGCATTCGTAAACTGTAATTTCGTAATTGTTCTTTGTGTCGCGTTCGTAAACGTTTTACTGGCTATGCAACTTATTATTTGATTTTAGCATCTACATCTAATGTACATATATCAACAATCAATTACTAATCTCTCTGCTCTGCCCATTCCCAAAATGCTTTCACAGCCGCTTTGCGGCCCAAACGAGGTATGCGCTTCATCTTATTCATACATACACTCGCCCTTTAACCCGCACCCGCACCCGCCCCTCTTACTGATGCATCAGTTACTAAATTTGTATTTGAACTCGCCCTAAAAAAAACAGGTCTGACAAAGAATTTACTGCCGTATAGCGTGACACCGCCGCGTCCGGCTGGTCCGACAGAGGCGCAGCGCAAAATCGAGGAACTGACGCGCCAACTGGAGGAGGAGATCGAACAGAGCGAGGAGCATGGCGAGTACTTCGGTGCGTACTCCAAAGCCCATAACTAATTTGTTACAAATTATTGTCGACCATTTTAATAATTGAATGTTATGAGTAGCTTATGGGTAGATGCCCTGTTCCTGTTAAAGGTCTAGAGCTCTATAAATAACTTAATATTTTTCTAAATGAGTTTAAAAAAATTAAGTTTCATACTAAAGTTCCGCGCATTTTGCAAGCGGTTTGCGATTCTCCATTTAACTAAATAATTAAGCTTCGATTCATTAAATGTGTATCCATTTCAGGTATTTGTCACACCTGCGGCGAGAAGGTGAAGGGCGCCGGGCAAGCCTGCCAGGCGATGGGCAATTTATATCACACAAATTGCTTCATTTGCTGCTCCTGCGGACGGGCGTTGCGCGGCAAGGCATTCTACAATGTGCACGGGCGTGTCTACTGCGAGGAGGACTACATGGTAAGTGCCACAATTTTCGACTATGCGATATCCGTCTCACTTACTCCAGCTCTCGCTGTCTCGCTCTCTCCTACAGTATTCGGGCTTTCAGCAAACAGCTGAAAAGTGCGCCATTTGCGGCCACCTGATCATGGAAATGGTGCGTACTCTGTCTCCCTCTCTCTCTCTCTCTCTCGCTCTCTCGCTCTCTCTCTATCTGTCTCCTGCTGACGCTGTCTTTTGTGGATTACAGATACTGCAGGCAATGGGCAAGTCATATCATCCGGGCTGCTTTCGCTGCTGCATCTGCAACGAGTGCCTCGACGGCGTGCCCTTCACCGTGGATGTGGATCACAAGATTTACTGCGTCAACGATTACCATCGCATGTTCGCGCCCAAATGCGCCAGCTGTGGCAAAGGTGCGCAAGAAAGAACGCCTATCTAGTCTAAAAAAACACGCGTAGCTTAGAAATACTTGTTTAGGAAAGCCTTATATATCCGACAGATTGTTCCTATGGTAGCCATATGAAGTCTGATATGTCTGATATGTTAAAAGAGCGAAGTTCTTTAATGCCGAGTTTAGTTTAGCTATCAATTTTGGACCGATAATTGTTATGGCAGCTTTCGCCCATATGGTTGAAGTCTAATTAAACTGGCAAATGTCCAGTTTGGATAAGATATCTCCAAAAACTAAAAAGTAGTTTATACAAGAACTTTATTGCCGATCCGACGGATTCAGACCTGAGAAGCTATGGCTATATATATATATATATACTTTATCGGTTAAGAGCCGTCTCTCTCTCTATGCGCGGGATATTTCGTGTGAAAACTGAACTGTTTTTTCTTTTATTTGCATCGCCTGCAGGCATTACGCCCGTCGAGGGCACCGATGAGACCGTGCGCGTTGTCTCCATGGACAAGGATTTCCATGTAGATTGCTATATATGCGAGGAGTGCGGCATGCAGCTGACCGATGAGCCGGACAAGCGCTGCTATCCGCTGGATGGGCGACTGCTTTGCCGCGGCTGCCATCTGCAGCGTCTCGCATTGCAATCCTCGCCGCACACGCGCCACCAGGAGCCCGTCTGCGCCTCCTACCAGTATATGGGCTGAGCTGAGCTGATGATGCCTCCCCCTCGTTCGACTGATGATATGCAATTGTACGCACAAAAAAATAAATATACAATATACAATATATCCAAACCAGAAAGCAAAACAAGGCATTTACTTTTTTTTTTTTCTAAATAACCGATATATTCTCAAATAAACAAAAACTAAATTCCATAAATACAAACGTACAAAAGAAAAGCCAGTTATGAACACAGATTCCCATCGACAACGTCGTTGGCTGCCTGTTGTTATTCTCCCGCTGTAGATGACGGTTATTTAACCCCCCGACCTGGCCGCCATCGCGTTGATGGAGCCTAATGCATCAGTATCTCCAGCTGCACCAGGCGATTGTTGGTGTCCGAGGGCATCCGATATGGGAGTGTGGCTGCCATATTGGTCAGAGCCTTGGCACGTCCACGTAAATGCATGAGGAGCTCCTCCTTGCCATCGCCAGCCTGGCCGGCGGTGTCATCCGGTGCGCTGGCGGCGGCGTCGCTGCCACCACCACCAGAGCTGCCAGCGCTGGCCTTCACCTCCAGGTATTCCGCATAGATGAGATCCATGGCGGCCAGCAGCACATCGGGCAGCACCTTAATGATATCGGAACCCACCAGCTTCAGACTACTAACGCATTCGTCCACCTCGGCAGAGGTGTTGGGCGTTATGCGATTCTTGGTCAATATCTCAACGGCCAAACGGGATTCGCCGGCATGATAATAGTCAAAGAACTTCAATAGCTGCGACAGCATTGTGTATGTGCGCATCACATGCTCATCCACGTCCATTTTGCGACGGGCTAGCGATTGATTCATGCGCTCCGAGACCGCCGTCAGCTGCTCCCGAATGCTGCCCTGACGCGTCGGCTGATGCACCACCTGCGTCAGCAGCGAGCATAGCAAACGCAACGCCTTGTCCATCTGGCCGCCAATAAAGTACAGACGTATCGCAGCCTCAAACTTGGTGCGGTCCGACAGTTCATCGCCCACCATGCCGGCCAGAGCGTATTTGTCGTGCTCCATGTTGGGAAACTGGGCAAAGATGCCGCTGCAATAGAAACGGGAAAAGCAGTTTGCAGTTTGCAGATCAGAACAGGTTTGTCTTTAGCTTATTGGAGATATCTATATAGTATATACAACTTTCTTTCAACATATTCGCTGCGTAGAGCAGAACATATGGAAAATGAGCCAAACGCATGCTTACCCAATATAACGCCATGGATCATTCGGATCGGGCTCCCCGAAAATCAATAGTAACATATTATCATCACAGTTCTCGACGAGCATATCGCAGAAGCAGGTCATCATCAGATTGCGTCCATCTGTGGCCTTGAAGTGGCGCAACAAGTAATAGTATTGCAGGGCCTCGACGGTGTCCGTTTGCTCGAAGCATTTCGTGTACATAATGATGAGGCGCGCCAGGTTGAGGCGACGCATCGGTGGGGGATCTGTCGGCTCGGCGGATAGCAGCGGCTTCTGAACGTCGCTGGGCGTGCCGAGCATGTTCAGCTCGTTGAGAGCAATGGCCATGTGGACGGCGTGCGGACGATTCGCATCGGTGCGGGCCAGAAACTCAATGGCCGCCTCAAATTGGCCGGTGAGCACAAGCACCTGGAAATACAGTGGAGTCTTTTCGCGCGCATTGAAATAATTCTCGCCATACTTTTCCAGTATGAGCGACTGTAGGCCGCCGTAGCTAAGACGTTCGATGTTATACTCGGGACGCTCATCGGTGCAGAGCACGGATAGCTGCATCCAGAGGAAGTCATCAATGGTGCGCACCACCTCCTGGTGCGGCTCGTGCGGATCACACGCCAAGACGATGGCATAGACCTAGGCGCCATAAAGATGCAATTAATAAAAACATGCTACACTGCCGGATACCCCAAAATAAAGCTTACCGCCTTCTTAAACGGATCGGTGCAGACGCGTAGCTTATTATTGTACTCGAGCTTGAGCTGGCCCTCCAGCTTGGCATTGGGGCGCTCCTGGTCGCCCAGTTGATACTGTTGTTGCTGCTGCTGTTGTTTAATCTGATGCTTGTGCTGCAGCAGCTTCAGCAAATCGACACAAACGCCGCCCTCCTTGAGGAACTGTACACCAGCGCCAAGATCGCCGCTGCGCAGACTGTAGTAGACGAGGGGCCACAGCGGTCGGCCGGCGGACACATCGAGCAGGCCAATCAGGGATTGCGGCATCTGAAAGGTGATGGCCACATACGAGCAGACCGTGTTATAGACATTCGGTATGCCGCCGCGCATGCCCACCAGACGATTCTTCTGGATGACCGTGTTCATGTATTGCTTGTAGCACTGCTCCAAATAGCCGAGTGCCTGCTGCACAAACGGTGCGCCGGTCTGGCGCGACTTGATGGGATCTGCGCTGCGCGAGAGCGGCGTAACATTGGCCATATAGCTCAGCACGCTCCACATCTCGTGGATCTGATTGTCAAACGTGTTCGGTTGTTCCTTGACCACTTGCGTGAACTGTACAAGCAAATTGGGGCGTTGTGTGCCCTGGTTGTGCACTTGATTGTACAGTTTGATCTCCTGGGCATAGATTGCCTCGACGCGATTGAGGCGAGAGCGCGGCAGCGCTGACTGTGGCAGTACAGTGGGCACCATGTGGCGGTGCACCTCGGGAAAGTCATCCTGATTGGGTCCAACTAGTGCATTAAGCAGACGTTCCTTTTCCTCACCCCACTCGGCAAAAATGCAGCGCATTTTGTTGCGCTCGACCGATTTGAATATCTGTTCGAAATGCAAGTAAAACAATGAATATATATAAAAACAACATATCATTTGGAAGCGATCGATAATAAGTAATATGGATGCATGAAAATCGCATAGAAAGGCGACTTTTCAAAAGACAGACCCCTTGCAACTGCACCCTCCCTCTCTATCACCCACTCATCTCTGTATTACTCGCTCGCCATCTCCTTTGAGTAAGAGAGAGGCAAAGACATATCATAAACAGTCTAGAATTTGAAAATATAAACTCGGCTCGGCATTATATATGTATAACCTATATTGAAATTGAAACTGTTAAATATTGGAATACAATCGTCAGGCTTACATTTCTGTTGGTCTCCTCAATGACAGCGATTATAGCATTCTCGCGCTCGTTCTTCAAATAGCCCTCGACATCGGTGTCGGCGATGGGATTGAGAGGCTCGAAAGATTGACGCGCGCTTAGTGATTCGAGTTTTTGTGTTAGCTTTGGCAGATCCACGCCTCTAGATCCAAGCAGAATGTGACTGCAAAGGAAGTGATATGGTGTTATGTATATGTGCGGTTCGCATTATAATTCATTTCATAATTGAATATACAACTTACGCCTGCAGATCGTTTGTGCCGGCTTGTGTGACGCGAGCATGCAGCTCCTGTGTGGCTTGGAGCACTTGCGATAGTGTGCGCTCCACGCGCGGCATTTCTGTGTCCATTTGGGTTTCATTTGAGAGGCGTTGTGCCTGTTGTAACAGCTCGTTTAGATCCATTACTTAAAACAATTTTATATATTTACAAAACAAATATTCAAAAAGTAAGCTGAGTTAGTATCGTGCTGCCCCGCACGCCAGCCGAACGAATTTGTTTCGATAAAACGATAGCCGGCATAGCGTTCAGAGAGACCATACCATCGACTATCGATATAAAGTTTTCAGCACTGTTTTCTGCAATAAATCGATATGTTGCACCGATGTCGACGTACCAGCGTATTATGAACAATCCAACACTATTTCATACTGTAACTATAGCAAACAGGCATCACACCGAAATCGCTTGCAACGGGAAGCGAACGTAAATTTTGTTTTACACACACAATCTACACATACAGGCGTGTGCGCTCAAGTACAGTGAATTTTGAATTTTGTGTTCTGTGTTCGTGTGTGAATATATTGGCAAAAATAAATTGGCACAACATAAAAGAGCAAAGGAAAAACACGTACGCACGTCACGCGGACGACGACAACGATAACGCACGGAAACGACAACAAAAAATATAAGAAGAAACCGCAGCAAGAGCGTACATTTCAAAGTTGCTAACAAGAAAGAGCCAGAGCTTAGCAAAAGCGTTAAAAAAGAACCATGTCAGACGCCGATGTCGAAACACAGTCGCAGCAGGAATCGTCGAACGGTACCAGCAAATTTGATGTGCCCGAGATCGAATTGATCATTAAGGTGAGTTATTTAGCCAAACACATGCATATGCATGCAAGCATACGAACATATGTACATGCTTAGATAGTGTTAGATTTCTATGTACATATATGCGCGCTTTGCAAATTTTCAGTGCATTATTAAAGTGAAAATGCTGTTGTGTCGCAAATAAATGCACAAACACAGACAACTTCTTTGCACACATTTTGCTTATCCAATTCAGTGTCACATGAAATATATAGAAATGTATTCATTATGCTCAGTTTTGCTCTTTTATTTAATCATCGTCTTTGTACGCCCCCTTTTGTATTGGCTTTGCGTATGTCTGTTTGTTCTTCTTATAGTTGCTGTTGTTGTTGTTATTAAGCTAAGCATCGCAAAAACTGGTTTTCTCTCTCTCTCTCTTTCGCTCCTTAAGTTCTCGGCCAACTAAGCAGCACACACAGACACACACAGAGTGCTTCTCCACGTGTGCGTGTTTCAATTTGCATTTGTAGTGGCAGCCCTGCTAAATATTGTTGCATTTAACTTACAGTTAATTAATAAGTTCTTATCTGACATAAACTTTAATCGCATTTCATTGCGACAATTGCTTGACAACGCACACGTTTTCATGCTGTTTGTTGTGTGTGGTTGCCTGTGTGCGTGTGTGTGTGAGTGTGTGCGTATGATTTCGAAATTTCTTGGCGCCTACGTCATGCAAACCAAGACGAAATCAACACTTCAACTCGAACATTTTGTTTGCCCAAGTAATTGTCTTTGTACACAGTCATTGTTGATTCTATTAGTTAAGCAACCATTATTAGGGCTTTATGCGCCGCAACACTCCTTAGACGCCCACGCTGTGGCATGCCGCACCCTACAAAAGAAAAAAAGAAGTATGACTAATGCAACTCCGGCTGCATGGAGTTGCCAATTGCACCCTCCCCCGTAGCCATTCCCTCCCCTCCCTTGCTGTTAGATGAAGCTTTGGTTGAGAGAGAAAGTGAAAGATGGCTGCCGGAGCGCACCTGTTGAACTCAATGCACTCTCTCAATGAAGCAGAAGCATCTTTGACATAATGCACACGCATACACACACACAAACGTGTACGTGCCATTTGCAATAAAAAAAAAACAACAACAACAATAAACGTAAATGTACAAATAAAGCGTTTAAGCAAAAAGTGAAAGTTCAATTTGGTTTGCGCCCAAATACATTGCGATCGCTTGTTGTTGTAATGTTGCATAGACGAAGAAAGCAGCAGCATTCACTCTTCCCAACTGGCTTTGCGCGCTGCTTGTCGTGTCTGTGGCGCGGCGCGTGCAACAAACACAACAAATGTGTGTTCATTTGATGTTCCGAGCTCCAACAAACCAACAAAACACAATCATTGAACGCTAAACAGGTTTTTCTCGTGTGCAGTTTTCCGCCTCCTTGGCCAAAGCCAAAGGCCCAGGCACAGTCATCGCCCACACACACACACACACACACACACACACACAGACAGACAAAATCTGTAATAGCAACGGCAACAATTGCGCTTATTGTTGTACAATTTGATGCAGACGATTTACCCAAAACTCGATGCCTTTGTTCGGCATCGAAAATGTATCGATAGCGATGCCAGTAAATTTAAGGTGCGAGCTTTTTGCTTTTTTATTTAAATGGGGCGACCCACACATCGGCGAGACATAACCATATGTCTGCCTGCATACATATGTGTAATCGATTGGACAAGTGAAGTGGAGGCGCATCAAGAATATGCGCTTAAAAATGCATGCATTGCATTCATATGCGCATCCTGCACGCTCACGATCCACTCACGCGTTCATCTCTAGAGCGCTGCAGCATGACATTTAACCAAGCACGCAAGAGAGGCTTGTCATGCCATTGTTGTTGTGACTACTGATGTTGTTGTTGTTGTTGTTGTGGGTGGCGTGTGTGCGAATGCATTTCATTGACAAATAAAAAAAAAACCGCGCAATGTTTACATTTATTTTTGTCTTGTCTTTGTGTTGTTCCTTTTTACATACATTTCGCAATGAAAAAAATAATAATTTATTTTAGAAATTACTTAACACCATACTATATCTGTGGTTACTAAAATAGCAATTAAGTCACAAAGTTAGAAAAATGAAATTGACAAGCGTTTCAGCACGCCATAAATAATAATAATAAGACATGAACATGAAGACGCGAAGCAAAGAGAACAATAAAAAAAAAGTTAAAAACCCATTAGCCATTTACCAATTTAGGCCAAGATACGAGCGAGCATTCTCATTCTTCAAGCTCACATTCCTTTCCCCCTATACAGCACTCACTCACTGTTGATTATATTTTATTATTGTTACTTTTTTTTTTTTTGGCTATTACTTCATCAGAGTGAGCCGTTGCGGTTTCTATTTGGGCGAATGCTTCCGCTGTTTCCTGATAAGATATGTATTTTGAAATGTGCGCCACTTGGTCGGGGAAGCAACAAGAAAGCTCCCAAGGTTGACATCTCTCTGTCCGCCCTCAACCGTAGCCACGATGCCGCCGTCGAAAAAATATTGCGCGCTGCAGCTGTCAGCGCTAACCGGTTCCAAAAATAACGCACTCCCAAATACAGCACGCACAGATTGCACAAATACATGCATACGTATCTATGTATGTATGTACATATAAAAGCATGCATAAGTATGGGAGCTTACACATACATTTCATATTTATTTCTGATTGTTGTTGCTGCTGATCGCACCAGCCGCGCTAACCATTTGTATTTTATTTTTTTTTTATCTTATCTCACTATTATTTCTATGGAAAGCGTTGCCCTTTTTCAAAAACAAAGTCAACAAATCAAGAATCGAAGACTCGTAACTATAGTAGTGAGGAGGATGTAGAGTAAAAGAGAGAAGAAAATCACACAATAGATTTGTCCCGCTTCTGTGAATGATGCCATTTAATTTTTGCGATTGCTCCTGCTTCTTCTTCTCCCCAAACCGCACACAGTTATTTGCCAGCACAATATGAAATGTATTTAAAAATTAACGTTTTTATTGCTCGTCGGCGAGTGTTGGTTTTGGCAAGGCATTTATTTTTTTTCAAATATGAAAGATTGCTATGCGCTCGCTGCTTGTATGCCACTTGACATTTGCCAACGGCCGCTTTTGGTTTGCTTAACGTTCGTCATTTCTATTTTCGATCAGCAATTGCAATTTTTACAATCTTTCAGCTGCTGCATACGGCGGCAGGCACCTCAACTTGACCTTTGATGTTCCCCACATGCGCGTGCTGTACAATTTATTTAGCAATTCATATTGCAAAATAATTACATTTTAACCGCACTCACACGAGACGTATGTATGCATGTACATATATACAATTCATATGTATGTATGTGTCTGCAAGTGCAGGTGAGAAAGTAATCAGGTCATTTGGGAATTTTGTGTGTGACAAATGTGTACACACTTACATACACATGGTCGTATCAGTATATCAGCAAACAGTTAATAACATTGCTGGGCATTCACCGGCTGCTAATGCGACAAGGCACATGTACAATATTTCTGCCGCAATATAAAATAAACCGTTAAAGCGCCAAGCGTTAAATGCTTTGAGTGACGACGCACCCGTGACGATGCTCCACTCCCCATATCACATTCCATATCCACAGCACACGCATGAGTGCTTAATGAGGGGGCGGCGTGGGTGCGGTTTCTTTTATTCTATGAACATACATGCATGCATTTTGTGATACTTGATTGTGTGTGTGTGTGTGTGCAAACGCATGTTAATTAGTTCGTATTAGAAAATTAACCACAATTGCCTGTATAATTGATGCGTAAATGTTAAAACAGCTGATTGCAAGCATTTGTATAGTTGTTGACAGGTAGTTTTTGCTGCTAGTGCGATTACTCATTTACGATTGGCCGGCGATTATTACAAGACTTCTATTTTAGGCAGCAGCTGGCAACCTTGCAAGCAATGTACGCTGTAGATGGAGTTGTGTTGCAGCGTGTAAACACAAACACGATTACATGAGTTTATCTAACACACACAGACACACACATACAGATATACGTATATATACATATATGTATTTATGTGTACATATGAATTACCGGCTGTCGATAAATCAACAAGTCAAGCAAAAAGAAAAAAGAGCAAAGATGATGACATCATTCCACATTTTCTGGTCAAATGCCACGCAGACGTGGCTCTGGCATGTTAAGTGATGGCAGGAACTGTGTGCACTTCCTGACGCCCGCGCAAGCGTAGAACCATTTTTCGATACCTATTCGATACCATGTGTCGACAATTCATCACGCAATATACGTTCGCTACTTACATATTGTGAATGATGATGTCACATGATTCAAACTACAGTGAAAACTCAAATTAATGAACACCTGAAGAAGTACGATTATACATATGTATATACAGTTTTTTAATTCTAGATAAACTTTAATTATTGTCCCAGATATTGCGATCTATTTTTGATTTGAAATCTCTCTTTCTCTCTCTCTCTCTCTCTGCTGCTGCTGATGTAGCTACATAGTTTCTGTATGTTTAGTCTAGCGAGCATTCACTGTGTGTTGGCTTAGTTCATTAAATTGTATTTGATTTATTTGTTTGTCAAACGCCTGGCACGCGATCACAGCTTAACAATGTCCATTTAGCATAGATAATTGATGCTTATATAAAACGACACTTGACCTACATGGACATACATATGTATGTATATAACCATTAAAACGAAATATGCTTATTTTGTTTTGCATTTTTTGTTGACAGGCCTCGACCATTGATGGACGCCGCAAGGGCGCCTGCCTTTTCTGTCAGGAGTACTTTATGGATCTGTATCTGCTGGCCGAGCTAAAGACGATTAGCCTGAAGGTGACCACAGTGGATATGCAGAAGCCGCCACCAGATTTTCGGACCAATTTCGAGGCAACACATCCCCCCATCCTAATTGACAATGGCCTGGCCATATTGGAGAACGAGAAAATCGAACGGCACATCATGAAGAACATACCCGGCGGCTACAATCTGTTCGTGCAGGACAAGGACGTGGCCACGCTGATTGAGAACCTGTATGGGAAATTGAAGCTGATGCTGGTGAAGAAGGATGATGCCAAGAACAATGCGTTGCTCACGCATCTCAAGAAGATCAACGATCATTTGGCCAATCGTAATACACGCTTCCTAACCGGCGACACCATGTGCTGCTTCGACTGTGAGCTGATGCCCCGTTTGCAGCACATTCGTGTGGCGGGCAAATACTTTGTCGACTTTGAGATACCGGTGAGTGGCAATTCTTTAGCTCTCTCTCTCTCTCGCTCTTTCTAAATCTCTTTCTCTCTCTCCCTCTATTGCAGACACATTTGACGGCGCTGTGGCGTTACATGTATCACATGTATCAGCTGGACGCATTCACACAATCGTGCCCGGCCGATCAGGACATTATCAATCACTATAAGCTGCAACAGGTGAGTGTGTGCATACTATTTCTATGCAGTGTGCGCGCACTAACACGTTCCTCTCTCTCTCTCTCTATCTCTCGCAGAGTCTCAAAATGAAGAAGCACGAGGAGCTGGAGACGCCGACGTTTACCACATCCATTCCAATTGATATTTCGGAGTAAACTTTTATATAGCCATGCACAGTTATTATTATTATAATTTTTTTTTTTTTTTGGAAAACTTACAACTTTATATCAGCTACTATATAAACTACAACTTTGATTGAGAACTATGCGAAAAGCAAGATAATACCAATATATGCATATATATGTATATATATATATATATATATACATGCATTTATATAGTACACACGTAACTATATAACTTATATATACATAAAAACGCGAGAACATATTGACCAAGTGTTTTTTAAGCAGCCACCGTTGCCTTTCTTTAAATTTAAATATTGTATTTAAAGAACTTTGTTTTTTACTTAATTACCCGCCTGTCTGTGTATTTTATTTTTTTGTTTAATTAATTAATTAACTATATGTATTTGATATACATTGGCCTTACACATACATGTGTATGCATTTAATACAGCTGTGAAAGCTATTTTAAAATTTTTATCGTCGTTCTTTGTGTCCCCGACCCGACATCCCTCGCCTCTGGATTTAATTTTTTTATTATAATTTTTTATCAGCAAGGAGCTTTTCAATGTAAGAAATAGTGTTGTGTTTTCTTATTTTTTCTATTATTTTTTTTTTTAATTAGCTTTTTGGCTTCCTGGCGCAAGTTGCCATTTTGTTTGCTTTTAATTTTTATTTAACACCATAACAAGAAAAAGAAAAACAACAAAAAAAAAACCAACAAAAGAATATGAGAAGTGGAAAATAAGAGTATTTTTTGTATTAAGTGAAAAATTATAAATAAAACAAAAACAATTTGAATTACAGTGTATTTTATTAACACTTTCTTGTGTCCATAATAATGGAGCCGTTGTATATGTATTGTTATAAAAAAATCGCAGATAATATTTAATTTTTTTGGTTTTAAAAGTCTTAAAAAATGAAAATTTTGGCGCTTTAAAAGACTGATAAATACTCTTCATCAGATTTATTATAGAAAGCAATACATGCTATTGACAAATCAAATAAAAAACTAACAATTAATTGTTAATGCGATTGTTTTGAATATAAATTGTTTTCTTCGGTTCGACGCGATAACAAGATAAAAAGTAGTGGAGCCCTGGTATACAAGAGCTGGTGAAAAAATTATATCGATAACGATGAGCACGAACTTTGGTTGTTGATGCTTCACTAGTTTTAAGACCAGATATTGTTAGCTCCGATATTTTTATTCAAAAATATGTTTGAAATTTTTTTTATCAATAAAAGTGTTCACTGATCATTTTAAAGTAAACTTTTGTTAGAAACAACTTAAGCAGTTTATTTTGAATAAACAAATAAGTTTGCTATACATGATCATGACCGCTCAGATCTACTCGACTTGGTTGAAAACTTAATCGGTGCACAAACTTAAGGCGTTTATTTCTATTGAAAATTATTCAAAAATAAATATTTAATAATTTTCATTATATATCAAATTAAATAACATAATATACGTATGTTTCGATGAGTCGCGGAACTAGTTCGACTCGCTGTTTCTACCCGGCTTATTGTGATATAACAACAGCTAATGGAATGGAACGATAAGAAAAAGTTTTTAAGTGCCTCGTGTATTTTAGTGATACACGAGCGGGCACACTTACACGATGGTCTTTTTAGGTGCAACTCTGCTTAGGAACATTCACAAGTCGTCGGCACTTCGCTTTGCTGGGTCCGCCATTTTACCTAAAAAATCTATAACCCCAGCTCGAATTGGCAGTAACGGAGGTCAGTTGCAATTTGGAATTCAGTTTGTTCGCGAATATTCGAAGGGATCGAAAATGAGTACTTTACCGAGAGTATTCTTCGATATGACCGCCGATGGCGAGCCCGTCGGTAGGATAATTATGGAGGTGAGTTTATTATTTTTGCCGGTTTTTTTTTTTTTTTTTGTCTTTTTGTTTGCGTTTTCAACGTGTTGGGTTATAAATGAATTTACCGTACGTGAATGCATATGTATATGCATGTACATATATAGTATACACGTGTGTACATGCACTTAGATATGTGTACATACTCCTTAAATAAAGTTAACAGTATGCTTGCAAGAGGAAAACACGTGATTAACATAAATATATTTTATTTTTCGGCATATTGTGTCTTATAATATTTACATGCGAAAACTAATTACAACAAATACACGAGTGCATATTTGTCAATGTACGTGTATGTGTGCACATGCATTTGAATACTTGATTTAAGTGGCAATTATCGTTTTGCCACCTATAAGTTGTGTATGTACAAGAGCGCGTACATACACATACATTTGTACAAAAAAAAAATGCATACACACATGTGTATGTATATATGCATACCTACACACATAGTCGATATGTATGTATGTGTTAAGATAGCACAATTAAAGTTCGCCACTTATATTTTTAGTTGCCGATTTAAATATCTGCCAAGTAATGGAGCTCATATCACCCAATTTTTTATTTTTATACATAGACATATGAAAAAAAGAATAGCTGCCGGCATTTGTACGTATGTACACACAAATCAATACACACAAACATAACCTCAATTTCTAAACGCTGAAAGGCTGCATGTATGTGTGTATGTGATATGATACATGCATAGTGTTAAGAATGCCGTAAACCCGTTTGACTTTGACGAACGAACTTTAAAGAAAGAATTTATTTTACTTGATGATGTAATGGGCTTACGTCAATTTCGATTTTCAAATCTATAATTTAGATTTAGACAATGGACAAAGTCGGTGACACACCACGCGCCAACTCGCGTTGCAATTAAATTGATGTGCATGTGTAGACGAGCGTGTACCTTTCTCTGTGTGTGTGCGTATGTATGTATGTACATATATGTTTTTTTAATGCATATGTATATTTGGTAATTTTCCGGTCATTGTACAGACTATATATATGTATATGTATGCATATATTATTTATATACATTTGTGAGTGTGTGTGTGTGTATATGTAAATAAGAATATACCTTTATTTGTATTAAATTGAATCATTTGATTTATTTTTCTTTTCTCTGCTCGTATTTTAGCTGCGCTCTGATGTCGTGCCCAAAACAGCCGAGAATTTCCGTGCACTGTGCACCGGCGAGAAGGGCTTCGGCTATAAGGGCTCCAGTTTCCATCGCGTCATTCCAAACTTCATGTGCCAGGGCGGCGATTTCACCAATCACAATGGCACTGGAGGCAAGTCCATCTATGGCAACAAGTTCCCCGATGAGAACTTCCGTCTGAAGCACACCGGATCCGGCATCCTCTCAATGGCCAACGCTGGCGCCAATACCAACGGTTCGCAGTTCTTCATTTGCACGGTGAAGACCGCCTGGCTGGATAACAAGCACGTTGTCTTTGGCGAAGTTGTTGAGGGCTTGGATGTTGTCAAGAAGATCGAATCGTACGGCTCGCAGTCTGGCAAGACCACAAAGAAGATTGTCGTCGCCGATTGTGGTTCACTTTAAGATGGCAAATTCTGTTAAGACGAAAAAAAAAAAAAAAACACCGTTCGCATTTTCTCCAACAATTAATATTTTTTTTGTTTTTTTACCAGTAACTGTAATAATATGAAATACAACACATATTTTCAATAGACATTCTATGTTATCAATATAAATTAATAATATGCATATAAACAATGGGCAACTTTCGGGTAACTTTCGAATGCAAGATGGAATCGCATAGTACCTTAAGGAGTGTGATTGTATGCACTACACGACTCTGTAACTAACAAGATTCTAAACAAAACAAAAACAGAAACGACGAAAAACCAAATCACATGCCAATCATTCAGATTGTGTGATCGATTCAAGCAATTGCATTTGTGTCTAATCCTTAAGTGTTTGTAACTGTGCGCAACAAAATGAATGTCCAATAATGTATTCACATTAAAAAGGATTGCATTTGATTAATAAGCGCCAAAATGTTGTATTTTTCATGCATTTACAATATATTGCTATCACCGGCAAGCCCTATACACCAATATATAAACTTTATATAAACTTAAACTAATCTAAAGTGCATGTGTGATTTAAGACGATTTAAAGAACTTGCATCAAAAGTGCCCAAATACCTTAACAAGTAGTCTAACAAGACACGTAATTAACAACTCGCATGTGGATAGCAAATGTTTATGATCCAATTTTTATCAACGTCAGAATTGTTTCGTCTTAATAAACTGAAGTTAGAAAAAAAAAAAAAAAAACAACTAGCAAAAATCGTTTTACTATCACGACAATTTGTTAAAATTTAAGATTTAGATATTTATAATATTCGTTTTCAATACTAACAACATTTTTATACACAGCTCGAAAATTTGGATAAGTTTAATTTCAGCTTTGCTTTTATCTAGCTCTAGTTTAATATTTTAAGCTTGATTCTTTGTAATGGCGCGAAATTCGGGTTTATATTTGTCAAAAGGGATTTATTGAAAAAATATCTCAGCGCTACTTAAAGTAGCATATAACAATTTATATTCATGGTCAAAGGCATTAACGTGTCTTTCGGTAATTGCGACTGTTTGAAGTAGTTTCTCGTCCGTTTCCGTCGGGAGTGGAGCACGGCTTTGGTCCCTATTCTGCGTGGACAGGATGTTTTTCAGCTTGAGACGCTCGGCGTTCAATTGCTGTGTTGTCGTCTGACTCCAGCCGAGCTCATGAAAATCGCCCAGCTGATTCAGCATATTTAGAATGTAGATCAGGCCGATGGCGAAGCCATCCTCGAACAGCGAACACTTCGATTGATCCTTTTTGTACATTTTCAGCTTCTCCTTGACTCGGTAGTCGATGTAGTTCATAATCAGGGCGGGTGTTATAAGGAAGAATGTTCTCAAATGATGATTGTGTGGATTGCATAGAAACGGTTGGAAGCCCTGCATTAATAGCTGCCAAATATACAAAGTTCGTTTTCGAATTTATGTCTTTATCCATAAGTGTTGGTTAATATACCTTAAAGTAGTTGGTGCAGTCGGAATAGCACTCCTTCAGATGCTCAACACTCTTTTCGTACTCCCGGATGGAACCTTCGGTGGTCAACTCCAGGCCCCTGTCCTCGCCGCGCCCAAAATTGCCATTAAATCGGGACATGAAGGAACGACTTCTAAAATTAGCATTTTTACTGCCCGATTGCAGCAGACGCACATAGCCCACAGCGTTGCCTGAAGCGAAGTTTAAATATTAAATGGAAATCGAAAATCATTTTGTACATTTGAAAAAAAAACTCACCAACTTGGGTGATAACCTTCCTAAACAGATCCATATACGTTTCCCCATTGCTGGACACGCCCAATTTTCGTATTTTCTTGATAAAGCTCTCGGCCCGCTCATAGGGATACGATTGGTATGGCCTATTCTGATGCTTTTGCTCGCCATGATAGCGATATTCCTTCAAGAGTCGCGACTTGATGTGCTCATCATGCAGAAACGTTGAGAACGTATAGAATTTCTGGCGCAAAAACTGATAGATAAAATTGACCGTTGTGTTTATAATGCCCGTGCCGTGTGTCTGCACGGAGTTGGCCACGTGCCGTGTACCAATAATATCGAGATGCTTGTTCCGGCTCTGAATCTCTACAAACAATTGCAAATTCATATTGTATGCATATGTCGAGGCGAATGTGTGGATGTTGCGCATTATCTGAAGCACGTCGATGCCCTGTTCAAATAAAATCATTATTCGGTAAATATATAAATATACAGATTTAAATATACATATATAGCTGTGGGTTAGTCTCACACGAACTCTTAATTCTCTTCAATTCGTAGCTAAGCATAGATTTTATATTCATTTATCGCTTATTTTCGCTGTACTGAAAATATTGCAAGTCGTGCCATATTTTCATATACAAAATGCGGGCTAAATTTGATCGTTACCCAAAATTGGCATCTACCAAATATGGTTAGAAAAATCCAATGATTGGGACCAAAGTTAATTTCAATTTTCTTTAATTTATAGGCAGAGTTATTTATATCCAACTAATTTCGGAATCCAATTTTGTTTTTACATCATTTAAATCAGGCATTTTTTTTTGAAATATATTTTCCCATTTTAAATAGTTCAATTATATATATTGTTAATGTTTCTTTTTTGTTTTCTGACGAAACTAATTGTTATAAATTATTGCATTATTTCTAAATATCAAGAGAAGTTGCTTGAAACTAAATTGTTATATTTTACATTATTAGGTTCGACTTTACACGACTAAGCAGCTTTATGGGTTAGGTTTTATATATGTATAGACCTGATTGCATAGGTAACCTACCTGATCAATTATCTGATTGGGTAAATAGTCATCGACAGGTCGTAGTTGTAATAGTTTATAGGCCAAGTGACGCATCTTTTCGTACGATTTCCAATCGTGCGGCGCAATAGTCGTTAAATTGTAAAACGTTGCGGTAAAATAGTTCTCAAGGTTATCTATGGACATGACAACGTGAATAACAAATAACAAATTATATAAACAAACATAAGTAATGAACCTTTTAGTATACTATAAGCGCCGCCCACTTCAGTTGCAGACACCTTAATGCAGTTCCTGTAGTCGGTGGTCTGCTGGGTGAATGGATGCTCTTGGCTCAGGAATAGATGTGACAATGCCTCCACTCGCAACAGAAACTCCAAATGATTGCACAGAAACTCTTTTTCATAGTCCAATATTCTCTGAGTCGTGCTCGGCTCGTTATATGCCTCATCGCAGAGCTTGAAGATGGCCAGATTTTTGTCTAGCTTGTTGCTAGCCGCAAACATATTCTGAATGTTGGAAAAATGTGCATTAATAATAATGTATTTACTTAATTGTGCCGAGCACCTACTTGCAGTAAATATGGATTATGCTGCTGCTGCACATACTCCTTGAGTCCTGCATCGGATAGCGCCAAGGAATCGTAGTTGTTTAACAGATTTGTGCCATCCAACTGGCTCAGCATATTCTGTTGTAGACGACACAGATTATTCGCTCGCAGTGCAATGGATTTGAGCAGCTTTTGCTTATCGGCCGGCAGTATGCGATCCTTGCCCAGATACTCGCTTAAGGCCAGATTGACAATGGTCAGACGCCGCTGGGTGGGATAGCCTTTGATTGATTTCTCCGAGAGCTTCAGCGTGTACAATATGTTCAATTTCCTTTGCATCAGCTTCAGATCGACAATACTTTTCTTTGTCAGCAACAGCAGATGTTGCATTTTCTGCTTTTGCCATTGCAGCAGGGAGCTCAGGAAGCGTATGCACAGGATTTGATTCGATGCAAATGTGTTCTGCAATATTTGCAAATACTGCATAAGTTTACAAATGGTAAATAGCGTGACTTTGCTAATGGACAGCCCCAGTGCCAGATGTCGCTTGATCAGGCTATCGATTAAAGCGTTTACTTGAGCCGCATAGCCCTGACCCTGCAATAGAAGCTTGGAGAAGCTCTTGAGCTGGCCAAAGGTGCCGGCGGCGGCAAAGACACGTTGCATATTTATGGACCACAATGCAATCTGGGTGCCCAGCTGGCGGCAGTTTCTCAAATCGTTGGCATTGATCTTCTCCATGCTGGCGTGATATTGCTTCAGGCAATCCTGCACCTTATCCTGCGCCTTCACCAGCGTCTTGGCGTGCTTGCAAATGAATGCATGCGGCGACCAGTAAACATTTCGACTCAAGGGCACACGCTGATAGCGGCTCAGTGTGTCCAGGGCGTTCTTCATTAGCTTGCCATCCAGCAGAATGCCCAGCTGATGCAGCACACAAATAAATGCGGTAAGCCTCAATAGGTGCTTGGGCTGCTCATAGTTTTTGTACTCATTCGCTTGATTCACTTCAATGGAGCTCATCAGTTTGCGTATGTATGCATTGGAATGTTGGGTAATATAATTAACATTGGCGTCCTTCAGATTCAGCTGTCGCTTTGTGTCCAGCAAGCTCTGCAGAAAAATCTATTTACCCACAAAATGATAATCATGAATAATTTTGTTATTTAATTAGAGAGGAGACTATTCGATGTTTGCTTACCCGAAATATATTGCCAGTTATCACAGTTTCTATTTCATCCAAGGAAGTTTCCAGGCCATTTATCTCGAATTTGCTGCAATGCTGCTGCTGGAAGATCTCGTTGTTCTTGGCCAGCGTCTGCAGCCACTTCTTGTAGAAGGACCATTTGTTCGAAAGGTTCGACTGTTCTGTGAGCTCGTTGAAAATAACAATATGTTCCAACAATTCAGCCATGGCATCAAAAACATTCTGTATTGTAATTAGGAATTGAATTGAAATCTGCCAGCTAAATATTTGATTAATGTTTATGTATTGGAAGCAAAGCGAAGCTTGAAAAGTTCTTCAACCTATTTGAAATTCTAACCATTTATTTCAAGATTTGCTAAGGATCGTTTCTCCATTATAATATGAACTAAACTAAACCTTATACTATCATCCAAATGTGAAGCTTAATCGGAACAGACGGACATGGCTAGCAGCTCATCATTCAGATTCCGAATACGTATACTTTGTGAGATCGGAGTTGTCAAGGATACAAAATGCAGGGCTATTAAACAAATGATGCTTGCATCATCTACATATTTATCATCGGCATATGGCACAGGTTAGTTCTTTCACAGCATGATCTGCGTTCGTATGATTTTTCCTAGATACTTACAAAGATGTGCACCTCGTTGACGTCGACAGCTGTGGCCACGTAGGATGTTATTTGAGTCCATATATTCTGGAGCACAACAATGATGCGTTTTAGCAGGAAATATATTTGGCAGAAGAAGTCAATTGCTGAACTCATTTTACATAGTATGTGCTCCAGTCCCATATTGGGACTTATCCCCAGCGAAATCTGCAAGTTTTCTATTTGAGTGCCGGCATTGAGGAATTTCAGCTGCAATTGATCGGCGGACTTGCTCAAATCGTTGCACTGATTGCACAAATTGGCCAAAGTTGTGAGCGGCTTGTTGGCCAGCAGTTCGGCCTCGGAGAATTTTAAATTGCTGCCGCTTTGAAAGTGGGACTCGATGTAATTGATTTCTATAGCCGGTGCCACTGAAGTTAACAATTTGGAGCCGCCGATCTCATCGAGACTGTTGTTGTTGTGCATTTGTTTTTGTAAGAATTGCATTTTTTCATCATGTTGCTCCATAAATGTGCCATAATCCTTTAGGATATCTTCGGCGAATATGGCTGTAAGCGTGGCAGTGGACAAAAACATAAGAGTAACAATGCAAATTTATTGCATTAAATACGTACATAAGGAACTCGGTTTCATTGTGCAATTGGTAAAATCTTGTGTTTTGACGGTTCTTAGTTATTAATCGAAGCGATGACATCTTTCAAATGGGCGAGTTTCAATAGCGATATCGATACATTGGTGCTGGCAACTTGATTTATTCTTTTTGCAACAATTTATTCAAAATATACTGCAAAGATACTAGTTACACGCCCTGGTACGTTAAGTTTATTTTGGAGTGAAAACTGTGAAATAAAAAGTCGAATAATATGAAATAGAAGCAAAATAGTTAAAAATGAGCACTAATTTGAATTCCAAGCAGTTAACAGTTTTTTGTGGAGCTCGTGCATGCGAATTGTTATCGAAATATCGTTATGCTCTCTGTGTTAAATCATCGATATATTTAGAAATGGAATCTGTAGCGGCAACAGCTGATTTTTGTTTTGCGACTACGTAGCAAGAACCGCAATTCGCACTCGTTGCTTCTGCTGGCTATGTGGACTTAACAATGCTCGTAATTTAATTAGGGACGCATGGATTGAACGCAACAAGCTGTTGAAATAATGCAAAAAGTTTGTAAAAGCCTGTACATCATCGCCACTCTGTGTACTCTACTCAGCCAGGGCACGCTGGTAGTCGGGCAAAAGCACTACACACGTACACGCAAATTGGAGCTGCGGTAAGATTTGGCTTTAATATGTATATGTGTAGTATATGCGGCATCAGCAACAATGTTAATCCTTTTTACGATTTAGTGAGGATGTACGCCGCATGTTTCAGCACGCCTACGATGGCTATCTTAAATACGCGGGCAACTATGACGAGCTGCGCCCGCTCACCTGCGACGGCCACGATACCTGGGGCAGCTATTCGCTGACGCTGATCGACGCACTGGATACACTGGCGACCATGGGCAATTATTCAGAGTTTCGTCGCGTCCATACGCTACTCATCGAGAAGATGAACTTTAATAGGGACATCAATGTGTCGGTGTTCGAGACGAATATACGCATTGTTGGCGGTCTGCTCTCGGCACATCTGCTATCGCGTCGCGCCGGCGTCGAACTGGAGCCCGGCTGGCCATGTAGCGGGCCGTTGTTGCGCATGGCCGAGGATGTGGCCCGGCGACTGTTGCCAGCATTTGATACGAACACAGGCATGCCATATGGCACCGTCAACCTGCGCTACGGCGTGCCCAGCGGAGAGACGTCGATCACATGCACGGCAGGTGTGGGCACCTTTCTGGTTGAGTTTGGCACGCTCAGCCGGCTCACTGGGAAGAGCATATACGAGGAGGTGGCGCTGCAGGCCATCTATGCGCTCTGGGAGCGTCGATCCTCAATTGGTCTCTTTGGCAATCACATTGATGTGCAGAGCGGACGCTGGACGGCTTTGGACTCGGGCATTGGCGCCGGCGTCGATTCCTTGTTTGAGTATCTGGTCAAGGGCGCCATATTACTAAACCGCCCGGAGCTGTTGGAGCTGTTCGCCGAGGCGCGTGCGCCCATTGACAAGTATATGCGCAAGGATGACTGGTATGTCTGGGTGGGTATGAACAGGGGTCATGTGACGCTGCCCGTCTTTCAATCGCTCGAGTCCTTTTGGCCGGGCATACTGAGCATTGTGGGCGACACGGAGCCCGCCATGCGCACCATGACACGCTACATAAGCGTGTGGAAGAAATATGGCTTTCTGCCCGAATTCTTTAACATTCCAGCCGGCGAAGCGGCACCCAATCGTGAGGTCTATCCACTGCGCCCGGAGCTCATCGAGTCGGCCATGTACCTCTATCGGGCAACCAAAAACCAATATCTGCTCGAGCTTGGCGAGCACATGCTGGAGACGATTGAGTTCAGTGCCAAAACCAAGTGCGGCTATGCGACGGTGAGTGATACTTTTGCTTTAAGTTGGAGGCTTCTTCCCAGAGCTAATCCGCTTGTCCTGCCCAACAGATACGCAATGTGGTGACACACGAGAAGGAGAATCGCATGGAGTCATTCTTTCTGGCCGAGACAACCAAATATCTCTATCTGCTGTTCGATGAGGACAATTTTCTGCACAACGATGGCGAAGACCGACATGGCGAGCTGCTGGACACCGAGGAGAACGTGTGCGTGGTGCAGGCAGGCGCCTATATCTTTAACACCGAGGCACATCCCATGGACATGTCGGCGCTGCACTGTTGTCACAATTACAAAGAAGACATCTACACGATGCTTGACCTGCCCAGCTTTACGTCCAGGGCGCTCTTCGAGCGCAGCAGCAAACAGCGTGTGGCCAAGCAGGCGAAATGGAAGCCCCAGTGCCAGCCGAGCAAAGGCGACGCCACCTTTGAGTCGTCTTCCGCGAGCACCGAGCCGGGCAGCTCACAAAATAGCCATGACCGGCCCAGCACAACCATGGCCGTGGACATTGAGGTGTTCGATGAGTTCCAACAGCCGGCCGCGGATGTCCTGGTGAGCAATTTCGAGCGTATACGCGAGGAGCGCGAATACAATCGAACGGAACAGACCAGCGTGGTGGCACGCAATCAGCTGACCGTCAGCGATTTGGATGGCTTCTTTGGCCAGCGTCGCGAGCATTTCACCAATGCCGAGGACACGCTCAGCTATGTGCTCAACTTTATGGGCAACTACACCATGGACGTGGCCTTCATCCGTGGCCTACAGCTGTTCGATGGCAACATTAGCAGCGTGCTGGGCGTTGCCGCCCAGAAGGAGTACGAGAGTCGGATGCGCTCGCTGTGGCAGCTCTTCGAGCTGGAGCAACAGTATGCGGTCAACATACGACTTATCCGGCGCTTGGGCCTGCTCAACATACAGCCCGACAGCGATATGATGCGCAACTATTTGGCCAATATACTGGACGCACTCGATCATTTCGAGCAGCTGCCGCTGCAGTTCACCTTCAACGGGACGCTCGGTCGCAACGAGAGCGACGTGGAGCTGATACGCAATGCTATAAACGCGGCGCGGCTGGACTACGAGCTGGCCATGATGAACACAACGGCCATGCAGGAGTTTGTGCATCGTGTCTATCTAATGGGCACCAATGAGGCGCAAATGCTGCACTTTCAGCCCCTGCTCAATGCCGACGAACTGGGCACCCTGCACGTTGTCGAGCTGCAGCCGGCCGAGCAGCGGGAGCTCTTCAAATATACGCGGCGCATCGTGGACTTTCGCAAGCGCATGTCCGAGACGGTCGATCGGCTGCAGACGATCATGCAGGATCTGAATGCGCCCAAGACGGAAACGACGACGACGACGTCGGTACCGGCGCCGATGCAGCCGCTCGCAATTAGCGCTCCGCCAACCGCAACAACAACAGACGGACAACAGAAACAGCAGCAGCAGCAGCCGCCGGCGACGCAGCCGGAGCCGGATGAGGGTTCCGTTTGGTCACAGCTGGTGCAAAACATTTTGCGCAAAACAACCGTGCAACGGATCAAATTCGATGAGGACGTGCTGCTGGAGAAGACGCGCCAATCTCTCGAAAAACATGCCCACAAGCAATTGTCCTATGAGCTGTTCAGCTGTCGCCGTCCGGAGTACATTGAGGCGTTCGCCTATCGCGAATACTATCCGGAGGCGATCTGAGCTACACGGCCGCACGACTGATCTGTAGATATTTAGAGATATACACACATATATATATAGATATATATAAGGTTAGGCAGTTGTTGTTTGGTTGCCAACAAATCAATTTGTTTATGCGATTATGTAATTTATTAATACTTGTGTGTACACATGCCACAATACTCAGCTTTTCAAGTGTGCGTGCTTCTGTGTCTGTGTGCGTGTCTGTGTGTGTGTGCGTGTGTGTGTGTGCGTGCTTGTCTATCTGTGTATGTCCTTTGTCCTGTGTGGCTGTGTGCGTGTTTGTTTATTTTTCTTTTTTTTGGGTTGTAATTAATTTCATTGACTGTTGACTTTCTCCCTGATTAAATTGGTGTATTTAATGCTTTCGATTATTGCGAGCGATACGAAAATACAAAGGATTGCACAATTCAATCGAAATGGCCTCCGTTTCAGCCTCAGCTGCGGCGGCACGCAATCGCATTTATTATACCCTGTACTTGCAACAGCCAACTACCAAAAGGTAGATGAGTTGATCAAGCGATGTCCGTCTGTCTATTTGAACCTAGTGGCAACAAGTTTTCATATTGTTTTACTTTTCTCGCAGCTCAAATTCATTTTAGTATTCAAACAAGTCTCTTACACGCGCCCTTCTATGCGATTTTCATGCCCTCAATGTAAGTAGGCACTCATAGAAACGTACCAAAACTTGCTTTATTTTTTCAATAGTACAATAGACCGTTTGCTAACGTTTCTATTACATTTCCTTTGTTTTTAATTAAGATATAACTATATATATTAATTTATTATATTTTTATTAAAATTTACACATGGACAACAATACAATAAAAGCTTGTAAAATATTATACAAAATAAAACTAGTAAACTTTATATTATATTAACGAAAAACGTTTAACTTACGGGAAACGCTGTATTCTACATAGATTCCTTCTATGCTTTAATATGAAAGAAATATTTTAAGGAACTTGTGCTCTCTCTCTCTCTCTTTGTGTCTAGCTTAATTTAGATTTAAGATTAAGGCAAACGTATGCCAGGCTACAGGGTAACATATAGTCAGACACGCTTGACTCAAACACTTTCACTTGTTCCAATGTTTTTATTTTCGGAAATTGCTGCATACTTCAAGGGTTCGGTTCGGTTTACTTGCGGAAACGTAAGGACACAAATGACGTGAAATAAGCTGAGAAGCAGCGAAAGGGAAAACTTTTTGCAGTCACGGATAACGATAATGATAATTACGACGACCATGATGATGATGATGATGATGATGATGATCAGCTTTGTCCCCGTTGCAAATAATAAATGGCAGCGCTGCTGGTGACGTTGGCGTTTTTTGTCTGTGTGTGTGTGTGTGTGTGTGTGTGTGTGTGTGTGTTTATGTAGGTCACGCCGCTGATGCCGGCTGCCATTTGTATGCGTTTGCTTGTATATAAGTATTTACGTAAATATGTATGTATATGTTTGTATGTATGTATATCTGTGGGTGCGTGTGTACAATGGCGAAATTGCCTGTCATGGGGTGCAGTAACAATAGAAGCAAGTACAAAAAACAGCAATAATAGCAATGGCAAAAGTTTAATGAGTTCAAGTTTTATAAATGAAAAGACAGGTAGGTGTCCTTGTAGCACAAATCCCAATCAGACGTAGACGGCACGCTACGCGCCACAGACGTTGTCCTGGCCAAGCGGCATGAAGCCAAATGCGGCACTGGCAAAAGGCGACGCCGACGAGGATGCCGATGACCAGAATAACGATCACTTCGAGGGTGATCCACGTCCAATGCCCTACGCATTCGAAAAGGAGTTAATTAGCAAGTCCAATAAACACATACGCATCTGTGATGTGTTTGGGCCCCCAAACAAAGGTATGTATGTATGTGTGTGCTTCCGTTACTTTTGATCGCATCATTTTATCTCCTTCGGTCAGACAATGCTTTTTCATTCATATAAAAGAGTATAAAAACTCTTTCTTTCTCTTTCTCATCCGTTGCCGAGCAGTTGGCGAGACTTAAATATCGGTCCCGCTTCTGGTTCTTTTTTTAATTATTACTTTAAATAGTTCCACGTTTTCATATATGCTTATAAGTTTTATGTTTATTTATTGTTTACAGTATATCCAATCACTTCCAAATTTTACGCCAAATACGAGCAAAATTCGATTTCAAAGGCGCAGGCGCAACGTCACAGGCTGCTTAATTCGCCACCGGACTATCCGTTACTGGAATCACAGATGTACGGTTGGATACCGCTACAGTGTCGAGAGGCTGCCACCTATTTAAATTGTTTACATGCACCAAAACGGCGATGCCGTATGACTATACACGGCGAACAAATTATAGCAGGGCGAATTACTGAACGGCCGCCGTACAATGGTTTACAATTCATACTTCATTAAAATATGTACACTCAGCAATATGTACAATGTACAAATATAACTGCAATTCACTTGCAGATAATTGTCTAATGAATGTATTTTGTTGTGCGTTGAACAGGTCTAATATTTACAGCACATTATTGCATATTTCCAAAATTAAAAAATTGAAGTGCTGGCAACGCTGCAACTTGCAACAAGTTGGCAGCTCACTATTTGCGAATGTTTACTTTTTATGCTGTTCTTGCCAGAATTGTTTGTTAAAACAAATTAATTATAAAATGGACATAAGTGCTACTAAAGATTAATACACAAAGTACGCCACACCGCATGAATATGGTAGGCATGCAAATAACAGTCGAATGAAGTGGAACAATCGAAGTTCATGTTTTTTATGGCATTTGTTGCCCTCAACAGCAGCAGTTGTCTTCATTATTGTTGATTTCAATATATTAATTCATTAACAGACACAAACAAATAAATCCGCGCCCCGTGACAGAGCCACGGACTCGCACGCAAGCGACCAAACTAATTCCAAAGAAGATACCAACAAGGGTTCGTCGTCTCTGAATCTGGAACAACTGTTAGATGGCATATTCCATGCCGTGCAAAAGCTTTGTAAGCAAAACATTTAGAAGGCTTGATGTGTATAACAACCTAATCTTTCTTCTTTAAATCCATGCAGGGCTGCAGGGACGCCGCATCGCCTACTTCATCATGTGCGAACTGGGCGGAAATGAGCTGTTTGAAGCTGCGGCTTCCTGGTGTGTCCAACATCCAGACATTGCCATCTGTTTGCTGGCCGCCAGTTTTGTGTTCCTATTACCTTTGATTATAATTTTTGGCTTTGGCATTATTACCTTGGCAATCACTTTTACTGGTATTCTCGTACTAGAAGGTATTTAATAATAATTTGGCAACTATTTCGAACAGGACATTTTCATATCGTTACAATTACAGGCACACTGCTGACTGTTATCTTCATGATATTTCTGGCATGCATTGGCAGTTTGGCTATTGCTGTGACCGTGTTTGCTGTTGTTGCATATTTCGGATTTTCGCAGTTCTATCTACTCTTTGGGATGGAACGTCACCGAGATGCGTTCATAAAGTTTTTAAAGGCAAATATGAGTACAGGAAATGCAAACGAATCGACCCAAAATACAACTTAAGCGGGTCATTAAAATAAGAAAATATGTCGAATTCCCAGTAATAAAAAGACTGTAATATGATTTTTTTGCCAAAGAAGTATTTCAACTGTTTATCAACGTTGTTTTGATTTGCCCACTGTTCAATTTGTCGATATTCATATTGTTGATGGTCGACATCGATAGTTTTATTCAAACCATCCCTAGTATATACATGTAGTGTTTGCTGCAAGAAATTTGTGTATTAAATTTTATTGGCAGGTGTATGCAGACTTTTTCATAAATCCTGCTTTTCAGCAGACTTTATCATTTTTGACACGGTGAGTACTTCTGTTTAACTTATAGCTTATTTGGTGGAGTGTTCTATATAAATTATTAAGTTGTAAGTAAGCTGATTGTTGACATGCCCAATGGATGCACTAGACATACAAACTTACATATGTACCTAATGTGCAATGTGTGATATAAGCAAGTTGTTGCAAGAATGAAAAACAAACTACCATAATTAAGTTGTCTTCATAGCCCTGAATAGGTTGTCAAATTTAAAATTTCCAAAAACAAAACTTAAATGTATTTTTAATATATACTAAATGTGTTTGTATCGAGTACATTCATTAAATAATCGATTCTGAGTACAATTTTTGCGATAACTTAGTCAATCGTCCGATAGTATCGTTTAAAGTATTGCAGGTCTTTGCCATATACACACATACTTAGTTTTCGCTGGAAAATATTTTGTAATTTTCGTGTATTTCAGTGCGAGAAAATAAATAAAGTCTGCTTTAAAGCAGATTAAATTATTATTAACGCGGTAAGTTCCTGAAGTTGAATAATTTGTATCCAAAACGTCGATTTTCCAACAAAAATAATGAAGCTTTTTATTGGAAAAAACTAGTGTAAAAAGAAACGTAAGAAAGCTGCTTTCGTTTATGGGAATCAAGCAACCAGCGGGGGAGTGGTAGATTCACACATACAACCATAAACACTGTTAGTTGTAAATGTATGGTTATATGAGTTCTCCATGTTTAAATAGTTATAAACATAAACAACGCCAGCGAGTTATGGATTCATAATTTACTATTAATTCATAAATACTCGATTGAATGAAGAAATCTATATATATTTGTGTTGTATGTATGACATACGTATGTATGTGTGCTGGCAGGGAGCTGGCACTTTTCTGCGCAGCATAAAACATACATATATATATGTACACAGTAAAGTATGCAGAAATTAGTGTGCTATTGCACTATCCTAGTGAGATGTATCTATATATGTACATATGTCTATTAAAATTGCTGACAACAATAGAAAAACCCAAAGCGGGAATCCATTTCCGTGAAAAATGATCACTTTTATTACCATTTTGTATCGCAGCATATGGCAACACTGTTAAGCTGCATTGGAGTTTGTCTCTTGTGTACTTATTTACACACATGCTCTCTCTTTCCCGATACTTCTCGCTCACTCTCGCTGCACAAAGTGTGTATGTATGTTCGTGCACCGCGGCCGCTACCGCGTCGTTCTCACCGTTTTCCAGTCACTTGTCTGTTTCGCTCGGTGCTGGTCGTTCGCTGCGTGTGCCAAGAACCAGTACAAGGCTTGCCACAAACAAAAAGAAAAAGCAAAACAGTGAATACTACAAATAATTTTTTAATATTTTTTTCTCTGTGCATGATTAAAAGAAAATTAGAAGTTGAAGTTAATTAAAGTCTGTTTGAGTTACTTGCGTGAATTAAATTACGTCAGGTTTTTAGCTGTGCTCTTCGCTTTGCAGGTAATCTATCAAAAACTACTTTGGTTGCCCTACATGCATATACACATACATACATGCATACACACATCATACATGCATACACACATACATACTATCTTAAGTATGCACCTTAGCATATTTTGTTTGCACCGCAACGTCTCGAAACGGAAATACATGTTTGTTCGTAAAGACATATCTGTATGTGTGTGTGTATGCGTGTGTATATATGTACATATATATAGTTGATACAATACGAGTGAGCAACGATACTCGGGTTACCTGCTTTTGTGAGAGAGTATAAGTGAGTTGAGGGAGTTAGTGTCTCATCTCACGTTTTCTTCTCAAATTTGACTCAGCAGCTCTCACGTAAAGTTTTTAACTGAATAGTGTGTCAGTGTTAATGTACATTGATAAATACATACATATGTACATAAACAACTAGTTATGTTTTCTGGAACCGTGAATGAAAGCTCTGCGTTAAATGAGGGCCATAGAAACGATTAAGCATATTAATATGTATGTAGTATGGAGCATTACTTATGTACACAAATGATGATCATGCAGGTAGCAAGCCGGTCGGACCGGAGATTTACGGCCCGAAACAGAAAAGTACAGAATCGTATTTATTGCAAATAATTCATATCTTATACACGCGGTTTCCATACTTTATCTGAACTGAACTGTTACAAATATTTGGGTACACTAATATATGTATGTATATTTTTTGTCGTTTTAGGTGTGGTGTAAATCGCCTAAATCACCAAGATGAGTTACATGCCAGCCCAGAACCGTACAAGTAAGTCTCAAAGAGTTGGTAGTTTTGGAAATTCTTGTTCAATATAATAAATCGATTTGGTAATTAATTTAAATACATTAAGATACTTTCGTAACCTATGTATATGTATGTAATAATAATATTGAACCGCGAATAATTTGTATCGTTCATGAACCTTAACAGGTTCATTCAGAACTCATTGAATAAGTTCAATTTAACTAGTTCGCATCAATCTTGAATTCTCCGCTCTGCTCAACAAATTGCTGTTTGCTTAACTATTAAAGTGAAGGCCCTCTGCATTTGCGCTCTGTTTTGTCCGCGCAAAGCGCGATGGGCGCAAACAGGGCGGGGCCCCCCAATCACTGTTATTGTTTTACAGCTGCAGCACAAATTCGCTTGAATGCTCATTGACAAACGATTATTTGCATAGCAAAGGCGCAGTGTAAGTAATCGATTTGAAAAAATTGCGGGCTAGCTCCAATGCTTATCCAGAAATAAAAACAACAACAGCAACAACAAGAACGGATTCTATCGGTCGCCATTGTTGTTTATGTTCTTTTGTCTGCTTTCTTTTTTTTTTTTTTTTTTGTTTTATAGCTGTAATGCATCTCCTTCTGCTTGAGTGCGGCCATCCCTGCCAACTTGTTCATTTGGTTCTTTGTGCCTTCAACATATTATGCTGCCTTTGCAAATTGCGCTTTGTAACGGCAGTTGTTGCCTTTGCTTCAAATACAGCTTCTCCCACTGCTGCTCTGCTTGTGCTTCTTCTTGTTGTTGCTGCTGCCACTTCATTTGCAATCTGTTTGATTTGGGGCGTGTTGATGTATGCGTGCATGCACTCAGTCTCCTGCTCTTTAACACGCTGTCTCCCTCGCACACAGTTACTCGTTGTAAGCTCTTATAAATTTTTTTTTTCCCCCGTTCTGCTATTTCAACTGCCGGCACACGTTTGGGATTTTTGTACAAAAATTTAATTAGAGCGCAGCAGTGGCAGGCGGCGTCAACGTCGGCCTAAGGGCGTTTCGCTCCCGCCTGAGAATATGGCACAAAGTGCGTTTAATCGATCTGGGAAATAAACATGAATAGAGGGCTCGCCTTCAAGGACTCCGTGGTTGGCAGTTGCAGTTGCTGCGCATTAATAGCGCAAATTCAAAAACAAAGCGAATTGCTGAGCAGGCATAATTAAGGCAAAGTGGCTAACAAAGCGCCCAACGCATTTGGAGCTCGATTTCCAGCCCTGCGACACACACACACTCACACATATATACAAACATACTCGAACACACACGCACACACACACACACACACACACACACACAGAAGCAGCTGGGAACCATCCCCTGGCAGCGCGCATTTTTTAGCTTTGATTGCTCGTTGAGGCACAAACGACGCTGATGGGTTCCATCTTCACACATACACACACACACACATATATATATATATATATAGTATAGTATACTATATATTTATCTGTATATATATATATTAAGGCACATGTTTCCTTCATTTTGCAAAGGGACCGTCGCTTTTATAATATGCAAAAAATGTCCTGCAGCGCTCAATCTGTCACGTCCCTATTTCAGTTGCTGTTTCAACTTATGTTTTTTTTTTTTTTTATTTTGCTGTCATTTCTCTGTCGTGCCGTGTCGTGTCGTGTCGCATTTCAAATGCGACAAGAAGCCAGACGCTGGCTTTGGGCCATTTCCTCTTTAACCCATTAGCGTCCATGTCTTTAATCCTAGCTACGAAGTACACTTGTCATTGTGCACAACGGAAATACAAATCCACTAAAATGTCTTTAGATGAGTATTTTAAAGTGTACATAAAGTAAATTGAGCTGACAAGAAGTGGCACATGTAAGAGGAGGACGCTATACACCGAACTGGGAGAGTGTGTGAGGACGAGACCAGCCCTGTTGCGGGCATCTAACAGCAAAATGAAAGGCCAGCATGTCTAATGTTACAAGTAAACTTGCGATTTTTGGGAAATCGCCCGATCTAACAGACTATAAGAGCTAATTACACCACACCTATATAGAGCATCTCCTATTCAGACATCCACGAACAGACAATTATTGTTTCCATCTGTCCATGTTTCATTATTACAAATTTGCTTGCAATTCGCCTTTCTATGCGATTCTCATAAAATTAATAGGGCTAATTTATAATTTATGTCTCGACTGGAGTGTTCATTTTAGAATTTAGGCTTAGATATTATGCAATTACAATGGTTGTTCGTTTTTGGTTGTTCGTAGTGTCCCATAACAATCAATATAATCCGCCGGATTTGCCGCCAATGGTGTCAGCCAAGGAGCAGACACTGATGTGGCAGCAAAACTCGTATCTGGGTGATTCCGGGATACACTCGGGCGCCGTCACCCAGGTGCCGTCGCTGTCTGGCAAGGAGGATGAGGAAATGGAGGGTGATCCGCTAATGTTTGATTTGGATACGGGATTTCCGCAAAATTTTACACAGGATCAGGTGGACGATATGAATCAACAGCTGAGCCAGACGCGCTCACAGCGTGTTCGCGCCGCTATGTTCCCAGAGACGCTCGAGGAGGGCATCGAGATACCCTCAACACAATTTGATCCACAGCAGCCAACCGCTGTGCAGCGCCTATCGGAGCCATCGCAGATGTTGAAGCATGCGGTGGTCAACTTAATCAATTACCAGGACGATGCCGAACTGGCCACACGCGCCATACCGGAGCTAATTAAGCTGTTGAACGATGAGGATCAGGTGGTCGTCTCTCAGGCAGCCATGATGGTTCACCAGCTGTCCAAAAAGGAGGCCTCGCGCCATGCCATCATGAACAGTCCCCAGATGGTGGCGGCTCTCGTGCGCGCCATCTCCAATAGCAACGATCTGGAGAGCACCAAGGCAGCTGTCGGCACGCTCCACAACTTGTCGCATCATCGCCAGGGCCTTTTGGCCATCTTCAAGAGCGGCGGCATACCGGCTCTCGTGAAGCTCCTCTCGTCGCCGGTCGAGAGTGTGCTCTTCTATGCGATCACCACGCTGCACAATTTGCTGCTGCACCAGGATGGCTCCAAGATGGCCGTGCGTCTGGCCGGTGGCCTGCAGAAAATGGTGACGCTGCTCCAACGCAACAATGTCAAGTTCTTGGCCATTGTGACCGATTGCCTGCAGATCCTGGCCTATGGCAATCAGGAGAGCAAGCTTATCATACTCGCCTCCGGCGGACCCAATGAGCTGGTGCGCATTATGCGCTCATACGACTACGAGAAGCTCTTGTGGACTACATCGCGTGTCCTCAAGGTGCTCTCGGTATGCTCCAGCAATAAGCCAGCTATTGTTGATGCCGGCGGCATGCAGGCATTGGCCATGCATTTGGGCAATATGTCGCCGCGTCTCGTCCAGAATTGCCTCTGGACACTGCGCAATCTGTCGGATGCGGCCACCAAGGTGGAGGGTCTCGAGGCGCTGCTGCAATCGCTTGTCCAGGTCTTGGGATCAACGGATGTCAATGTGGTCACCTGCGCCGCCGGCATACTCTCGAATTTGACTTGCAACAATCAGCGCAACAAGGCGACCGTTTGCCAAGTGGGCGGCGTCGATGCTCTCGTACGCACCATCATCAATGCCGGCGATCGCGAGGAGATCACCGAGCCGGCCGTTTGCGCCCTTCGTCACCTAACCTCGCGTCACGTTGACTCCGAGCTCGCCCAGAATGCGGTGCGCCTCAATTACGGCCTATCCGTAATTGTCAAGCTGTTGCATCCACCATCGCGTTGGCCTCTGATCAAGGCCGTCATTGGACTCATTCGCAATCTGGCCCTCTGTCCGGCCAATCATGCGCCGCTGCGTGAGCACGGCGCCATACACCATCTGGTGCGTCTCCTGATGCGTGCATTCCAGGATACAGAACGCGTAAGTACAATAAAACCCTCGCCGAGTCAATTATCAGACTGGTTACATATGTATATATATTATTGATAACCACATCTGTATCTGGATATATTAAAACCGCCGTTTTTTTGCAGCAACGTTCGTCGATTGCCACCACCGGGTCGCAGCAGCCGTCTGCGTATGCCGACGGGGTGCGAATGGAGGAGATTGTGGAGGGCACCGTCGGCGCCTTGCATATTCTCGCGCGTGAATCGCACAATCGAGCTCTCATACGCCAGCAGTCTGTAATACCGATCTTTGTGCGTTTGCTCTTCAACGAAATCGAGAACATTCAGGTGAGTGTCTCTGCGATACATTTCCTAATGATCAAATTGAATAATATATAATGTCTTTGCAGCGCGTTGCCGCCGGCGTGCTTTGTGAGCTGGCCGCCGATAAGGAGGGCGCCGAGATAATTGAACAGGAGGGCGCCACTGGGCCACTCACCGATTTGCTGCATTCTCGCAACGAGGGCGTGGCCACTTACGCAGCCGCCGTGCTGTTCCGCATGAGCGAGGACAAGCCGCAGGACTACAAGAAGCGTCTGTCCATCGAGTTGACCAACTCGCTGCTGCGCGAGGAGAACAACATCTGGGCCAACGCTGACCTGGGCATGGGTCCAGACTTACAGGTGCGTAATACCCACTAGGATATACATATATTTTGATTTGGATCTATATATATATACATACATATATATATATATATATCCATTTATTATAAAACCCTTCTTGTTTCGAGTCACGAATCCACGAATCTGTACATAAACATTTGTAGCAAATACATTTATAACTGAAACTATTTGTAAGCATATTAATTATGTATATATATTACAAAATTACCAACATATTATTGTCATTATTATTATTGTTATCAACGAAAATCGAATCATTTCTTTTTAATGTTAGTTTTAAGTAGAGTTTGATTGCAAGCATTTGGCCGTAGCTAATGGACGATTTAAATTCGAGTTAATCGAAACAAACAAAAATACTTTTTATCACATTATGAACAAAGTAAATTACCCCATTGATTTGCCACCATATATACATATATAATCTTTATACATATATCTATCTATTTAGTTATTTATTTAAACATGTTAACTAATTACCGTTTAATTTTTGATTTTGTAATTAATTTGAATTTTGATTTATTTCGTTTCTTTTTTTTTCTTACATTATGTTTTGTTTGTGTGCAAAAAAAAAAAAACAAAAATCAAATTCGAACAAACCGACAATCACACACACACACACACACACACACACACACACACATATACACACACAACGCACAACATCAACAACAACAACAACAAACACTTGCAACTGTGCATCATCCTCTCTCTCAAATACGCAACACAAAAACTCGTGTTCTGTGTCTGTGTGTCTCTTCTCTTTCCTAACAACTTTTCACTTCTGATCCATCCATCCAAAAAATAATAAAAAACTCTATCGAAAAAAAACCCACAAACACACACCAATCAACCCACACACACACACACACACACACACATACACATACACTATACAATCGAATTGACAACACACGAACACGTACACAATCACGTTCACGATCACGATCACGTTCACGATCACAGGATATGCTTGGACCCGAAGAAGCATATGAGGGCCTTTACGGACAAGGTCCGCCCAGTGTGCACAGTTCGCACGGAGGTCGCGCATTCCATCAGCAAGGTATGTATGGCTTGCTTTCACCTTCTACGGCACTAAGGATCTACAATCAATCATTCAATCAACACCACCACTAATCAATCACAAATCTTACCCCATTTAAATAACATACCTTAAATATGGCCCGACCCCGCAAAAAACCAATGTATGAATATGTGTGTGTAAACTAATTATTTGTTTAAGCCGAAATCAACAGATGGCCATAATGGGGGTTAACCGAAACTAAGCCCCGCCCTCACCACACACCGTAGTTAATTGACCCCGATCCAACACAACCCCAGGAGCCTTCTGTTAACATCATTAATCATTAGTACATTAACAATTATCACTTAAGTAACTAACTGATTACCTTACAATTGTCCTTAATAATCGATAGCTACGTTAAGTGTCATCAATTGCATACATAACTATCGATTACATTACAAGTGTCCCAAATAATCGATTACCACTTCACTGATTCCAAAAGTCAAGTTCACATGAACTAAAACTCGATCGTGTGAACTTAGCTTGAATATCTTGTTCTTATGCTCATGCTCGATACATACATATGTATATGTGTATTTGTGTTCCCCGACCCGAGTCCCTGCCACAGCCCTGGACAGCGCCACACCCACCCGAAGCCAATGAGCACCACCCATTGACCCCGTTCTGCATGCCAAGTGTGCTACGTAAAAATATATGTACATATAATAAAAATAATAAACCACAAGCGTAACTTTACTTCATTTCTCTTTGCGTCTGTTTAGTTAGTTACACCCCCTTCCCGCCCATTATTTAAGAACCCAAATTCAAAGTGTCTGTTCAATGTTTCAAAATTCGTTCTCATATCCACTCTCCATAGTCTAAATCATGTTTAAAGCATTATCAAAATGGTGAACTCTTTGACAAACAGAAAAAAATAAGAAGTCATGTGTAAACCTTGACGTTGAACTAAAAAGCTTTGTGCCATGCTGAAAGCACTGAAAGCTCAACAGGAAGTGAGCAAGAGTCGTATACCGAGCATATTTAACATGCATGTTAAATACACAACAAGACATTTTACTCGAATGTTAAGGTTGGGGTCGGATTCTAATGTTTCATTCCATTCGTTTCTTCCTTGCCAGCAAGCAGTAACTTAGAGAACACAAATAGAGAGTTAGAGGTAACTGTTCGTAGACCTGCTTACATCCCCCCACTCTGATAAAATACACATATAATATACATCCACACACACCCACCGACACGGAAATATCGAACTTGATGCAGTTTGAGGCGCCCTCGAAAATTGCGTTCTTTTGAGTTTCTTTGATTAATTGTTTATTTTCAAATATTAAATGGCTATTTTAACTTTGATTTAGTATCAATTACAATTATGTTTTAAGTTTAATTAAGCATTGATTTGGCATGCTTCTTAAGTGTTCGATAGAATATAAACTATGTCCATACTTTTGCCTTATATTGTTTGAATCCATTCACTGGAAAGTCTCCTTGTACATATGCATGTCTATATATGACTTTAACCATTAGATCCGAGTGCTTTGTCTCTTATATATTACATATATTATATAATTTGATATACTCGATAGTATTTATATATTTCAATAACATAATTTTGGCTGTGCTTGCGATATAACACTTATCAAATTTCTTATTCCGCAGGATATGATACTCTACCAATAGATTCAATGCAAGGTCTCGAAATCAGCAGTCCAGTAGGCGGTGGCGCTGGCGCTGCTGGTAACACAGTAGGCGGCGGTGGTGGCGCCGGCGGCGCTGCACCACCCGGCGGGGCACCCACATCGCCCTACTCCATGGACATGGATGTCGGCGAGATTGATGCGGGCGCTTTGAATTTTGATTTGGATGCCATGCCGACGCCACCCAATGACAACAATAACTTGGCTGCCTGGTACGATACCGACTGTTAAGCACAGATCACGATGCTGATCACGATTATGATTAAGAAGAAGACGACGACTACGACGACGACGATAACAACTTTGGTTGTTCATTCAAACACAATATAAATACTAAGATAACTATCGCCCATCAACAATATGCTACAAAAGGCAGCTCAACATATATTAAACAAAGTTAAGAATAAAAAAAAAAAACCAAACGAAACGAAATCGATACCTTTGCGCGCTCTCCCAACTTGAAAGAGCGTAAAATGCTAAAAATATGTATGTGTATGTATACATCAAATGATGTTTGTGTATGTGTAAATTGTGCATCAACAAAATGTGTACACATGTGTTTATATATATACCGAATATAACGTATTGCATAAGGCGGGCTATCTCATTTAAAATGTTTTTTTTTTTTTTTTTGTTCAATTTGCCTTTACAATTTAGCAATTGTATCTAAGGTAAACACACATTCATTCACAACATTAATTCGCCTGAAATATTTGAAGACGAAACGACGGCAGAGAGTGATTTATGTGGCTTTTGGAGAGCGAAAAGCCGAGAGATTTGTGTGGCTTTTGGAGAGCGAAAAGCCAGCTGAAAAGACATACCAGAAAAAGTACGTAGTATTCAAATGTGTATGGGCATTACTCATCTTGGTGTTTATATTGTCTTTGGTTGATGCCAATGTCGTGCAATTAAAATACACACATTACATTATATATTAAACATAAACATAATCTTACATATTACCCATATACACAGAAATGGAAATTAAACGAATGTTTGCAATAGAATCATAAATTAAAAACGTTTTTCAACTTGAAACCCAGAAGCATTTCCAGCATTTGATGAGTTTTCTTTTTTTGGAAACAGATTTGGAAAACAGAAAATTTAAATGAATCTATCTATATGACGTATTGGAAATTTCGATATAAATTTCTTTCTTACTTTAAATTTAAATTAACATCAAGAATAAGCCAGGCACATAAATTAATTAACAATTGGTTCATTTATTAAAACATTTACTAAGTTAAATATTGGCTCGTTATAAACTATAAATGCTTGCCGAACCACTTGTGGTCCACAGGCGACAGCCATCGATGGCAACCATTTAAATTGTTTTGTATAACGTATTTCAAGGTGAACGGATTCTGGTTCTCGCGAGCTCGTCGCTCCTCGGCTGTCTGCATTTCGTCCAGCATTTGCTGGGAGACAACCGTCGCCTGGAATGGCAACTGATTGGCCACCTGCTGGAGGAAGCCCTTGCATTCGACGAACTCGCATTTGCCAGCAATTTCAACAATCACACGGCCGGCCTTCACAGGTGTCACGTAATGGTCGATGGCGCCCTTGCCGCCGCCCATGCGCTGGCCCTGTCCCTTTTTGGTGATTGGCTGCCAAGGCGCGGGCACACGCCAAGTGGCGAACATTGTGTTCACGTTCATTTTGCGGCCAATGGTCAGACGCATCATTTCGTAGTGGCCCCAACGCAAACGGCCGCCGCCTGTCGCAATTATCGCGTATTGTTTGTGGAGCAATTGATTGTGGACGAGCTCAGGTCCGCGCATATAACGTAAACGCTTTTGCATTTTGGGTGGTCGCAAGTTGGGTGGATGCTGGGGCATGCGCTCCATAATGCGCAGCTTGGGTCGTTCCACTTTCTCGATGTCTGCAATTTGATGCACATTGTTATAGAGTACAATATTAAAAAATATATATATAATGGGAATTTTACTTTCATATTTGATTGGCGGTGGAAAATATTTGAGGCCGGCTACGCAATTGTAATTCACATTGGCAGCTGAAAATGAATACGATATTGAATGAAAATATATTTGTACTGTTTCAGAATAATATTGTACTTACATGTTATGCTGGGTTTTAGTAATTGTATGACCGTTTTTATGCACCACATGTCTCTTTTAAATATTGATTACAGTCAAGAATTCAGGAGTTTGGTCTGTTGCTGGTTGCATCAGCGTAGCGTTGCCAGACTGTCGACCTTCCGATTTAAAATTGTTCTTTATTGATTAAGCATATACAAACAGATGCTTATATTAAAAGTAGAATTAAGTGATTATGAGCAGATTTATTTGTGTATATATATAAGCATACAAATAATAGTAATTTATTTTTTGTATAATTTAGTAACACTGTTTTAGACGCAGGGTTACCATAGGCATTTCGTTATCGCATTCACGATTCATCGAAAATATGCGATATATGAATACAAAATATATGTTTTACAAATATATAAGGACAAGCAGTTGCCGTTTATATATTCTGATAAAAATCGAAATATTGCTCGACAAGTAACAATGAACATAATAATAATAGAGCCGCAGCAGATTCGTCAATATTCGACATAACTGTACAGGTTGCATACGCAGGTTATATTATGCATTTGATAGCTATAGTGGAAACTCGGTATATGCGTGTGGGTGTGTGTACTTATTGCTATCGAAAAATGCAACGCTGTCAAAGTGTGGTATTTTTCTTCATATATTATCACTGGTTAAAGTTTAGGATACCCTGCGCATACACGAAAAATCATTTTTTGTCTAAATAGTGTATGTTTTGAAACATTCTCTATATGTACATACAAACAAATATAACTCTAGATCCGAGTGCATTGAGCAACAATTGCTAGCGTTTAAATGTGTTTGGCCGCTTAGTTTGTTGTTATGAATATATCGAAAGTGACAACATCGCTTGCTGCTGCGGCTGCTGCCGCCGAAAAAGCGAAACCCGAACGTGTAACATCTGCAACGGCAGCGCTCAATTTTAATACAATTTCCATACAAAAGCGCAGCAGTGTGGACGACAATGATGATCCAAATCGCAAGAAACTAAAACGCGACATTGTTATATGTACGCCCACGACCAGTTTACCCGCCAAACAGCGTGCAGCTACAGCTTCAGCTACAGCAACAACAACAACAACTGCAGCAGCAGCAGCAGCCCCACCAGCAACAACAACACAAACAGCAGCAGCAGCAGCAGCAGCAGCAGCGTCCACAACAGCCACAATCAGCGCTGGGCCAAGTAAAACAACTCCGGGCGAGCCACAGGCAACAAACATTTTGGCCGCCTCCAGTATTGGCGGTAACTTTGTCAGTCATACGAATGCTAAGACAGAAGCTGCTCCAACTGCTGTTGACGTCTGCTGGGAGCAGCGTGATGACCAAATAATTGTTTGTGAAATGAGCGCCATCAAGCCAGAGGAGTCGTCCGCTACCAAAAACATCACCAGCAGCAACAGCAACAACCCAAAGCAAAGTAAGTTTAGCTGCAAATTTGTCGTTGTTCAGTGTCAGCTATTGCCTAATACAACACATTTGTGTTTCAGCTTTTGCCAGCTTTACCAAAAAAGATGTCACAACAGCATCGGTCTCATCATCCTCCTCCACAGCCTCCATTATATCCATTGAGCCAAGCGCCGAACAGCCGCCAAACAACAACAGCGAGCAGCAGCTGGTCAAAGCTGTGACCGTTGAGGAGCTCGACTATGTGCTGCTGCCTGCCACAACGACGGCTGAGCTGAAGCCGGCAGCACACGAGGCAACAGTTACAAATAATAATAATAACAACAGCAGTGCTAACAGCAGCAGCACCAGCAGCAGCAGCAACAATGTGGCTAGCAGCAGCAACAGCACGGCCACTGGCAACATGACGCAAAAGGCAACGCCAACGACACAGCTACAAGCGGGCAGCTATAACATGTTCAATAGCGGCGCCACAACAGCTACTGGCACAGCAACAGCGGCCGCAGCGTTGGTGAATCGCGTCAATTTGCATGCCAAGTTGAAGGGCCAGCAGCTGATGGTGAACGCCAAGAAGCTGGGCGAGGTAACGCAGACAACGGCCAAGGTGTCCATTGGTAATAAGACGATATCGGTGCCGCTTTTGAAGCCGCTGGGCAGCACGCAAATACTTCAGGGCGGGCAATTGATAAGCGCCAGCGGTGCAACCACGGCAGGTGGTGCAACAATTGTTGAAAGCAAACAGCAGCTGGCAACAACAGCAACGGCGACGGTAGCCTCACAACAACAACAGCAGCAGCAGCAGCAGCAGCAGCAACAACAGCAGCAGCAGCAGCATTTGCACATCGCCAAGCTGCTGAAGGGGCCACGCAAAACGCCGACAACAATTGTCTCATTTGCCAACGTGCAAATTAAGCCGGCCAATACCAAAATTGTCACCGCCAAGGTAGTTAGCAAAAAGATGTCGCTGCAATTTCAGCAACAACAGCAACTTCAGCTGCAGATACAACAGCAGCAGCAACAGCCCAGCGGCGGCAGCATTGTTACCATAACACCAACAAATGCAAATCAAACATTTACCATGCTGCAGCCACAGCAGCAGCAGCCCCAGGATAAACAGCACGATGCCGAGCCGCATGAGCAGCAGCAGCAGCAGCAGCAACAGCCGAAGACGATCAGCTACAGCGAGAATATACAAAAGATTTTGTTAAACAAAAGTAAATCGTTGGATGGGGGCGATGCCAGCACCGAGTTTGGCAAGATCAATAGCGTTGTCATCAAGCCACTGGACAAGACCCAACTGCACTGTACGCCCAGCCTTAATATATTCAAGCAGCAGGTGCAGCAGCAGCAACAACAACAACAGCAGCAGCAGCAGCAGCAGCAGCACCAGGTAGGATCAGCTGCAGCGGGGGAGGACACGCTGGTGAAGACAACAGCTGGGGCAACGCTCTGCACGCGCAACATAATATCCATACAGAAGAATATCTCGCTGGTGGTGTCCAAGACGGGGCTGGCGCAGCAAAAGCCCAAATTGATAACGACATCAGCGAACAGCGCAACGCTGCAAATGCAGCCGTTCAATCCTCACGAGGCTGGCGACACTGTGGCCAAGCTGCAGCTAAAGGCGCAGCCGATCAAGCTGAACGAAACACTCACGGTCAAGCCAGCCGATGCCGGCGACAGCGAGGCAGCCAAACCGAAGCTGCTGCTGGTCAAGCAGGCAACGGCTCCGCCGCCGGACAGCCATAAGGATGTGCCAGCCGAGCAGCAGCAAGAACAGGAGCTGGGCAATGCCACGGAGAAGCGTCTGCAGCAGCCCAGTCGTGTGGAAGACTCCAACAATGCGCTGCTCAAGCAATTGCTGCAAAACAGCAGCAACAGCAGCAACAGCAGCGCCAGCAACAGCAACAACAACCACAATCTGCAACAGATTTCCATCACTTCGGCGCCGCTGTCCGCGCGCAAGGTAATCAATGTGCGTGCGCCCAGCATGGGTCTAGTCAGCTCGCTGGAGGCGCAACTGGCACGGCCCGTCATACCGCCCGTGCCAGCGGCCGTCAGCAGCAGCAACAGCAACACCAGCAGCAGCAGCTGCAACACGATAACCACAACAACAGCCACCATGGTCGCCATTAGTCTGACGTCCACGCCAGCCGAGCCACAAAAGCTGCTCGAGTTGCAGCAGCAGCATCAACAGCAGCAGCAGCAGCAGCATCAACAGCAGCAGCAGCAGCAGCATCAGCAGGAGGCAGCCGCTGCAGCAGCAACATCGACAACAGTCACAACAGCAGCAACTACAGCAACAACAGCAACAGCAGCAGCAGCAGCATCAGCAACTGTTGCACCTCCGCCAGCGCCGCAGCTAAAGCAGTCGGTTCAAATTGTGTCCAAGGAGACCTCCTTCATATCCACACCCGTGGCACCTAATGCTGCTGCTGCTGCTGCTGCAGCTGCCGCCGCCGCCGCTGCTGCTGCAGCTGCAGCTGCTGCAATGCCCGCTGTGACAACTAAGCTGCCGTCCGCTTTGATTGTCGAGCCGAGCATCAAGACAGATCCGCTGCCGCCCCCGCCACCGTACGAGCTGAGCGCCGGCCACGTATCGAATGTGACCATTTCCATAACGACCAAGCCCAGCAAGGAGCAGCTGCTCAAGCTCAACAAACTGGAGGCACATGATGAGGCGCAAGCGCAGGGCGATGCCGAGAAGCCGCACTCAACGGCGCCCGTGCACAGCGACAACTGGAAGCTGCAGGAAAAATCGGCAAATCTGAATATGCTCAATAGCGAGGCCCTGAAACGCAAGTTGCCGCTGCAGCAGCAACACCAACAAATGCAACAGCAGCAGCAGCAAAATCAGCAACATCAGCAACAGCAGCAGCAGCAGATTGAGGAGAAGCCAGCGTTGGAGATTAAGAGCGAAATTGCTTTGGTGCACAGCAACAATGTGGATTCTGATATGATGAAGGCCCGCATTGCCACGCCAGCTGCCACTTTTGAAAAGTTGCAGCAGCAGCAACAACAACATCATCAGCAACAACAGCAGCAGCAGCAGCAGCAGCAGCAACACTTGCAACAGCAACTTCAGCAGCAGCAGCAGCAGCAACATCAGCCGCAACAACAGATTCAATTGCAGCTACAGCAACAGCAGCTGCTGCAGCAACAACAGCTACAACAACAGCAACAACAGCAGCAACAACAGCTGCTGCAACAACAGCAACAGCAGCAACAGCAACAGCAGCAACAACAACAGCATCATCCGCAGCAATTGCAGCAGCAGCAACAGCAGGTACAACAACAGCAGCAACAGCAGCAGCTACAACAGCAGCAGCAGCTGCAGCAACAGCAGCAACTACAACAGCAACAGCTACAGCAGCAACAACATCAGCTACAACAGCAGCAGCAGCAGCAGCAGCAGCAACTACAACAGCAACAGCAGCAACATCAGCTACACCAACAGCCAGGAACAGCAGCAGGTGCTGAGCCAAAGGCCGTGGAGCAGCGCAAGCGACGTAAGCGCGAGGCACAAAAGCCGCGACGCAGCAATGCGAATGCTGCTGCCGGCGCTGCCGCCGCTGCTGCTGCTGCCGCGGCGGCTGCTGCCGCTGCCAATAGTAGCATCAGGGACATGCCGCCGGGCGCAATGCCCGCCGGCGCTGTGGCCCCGTTGGCCAATATGTCGGGCAACACGCAGCTGAGCGGGCCGCTGGCCACAGCTGGCAGCCATTCGCTGGCGGGCAGCAGCGGGTCCGGCGGCGGCATGGGCTCGCCCATGCTGAAGAAGCGCGTGCGCAAGTTCTCCAAGGTCGAGGAGGATCACGATGCATTTACCGAGAAGCTAATGACCCACATACGCCAAATGCAGCCGCTGCAGGTGCTCGAGCCGCTGCTCAATCGCAACTTTCTCATCGGCAGCGGACCCTGCTTTGGCAGCAATGGCAGCAATGCCAACGGCGCCGGCGGCGGCAAACTTAAGGCCATATCGCGTGCTCTGCAGCTGCAGCGACAGCTCGACGATGGCGACGGCAGCAGCAGCAGCAGCGTCAGCGGCAGCATTGACTGCGATCAGCTGCTTGGAAGGATTGGGCAGCTGCGTCATCCGAGCATCAAGTCGCTGTACGACAGCGAACGCTTCGGCGGCAGCGGCGACGCCAGCGCCAATAGCTTTGCCAGCAGCAGCAGCAGCGGCAACAACATCCAGTCCAGCAGCAACTCGCTGTCGAGCATACAGAACGACTTTTACGATCAGGAGTTCTCCACGCACATCCAGCGCAATCCGCGCGAGCGTCTGCAGCGCCTGATCAGCGCGGTGCGCGATTGCAATCTGGAGACCACGGAGCTGGTCGAGCTGCAGCAGCAGCAACAGCAGCAGCAGCAGCAGCAGCAGGCAACGGGCATGCGTTTGGATGGGCCCGTTGCCTGGTCGCGGCTGAGTCGTTATCCGGGCCTGGTGCTGCTCAATACCAACAGCAATCAGCGCTGTGCACCGGGACGCATGTCACCCGTCGCGCTGGCCATGGATGCGACTGCGATGCGTCCGCCTGTCTCGCCGCTTTTGCGTAGCTGCGGCGAGGAGCTGCGCAAGGCGCAGCAGCTCGATCTGGGCATTAGCTTGGGCCACAATCCCAGCACCAGCAGCAGCACCACCAGCAACAGCACCACCAGCAACAGCAGCAACAGCAGCAACAGCAACAACAGCAGCAGCAACAATAACAATAATAATTACCAGCAGAAGAACCAAAATGTGATACTCTCGCTGCACAACTCGGCAACGGACAACATTGCCGGCGTGCTGCGAGATTTGGCGAATCTGTTGCACTTGACGCCCGCGCTAACCTGCAAACTGATCGATGCCTCCGCGGCGGACAAGGCCAAGGAGCCAAGCGAAGCAGAGCCGGCTCCTGGCCAGAGCAACTCGGCACCAGCAACAGCTGTCACTAGTCACGGCAACCTGCGGAAAATACTCACCGGACAGCGAAAGCTGTGCCGTTGCTGCGGCAGCGTCATTGCCGCCTTTGGCATGCGCGTGCCGCATCAGAATTTGCCGGAGGAGCAGCCACCGCCCATGCTGGCAATGCTGCGTTCGCTGCTGCCGCGCAAATCCCCGCTGCCGCCGTATGTCTACTTCTGCAATCGCAGCTGCTTTGCACAGTACAAATGGCGCGGCAAGGAGGAGCCAGCCGACGAGGAGGTGGCCGCTGCAGCAGCCGCCGCCTCGGCCACATCCTTGCCAATAGCTGGCGATGTGCCCGCGAGCGACACCCTAAACATGCTGCCCATTGACAAGGTGGAGCCCGACGATCTTGAAATGGAGCAACAGCAACAGCAACAGTTGCAGCAGCAGCAACAACAACAAGAACAGCAGCAGCAGCAGCAGCAGCAGGTGGAAGAGACGCCAACAACGCCGCCCGTGAAGCGCAAGTGCATCATCAAGTACTACAGCGCCGATTGCTTTGCAGCCGGCACAGAACGTGCGTCCGTCAAGCAGGAGAATGAAACAACAATGGCCAATAATACCGTCTGGGAGACAGACTGCAAGATGGAAGCTATGGAGGATACACGCCAGTGCGTCTTCTGCAATCAGCGCGGCGATGGCCAGGCCGATGGACCCTCACGTCTGCTCAACTTTGATGTGGACAAATGGGTGAGTGTCGACGACAGAACTGTAAATCTTGATGAGATTGCCGCACACATAACATTCCCATTCCCGTTTAGCTAAAGTCTTCAAAGTTTTCATTATTATGAATATTTATTCAGATGAAAAAGTTGCGCTCAATTCTCAACTGATCTTCAATCAAATTTCAATCATGGAAAAATGCCAGAGATTTTCACCAATTTACATTACGTTTTGATTATGTTTAATCCCTGCTGGATATGCTTTTATCACTAAAGTATTTATTTTCAAACAAAGTTTGTTTCTTTAAAGCTTAGTCCTTTTCTTACTTTATTCCTCTTTGTGTGTCGCATTCGTAAACGTTTCGGTTCACAGTTTATAGTCAAGAAATTGGAATCGCAAATTGATTTTTGATTATATTTAATCCCTTTATCACTAAAGTATTTATTTCGAAACAAAGTTCGCTTCTTTAGAGTTCGTCCTTTTCTTACTTGATTCCTCTTTGTGTGTGTCGCATTCGTAAACGTTTCGGTTCACAGTTTATAGTCAAGAAATTGGAATCGCAAATTGATTTTTGATTATATTTAATGCCTTATGAATATGCTTTATCTCCAAAGTATTTATTTCGAAACAAAGTTCGCTTCTTTAGAGTTCGTCCTTTTCTTACTTGATTCCTCTTTGTGTGTGTCGCATTCGTAAACGTTTCGGTTCACAGTTTATAGTCAAGAAATTGGAATCGCAAATTGATTTTTGATTATATTTAATGCCTTATGAATATGCTTTTATCACTAAAGTATTTATTTTCAAACAAAGTTTGTTTCTTTAAAGCTTAGTCTTTTTCTTACTTTATTCCTCTTTGTGTGTCGCATTCGTAAACGTTTCGGTTCACAGTTTTTAGTCAAGAAATTGGAATCGCAAATTGATTTTTGATTATATTTAATGCCTTATGAATATGCTTTTATCACTAAAGTATTTATTTTCAAACAAAGTTTGTTTCTTTAAGGATTAGTCTTTTTCTTACTTTATTCCTCTTTGTGTGTCGCATTCGTAAACGTTTCGGTTCACAGTTTATAGTCAAGAAATTGGAATCGCAAATTGATTTTTGATTATATTTAATGCCTTATGAATATGCTTTTATCACTAAAGTATTTATTTTCAAACAAAGTTTGTTTCTTTAAGGATTAGTCTTTTTCTTACTTGATTCCTCTTTGTGTGTGTCGCATTCGTAAACGTTTCGGTTCACAGTTTATAGTCAAGAAATTGGAATCGCAAATTGATTTTTGATTATATTTAATGCCTTATGAATATGCTTTATCTCCAAAGTATTTATTTTCAAACAAAGTTTGTTTCTTTAAAGCTTAGTCCTTTTCTTACTTGATTCCTCTTTGTGTGTGTCGCATTCGTAAACGTTTCGGTTCACAGTTTATAGTCAAGAAATTGGAATCGCAAATTGATTTTTGATTATATTTAATGCCTTATGAATATGCTTTTATCACTAAAGTATTTATTTTCAAACAAAGTTTGTTTCTTTAAGGATTAGTCTTTTTCTTACTTTATTCCTCTTTGTGTGTCGCATTCGTAAACGTTTCGGTTCACAATTTATAGTCAAGAAATTGGAATCGCAAATTGATTTTTGATTATATTTAATGCCTTATGAATATGCTTTTATCACTAAAGTATTTATTTTCAAACAAAGTTTGTTTCTTTAAAGCTTAGTCTTTTTCTTACTTTATTCCTCTTTGTGTGTCGCATTCGTAAACGTTTCGGTTCACAGTTTATAGTCAAGAAATTGGAATCGCAAATTGATTTTTGATTATATTTAATGCCTTATGAATATGCTTTTATCACTAAAGTATTTATTTTCAAACAAAGTTTGTTTCTTTAAAGCTTAGTCCTTTTCTTACTTGATTCCTCTTTGTGTGTGTCGCATTCGTAAACGTTTCGGTTCTCAGTTTATAGTCAAGAAATTGGAATCGCAAATTGATTTTTGATTATATTTAATCCCTTCATCTCTAAAGTATTTATTTCGAAACAAAGTTCGCTTCTTTAGAGTTCGTCCTTTTCTTACTTGATTCCTCTTTGTGTGTCGCATTCGTAAACGTTTCGGTTCACAGTTTATAGTCAAGAAATTGGAATCGCAAATTGATTTTTGATTATATTTAATCGCTTCATCTCTAAAGTATTTATTTCGAAACAAAGTTCGCTTCTTTAGAGTTCGTCCTTTTCTTACTTGATTCCTCTTTGTGTGTGTCGCATTCGTAAACGTTAACAGTTTACAGTCAAGAAATTGGATTTTGCTTTAATATTTTATCTATTGATTATCGTCCTGTTACAGGTTCATCTAAATTGTGCCTTGTGGTCGAACGATGTGTACGAGACGGTGTCGGGTGCGCTGATGAATTTCCAGACGGCGCTGCAGTCGGGACTGAATCAGGCATGCAGCGCCTGCCATCAGCTGGGCGCCACCATCAAGTGCTTCAAGTCGCGCTGCAGCAATCTCTACCATCTGCCGTGCGCCATCAAGGAGGAGTGCATTTTCTACAAGAACAAATCGGTGCATTGCAGCGCACACGCGGCCAGCAGTTCGGCGGGTGTCACCGAAAATGAGCTCAGCTCGTTTGTGGTCCATCGACGGGTGTTTGTCGATCGCGATGAGAACCGTCAGGTGGCCACGGTCATGCACTACTCGGAGCTGAGCAACTTGCTGCGCGTGGGCAATATGACATTTCTCAATGTCGGCCAGCTGCTGCCGCATCAGCTGGAGTCCTTCCACACGCCCAACTACATATATCCCATTGGCTACAAGGTGGTAAGTATGCACGGACACAGCTAAAGATTCACATCGATTCACATGGCCGTTTCATTTTGAATCTCTCTAGAGCCGCTACTACTGGTGCGTCCGCCGGCCGAATCGGCGATGTCGCTATATCTGCAGCATTGCCGAAATCGGTTGCCGGCCGGAGTTCCGTATACAGGTGCACGATGCCAGTGACAAGGAGCCGGATCGTGAATATCGCGACAGTACACCGACGGCCGTTTGGCAACAAATACTGCAGCCCATACAGCGTATGCGCAAGGTGCACAAATGGCTGCAGCTCTTTCCGCAGCACATCAGCGGCGAGGATTTGTTTGGCTTAACGGAGCCGGCTATTGTACGGATATTGGAGAGTTTGCCGGGCATTGAGACGCTCACCGATTATCGTTTCAAATATGGACGCAACCCGTTGCTGGAATTCCCGCTGGCGATCAATCCGTCCGGTGCGGCGCGCACCGAGCCCAAACAGCGCCAGCTGCTTGTCTGGCGGAAGCCGCACACACAGCGCACCGCCGGCAGCTGCAGCACCCAACGCATGGCCAATTCGGCGGCAATTGCCGGCGAGGTGGCGTGTCCGTATAGCAAACAGTTTGTCCACTCCAAGAGTTCGCAGTACAAAAAGATGAAGCAGGAATGGCGCAACAATGTCTACCTGGCCCGGTAAGCTTTAGATGAGCACCAATTGCAATCATTTTATAAAACATTCTTCCCAAACAACAACAACAACAACAATCAGCTCAAAGATTCAGGGACTCGGCTTATATGCAGCACGCGACATCGAGAAGCATACGATGATCATTGAGTATATTGGCGAGGTAATACGCACGGAAGTATCGGAGATACGTGAAAAACAATACGAATCAAAGGTGAGCTCTTATCTAAATGCCATATGTATATTATAGAAAATGTAACAATTGCCTGCCCCCCCTACAGAACCGTGGCATCTATATGTTCCGCTTGGATGAGGATCGCGTTGTCGATGCAACATTGAGCGGCGGTCTGGCGCGCTATATCAATCACTCCTGCAATCCAAACTGTGTCACTGAGATCGTTGAGGTTGATCGCGATGTGCGCATCATAATATTTGCCAAGCGTAAAATCTATCGGGGCGAAGAGGTCATATCTTGCTTACTTTTACATGCTATGACACAAACACTTACATTTCATTTGTTGTTTGCTCTTGCAGCTCTCGTATGACTACAAGTTTGATATTGAGGATGATGCGCATAAGATACCCTGCGCTTGTGGTGCGCCCAATTGTCGAAAGTGGATGAATTAGAGGCCAGCAGCAGCAGCAGCAGCAGCAGCAGCTCCTCTACACCAGCTCCTAAACCCATACAACAACAATCACCAGCAGCTGCAAATAGAGTTCGGGTACTCCCTCCCAGTGAACACGATTTGAATTGTTGTATACAACCACATCATCAAAATAGTATATATTCTTTAAGCAGTATATATGTACATATATTTATTAGATATATATATGCATGTATCTACACACACACACACACACATATATATATATATATATATTTCGAAATGCACGAGTGTAAATGGCATAAAATCTTGTAAGTTATCTGTGTGTGTGCCCGCGAATGCGCCACTCGTGTATATTGTAGCTAATTTGTATCCTATTGCTCATAAGCCAAACGTGTTTTGTAGTATAATTAAAAAGAGAAAAAACAAACAAAAACAAAAAAAAAAACAAAAGAAAATATCACGCATAAAATATTTGTAGTTACAACTTTTAAGCATGTATTTTATGTTACTTGATGATTATTCGTATGTATTACGTGCGTACATATAATATATATATATATATATATGTATCTGTACATCTTTCTACCCAATATCTGTAAACATCAAAAGCAGACCTGGGTGTGCCTTCGTTCGTTTTTTTTTTTTTTATCATTATTATTAAAATTCTTTTTAGCTGTTACGAGACTGTATAGGAAGAAAACAAATGAAACAATCTCTTCCCAGGTGGTGTAGTAATTTATTTGATGTACATCCAAAATTGAATGTATTTTTTTTAACTTAATTTCTTTTCTAATTTTTAACATACAAATATCAATCAATGTGTATCTATCTTTAGTTGTTAAGTAAATGTAAACACTTTAAAACCATATAACAATTTTTACATATATATATATGTGATTTTTTCGTTTATTTATATATATGATATTTACATAAAACTTTTTTGTTCTTGTAGTGAAACAATTTAACTAAATTTTCTTCAACAATTTACATAATATGTATGTACACCGAATTGTCATTGAATATAATATATATATATATATGTATATATATATATATATATATATATATATAGTTTGTTTAAAGTTAATAGTTGGGTGTGTGTTTGTGTACATTTATAAATGTTGGCTACGTCTTTTTTCTAATGCGGTTAAATAATTGTTGCACTTCCACGGCAAACGCTAACGTGAGCATGTCAAAATTTTTAATATACCACGATATATTGTACATCAAATGGATGCGTCTGTTCTTATCGAGAAAGGATTTATAAAAAACACTCATTTGATCGGCGCTTATCTCGTCGTTTCCGCTTAATTTGTGCAATCGTATGAAATCCGCTTTTTCCTGCAAAAAAAAAAAAACATAATAAACATAAATGTATTATAAAAATTTCGAAATTTCATTCAACATGGATACAAATGAAAGAGAAGCAGACGCAGAGGGGGAGAGAGAGCGAGCGAGAGAGATGGAGAGTGAGTCAGCGCGAGAGAGAGAGAGAGAGAGAGAGACAGTGCAAAAGAGAGGGGCATGTGGGTTTTCTGCCAAGTGTTAAAAATACTCGGGAATGATTTAAATGATATATGATAGTGATATAAAATGAGCCCAGATACAAACCTCATAGAAGCGTTTGTTGTGCTTTGTCCAGAAATCCATATTCCATTTCTCAACTTCAATGCGTAAGAGCCGCAATTTCTTGGCCAATTCGGTTTCGTTCTCATCGAAATGCCGCACATAAGGCCGCAAATTGGATTTCGGATCCGGCGGACCAATATAATCCGTTCTCACCGACTGCGGATCCGGCGGTTGTGTAAGACCAACGCACACAGAACGTTTTTTGGGCCGTGACTGTGCCTGTGCCGTTGCTTGGGCTTGTTCCGTTCCATAGCAGCGCGACCAGTGCTAAATAACAATGCACTGACATGAAGGAGAGCACACTAGGATTTAGTTAAGAATTACTCACTTTTAAACAATTTATCAGTATCCGAGGCTGTAAGGTTTTATTCATTTCAATTTGTTAGTTTGTCATGTGTGTGTGTGTGTTTATACATAAGTAAATAGTGCCGCGACTAGTGATGAACAAGAATTATCGGCATAATTAAGATTACGTTACGATTGTTCGATTGCTGCGTCGTTCTGCGCACGACTGATAAGAGGAGGCGTACTAGGTTTGCCGCCAAAATGGTTATTTAAAAATTGTATTGCTTTGTTAGTTTTCAGTTATTCGACATAACAACTGTATTGTTCAATTATGTAAATGCACATTCCATCCAAAAAGGGCTTATTTTGAAAAAATAAATCGTGGTATTCCAATATTTTGATTTAGAAACTGCAAGAATTGATCGACGAATTTAGGTTAAAATATTATATAATACATATATAATTTACCACCTAATTATACCAGTAAAATATGAATTTTGACTGTGTATTAAGTTTCAAATGCAGAGCTGTTAAATGTAGCTAAATCTGGCGGATAAATGGCTGAAAGCTGACAGCTGTGCCTCGCAGCATCCAGCATTTCATCGTGCACGCGCCGATATATCGTAAGTGCGACTATCGATAGCAACGATGACAATAACAATAATCAGCTGAAGCAGCTCTTGTGCCACGCAAAATTATAAATTAGTTATTTTTTAATTTTAGGCATCTATAAGCAATTGAAATATAGGGCATTGACCGAGGGTGCCCAGATCCACAGGACGCAGACAGTAGGCAGCATGTCGTGGCTAAACAACAGCCTGAACACCATCAAAGGACAACTGACGAACTTGGCCCAGGAGGTGCTGGCCGACACAGCCGGACCAGGTGATGATGAGTACCGCGGACCCGAGCTAAACACTAAAACGGCCGTTGAGCTGCTAACGGAGACGCAAACGGTCAAGGAGCAGCTAGAAAAGGCATGCGAGCACAAGGATCAGGAGGTAAGTGGGGCGCCATGGGCGATTCCCCCAGTTGACGATGTTGTCGTTGTTTGGTTTGCTGCAGTGCCAATGGCTGCGGGACAACTTGCTGCAAGTTGCACTTGTAGGACTTTCTGCAGCCGGCTTCTGCGCGCCACAACAAACGTCAACTTTGCCATATGATGATGCACAAGCAGACGCACACACACACACACACGCACACGTACACATTTCTAACGTGCTTCATCTTCTCTCCACAGATTGCCGCACTACGCAAACAGGTTGCCACACTGAAGAGCCAGAAATTAAGCGAAGGCGGCGGCGACGCTGATGGCGACACCAAATCTTTGGTGAGTTATTGCAAACTCCTGCCAAACACTTTCATTAGCATGTATCGTAGGCGCTGCCCAGTGGGCGTGGCAACAGTAGTTAAACGAATTGGCAGCAGTCAAAATCGAAACCCAAACAGAAAGAGCAGCTGCTGCCCGCCACGAATATTTCCGGTGCCGCCCCATGGACCATGTGAACCGCACGCTCAGCTATATATGCTATATACAGATATTTGTATATATATATATATATATATATATGTATATATGCTCGTGTATCTGGCATATCGTTTGCTGTTTGCTCGCGCGCTGTTTGCATGCGGCGCGATAAGCAAACCGAGCGCAGAGCCATCGGCTTTGGCGTCGGTTGCACGTTAAATGGTTCTCTCGCTCATATCCCTAAATTAATATTTAAATTGTGATAAGGCGATGGCAGCGCTCAGGAGCGGCACCGGCAATAGCAATAGCAACAGCCTGGGCTGGGCGGGCTTATCTGTTGCCCCTGCTCCTGGCTCGCTGTCATTGCAACGTGGCCTTATCAACGTTTACCTGCTGCCACATTATGTTGCGCGCAGCGATAAGCCGCAGCCAGCTAGTCCTACCTGCCCGACCGCTCGTCCTCCCCGCCCCAAAGCCCAAAGCCCATGCCAAGTATTATTTGATGGCCGCTCTTCTATGGAAAAAAATAGAAAAATAGAAGAAGCAGAATATAACATAGTTTGGGAAATTTCTATTTGATTTAACATTAGGTTCTATTTACTTGGCCTGTCATAAATCGGATGTGCTTTTCGCCCTTGCCATATGCTGCCGTACTCGGCTGTCATATCTAACCAAATGTATAGCTACATATGTATATACGTATACATTAGTCGATGGCTATAACTGAATAATACTCATCATTTGCCCGCCCCGTTTGTTTAATTTACCGAGTTATTTTTTGATTGGGCCGCCTATCGACCCGTGCCCTTCCCCCTTCCCCCTTCCCGCACCCATGCCAAAACTAGAACCCTTCCCCTAAGCGACCTGCGACCCAACCGATATGCTCTTTCAATCGTTTGGCGTTTGACTCTTTCATTTTATTTGATTTTTTTATTATATTTTTAATGCGACTGCTTAGCCAACTTGTGCGTAACTGTACCAAAGTTTTGTGCTTAGTTTGTCGATCAGCGAGCTCAAAGGCATTAACTATAGATAGATATTTTTACTTTCTTTCAGCTTTGCGAAAATCCTATTTTTCCATAACTGTTGTATCATGAAATCAAAAGAACTTGGTCTAAATTCTGGGAGCCGCGAGATTAAAATTAACTTAAATATTTCGAATAGGTGAAAGCGATTCTGAATATATTGTTGGCATATACAAGAGCACAATGAAGGGGATATACAAGAGCTCTGCAATTCTCTCGAATGATTATAGGTTTCATATAACGTCCAAGATAGCACCTATAAAAGTCTATGAAATATACTTATAATACTTTTTGCATTCGCATTTGACAAACTCGAAGATTTTAAACGCGTTTGGTTGACTTTTATAATCTGTTTTAAGTTCTGCTCAAATTTAAAATTTAATCTTCGAAGTGCTGAAGATTGCATATCCCCGCATCTGCTATATATAGACATCCGATGCTGATCCGATTTTGCTTTTTATTAAGCTTTTCCTTGCTGAGTTTAATTAAGAAAACCTACAAAAACCAAATAGCTTTTGATGCAAGAACTCAATCTTATGCCGATTGTTTATGGTAGTTAAATAATATAGAAGTTCGATTCGATGCGCAACAAAGTCAAGAACCTAGCTAGGGGCAGATGTGGCCAGATATGGATCATGAATAACATTATGAAATTCTTAGGTAATTACAAGAAATCAATTTAGAAAGAATGAAGAGGGGAAGGGAATGAAGAGTAGTTGAGAATTTGAAAGGGATTTTCTTCCTCAGATCTTTAGATATGAATTTTTGCTCTTTTTGTATATCCCTTGAAATATCATGATAATATATATGAATAATAACATTAATATATAATATTTTAGTTGCTATAGCGTAATATCTGAAGAGCTGCTTGGAATCATGGGATTAACAGGATTATAGTCGGGAAAATATATGTTTTTATTTTGGGACCCCAAAAACCCACCAGATGGGGTTGACTGTCGTGGGGTTGTGTTGTGGCTGGAGTTGCTGCTATGTCAGATATCGGCTGATGTTATCTTTATCTCTGGACTGGATCGATAGCGGACGCCATATTGTTTTGCATAATAATAGCGACAGGCGGGCGGTTGGCGATAAGCCCGATTCGAACTGTTCGTTCGACCCCATTAACCGTTAACCGTTAACCATGTGGCCGCAAATAGCTCGATTGTTATCTTATCCGGGTCGAGAGCTGGCCAGGATTCGATGGATGGCAACTGTTCGTCCGTTATCAGGGCGAGGCTCCGATTGGGGGATGGGGGTTGCCCATGCCCGGGGGTTGACATCCGCCTATAAAAGCTGACCCACCTGCTCATTGTAATTCATTTCTCGTAACGTGCGATCGTCGCCCGGTTTTCGACTAACGACTCAACAATTCGTTGGCCCGTCTCCCGCACCCGCATAAAGTGTTAATTTTCTTAACGTCTTTTCTTCATTTTTTTTTTTTTTTTTGGTTCGTTTTTGTTGTTTGCCGTTTAATTTTTTTTTTGTATTTTTGTACACACTCGGTTGCTGGCCTAAAAAGACAAAAAACGCAATTTGCATTTGAAAATCGTGTGAACGTTTTCCAAAAAAGCAGGCCATCAGCAAATAAGCATTTTTCAAAGAGTTTTTCTTTTCGTTTCGCGTTTCTATTTGCTTGCTTTTTTTTTTCTCTTTTTCCTATTTATCTATATTTTTTTTTATCGTGCCGGAAGTTGCGAGTGCATTTTTCAGTTGAGGTGAGTTACAAAAAAAGAAGACTAAAATAAAATACAATTTGTAAAAAATTGATAGAAATAATTGCAGTCGGCACGGGCTGCCCGACTAGGCCATACTCTGTGCCCAGCTAAAGCAGCTCGTAAGAGCTTACTTTGAAAGTTGGTTAGCTACAAACCCAAATATAAATAGAAACTAACTGGTTCAGTTTGTGAACCGTTTCAGGCAGCGCTGCAAACAATGGTTCACAATGAACGAACCAGCTCGCTGTCGTTCGAATTGGTTCGTGAACCAATCTTGAATTTATCTTGCTTTGATATAAATATGCACATTTTCAATAAAACAGTTGAATTATTTAATTTTTGTCTGCCCGTTCTACTAAAAATATTGCATACTATGTTTTTTCATATGGAAATTGCGAGCTATATTTGATTTTGAGTCAAAACTTGGCTTCCTATTTATTTGTGCTTTGGAGCTAAATCTTTCTCAAACGTTTTCCATTTCGAGTTTAAAAGGAATTTACGGTTCGTTTTGGGTTTAGAGTGAGCTGTTTTTTGTGCAAATATCCTTTGACTTGAGCTGCGAACCAGATCAAAAAAAAAAGAGTTGGAATTCCTTCGACTCGAACCGATTTGTGGCCTTGCTGTAAAGTTGGCTGTAACTGATTTGACTTTTTTCGAAAAATAGGGCAACAATATACTCGCTTCACAATATGTTAGAAAATTATAAATTTGATACCAAAAAAAAAAAAAAAAAAAAGAAGTAAAATGTGTTTTCCATGCGCCAGCGAGAAGCGAAATTAGTTTAATTGTTCAATTTAAATGCAATGATTAGACGGGCACCGGGCAAATCTCTGCCGACACGAGCGACGAGCACGCACCTGGCGTTGATAATGGGCTCGCCGCTCGTTGGCACGGGGGCGGTTATCCAAAAGGGAGCCCGGCGCGGCTAACTATTGGCGAGGGGGCAGCGGGCAGCGGGCAGCGGGCAGCGGGCTGCGGGTCGCATCAGCAAATTGAGAGCTGGTTGACATGTGGTCGGGTAATGAAGCGCGCATCGCAAGAAGCCGCAACTGGGCTGAGGACGGGCTGCGAGGGCGTTTAGGGGCGGATCGGATCGGGCTGGGTTGGGGCCTGGCATTGTGGCATGCACTGGCCGCCGGAAGCACGCCATGTTGGCAGCGTCGCGTTCCAACAACAAATATAAACTATTTGGCATTAGCAGCTAATGTTACATTTCAGTTACAAAACGCACGTGGACGGCCACGGGCAGGGGAGACTGGTGGGAGGGGGGGGGGGGGGGTGGGTGGGTGGTAGGCTGCTGGCGGGATCTATTTACTGCTGCTATCAGGGCCCAACGATTGAGTTAGATCATCAACAACTTCGCTCTCAAGCGACGCGAATCAATGCGAAATTTGGAGTCAAAGGGTGGAAGGGGGGGGGGGGAGGGGGTGGTGCCTGTTGCTGCTCGCCGGCCTCCATTTTTTGCGGCCACGTCAGCCCAGCCCCAGCCCCAGTCCCAGCCCGAGCCCGAGCTCCAGCCGCAGCCGCAGCGTGTGTTCCATTTCGAAATGTTGATTTGTTACGCTCGGTCAAACTGTGTCAAATGGCTTTCAGCTGCAACACTTCTTCTTCTTCTTCTTCTTCTAGCTCATAATTAGTGCAACACAGGTGGCTCGACCGGGGGGAGGGGGGAGGAGGGAGGGCTGGTCTATGCCATTGGCTCTGGCTGTTAGCCATGGACCGATCGTCGCTGCCTTGTCCAATTTGCGTGTCAATCGCCGAACATCGCTTTTGCACTGGTTTTTCATGTTTGTTTATCATACATTTTTACGTTCCTATAATATATATTTTTTATTTGACTTCATGTTGTATTTGCTGTATAGCCAATGTAATTTGAAGGGCGTGCGACAAAAGGAACAAGCCCCCATTGAAATTGGCTAAAAGGGATATATATATATCTATACCGAGCCATTATACCCTTTTTAGCCAATTTCATATATAGATATTCGAATTAGGAGAGCTAGATAATATGTATATTATCGTATAACATAAGCAAAAGAAGTTATCGTTTCTTTTACGATGCCTCCCTCCATTTATAAAATATCGATAAATTTATCGATTTTGGAACTTCGATTTTTGAGCATAACTCAAATATTATTAGATCAGATTCCAAATATTTCACTTTTTGGTTACCTTTCCTATTCCCCCAAAAGTGAGAAGGAAACAAAGGTATAGCTTTGCGATTTAGTATACTTTTATGGTATAGTATAATTTTATGTTTACATACAGTTTTATTGCACAGTTTTATTTGCCATATCTATAACTTTAAAGGTTCTTAAAGAAGCACCGAAGTTAAACAAGAACGCTTTTCCCATATAACTTTATTCTTGATTATCCTCAAGAACGGAGTCGATCAACTTGTGTCCTTCTCCCTGTCTGTGATATCGATAAGTATCGATATCGAAATATATACATTTTTAAGCACATATCGGAGCTTATAAGAGCTAGAGACATCCTATTTTGTATGTAGTCTCGATATATGTATATACGCAGATCTGGAATATTTTACTTTTCAGATACATTTATTTATGCTCTGCAATTTTCATTAAGATCGGACAATAAAGACCGAAGTTATTCAAGAACCAATCAATGGAATGTTTGCAAAGGCAAAGGTCAAGGCTATCTTCGAGTCCCGACTGGGAAACATTTACTAAATATATATTTATTTATAGATATGTTTGCTATAATTTGCATGTCTGTTGAGCGGCTCTTTGTGGCCACTTTTCAAACCATCAAGTTGTCAATCGAGTTGCTCAACGTGCTCCTATTGGTGGCCCACCCACTGTGCCAGCTGCCATTCAGAGCCTAACCTGATATCCAAATGGTCAAGCAATGAAAATCTAGTTGCATTTATGAAATTATCCAAAGTTGCAAACACGCCCCCGCCACCCGCTCTCAGCTGACCCCGCAGTCCGCCCAGAAGCAAAACGTTGCATGACGCTAAGTGCAGTTGTTGCTGCTGTTATTGTTGTTGTTGCTGCTGTTGTTGTCGCAGCAGAGAACTGCAATTATTTTATAACAATTTTTTTTAGATTTGATAGTTGACATTGTTCATTGTTGTCGTTTTCTGTTGGTTTCTATAAACAATCAACGAAGCGAGCGGCAATTTTCACTGACTGCCCAACTGAGAAGCTAACAATGCCATTGCACAGTGTCCCAATCTGACTCCAAATCAATTTGGGGCCTGCGAACACACACACACGCGCGCACACACGCGCGCAACTTTATGCAGCCGTGTGTTTGTCATAATTCACACACAGATGGCGCTGCTCGGAACTTCCGTTGTGCGCCACGTTGTTGCGTGTGTGTAACGAGACTTGGATCGAGGCCTAAACGACGTTTTAGTCGAGAACCATAGCCACCCTCCCCGCCCCGCCCCGCCCCGCCCCGCCCCTCCCCATTGTAGGTGCAGCTGCAATACAACCCGCAACATTCGATTCAACTTGGCTGCAATACAAATTTGTACCCAATTCAGAGAAGTTGGCCGTTTCTCAGTAGCTTAACCTTCGTTTTGGTAATTATATGGGTAGACTTATCAATGTGTGAGTGTGTGCAGCTCATTGTTGCCACATGTGCCACATAGCACCACAGTTCGGAGCTGCGTTGCCGTCAGGCATCTGCCAATCAAAAAGTAATTAAGCCACCCCACTAGGTTTCTAGTAACATACGAAGTATCAATAACTTCTTGTCCATTTGACACTGACAAGGACACAGCTTTAACTATGTTGCAGCTACTATTTATAATAATATTTAATCATTTTGAATACCCTGTATTTGGTTTTCCACATGGCCATGTGCTCCAGCTTTTGGTTCGCAACTTGCTTTCTCGCGTTCTTTCCCATTTCTCTCTTCAAATTTTGCACTTCACTTTCCCGCTCATTGAAAGATTTCCCGCCTTACTTTGAACCAGCACTTTCACACAGCGGTGTGAACTTTCGGTAAAGGTAAAGCTTATCATAGAAAAATGTCAAGCTGAACGTTTTGAACCTCATTCTATGCAATACTTTCCACCAAGCGGAGTGAATTGGCCGCAAAAGGTGAATTACATGAGCTAAAATTCGGTTGTATGCTAAAAAAATAACATTAAATATAAAATATTAGTTAATTAAATTTAATAATATATTTTATATTGAGATTTTGCCAGTTTTCTGTTTTATTCAAATGCGTATATAGAGATTACTCAAATTTAATTGAATAATGATAGTTTGAGATTTCGCCAGTTTTCTCTTTCGTACACAAATGCGCCGCAAACTGTGCTCCGATATTTGCCTTGATTCTGCTGACCCACTGGCCCCCATACTCAACAAATAGCCACGTTCTTAGCACGCACCACCCCCCTCCCCCTCCCCCTCCCCCACCCCCTCCGACGTGGCTAATTGGAAAATAGTAAGAGATGCGTTTTGAGCAGCTTTGTTGTCTGTTGTTGAGCGACGCGACTTCGACGCGTCGCTTTGCACAATTTGTTTAGCTATTTTATGGGCCGTGGGCTATTTGGGCGTTCTAGTTTCACAGATTTTCGATTTGAGCTGCAGCAACAACAAATGTTAAAGTAACAAAACATATTTTCATTTTTGCTGCCTTTTTTTATACCCTTGAAAATGGGTAAAAAGGGTATTTTGTTTTTGTGCAAATGTATGTAACAGGCAGAAGGAAGCAGCTCAGACCAAATAAAGTATATATATATTCTTGATCAGCATCAATAGCCAAATCGATTTAGCCATGTCCGTCTGTCTGTCCGTCCGTCCGCATGTCCGTCCGTTCGTATGTATGAACGCAAGGATCTCAGAACCTGTAAGAGCTAGAGACTTGAACTTTTAGCTGTATGTCCTCCTAGTATATATATATATCAAGTATCTTTCATTTTATACCTATCGCCCGTTGGCAGAAGAGGATTCAGGGTATCCCCTAGTCGGGAGCTCCCGACTAGAACCTCTTGTTTATACTCTGCCAGAGGGTGGAAATTAGAATTTTGACATGAGATGTGTTACAGACAGAAGATCTTAGTCTTAAGTCGAAGTCGGCTCGGATTGCGCGAGAATGAAGTTCTTGCTTGTTTTTTGCTGCTCCTAAAATTTCTGCCAGATATTACTGATAGGATATTCAATCGTCGGCATGTTGTAAATAGCTGCTAATTCTTTTGCATTTTTGTTGTTTTTGCTTGTGGTGTTTATGCAACTGCGCGACTTGCCAATAAAAACCTTAACGCAACGTTCGCACACCTTCAACACACTCGCACACACACACACACACACGCACACGCACACACACACACTCGCTCGCTCGCTCGCCATGCAACTGGCCGTAGATTCCCTGCCCCGCCCCGTCGGCCTTATCCGCTGCGAAAAGCGCGCACTTAGTTTTTCCAGTGCAAAAAGTCTGGGCTATAAATATGGGCGCTTAAATTTCGTCATTTATGGCCCGACTGGCCTGCAAACGAAAATCTTTTCATAATTTAATGCTTATTAGCATTTGGCTTGAAAGAAACACAGAAACACCAACAGAGCGGGCAGCGCACGGGACGAGGAGCCACCTCCCTCCCCCCCTCCCTCCCACCATCTCCCCCTTCCACTCTCTCAGTGGGGGATGCGGTGGGAGTGGCCGGCGGGAGCAATATTTTCTAGAGAGTTGAGGTTCATGTTCACTGAGAATTAGCAATAGAATATATAGATTGTGCTCTAATTTCAGCCTAACACTTGTCTATAAATCGATTCTTTATTTATCGATTTGTAAAGTTATAAAAAGACAATGCTTTTGGCTTGTCATGTATATCTATATTATATATATATATTTTTGATATATTTTTATCGATTATTTATCGATTTGTGGAGTTATCAAATGTTATCGATTCAGGCTTATGTTTCTGTTTAAATCATTTCTTTAATCTCAATTGCCCGTTTTATATATATTTTTATCGATTATTTATCGATTTGTGGATTTATCAAAAGCAATTCTGAATTGAAAATTGCCCGTTCTACTGAAAATATTGTGAATCTAACATATTTTCCTTTACGAATTGCGGGCTAAATTTTATCTCTAGCCAACATGGGCATTTATTATAAAATCTATTATAGTAAGATTATTAAACCAATATTTTGAGCTCGTAGAGCTGAATCGATCTCTTCAAAATTATTTGTATAAATCGAAACAGAAAAACATTATTCGAATCTGGCTTAGGATATAAATTCGTTTCATGGTAAAAATATAAAATGCAGTTTCGGGTTTAAACCTTAAGGCTTCAGTTTATTAGATATAATATATATATATCATATTCTTTTCAATTGCTTTTAGAAAATATTAAATTTACAGTAATTTATTTTGAAAACTTTGTAAACTTGAGCCGAAGTGCTCTACTTTGTAGAATGAAAGAAAGGTTTAGGTTTTCTTTTTTGTGCATTTATTTGGAGTCCCCAGAGAATTAAATCTGGCATCTGCTGGTGCTCGGCCGGAGACTCTGATGGCGGAATTGAAGCGCGTTATTTGAATTTGATTTCTTGCCGGAATTTTAACAGCAATGTGTTAAATGGATGCCAATACAAAGCGGCTTGCCGTTTGCCCGGCTCTTCTTCTTCTTCTTCTTGTTGCTGCTGCTGCGTCTGCGGCTGAGCTCCGTGACGTGACACCAGGTAACAACGTACGTTCCAAGTGCTATATACACACACACACACACACACACACACACACACACACACACACATGCCCTATGTATATATGCAGCTATGTACTGCCATATCTTTGTATATCTATAGCTCGGGCCGCGTTGCTCTAGATAAACTTTAAACATTTACGTTGCTAACGACAACAAGAGCCTTCTTCTAGTCGAGAGTGCCCGACTAGTAGATACCCTGCCGTTCACTTTGTGCGGGAAATAACTTCGGTGTTAATAGTCCGATTGTTGTGAGGTATTCATAAAGTGAAATGAATTTGATCTGTATTGACTATAAGATATAAATTGATCGATGTAATTGATGTTAGGTATCGTTAGATAAATCGTTTTGCACATGTTATATATGTATATAGCTTTTCCTCTGCCTGTCACAAAGTTATTATACCCTTTCACCCATTTAGGATGAGGGTATCAGACAAAGTCTTGTCATTGATCATTATGCATCCGCATCCGTGTGCCGCATCTTTACATAGTTTGACGTGGGGGGGGGGGGGGGGGGATCGGTTGGATACTATTGAGCCGATCTCTCTTTCTCTCTCTCGCTCTCCCTCTTTAACTTATGCGCGTGTTTTCGATGCTCGTTTTCCACATATTGATCGAACGTGTGCAAATAAAATACAATTTAAATATTTATTATCTTTGCAGTTCGTTAGCATCTTGTATCTGTTTAAACACACTGCGACTTGGCCTCAATTTTGGGGCTATTGATACTATATACATATATATATATATATATTAAGCCAGATCCATGGCCTGTGTGTGTGTGTGTGTGTGTGTTCCATAACTACAATTCTTGGAACAAAAACAAATATCAACAATATGAAAATTTATACAATTGGGTCGACAATTGGCGCCGCCAAGACGGACATTTTAACTGACAGGAGGGGGTGGGGGAGGGGGGAGGGGGGGTGTCTATATGGGGAGATATACATATGTATACGGGGGAAATATATAGCAACAATTCAATTTGCATTTGTAACAGAACGAAATGCGTTAGAAAAATGTTGTTGTTGTTGCTGCTGTTGTTGCTGTTGCTGTTGTTGCTGTTGTTGTTGCTGCTGTTGCTGATAAAAGAAAAGCCCTCCCCAAAACTAATTAACGCCTGCAACGTGTGTAGCTTGCTTTGGTGTGCGGGTCGCTCGCTCTCTGGCAACGGTTTGACTTTTGGGCCGCGGAAACGACAAATGTAGCCTATGTGTTGCCGTTGCCGTTGCCGTTGCCGTTGCTGTTATCGCTGGCGGCAACAGCTGTGCGAAAGAGAGCGCAAATGCAGGCACTTCCGTGTGCTGGAAAGAGATGCAACCAACGCTCAGGTATACTACACTTCATGGCTTGACTGTATTTTTATCTGCTAATTAAACACAGACGCTCGATCGCAATAACAGAAAAAAACAAAACAAAAAACAGCTACATTAACAGCCCCGTTTAAAAGTCAACGACGTGGCCATATAGAACGCATATGTACTATGCTCACATACATACATGTATACATATATATATATATATGTGTATAAACATTTATGTTTAACAGTATCCATGCAAATTTCAAGCCGTGGCGCTAGGAGTCCATCATATACATTCATATATGCTTGGCAATTACCACAATTTCGCTGACGCTTGCAACACCAGAACAAGGGCAAGAAGAAGACACACAAAAGCACTGCAAACCACATTACAAATGTGCTAAAAGATACAAATACATTAATTAACATATATACACCCCATATGGCCATATCTTTATATGTTTATATGGATATATACATACATATATATTATCCAACGGGCCGAGCCCGCCATTCGCATCTGCTAAATGCCAGCAAGTAACTGTGTCTACACAGCGCAAAATAATCTAGTACTTGGTGCTTAGATCTGGAAATCAGAACATTTTCATTTTATTAATAATTTTTTTTATTAAAATGAGTGCAACACTTAGCTCGAGAAAAGGCAAAAAAAAAGCTTAATAATAAATCAAAATAATAATAAAAAAGTAAGAAATAAATAAAAAACTATTAAAAAAAGTATAAAAAATATATTAAAATAATAATCAAAAATTATTAAGCATTTTTGATTATTATTTTAATATATTTTTTATACTAATAAAAACAATTAAATATTTATGTAACATAATTTTGAAACTCTTGCCAACATTAATTCACAAAAATATAATTGCTTTGAAAGAAAAAACTCTTTCTTCAAATTTTTCCGCATATTTTCGCTCTTGAAAACTTGTTTTTCCCCAAATTCCAAGTTTTATCTCTAATTTCAAAAATGCCCATAACCTAAAAGTCATACTGCTAAAATCTTATTAGAATCGAAATGCATAAACATTGCGCATTCCTTTTCTCTCAGTGTACAAATACCTTGCACTTTTTGACAGTATCCTATGTATGTGTGTCTCTTTATATATACATATACATGTATGTGTGTGTATCTGTGCCCTGTACTCCGTACTATATGGAGCCATGGGTAAGGTTGTCCAACCTGAGAGGATCTCACACACGCACACCTGGGCGCAGTGCACCTATGTGAATATTTGTTTGCCCATTTTCAACAAGTTGTTGCTATGTATATCTAAAACTGAAACTAAATTTTGAGATCGTTTGTCGCTGAAGATACAAAAGCGCAGCGCAGCGACGTGACGCTAGCAGCAACTGCGGCGGCAGCAGCGGCGGCGGCGGCGGCGGCAGCGGCGGCGGCGTTGAGAACAAACAGAAACAAAGCAAATAGAAGCGACGCGTCGACGTCGTCGTCGTCGTCGTCATTGCTAACAACAACAAAGGCAAAACTAAGTACACAAAAAAAAAAAAAAAACACGAGCGCTCTAGTCGGGAGTGTCTGACTAAGAGATACCCTACACTCAGCGCGGCTGTGCTGCTTCTTCTTCTCTCATCATCATATACCTCCAATAATTTCGGGGGAATCCACAATGTGAAATATTTTAGATCTGCGTATGCTATACGAGAGCATACCCTCTAAATTTAGCGTCTATCTCTAATGAGATTTCAGGTGTGCTCTAAAAGCCTGTTCTACGAATCGATTTTTATCGATTTTGTAGAAAAAGTGAGTTATCGATTATTTCAATTCGAGAATTCTACGTTCCAAATTTTATTTGATCTAGCTCTTATAGTCCTTCAGATCAGGTGGAAAGTTCTGGATCGAGATGCCAATAGGATCCCTTTTTTCCCCCATTTTCAATGGGTATCAAAAAGACCAGATATATTTTGTTTTAACTTTTTTGCTTTTTACCGAAAAGCAACAACAACAAGAAACGCCACTTAATTTCAAGTTAAATAGCCGACGCGCATTATTTGAGTTTTGAAATGGAGAGCACAAGTCGAAGTCGGATATATACATATATCGGTATACCATATGCACACACATACACAGGCATTATATTCTTATAAGCATATAGGGAGAGCTACACTCAGTTTTATATGCAATGGACATTGGAAAAATGTGGTGTATGCACAACTGGACGGCGTCCTGTGCACTCTGTTTGAATATGATTAGATAGATAGATGTGCATGTAAAGCACAAAAATTGTTAATCCCACGCACCGAGCCCGGCGGAAATGCTCAAATGTGAGACACTCATCAATCAATAATATTCAATATTTACCTAAATTCGGGTAATTTGAGAGATCAACAGTAAGCAACAGGATCGTATTGAAAGATAGAAATTTCTTAAACAATAATAACTGATATTTATTTGCGGATTAAAGAGAATCTTTGATTTAGTTTATGTTAGGTCTGCTTATTAATGTTCGATACAGGAATTAAAACTATAAATGATTCCTGTGATCGAATTTGTAATAGAGTATTTCAGTTTGTTAAGCTATATATATAGTATTTTTTAAGATATTCTCGCAGTTGGACCGAGTTATCGATTTATTCAGCTCACTAAATAACATTTTTGGGGATCGAACTTCAAATGTCTTAGCACATAATATCGCTCATTCTTTGTGCACTTTTGTGCTCTTCCTCAAGCATTTTTATTGTTAATAAAAAAAAGACGACATTTTGTTTTATATGTTCGATTTCTCAAAATGTATATTACATTATTATTTTAGACTGGAAGTATAATAGAATAAGAACCCAGCAATTATATCATTGCTAGCATATTTTATTTATCTTTTGCACGTAATTTGATCAACTAGGATGATCCCCACTTGGTTTTACACCACATTTTGGTGTATATCGTTCCCATCGAATTCCACGCAGTATAAACACACACACAAACACACACACACACACACAAACACATAGGCAGTGGCAACGCTCAAGTTTACGTTGCAATGTGCTGACATGGCGGCGCTTGGCCGACAGGAGTTGCCACTTAGCCGCTGGCCGAGCGCGCACATATGCACTAACATACACAAATACAAACACATACACACATACACATAGCTGCATTTGCCCATTTGTATCACTGTATGGGTTTGTAGTTTGTGCAAGTCTACAGTTGGCTCGTTGATCGCTGCGCTGCCGTCGCTGCCGACGCGCTGCAGTGACAACAAAAACACTGACAACACGACGACGACGACGACGTCGGCTTCGGCTTCGGCTCCGTTTCTAGCTCCGACTCGTTGTTAGCTCGTGTCTCTGGCCGTGGCTCTCAGCGCTCCGCTATTTTCCCCCATGGCGCATTGCACGTTGCGTTCACTCGTCGATCGGTCGCGCTGCGGGCAAGACGTGACTTAGGCCCAGTACGCTGTGCGCCGGCAAACGTTATGCGTTGCCAACTATTCGACACTTAAGTAAATTTCATTAACGTTTGTTTGGCTCATTTTTCTTTTTTTTTTTGTGTTTTTTACTGTTGTTGATGCCTGCTCAAAACGTTTAAAGTTGTAAAAAAATACAAAAAAAAAACGCGAACATTACACGACGCCGTCGTCGTCGTCGTTGACGTCGCGCTTTGCAAGCGTCAAGTGCCTGTCAAGTGAAAATTAACCGGGTTTTTTTCCGTTCTATGTACTTTACAATAATTTAGTTACGTTTGTATGTTTTTTTTTTTTTTGTATTTTTTCGCTTTTTTTTTTTGAACTAATACTGAAAACTGAAAACCTAAAACTGAAGCCGAGACTGCGAGAGCCGTAAATTCTCAGAGCTGCCAAATTAAAAATTGAAATTTTCTGCTGACAGGCGACAAAAATGTAAGTTTTTTTTGTTTGTTGTATCTGACTGTGCTGTTTTTTTTGTATTTCGTATATTGTTTTTTTTTTTTTTTGCAAATGCTCATTATATTTACATGTGTGTAAGTACGTGTACTTAATTATGACTGAAGCTGAGGCTGAAGCTGTTGCTGTGTCTGTCTGTCTGGCAACAAGATTTCATCGTCATTTTCGCCTTGACTTTCGACTTTTGTCTCTTGACATCTTCTCATATTAGCTTATTAGCTCCGTTTTGTGCAAGTAATTCCCGGCCTTTTCTAGTTGGATATTGAACTGCATGCACTAAATTATTATACTTTACGATAAGTCATTTTATTTAGTTGCTCCTCGAGCCGACAGAGGGAGCCAAAGTGCATATATTTTTGCATGTTCTTATATCTTATCTCTCCGTATCTATATCTCTGAATATACAAATATATATATCTACTATATACAAATACGTGTATATACGATGTGTGCTCGTTAAAGTTGGCACAGCTTTAAGTCTTAACAGAAACGAAATAAAATTCATGCTCATAATTTATATTTTAATTGCCTCAGAGTTCGAAATAAATAAGTATATATATTTTAGTAATTTTTAAGCATTTCGGAAGCTTAGAGAACCTTTTCAACTGACATGCCGAACTTCAAATACCCTATTCTTGCCATTTCGCTCCTGCAGAGCCAGGAAAAACCCTTCTACAGTCAGGAGAAACTTCTCTTTTGCCCCATCCTTAAATATTTCATATATAGATATATACATATATGTATCTGCCGATTGCCAGATACTTCAAGGTCTTACAACAGGCAGTAACTATCCTTATATTGAATATTCTACTTTGATATAACATTTTAATCATTATTATAATATATATAGTATATATAGTTATTAACCCAACTGGTGTCTGGAGCCTTGAGTTAATAAACTAAGAGTTTTAAGTCTAAAAAAGTGAATATTCATAGAGTTAAAGGACATTCGATTAATATTGTTGCTTGCCACTTGTTGCATGTGCAAATTCCTGGTATCGCTTGCCATATGCAATATGCAATTGAATTTGGATTCTGTTTCGGTCGAATGCAACCAAATACCAACAAAACGCAGACGCTGCCGCTGCCGCAACCAGAAACCCAAAGTCGCGTACGCGGATCGAATCCAAACTAGAAATCGCTCAGACACTCCGTTTCCGCGTAGGCTTTGTGACTCCCCGGGGTCTCGTTGCTGTTTATGCTAAGCCCCCCCCTCCCCCCTTCCCTACCTCGCCTGCTGTCCCCGCCCCATGGATGCAAATAATTGAGTGCGGCATCTGGAGTCAAGCCGCATTTATTTATAAACAATCGAAACCCTTCGGCACAGACCACGGATCACGGACCACGGACCTGTCGGGCCCGTCGTACACTCCCCGGCTGTGGGTGAGTATATGGGCACGGTTATGGCTCGGCGATAAGATAAGCCCCGGCAATGCCAATGGCAATGGGCGGCGGCCACGTGAAGACGTCAGCCCAGCTCTGGCGTGTTGCTAATCCGATCGGAATTGCTCGAACTCGGTTAATTTCACTTGAGCTTATTTATTATGAAGCCATTTATTGTTGCATTATGATTTGGAAGTCTTAAGTGTTCGTTTTTCGCTTAGTTGATCGTTTTTGTGCAATTGTCTCGCCCAAAACTTTTGACTCATGGCTCTGAAAAATTCCATGGCATGTGCTTTTATTTGATTTCTTTCGTATTTTTTTTTTGTACCCCAACAATATTGATAAGCGTTTGTTTTTTTTCTTTTTTTTTTTTTTGAATTTGTTGAACTCATATCTAAAATTGGAAGTGCTTATTTTTGATAAAAATGTTCATTTTGAACACCTCGCCAAAGCTCTCTGACAAATTTCGAATTATTTGCAAATAATTTTACAGTCAACAATAACACAAAATGTGAACTATTTTCTATTTATTTGTCAGAGTTTATTGAAACTTTGTACAAATTCTTTACGGTATGAGCAAATTGGCTAAACTTATAATTAGGGGCATTCCCTAGTATTATTTAAATTTATTTAAACTGGTTATTAAATGCTGTCGAATTTTATATATTATAGTTATCAAATGGAGTATTATACAAAAACGTTTGTGTCCTTATTTGTTTTTTGCTCTGAACATAAAGAGGATATTTGAATGGGATCGTTTCGCAATAAGTTAATGCATTTTCGTGTACATTTAGGATTGGGACACCTTTTTATATAATTATCTATTTATTATTTCATGTACATACATATGTATGTATATGATATTTCTTCTCTAAGGTTTTCGGTCAGTTTTAACTCACCGAAGCATATTTTGTTGCTCTTGAATTTTTTGCTGTTGCTGCACTAATTTTAAGAGATTTCGTTTCATTTGTCGTGTATTTCTTGGATTACACGTTGTTGGCAAAATATCTGTTTGGCTTATTGTTTGGGCGCTTTTCTGGCTAAGCCAGCGGCTGCTTTTGTTCTGCGGTTCTCCGGTTCTCCGGCTCACTTCCGGCCGTAGGGTGCGATCTGCCCCGCCCACTCCCAATCCCCCCCCCCTCCCAACCCATTGAATTTGGTAGCTTCTAGCAAATGTTACCATACATATTTAGCTGTATCTCTCTTCTTTTTTTTTTTATTTTTTCATTTATCTTATCTGTCGCAATGGCATTCGGTCTGCTTCTTCTTTATTTGTTTGCTCTTGTCGTTGTTGCCGCTGCTCTCGTTTATTGTTGTTATTAGAGGGTATTGCTGTGTTTGCATTTCGGCTGTGCCTGCTATATAATGACTATATATATATATATGTATAAGTCATATCTATGTATTGGTATGGTTATCTATGGGCTTATGGCCTGACCGGCTCCGCATAGATACATATACATATGTATCTATAGTATATCATATCACATAGTTTTGGGCATGTCCAACCAACTGACGCACAAACCGATCGATTGTCTGTTCCCCATAACCTGCTCTATGGAGGGAGACAGAGAGAGGAGAGAGAGAGAGACAGAGAGAGAAAGAGCAAAGGGGTGTGTGTGCGTGTGAACGAGATAATGATAGTCAGCCAGACAGTGAGACACTCGGCCAAATGAATAATTTGACTAATATTTGTTTATGAAACACAAGTGTTTTCACACCCAGATACACACACACACACACACACACAAACACACACATTTGGTTACATGGCAGCCATGCGAGCTGTGGATAACCCAGTTTGAAGTTTGCACAAGTGTCTCTTTTTTTATACGCGCTGAGCCTAGTAAAAATGTTCAAAAATAGTTCGGTTTTTACAAATTTGAAATAATTTCACTTTGGATATCTCCTCCACATGGCCTCAAAATTAAATACAAACTCCATTTTCGTATACACGCATTTCGCATGCCAAAAATCGCATAAAGATCGGACTCTGAGCACCGAACTTAACCGAGAATGACAACGGGAAGAGGCAAATCGTATCTTTTTCCTTTATTTCCTTCATTCTGTGTAATGCATAATGTCTATGCATTTTACAAACTTACGTACATATACATTGTGCTTATCGTGTGCCACGCCTCCTGCGCCCTGTCTGTCACATTTTGAGCATTTCGCAAGCAAGTTTCGTGGCACATTTGTGGTGTGCTAATTTTAATTAAATTTGCCCCGTTTACGAGCAGCCATTTTGCCGGGGCGCCCAACCAACTAACCAACCAATCAGTCATGGGCTTTTATCGCCATTACCCCCAAACCCCCCCCCCCCCTCCCCCTGCAGTGCTTATCGCAGTGTGGCAGCCATATTTTTTGGCTTGGCTCTGCTCGCGACTCACGATTCTCAGACTCTTTCATAAACTCATTAACGCTCGCATGTTTCACGCGCTCAGCCCGCAGCACCTGACACAACGTGCTCGGCGCGGCGTGGGGGGAGGGGTGGGGAGGGGGAAGGGGGGTGAGGCGCATGCGTGGCGCCAAGTGCTCCAATGGGTATCTATGGGTTTTGCATGCCAACGAGCATTTATCGTTTGTACAGTCTACGATCAATATTTCAATCATAAGCATATATTGTAGTCATCTGATCCTTGCCAGAAATATATAACGCTCCCATCAAACTATGAACTACACAGACATCGGTTGATAATACCTTTCAGACAAGGGCAGATGCCGTAGAAACACACGGAGCTGACTATATGTACATATGTATATATACACAGCTTGTCGTCCTGATCGGTGTTATGTGCAGATCAGTTACACGTTGACTGACACATCAGCTTTCTAGGCGATTCTCATGAATTCAAGTAAGGGTTTTTATGCTATTTTTAGTTAGTGAGTGAGAGTAAGAGTGAGAGAGAGGAAGGGAGAGAATACGAGTAATATAGTGACAGATATAAGGCAAGAGGGGGATGAAACGGAAAACAAACAAAAGTAACAGGGTGATGGAGAGAGAGAAAATGAGGCGGAGAGCGTATAAGAGATATACGGAGAGAGAAAGCGAGAACAGAAGTAAGAGAGAGAGAGAGAGAGAGAGAGAGAGCGAGAGAGAGAGAGAGAGAGAGAGAGAGAGACAGAGAGAGAGACAGAGAGAGAGACAGAGAGAGAGAGAGAGAGAGAGAGAGAGAGAGCGATTAATAGGAAGAGAGCAATGAAGAAGGATCGTTTAAGCGGGAGAAAGTAAGTAAAAAAGAAAGAAAAAAAAGTAAAAAATAGAAGTGAGACTCGCATAGAAAGGTCAGATGTATAGACTAATCCGGCTACTTGTCCTTGTCGTCCAATAAAAATGTAAGTTATTCGAAAGGAATTGGAATTGTTTTATTGCAAAATCAACATTAGTTGAATTTGTGTTTAGTTAATAGATTTTAAACACATTTCATTTTAAATACATTCAACAATATTGTTGCTTACATTACTTATTAATTAACAAAACCAAGTTGCCTTGAGTTTTGTGTTAGATGTTCGGTTTTGTGAAAATAGTGTCAGAAATGAAAAAGGCCAATCGATTAGCTTCGATTAGAAAACAAATCCGCTCGAATTGCAAATTTTTTTTGGCTTTCGATTAAAAGCACATTGAATATGGTAAATAAGTATTTCTTGGAGGCGAAAGAGTATTTTGAATATTTGGTAAACTAATCAGTTTCCTGTGCATTTTTCTCTATGTGCTCTCTCGCAGAATTCAGGCGAAGCTCGAAATGTGGAAGACAGCTGGTGCTGGGAGCCCGCTGGTTCCGCTGGTTCCGCTGGTTCCGCTGCCACGCCCACAACAGCAGCGGACAGCAAAGAAGGCGCATCGCAGGCTGGAATGGTGGACGTGGCGCTGGTCGACACACCAGATGTGTCTGGGCTGAACAGGATAATCGCGAATCTGGAGCAATCTAATGGAGAGCTGCGCAACTCGCTGGAAGTGCTTGACGCGCAGCACGAGTTGGCGATGCAGGATGTGCTCGGCCAGAAGGCGGAGCTGCAGTCCCAGCTGTTGGCGCTGAAGCAGCTGCAGGCCGAACGCCTGGTGGCCCACGAGCTGGAGCTGGAGATGGCGCGCCTGAAGGCACAGCTGGCCGATGAGCAGAAGCAGCATCGGGCCGTGGCAATTGTCCAGGCGCAGCTGCAGCAGTGCGTCGAGCAACAGTCCGTGGAGCTGAAGCGCTGCCAGCTCGAGCTGGGCGAGATGCAGCAGCTGCTGGACAAGCGCGCCAATGACAATGGCGAACTGATCGAGCGTGTGCGTCAGGCTGATGCCGAGCGCGAGAAGCTGCAGCTTGAGCTGGAGGAGCTGGTCAAACAGGCGAAGGAAAAGAAAACTTCCGAGTCGTCGAACAGCTCGTCGACGGGCGGCAAGCACAGCGAGGATGAGTTTATAGTCGTGCGCAATACGGATGCAACCGGTTCCAGTTCAGATCCAGATGCCGATGGGGATGCGAATGCCACGATGCCGCCAAGCAAGGAGCAGCTGCGCAACAAGCTCGTCGCTTTGGAGTCGCGCATCGGGGAGCTAAGCGCCGCCAATGCCAGGCTGCAGGATGTCGACTTGGAGCGACAGCTGGCGGATGGTGTGCGACTCGAGCAGGTGTCCGAGCTGGAGACGCGTCTGCGCATCAGCGAGAGCGAAAAGGAGCAGCTGCAGCTGGAACTGCAGCGCAAGCTGCAACAGCTGATGCTCCAGAATCAGGAGCTCAAGCTGAACGCCGAGGCCGACCAGGAGACACACGCCAATAATCTCGAGCAGCAGCTGGGCTCGCTGCGTGCCGAGAATCGTCGCCTGCGCCAAGAGCTGGACGCGAACATTGCCCAGGCCAAGTTTCGTCAGGCCATTGCCGAGGAGAAGCAGGAGATTACCGATCTGGATGTCGAACCGGATGAAGCCGACAGCTCGCGGCACCTGTTCTCGATCCTTGAATCTCTGCTGGCTGACAAATCCGACCAGGCCCTGACCCGCACATATCAGTTAATTAACGATCGCCTGAAGAGTGTGACTGGCACGGAGCGGCAGCTGTCGGATCTGCGCAAGCAGCAGCTGTTGGTCGAGCACGACAAGAAGACGCTCGAGGCGGACATCTCGCAGTATGTGCTCCAGTGCGACGAGCTAATGAAGAACAACGAGACGCTGCTCAACGAGCTGGACAAGCTGAAGCGCAACAAGCTGGAGACCATCGAGGAGCATCACGAGGAGACAATCGCGCAGCTCGAATCCCAGCTGGAAGAGCTCCAATCGATGCTGCAGCTCCAGGAGCACAAACTGCAGATCGCACATCTGGAGCAGCTGGACGAACTGAAAGCGCGCGTGGCACATCAATCCAAAGAGCTGGCCGACAAGCAGCACGAAATAGAGCAGCTCTCGGCTCGTCTGGATCAATTGGAACTCACTCCGGAGCAGGGCTCACAACTGGAGCAGCTCGAACAGCAATTGCGGACCAAGGAACAGCAATTCGAAGCGAAGGAAGCGGCGCTCCAGGCACAGCTGAAACGGGTCGAGGCCGAACAGAGCAGCGAGAGCGAGCTGCTCAAAGTGAAGCTGGAGGCGCAGGAGCAGGAGTTGGAGCAGCTGCGCGAACAATTGCAGTTCAGTCGGCTGGAATTGCTGGAGAGCAACAAGTTGCAGATGGAGCAGGATCTGCAACAACTGCGCGCTGAGCTGGAGAAAAAGACGCAGCTGCTGCTGACCAGCGAAGAAGTTGCCGAGCAGTTGCGGTCACAGCTGGCCGAGCTGCAGGCACTCCATGCACTCCAGGCAACGGAAGCGCTCAAGGAGAGTCAATTGGCGGCCAAGGAACAGCAGCTGCAGCAGTTGGGCGAGGAGCGCGACAAGCTCAGGCAGCAGCTGGCCGAGCTGCAGCAGAGCATCGATACGCTGAACGGCGAGAAACAGGAGCTGATCAAGGCGTTGCAGCAGAAGCATGCGGAGAACACGCAATACTATGCGGAAATACAGAGACTGCAGCCGCTGGAACCGCAGCTGGCTGAGCTGATCAAGGAGCGCGAGAAACTGTGCGATCAGATCGGCTTCTTGAAGGAGAAGTCCGACATATTGACCACAAATCTGCTCACGGAGCAAACCAATCAGCGCCAGCTGCAACAGCAACAGGCCGATGCCCAGGAGCAGCAGGCAAGTGTTCAGCGCGATCTGGAGCGTCTGCGCGCCCATCTCGTCGAGATCGAGGAGCTGCACACGCAGGAGAGCGTCCAGCTGCAGCGCGAACTCGATGAGGCCAGGGACAAGCAGGCGGCCCTGCAGCATGAGGTATCCAAATCCAGCAACGCCTACACTTCGGCCAGGTGAGTTCCGACCCGCTAATTAGCGTCGATGCATGTGTGTGTGTGTGTGTTGATTATTGTTCTGATAAGCGTGACTCACTTGCGGGCGACGCCATTTTGAAAGCCTGTATTCGCCGCGAGTCACACTCACGCTCACGTGGCGCGGCGAATTCACCTGCTGCCAGCGATGTGTGATTATTGTAATTGCGGTATGCCATGCGCCATACTTTTGCACAGTGTTTCCACTGAATTGCCATTTCGATTGTTATCGATAACAGCAGCTGGCAGCTGGCACAACTGTACTTAATTGGAAGTCTCAAATGCAGCTGTGCATCAAAGTGGAAATTGAAATTCTTTTTGCTTTAAGAGGGGGGCTTTATTGATTTAAGAAAACAATATTCTAGTTAATTACATGTTCACATGTGAGGCCTTCTATTTTATTGATGATCAAATGTACCTTGGAAATGAAAGGCTACAATTTGAAAAGCAGCTTTATTTACATTAAATAGAATTAAACATTCAAGTTTACTAATTTCCTTTGGCTCAATTCAAGCCAAACCGTAAGCTGATCTTATTTTTAACTATTTGTACTCCCGATCGAAACAGCATTCGGGCTAACCAACAGGCGGAGACCTTGCAGGCACAGCACGTGCTGCTCTTGCAACAGCGCGACGAACTACTTGCCAAGCTGGGCCAGCACGAAGATCGGGAGCAACGACAACAGGCGGCCCTAACCAATCTACAGTGCGCTCTGGAACAGTTCCAGAATGGTAAGAGTCTGCAAAAATGCAAACTTCTCAAGCACAACAACTGTATTCGAATTCATATATTCGCCAGACAAGGAGCATGACATTGCAACGGCTACGCAGCGGATGCGCCGCGAAATGCAGGCGCAACTGGAGCAGCAGGCCCAGCTGAAGTCGGAGATGATCGTGCTGCAACAACAATTGGCCGATGCCAATCAGGGACTGCGCGCCGCGTCCCGGCTCTCCGATCAGCTGGAGGCCGGGCAGCAGACCATTGCCGTGCTCCGCGACGAAGGTGAGTCAATGCACTCGGAGCAAGCGGGCCAATGGATTTTGACTAACCCCAAAAAGTCTCGGCTACCGTTCGTGTATCTAAAATCGCACCACCCTGCATATTCAATTTACAATTTATAATTAAACAAGATAAAAAAAAAAAGCAACAAATACAAATACCAATTTATTGACTAAGCAAAACCTTACAATTACCACTCAAGTAACGGCATGTTCTTAACCCACGATTCACATCATGGCTTACACCGGGCCTGAATATACATACATATATTCAACCTGTTAACTATTTACTTGAACTCACGCATAAACCCGCACCAAGTTCTATTTGAATGTTAAATGTTTAGAGAGCGTAAGTGTTTCGAGTGTGTGTAAGAGAGCCTGTGCGTGCGTGTGTGTGTGTGTGTGTGTGTGTGTGTGAGTGCGTGTGTGTGTGTGTGTGTGCATGAGTATGTCGAGATGTCACCTCACCCGATTCTCAAAGGTAAATATCAGCTGGTAATTCTGGGAGCAATGCCTAAATATGAAACACTCGGAATTTCAGTTGGTATCGACTTTTTTGAATTGCATTTTATCACCAAGCGCAAAAAAAAAAAGAAAATGAACAAAAATACAAATAAAATCGAATCTGAAAAATAAGAAAAACCAAAAACAAAATAAAATTAAAGCGAAAAAAGAAAAATACACACACAAATTCAATCGCACCTACGGCATGTGGCTATATTGGCTGTAAACCTAAGTTGGTCCATAGAGCAGGTAAACCCAATCGGAACACACACATATTCCAATCAGCCTAAACCCCACTACCAAAAACACGTCCGTCCGTTCGGCCCGATCACCCGATTACCCGATCACCCGATCACCCGATCACCCGATCGCCCGATTCCTAAAACACTTCTCACTTCCTGTTGCTGGTACACACAAAAAAACACAGAGACACAGTTAATACTGATCCAAAATTCCAAAAATTTTCTTATATCTGCCTTTTATGTTGTAAACTAAACTGTTTTTTTTTTTTATCAGTTGTAATTTTCCATTTTGATTTGTAGCTTAGATTTTTAGTCTATAGATTTCGTGTACCGGAACCACTGTGCAGAGGCAAAAGGCGAAAAGAAATGAAAAATTAAATTAGAAATTAAGTAAAATATTTTTAAAAAAAAAAATGTTGAAATGTTTAAGTAGGAAACATTTGTGGTATTATTTGCTAGTATTTTGCAGTATTTTTTTCATCTTTAGCTAGTTTCTGCACACTGGTTCCAAGTTATACTCGAGTTATGTGTTATACTTATATGATTTATTTTAATATTGTACTTTGTTGTTGCCTGCTTGTAATTGCCTTCATTATTTAATTATGTTTTATATTGTATATGTTGTAAGCCAATATTTACTCGTATGTATGCTGAATTATTTCTATTTGTGAATAGTTTTAATTTTGTATGATTTATGATTTATTTGCATATTTTTTTCTATAGACCGCTATCGTAAACCGTATATCCGTAATACGTCACAAATGAGAGAGAACCAACAAAAAAAAGAGAAAAAAAATAATACAGCCTCCTCTATATTGTTTGTTAAACTTATCTGCAGCATTGATTAATCTCAATTTGTAAATGTGAGCGATTTTAAAGTATTTGACGCACTCACTTTGCAATTGGAGATTGCTCGAGATTGCAGCTTATGCCACATTATGTAAAAACTTAACTCTTGAATGCATACACCACAGACACATACATAAATATACAAATATACATATATATATATATATATATTGTTGAGCTGTAGTTTATATACATACATATATATCTATGTCTATATTTATTTATACACACTTTATCGTTTGCTCTATTGTTGTTGTTGTCGTTTTGCCCGCTAGCTAAATAATTGATTTGATTGAATTGATTCTGTTTGTTATTGTTTGCATTCGGTTTTTGAGTTTTGCCAGCTTGAATTTTGTCTTGCATTGCATTGAGCCAAGCAACAGCAGCCAGCCCAAGCCCATTAGCCAGCCAGACCCGACGGACCCGGACAGCCAGAACAGAGCAGCTGCCTCTTAGCCAAATGCCAGCCGCATCAGCGTTAGCAGCCAGCCGCATCAACAGCCGCATCAACAGCCGCATCAGCATCCGCATCAGCGTCTGTACGGTTGAGTATTACATCAGGTACTGGTGTGCCATTTAACTAACAACCAGTACTTATGTCATACTACGCCGTGCAGTGGGCGCACTAACCGCATGCCACGCCTTTTCAATAAAATATATTATATATTTATGTTCGCACACGCGCGCGCGCCCGCGTCTCCTCGTCTGCCCGTGTCGATGTTAGCCCTTAAATTAAGATCTTGGCATAGTCCTCCTTATCGAGTCCGTTCTGAATGCAATTCGTTTTCTTTGGTACTTTCCGCACAGTGGACAGCCTCAAGGAAGCCAATCTCAAGCTGGAGCAGAGCCTCAACAGCAGCGAGTCCAGCCAGACGGACAAGATCGACAAGAGTCTCATTAAGAGCCTGCTCATCGGCTATGTGGTTAGCGGGCATGCGGGTGATAAGCAGCAGGTGCTCCGCATGATATCCACACTGCTGGACTTTAGCGATCAGGAGGCCAACAAGGTGGGCCTCAACAAGCCGCAGAGCAGCTGGCTGGGCAGCATACTCGGCGGTAACGGTGGCGGCGGAGGTTCCTCCTCGACCAGCTCAGGTAAAGTTATTGCTATTGAACTAGCGCTTGCATACTCCTGCTTACTCGCATATTCCCCCCACTCCCCCGCCCGCTACAGGCAATGAGAATCTGCTGCAGGCTTTTGTCCAGTTTCTGGAACAGGAATCACAGCCACAATCGACGGCGCAGTCGCGACCCAATCTGCTGAGCTTGGCCAAACAAACGGAGGCAACGGCTGCAGCGTCCCCAGCAACAGGAGCAGGAGGAGATGCAACAGTCGCAGCTGGAGCAACTTCAGCGGCAGCAGCAACAGCGACCATTGGCGAGCAGTTGATGCATGCCACGCCCCCTTCGCCGGCGATGCCGCCAATGCAATCGCTGCACATGAGCGGCAACGAATTTGCGCCGACGCGGAACTCCAGCTCAATATTGAAGGATATTCTCAGCGATACTTGATTGTTATAGAATAGCCTGGAAGTGTGTATTCTGCGTGTGATGATTGCCTTTAATTATTTTACCATTTTCTTTTTGTTTTTCGATTAAAATAAGTTCTGATAAAATTAAATAGTTGTATATTAAAACGTGCAATTAAAGTACCATTCGGTAGCACCATGTATGTATATTGTTTATCCCATGTACTCGTATTTACTACTCCAAATACACATCTATGATTATATACTCTAACTTTGTATACCCTTTCCCAATTTTGTAAGCACACCTTGTGCGTGCCGCAAGCGCACCTGTAAATATGTAATATGCTACTTATTTATACAAAATGCCAAACGAAGTGGACACCAATAGGGTATCCTGTCGCCTGTCATTGATGCGCCTTAATAGCAGCTCGCCAAACAGCAGCACATAGAATTATATCAACAAAAGCCGGAAATAAATATATAAAAATCAACAAATTACAATAGATTTAATTAATTTTTGAACTATAGACTATAAACAATGCCACAAAGTTCAATTGTGTGTGTTCGAGTGCAATTCTGACATAAGAATGCGCATTGCTATGAACGCGAGACCTCTCTATGCGCTTCTCAAAGTATGCATGGACGCAAGCATCTTAGAACGCATAAGAGCCAGAGACTTGAAAATTGGAATGTAGGTCCTCCTATTGCCCGCTCAGTACGAGTCAGTTTCCGATAATCGATAATTTGGCTCGCTTCCATGCAATCGATAAAAATCGATATCGAAAATGTGTTTTTGGGCAAATCTTGTAAGTTATAAGAGCTAAAGTCACCAAACTTGATATGTAGCCCATAGAATAGTATGTATATAAATGTATAGTTTCAAAACAATTCGCTTGTAAAGTCAACCTTTTCTGATGATTTGTTTGAATACTGGGCCAAATAATGTCAGATTTTGGCATTTTATACCATTTTGGACTCGTAAGGATCAGTACTATGGATTCACATCAAAAAAATAAAAATCTAAATTTTGACCGAAATCAACAAAATGGCAAGGGGTTACATCACGTTTTTTCTCAAATTCGGGGTCGATTCGAAAATCAAAACTTTTTTGATAATTTTTATTGAATATCTCGGGTAAATACTGTCAGATTTTGAAATGTTATGCCTTTTTGAATTCGTAGGGATCCCTAAACTCAATCTGCATTCAAACATTTTAAAAATCGATGGGCTCCAAAAAATGGTTGATCAAAAACCGATTCGTTTGTAAAGTCAACCTTTTCTGATGATTTTTTGTAATATCTCGGCCAAATACTGTCCGATTTGGGAATTTTATACCATTTTGGACTCGTAAGGATTATAACTATCGATTGGCATTGAGAAAATCTAAATCTAAATTTTGACCAAAAATGGGAAAAAGCAGCCCTGTTCCAAAGATTTCCGGGCACATTCCCATCTGCTTAAGCTCTATACAGTTTCCAACAAAAATGTACATTTTTTATATTTATTTATATAGATAGTTTATTTTACTTTCTGAGAAACATTTGCAGCTATACGTAATTGTCCAATATCGTGGAATCAATAGAACGTACAATGAAAAGTAAACGAAAATAGATGAAAAACTTTATAGCTTATTTAGATGATAAAATATAGTTGTTCTATATCGAATTGGCATTAAATTAGGCAACGATACATAAATACAAAATATGACATGAGGCGGACGATTGTGTCACATCCAACAACTTAGAGAACTATGCAGAGGTTTTGATCGTGTGGAATAATTTGAATGCCACGTAACGGAACTGAGTGGAGCTTCATGCTCGAGCTTATATGTAAATAATTGTTGATGGCTATGTGTGTGTGTGTGTGTGTGTGTGTATCAGTGTGTGTTCGGGTGTATAGATACGGCCTTACAACTATACGGGAGGGTACAAAATGCCAGGCAGAATGCATTGGCGGGGTCTACTAAAGGGTTTCCGCTAGATACCCGCCTGTTCGAGTGTTCTGTTAGTTATGAGGCGCTTGGAATACGAAGAGACATATATATCATATATTATATCAGCTACGACCTAAAGGTAATACCCTATTTAATGAAGTTAAACGGTATTTTATCTCAGGATCCTTGGGATTGGTGTGGTGTGCGTCTGTGTTTTATCTCATACTCGTTATATGCTATTTATGCGGAGTAGTTGCAAGTATTCGTTTTAGGCGCTCGGAATTGGCGTGCACTGTTTGGGCCATTGATCTACTGGTCCATTACCTCCTGGCTGGTGTCGTCCACCTCCATGGCGGCCGGCTCATCCTTGGTAACTTCATCGGTGGCCATATCGCCAGTTGCAACGCCGCTTTCGGCCATAACGACCTCCTCCACGCCTGCGGTGGGCGATACTTGTGCGCGCTCCTCCTCGGCTGGTGTGTCCTCCATGGGCTGATCATTCAGCGTTAATGCGGGCGTGGCGCTGACTGCAAAACTCTCCACTTCGGCTGCCGGCGCGGCAGTTGCATCTGCCGCAGTCGGCGACTGTGGCGTAGCCAACTCATCGGTCTCAATCGACGATGCAGCTTCAGCTGCATCGGAGGTTTTAGCTAGAGCTGCAGATGCTGGCGCAGTTTTTGTCAGCTCCTCCTTGTCACCGACAGCTGGCGCCGTGGATATTGCAGCCGGCTCAGCTGCTGCTGCTGCTGCCTCAGTCTCAGTCTTTTCAGTGTTGCTACCTTTGGCAGCTGCCTTGGGCTCCAGCTTGGTGTCAGTCTTGGCCTCAGCATCAGACGCATTGGCCTCCGTTGCCGCATCCTTGACAGCTGTAGGTTTGTCTACAACTGCTGCCGAGTCGCTAGCTTTTTCGGGCGAAGCTGTTTTTCCTGGTTTCTTCGCATTTTCAGCTGCCTTTGGCTTGGGCTTCTCATTCGTAGGCTCTTTCTTCTCCTTGGCAGCATCGACATCGGCTTCTTCGATCGGCTTCTTCTCTGTTTCTGCCTCTTTTGCAGGCTTGTCCACCTTTTCTCCACTCTCCAACTCCTGCTTTTCAACAATTTTCGATGGCTTTTCTTGCTCATCGGCATCGGCATCGGTCAGCGGATCTTTGTCCTGTCTTTCAGCAACCGTATCCTTTACGGCTTCTGCAGCGTCGCTGTCCGCCTCGTCGGGCTCTGCCACCGTCGAAGTGTCGGCGGTGGTCTCTGGTGTCTCTTTTAGCTCTTTGTCACTATTGAATGACTTTTTGGCCTTTGGCTCTGGAACCTCCTCCTCCTCTTCATCGGGCTCCTCGATTTCGGGCACCTCACGAACGGCATCAGTCTGCTCGGCCTTTTCATCTGCGCCATCTACAGCATCGGCAGTTTCTGCGCTGGATTGATCCGCTTTGGGCTTGCTCTTGATGACGTCCTCATCCGCATCCTCGGCATTAGCCTCCTCGGGCTGATCATTCTCATCGAGATCCAGCTTGGCCTTTTTGGCCTTCGGCTGAACAGCAACGTCGTCGGTGCGTGGGCAGCTGGCCTTAAGGGCACCGCTAGTGTTGTCCTCGGTGCTGCCGTTGCGCTCGTCCCCGTTGTTGAACATGTTCTCGTTCTCCATTTCGATGTCAATGTTAACCTCCAGCGAGAGATCCCCATTGCCCACTGAGTCCAGCGAATCACCGTTCTCACTCTCGGTTCGCTTACGTCCCGGATCGATGGTGCTAACCACTAAATGTCCATTGGTAGGTTAAACTGGGTTAGTCCGGGATAAGGCTGTGACCTGACAACTACTTACCAAGTATATTCTTCTCGAGAGCTCGCATGAACTTATCAATACGCGAGTATTGCTTGCGAGGATCAATTAGAAGCTCGCAGAGGCGCTGCACGGTAAAAGGCGCCGCATTAAACAGATCGAGACGCTCCAGCAGCGAGGCCTTCATCGTCTCATAATTGAAGGGATCCACATTCGGGTAGTTGGGTATCTCTGTGGGGAAAAGACGAACGTTCAAATTGAGGGAAAGGGCGAACAATCCCCACTTACCCTCCAGTCGCTGAGTATCCTCGTTAAAATGCTTGATCACGTTGAGCAGCTTCTCGCGGAAGAGATACTTGAGGCTGGACCACTTGAAGATGGTGTCGCCTGTTTTGGCCACATACTGCAAATACTCTTCCAGCTCCTGGGGTATCTCCTTCTGTTTAAGCTGTGTGAAACGCTCCAGAATTTGTAGAATCTCCTCGCTATTCTCCATGGTAACCATTGATCCTCGTTCGAAGCTTTAGCGTGAAAGAAACTCTGCAAAAGATGCTAAGACAAGGAGGAGATTTGCACTTGAATAACCGTGAATAACCGGCCGGTCAACAAAAAAACTAACAAAAAAATCTCTTTGGCTGAAAAATTTTTTCGCTGCGTGGTAGACACACAAAACCGAAAGGAAAACTACAACTATTGCCGACTTCGCTATTTATGTGTGAGTATGTGTGTGAGTATATATATATGTGTGTGTGTGTGTGTGTGTGTGTGTGTGTGTGTGTGTGGGCAGGTATGCGCCGAATCAGCGACACTGGCGGACAGCAGACGCCCGCTCGTTCCTTCGGCTGCCAGTTACGAGCTGCGGCCACGGTTGCCACATGTGGCACAAATGTACGAAAACCGGGTGGTACACTGGACTTTTCTGATACATTTAGAAAATTTGCAAAATCTATTAATGATAAATCCCTATGCACATATAATATATAATATTAAGTAAATAGCATATTCCTACAAAATGTTAAATGTTTCTGATACAAGTCGTTTATATCAGGTGGCAACCGTGGCTAGAACTTCGGGTATGCAGCTCCCCCGTAGCTGAGAAGCTGCAAATCTGCATTGCCGGTTGGCCGAGGCAGTCGCGGGCAGAGAGGAGCTGCTGCACAGAGACACACTTACACACAAGCACAGACGCTTGGCAACGACGAGTTCAAACTACAAATTGAGAGCAATTCAAATGAGCGCCGAACGGTGTCTACAAGTTCATCTGGCGAATGGTGGAGGATTCCTTGCAGATTTGCACAGAAAAACTAGTTATTTCGCCAGCCAACACACACGTATATGCATGCGTGCATGCATGTGTGTGTGTGTGTGTGTGTGTTCCGACTACGGCTCTCGCGCAAAAAGCAACTTAACCGTTGCAGCTGCAAAAGGCTTACATAGACAACTGTATATATACTTATACATTTACATGGCCTAGACGAACAGACAGTCTTACAAATCTTAGTAAAATGTTGGCTTTGTCCGGTTTTCGGTACTCGCGACGACATTCCGTTTGTTATATGCCGTACGTCAATACATTGCCCATCTTTAGTTAATAATAAATTGTCGACAACGCACTTAAAGTTTTACCTGCAATTGCTGCTGCGGCTACTCGAGCACTATCACAATTATGCTTTGCTCTGGATAGCAGTTAAACGTATTTATTTATTTTGCACCGCCTAATACCGTGTAAGCCGCAGCTGCACTATCGATAGTGCACACAAAAAAAAACGACCAGTCTATTAGCTTAACATTCGATAAATCGATTATGAAGTTTCATCTCGATATTGTGCACTGTTGCAAAGACGTGCGTCAAATTAGCGGCGGTAACTTAGCGTCGATTTTAGGTACTTGGTATCGGAGACGGAATCACTCACTTTGAAATGCATTTATTTAAGATTTTAAGCACAAATTATTGCTACCTTTTTATTTTAATAATGTGTATAAATACCTAAATGCACTGTTGCCTTATTTAACAGCATTATATTTTACCAAAGATAATGGTTTATTGTAAAGTGTCAATTGTTTAAAGACTTAATTTTCTTCATATATACAAATAATTTGAACTAGGTTTGGCTACTCTTTGCATCGGTGCGATATTTTCGATAACAGCCGTTCAATTTGTATGCGATTTTGATTACATTTCGGTTTATGTTGTTGTTGATGCGCACGCAGCGTACACATCGGCATTGAGTCGGCATTTTATTGATTACATATGGCAAATTGGCGCTTGGCACGCTACGCCGGCCCCCAACCCAAGGACAAAACCGACCCCCATATGGACAGGCGACATTAACTTGCTTCTTTTTTTTTTTGTTACTTTGTTTTGTTTTGTGTGCTTGACAATTCAAGACCAAAACGACGGTTGAGCCGTTCAAATTGTGTTTGTTTTGAGTTGTCCCGGCCATTCACTCAGCGCCGTGCCTGTGTAGAAGCCGCAGCTTTCGTGTGTGTGACTAACCAAAGTACAGCATTAGCATAATCAATTCATTAATTATACTCAAATACCAGCAGTAATTATTAGTATTAGCAATATGTCGACTGCAGTTAATGGTGGGGACACCGCCGCCGCCGGCCGCTGCGAAACCGATCGCATTTCCGCCCTTGAGCTGCAATCGAATAAAAAGATGTTATACTTCAGCGATGGCGTCATGGAGGAGCTCTCGTCCAGCGATAGCGATATTGAGCCGGACGTGCCCGATAAGGCATACGATGTCCAACTGCAGGTATGCCCTGCAAAAAATAATTGAGTAAATTTTGCTAATCTGTATGCGTTTCCAATTTGTGACTCATTTGTCAGCGCGAATTGCCCCTGGGACCGCGCCTACGTTACAAGGCCACCAAGGTGGGCAACAATATATTGGCCGGCATCGATTACGTTGGCGGCGGCCTGGCCTCATTCCTGGGCATAACAAACTCGAAATATGCCAGCGAACTAAAATACCATCAGCGTGCCAAAGAGCAAGCCGATGCCGAGGCCGCTGCCGACGAGGACCTTGACAATTGGCAAACGCAGGCGAACAACAACAATTCCAGCGATACCGTTGTGGTCTGCGCGCCCGCTCGTCGAGACGAGGAGGCGTTGCCACCCAGTCGAATATAATAATTAATCGAGCAATGAACTCGACAGTAAAAATACAAGAGAAAATGCCATAAAGAAAATGCTCATCAGGTAAAATTATAAACATTTTATAGACTATGTACATACAAATATGTATTAAAAATCAAATCATTTTCGACACTTTATTCGCTATTAATAAGTTTCAAAATACAAATTACATATCTATAAACAATTTATAAGGCATTGTTTTATTAGACAAAAAAAAAGGGGGACAGCACAATCAAATTTGGCCAAATATATATTAGAAAAATATAACTACATATATATATATATATTAAGTGTATAGCAATTGTGTATAAAGAGCTCTCTTAAGAAATATATTTGCATAGGCCACACATACATATATGTATAATTATAAATATGCTAAGTACTTGGAAGTTTCAGTTTTTAAGTATTTTCTTAAGCTAATGGCACATTGAATACAATTACAATTTATAGTTAGAATTCCGTTCTAAGTTAAGTACACTTTCTTCTCGCAAAATGCGTTTTTAAATAGAATTGCATTGGGTTTTTGTTGAATTGTTCAAATCTTTTAAAAAATGAATCACAGTATCACAGTATTTCTTGCTGCGTAAACAAACAAAAATGTAGCAAAAAACAATTCTAGTATATATATATGTATATAATATATATAGGAAGCCAGATAAAAAAAATATTTGTGGGGCAAGCATTTAGTCGATTGTACTTTGGTTACGCCGACAGCAGCGCTAAATATTAATAATAATAATATACTAAAATAACTGATTATTACACATGCATAAAAGTGCCATGAAATAGTTTTGTTATAGAAAAATAAATGCTCAAAACATATATGTACATACATATATATTGTTGTGCTTATTTCCACCAAGGTTGCCAGCTGGGTTTTTGTGGTTTTGGCTCAAAATGCAATTTTTTTAATACTTTATACAAATATTATTGCGCTATCTTTTCAATTTCTGTAATTTCACTCATGATAATCAAAACATTGAATAATAAGGAGTTAAATTGTTTCGTGAAAAATGTGAAAAACCAAGGCCGGAACCGAAACATGGGTTCATGGATGTGAAAAACAAGGTTGCACGAGCCTAACCTTAAACGCAGCAAAGTTCGTTATTTCGAACCGCGAACCTTGTTTTTCATTTCCATGAAAACAGGTTTTACGTATGCAGCCATATTAGGTACTATATGTGACTTTGAGTTATTTTAACTTATTTCATGGCACCCCATACAAAACACAACGGACACACAACACAACATAAATGTTAAAATAGTAAGTAAACACACACAAGCACACGCACACACACATTATTTTAAACTAATACAGTTACAGAAATACGTTTAAGTGGAGTTCCCAAAAGTCAGCGCCTGTAAATCATATGCCTAGTAGTGCGCGTTAGTTATAAAAAAAAAAAAAAAAAAAAAAACAGAACAAAATCATCATATTAATACTCATACACACAGCGATGATATGGGTTTTGTGTTTTGGATCGTTGCTAAAAATTGGAGCGCTTTGCTAAGCTGAACTTTAGGGGTTTGCCCGGGGTTTAACATTCGCTTTATTGTAGCCCTGAGGCTCGGGATATGTCCTTTGGAACGCCAGGCAAAGGTAAAGGTCCCTGACCTAACCTCAATTGAATAGCATCTGCATAAAATTGCAGGCTTCGTTTTCGCACAGTTACCTAATACCTTGGGCAAACCTCTAGAAAAGGAAAGGAATTATGATTTTAAATGATGAACCTCAAAATGATGCTGGCGAATTGTGCATAAATCAATTGCAATTTTCTAAACGCATTTAGAGCTAAACTAGGATAGGATCTATATGCTGACCTTGGCAGGAACGTTCTGGTAAATAGCCGCAGCTATTGGCAATTCATTTCGTGCGGCATCAGACTTGAAGAACTCGCCTCTGTAGAAACCATGTCAAACTGGAGGTCAAACAAAAGCGAAAACAAAATTAAAGAGAGACCAAGATATGGAACAGTTGCAGACTCACCCTCACAGCAGCGTCTCGTTGCCATAGCGCTGCAGCTGCGGATAGTGGGAATAGTTGGCATGATGGCCATGATGGCCATGCTTCTGTGGCGTCGCATAGTAGAGGCGATGCGTGGAGTGCGCCGTCGGCGTTTGCTGTACGCTGCGGCCCAGCGAATAATTGGACATTTGGTTAAGCGAAATGGAGCCGGCGCCCGTTTGCGTCTTGTGCTTGTAGGGACTGGCAATGAGCGGCGGTGCGCTGAGCAACGACTGATGCGAGGGACGCACCGAATGATAGGAGACTACAGTGCTGCTGCATGCAATATGCGAGCCGCGCGAGCTGCTCTGCCCGTCGAGCGCTGGCTGATGATGATGATGGTGCTGGGCGTGCGGCTGTTGCAGTTGCAGCTGCAGCTGCTGCTGTTGATGCGGATGGTGGGCACGTTCCACGCCCGCGGCCTGCTTGTGCGGACGCATGGACAGCTGGCGCTTGTACATACTGGCTATGCTGGGGCCCAGCACCCAGGCGAAACAGCAAATGCCCAGCATAAGCTCCATGAAGGCGCGCGTTAAATACGGCCAAAGCGGCGTGCTCGTCTCCCGTTGACTTAGCCAGACATCAATGTTGGCAAACTCATAGATGACCGCTAGCAGCAGCAGGGCACAGGCGGCGCCATAGATAAACAAAAAGATGCCAATGCCAGAGCTGTTGTGCACACCCAGCTGCAGTTGCTGTTGCAGGCTTAACGCGTTGCTGTTGCGCAAGATCTCCTTGTTGCGGCAGTGCACCAAATAGCCAGAGATTAGATTCATCGAGCCAAAGATCCAATAGCAAAAGACGGGCGTGGCGACCAGCACCTGCAGCGCCTTATCCGATTGATTGCCCACAAAGCAAGCGCCTGCAAAAGTGTCGCAATTAGTTGGAGTTCCATGAAAATGCATTAAACACGCAACATACCCAACAGCTCGTCCGCGTCCACGAGCCGCATTACAATTACCGCAGCCGTTTGAAACGCCGGCAATCCCCAGGCCACAAAGCAAACAAAATTGTTGCGCGCCAAATCCTGCTGGGCGGTGCTGCCGCCGTGGCGTTTGGCGGGCAGCGCTATGTGACCTTTGGTGTCCGGACTATTGCGGCGTATATCGCGATGCCAGCCCAGGCACAAAATGGCCCACCTGAAACACACACGCACACACAAACATATCATTGCAATGATAACATTAATAACACAACAAGCAACTATTAACGGGGCATTGCCCGTTGCAGCCTTTTTTTCGTCGGTTCCACCCATCTTTCAGCCTTGTGGGTGGATTGGACACTTAAAACCGATTGATTCACAACTTTCAAAATAATTTTCAAAGTGAAGTTGTAGTAAAAAAAAGTACGGTTTATCATGTACAAATGTTTTGAAAATATGTTAGCCACATGAAACACAAAAAAAGTTATACTCTACAACTATGAACCTATTTTCTTAACTCCATGGTTTATTTAGAAAACTACTGTGAAACATATTGTGCTTCATAATTCTCAACTATTTAGTAAAGATAGATAAGACATACATAACAAAATCTTATTCAACTTATTTGTTTACTTCGTCGGTAGAATGAAATGGTTCACTTTTCGAGATTTGATCAAATTGTGATCTGTGGGTTTAAATATAAAACATAAAATAATTGATTAACCATTTATGTCATATTTTAAGCGTGTTGTCATATTGGTATCTTTGCTGTTATTATATTCATGTAAACGACACAAACGTAAATTAGATACAAAAAATATATTGTCATGTCGGTAATTTGTTAACTTATTGTTCCTTTTATTTGAACAGCCACTGATAAAGTGGTTCATTTTATTTACATATCGTCGTTAGCTAATCCTCATGTTAAAAGTTGTCGGAGCGCATATCCAGCTGGTAAATATCAGCAGTCTAGGCTGAGCGAGATAAAAGACAGCGATGCCGTTCTATCACATTAATCATGTGTATTTCTTACTCTCTTGCTCTCTGAGCAAGTGAGCGAGTCTCGGAACCGAACCAAAAACGAAGTCGAGTTTGGACCAGTTGTCACAAATCTGAACGTCCAGGTAATACACGATAATTATATATAACGCGTATATTAAATATGGCTTAAAAAAATAAGGATGAGGAGGAAGCGGCAAAATGACATGATTCGAATGATAGAAGCAGACCTCTCTGGACCCAAAAAAGTATATTAAGGATCGGTATCAACCCTCAGTCCGTCTGTGTATTTCTAGTTTCTGTTTGTGAACTATCTTCGGATCGGATCGGATAACTAAATCATATAGTTGTTGTTGGTCGCAGGCTAAGTTCAGGTATGGAATATTAGAAAATCTTGAGCAAATCCAGCAATCCTAACCGTAGGACATATGTTTATAAGGGTATTTTGTCTTTGACCCTAGAATGATCCATATGTAGATTTTCGTATAGAAGACTCTTTGAACTAGTTCACAAATACGTTCCGCTAGCTCTGCCGGCAGTTAAGAGGGAAGTAGGAGTGGTGTAGGACTTACCAGGCGCAGGCAGCCATACCAAAGTAATAGCGCAATAGGAAGACGCTCGCACAGGCTGCGTTGGAGAGACCATCGACACTCAGCAGCGATTCGTTGGGCGCCTGGGGATCTGTGCCGCAGGCGGTGCCCGTGCGTCCGACAATGAAACGCACCGTCCACCCGATGGTGACCATGTTGTGGCACCAGAGCAGCGGCGACAATAGGCGCGACCATTTGGCGCCGGCATTTCGTCCACGATTATCGCCGCCGAGCAGCACCAGGCAGAGAGTGGCCACACAGGCGAGTCCCAGGCCAGCATACGCCCAGGTGGATACCCAGATCTCGGACAGATGTTTCTCGCTGGGCGTGAACAGTATGTCTGCTTCGCAGAGTGGCGCACAGCGTCCGGAACGATGCAGCTTCACATACAAATGGGATTTGGCCAGCGTCGAGCAGTCCAGCGGCAGTGGTGCGCCCACTTTAAGGCCGGGCAACTGCTGGCCATAAAGCTCATGGTCCTGCATGGTCAGATGCGTTTCGCCCGGCCCCTCCATGCACATGGTCTCGTGATTGTTCTCGCGCGGAAAACGATCGCAGTCTAGCGCCGGCGGCCAGGGAAAGCCGAAACCCTGCAGCACTGGATGGCAGCGTATGCGCACAGATTCGCACAGACTGCGGCAGGGTCCAATCGAATGCACCGGCGCCTTGGGCGTGCACATGGGCACATAGGCGGCGCAGAGGAAAAGCTTTAGCTGCGAGCTGCAATCGTATTCGATGAGCGGCGCAAACGTTTGCAGCGTATACTCCACATCCGTTTGCAGCTCATGTCCGACCAGGTTGGGCATGGAGGTCTCATTGTAGCCAATGCCGCGGCACATCTCGATGCGTATCGGTTCGCATTGACGGAAGATGATTTCGGGCGGGGCGTGGCTGCTGCTGCTGCTGATGATGCCGCTGCCCGTGCTGCTGCCACCGATTGCAGCAGGCGCGAGCAGCAGCAATGTTGCCAGCATCCATTTTGCGTTCATCCTGATTCAAGTTGTTGCTGCTGTTTTTGTGCTCTTGTTGTTCAGTTGCTTTGCATAGTGCCCCCCGCCCTCTTCACTAAGAACTGGTTCCACGCGCTCGCGCTCGCTCGCACTCGTTGTTAATAATGCTATCTCTTTTGTGCAGCTCATGCGTCGCAGCCGCAGCCGCTGCCACCGCCCGCCCGCCTGTCTGGCCCCTGGACTCCCCTTGTCAACTCGTTAACTACCTTGGCGTCGTTCTTGTTATCGTGCCGTCGCCGTCGCCGTCGACGTCGGTGCTGCAAACTAGTTTGGTGTTCTTGTTCTTTCACAATTGGTATGCAGATTATCTTTTGCCCAATTACAATTTTACACTTCTTTCCTGTTGCCCGTTGCTTGTTGTCTTTTGCTGCTGCACAGTTTTGCACTTGTTTATGATTTTTTCATCAATTTTGGGTTTGTTTGTTTACTTAAGGCACAGCACTAGTTAAAAATATCTATATTTATTTGTTTGCAGCTCGTCACATCGTTTGTATTTGGCAAAGTTGATTTTCAACATTAATATTGCCAGCAGAAATCTGTTCTCGAGCTCACTAGTTGAATGTTTACTACTTTGGCTTCTTGCAAACCAAGAAATTAAGACTTGTAAATATTGCGTTGAATCGTTTGGTAGAACATGTAGATGTTCTTATCGATAGAAGACGGCTTATGGTCTGTGGCGGCACGACGATAGCTTTGCTGCTATTGTGTATGTTAACAGTGTTGGTTAGCAGCCAACAGCCGATAACATCCACAATGAGCAAATAGCCTAAATGCCGCAAGTATGCAAAAAGCGGGTAAACGAGAGCCGTTTGTTTTGTGTTTTTATTGAATTTAATAGAATTATTAACTGGTATATATGTAGATAGCAACAAGTAACAGAAATTGCACTTTCATTTTATCAACGCTATACCAAAAACAATTTTTTCTAACGATTCACAACAATATACGATCAAAATTTTTACAATTTTTCTTTAACAATATCGTTATTCTGTACACACCACTACAAGAGGGCAATGCATATGTATTGAAGTTCAACACACAAGCACGCATACTATTTCTCTCTCTCTTTCGTGCGATTTTGTATTTGTCGTAACTCTTCAAGACATATGCTCTCTTGCTTGCTTTATGATTGGCCTGATTGCAGTTATGTCTCCAATTTTTTTGTTTTTGTCCGATATAGGGCTATATAATGCTCGCCATTTTGTTATGTTGTATTGGGAAGCATTTATCCAGCCATATATCGATTGTGTGCAGACATTGTTAACCGCTTTTTGTATATTTATAATATATGTATGTATATATATAATTGTATAGGTAGTTATAGATAATTGTTTTTTTTTAAGATATTACAAATACTTTACATTATTTAATTAGTGCGAGTAACAATTACAATAAAATCGAGAAAACAAGCACAATCTGCTCAAAATATGAAATAGTTTAGGTATTTTGCGTATGTATGTATATATAAATATATGTATATAAGTCAGCATATGTATGTATATGAATATGTATGTAAGTATGCCATGAGGATTGACAACGATTTAACAAAAAGAATATCAGCGATAACAAGGAAAATCTTCGGCCAACCGAAGCATAACGCTGCCTGCATAACTCTCAACAAATTGTGGCACATAAAATGTTTATACTATGTTATATAGGTATGTATATATTGACTATTGTTTGTTCTTTGGTTGGTGAGCCTGGATGAGGGTGTGAAGCAGTGTTGCCAACTGCCGTTCAAAAAACTAGCTGAATCCAATGTTAAAAAAGCTAAAAATAGTTGATTTAGCTTTCTGAGTACCAACTGACAATGAACTGAATTGGCAAATGCTTGTCATTGAGAAAAAGCTAAATCAATTGCTTGCGAGACCACTGAATATAGTCGAATTTAGCTAGAAAATAGCTGAATTGGCAACACTGGTGGTTAGGGTTTTCATATTACGTTTACTCATCGTAGTCGGTAATCATGAGGCCCCGTTTGGTGAAGTTTATCGATGAGACCGTTGAGAGATTTGGTGCCGCATCGATGCCATCGAAGAGGTCACTAGTAGCTGAGCTGTTCAGGGAATTAAGCGTTACATTGAATGACCCGCCAGCGGTATTGAAACGCTCCTGCAGCTCCTGTTGCTGCTTTAGGTTCTCCAATTCATCGCGCAACGCCTGATTGGTCAGACGCAGACTCTCCGCCTCCCGCAGGCAGTCGCGCAAGCTAAATAATATTAATTTCGATATAATTGTTTTTTATATTTTTTTTTTTAATTGAATAAATCTGGACGCGCTATACTTACTGGTCAATCTCGTTCTGCATGCTCTTGATGTAGTCGCAGGCCTTGATTAGTATTTGCGATTTGGAGTCGTTGGGTGGGGTGCGTCCATTATTTTGGCTACTTCTAATGGTCGCCTTGGTGTCCAACGATTCTGCATGGCCAATGGCATTCGCGGTCGGTTTATAGCGATTACCTTCCGTGGGCAGCATCTCTTTCAGCTTAAAGATCCAGCAATTGATTTTATCGCGACGCCGACGCTCCACTTCGTTGTGTGTGGCGCGTCGCTTATCATCTCGTTTTTTATACGCATCCAATTTAACATTGTAGCCAGCACAGAGTGGGGTAGCTGCAGCAGTAGCTGTTGGGGCCGAATGGTTGGCAACAGCTGCGGCTAGAGAGGAACTGCTGCTGCTGCTGGGTGAATCCTTGCTGGCAGCAACAACAATATTGTGTGTGGTCGTTGAGCCACTGCCACTAACGAATAGCACGTTTGTGGACGGCGTGGAAATGGAGTCCGGCTCCAGTTTGATGGAAGCCATTGGTTGCTGTGCATGTTTAAGCAGCATCGATTGATCGTTCGTTTTCGGACCGACACTGGTGGCAATTGTGTGCGTGGTGTCCTTAACTAAATAGATTTCACAACCAGTTGGCAGCTGCAGATTTGTGGGCAACAAGGCATGCAGTGCATCCAGATCTGGCTCCTGCTTAATGCTTTCAATGGCATAAAACTCTTGAGATTCATTTGAGTTGTCATCATCGCCGCATATGGTTAAATAGATTTGAGCACCATTATTCACGTCAACGCCGCCCACCGCAACGCTACCACTGGTTAGAAACAGCCCGTTCGCCGTGGACGTGCCACAAATACTCCCATTTCCATTTCCATTTCCATTTCCGTTGCCATATGCACTGCTCAGCAGCGCGACGTCTGTTGCTGTTGCGGCTGCTGTTGCTGTTGCAGCTGTGGCCAGCTCCAGACGTGGCCGTTTCTTCACATTCATTGCAGCTGTTTGTTGTTGTGGTTGTTGCCGTTTGTTGCATTAACATAAGATGTCATCATCTCACTTTATGTTATCTTTATATCGTTATATGCTGGCACAATGGGTGTCTCCTTTTTTTTTTTTTGTTTTTTTTTGTTGTTGTTCACGTAACTTTTTGTAATTTGAGAGGCGTAGCTGACACTGCTGCTGCTGCTGCTGCTGCTACTGCTACTAACTACCGTTATGGCGGACTGATTCAAAACAACTCGTTGGCAATATGCATTGCATTCGTTTGGCCATTTAGTTAGCAGACAGAATACAAGCACACATTTGTTGTTAAACAACCATAATAATTGTCATTGCAACGATATGTAGCTGTTCTTTTTTTGCGTCTGGCATCCTTATCTGCAGACTTCAGCTGGCAACCCCACCCGCAACAAAGTGAGTCAAGAATAATCGCAAATTAAGATAACGCCGCAAAAGTGTATACAATGCATGTGGTACAAGACTTTTGTTCTGCGCATCTACGTCATGTGTCATTGAGAAGGCTAACTGGGTTTGATAACAATATTAATAAAAGAAAACTAACTCAATTCATTAGCCATTATTTTTTTGATATATACTCTTAACTCCATAATGTGCAAATTCTTATTTTGGTTTGAATATCACTTAAATATTCAGCCTTGACGTCATGCAGCTCTCTTGTAATTGTGTTGGCTTATCGAAAGCTGCGCATGGCATGACCTTCTAAAATCGACCATGCTCATACAACAATCTGCTTCGATATATCGATAGGCAATGTTTTTTTTTTTGCAATACAACAGTGAAACATAAAGAAACCCTCTAATGGAAATTGCATATTAATATTATAATATTATCAATGGCTATCCCATCAGCACGCGAATCACTTACACTTGCAGTAAATAATCGGTTTCTTCCAAACCTCGAGTACTTGCTGCAAGGCTCCATTTTAGACACAGCCGTCGAGCATTTAATGCACAGGTGCGTATTGAAGACCGGCGAAGAAAAGTAGATTATATCAATGTCTTTGACAGATTGAAAGGCCTATGCGATAATGTGGACACCTCACCGGAGACATTTCATGATCTAGAGGTGTGCATGAGCCTGCGTCAACCAAATTCACCACAGCCGCTGCTGCTGCGGGTCCGACGCGCGCTTGGACGGGATGCACCGTTCCAGATGCGATATTTGGGACAGCCCGAGGTGGATATGCGCCGACCCACGCTAGTGCGCAGCTGCATGGACTGTGCCTGTACCAATGGCATTCTCGACTTCCTTTCCGAAATGGGCTTCCGCCTCGAATTCGAGTATATAGCAAAAGGTAAGGTAGCCTGGCCTGGATAACTGGTGCTCATTCATCAGTCCTTCTCTTTTTAGGCTACATGTTTCGCAAGGGTCGCATGAAGATAACCGTCTCGAAGCTTATCAAAATTGTACCCGGCAAGCAGCAGGACATGGCAAATGAGCCCATCTCGCAGAGCTACATTGTCGAATTATCGGTTGTGGCGCCCACTGGTCAGGAGAATGTTGGCGAGGAGATGCGCTTGTTTGCAGAACAACTAAAACCGCTGGTACAGCTGGAAAAGATAGATTACAAACGTCTAGGCAATCTACCGTAAATCTAGCAATAAATTGTAGCATTTTAATTACATATAATTAAGAACAGTTTTTTAAAAAAAATATATATATCTTAGGAATGTTTTTAATACCCCAAATATGATTGATTTTTATTGAGGGCAATGCCAGAAAAACTTTCCAGATGTAAGTATGTTTGAGCAACGGGACCTCGTTAATTAGCTGGGTCCCAAATGCAAACTATTTGCTCAACTTTGAACTTGACATAGTTTCGACATTTAACTGCATATAAACCATATCTTCAAGTTAGTCGAAAAATATTGTTATTCAATTATATGTTGATAAGATTTACAGATTACGAGATTACCATTGGACTACTATATGAAATGGCCACCTGAAAAAAAGAAGCAATTTTAGAGAACCTCATTCAAAAGAAAATAATAAAAGAGAATACTTTTAATGTATTGAGTGCTAAAAACTCAGAAAAACTTAAGACTCATTAAAAATGTGGAATCTTAGTTCCAAGCAATTATAATTTTGGAAATTACTTCAAAGAAACCCCAGTTGTATTGCAGTTAAATTGCATATAGAAGCATCTAGTTTCCTTGGAAATAACTTTAAAATGTGAAAGATTTGACAACAACAATTTAATTAAAGTTCCGAATAGCTTACACATAGAAAAATACGTTCATTACAATCATTTAACAATCGTATGAAAAACCTGACATATTGACGGGAATGCAAACGAAAAACATTATTTACATAGAGATAATGCCAAAAACCAGCTGCTTTTCGGCGACAGATCCTAATCCTTAAAGGCCTCGTTGAGTGCCGCCAAGTTGCGATCGTTGATGTGACCCTGCAGCTCGCTGCGACCCATCAGTGAAATGACCATCCTCAGCGTACTCCAGATGGACTCAGACATCTGATTCTGGCCAAGGGTGTGTGCATTGGGCAGCTCTCTTGCGGCATTCGTGTGCGCCTGCATAGTTAGGGCCGTAATCAGATGCTCGGCGGCCTCCTTGTAGGCCTTCAGGTTCATGCAGCAGACGCCGACATTGTAGCGAACGCGTATGAAACCAGGCTGTAGCTGAAGCGCCTGCTGGTACGCTTCGACCGCCTCCACGGAGCGTGAGCCGTTGGCCAAGCTGGCGCCTAGACGATTCCAAAGTTTGGCATTTTGCGGATCCACATGCACGGCGGAACGATAGCAGTCGACCGCTTTGTCAAATTCGCCAGATAGATTATAGAGGACACCGAGTGCCTCCTGTAAATTGGCGTCCACTTGGGCGGGTTGCATGCGCACCGCCTCCAAATAGACCTGCTGCAAATCGCGCAGCTTGTTGCCGCCAATCAGGGAGGAGGCCAGCGATGTTCCCTCCGATTGCAGCAGGGGATAGGCGGTCAACAAATGCCTATACTGTGGATGCGCCTGTAACCAGTTGGTGAGCATTTTAACCGCATTGCTCTGCAGGCCTTCGTTGGTGTAGCAAACGGCTAGGGCCATGAGCACCTGCCGGTTCTCCGGCTGTAGTTCGAGTGCGCGTTTCAGTGCAGCGATGCCTTGTGGATCCATTTCGTTTTCGGCCTGGGAGACGCCCAGCAGCTGCCAGATTTCGGCACGTTCCGGCTCCCTTTTAGCAGCCACCTCAAAGCAGAGCACTGCGCTGGGTATATCGCCCTTGGTCAAGTACTCCTTGCCCTTTTCGAAGGCGTTGTCCAGTTCGGCCATGGGATTTTGTTCAGCAAACTCGTACTCTTTGTACGCGTCCAGGTTCTCATTGTACTCGGAGAGCCAGGGATGCTCGTTCTCCTCGGCCAGTTTCTGCCATTCGTCCTGCAGGCGCTGCCAGAACTTTTCATTGAAATTTGTGGCCGTCTGTTCGTTGTGCTCTTTGTTGCGCTGAAAGTCGCTAATCCAATCCTCGACAGACTCGCCGGCATTGGCCACCTTTGGCAAATTGTCGGTTATTATCGTCTCCATGCTCTCGTCAAAAAAGGCATCGTGCTGCTGCTGCTGCTGCTGCAGCTGCTGGGGTGCAGCTGCGATGGCCATATATGGCTGTCGCATCATTTGTGGCGGCATGAAGTTTTGACTGGTGATCAACGGCTCATCGAAGAACTCCTGCGAGTGCTGCATATGTTGGTGCTGCGGCGGCAAGTGCACAGCTTTATTGGGCAGCTGTTGCTGCATAAAGTCCTGGCTCCATTGGCCGGCTACCTCGTTTTGCTGCGGTGCTCCATGGATATTGATGCCACGCATCTCTTGCATCAGTGTGTCCATTTGAAAAGATTGCGGTGGGGCAGCCACTTGGCCAAGAAAATCGTTGACTAGCTGCTCATCTGGACGTAAGCTGCGCTCGAATTGCGCCTGGGCAAAACCTTCATCCTTGTGGGCAACATCACGGGTGAACTGACCGCCCAGCTGCATCAACGGATTAACAGCTCCACAGTCGCCTTCCACAAGTGGACGCAACGACATCTTGATACGTAACTGTTACTGGTTTTAATTACTAGAGCAGAAGATTGAGACTGAGGAACTTCTAAGATAAGAATATCGAAACAGAAGTCCAAATGTCCACAATGGGGATGGACGATATATTTGCATTGTCTTAAATATATCGATTGCCCCGACACCTATCGAGCTAGTCAGTGTTTTGAGCTCGTTTTGCCGCCAAACTCAATATTCAAACTTCACAACAAAGAAATCTATATTAAGTGTTACGAGCACACGAACAAGTTATTCAGCTAGGAAACTGATAAATATTTTTGTTATATTGTCAATCAATTGAATATTTTGATGGCATTAAACTTACAACCTGTTAATGTCCAAACGGGAGATGGTTGCCGACCTAATTTTTGATGCATTACAAATATTCTAGATTTATTTTTTCTGAGACAGCTTGTAAGACTTAAGTGTGAGATTAGCCGCAACGTTAGGAAATTGCCCAATATTTGATTTTCCAGCTCCAGCGGGTCTTTTCGCGATTAATCGAACATTTATATCATTTGTTTTTGTGGACAGACTTTAAAAAGCTCGCGTTCATCGTTAGCTTAAACAACTGCGCCATAGCAATTTATCGATAATTGTGCGATCGATGTTGTCATCTGAATGTGCAGAGTCAGCAGTTTTGGCGCCAAAATGTTGCAGTTCAATGCCTGCTGCCAATAACAATAAATAATAACAAGCTTGATCCCGATCTGGTCCGTTGCACCAAACAATGGACTATGATCTATTCCAGTCGGATGACGATGAGGACATTCTCACCGCCTTCTTGCAAGCAACACAACACAAGCCACAGCCAGAATCGCTGGCTCCGTTGGAGCAGTTATTGAACAGCAACGAGCAGTTCGATCATGAGGAGGACGATGCTTTGGATTTGCTGCCCGAGTTCAATTGCACTGGCCGAGATACAATCAAGACACCGGTCGACTTGCCCAGCAGTGGATTTGTACGCAATAGGTACGCGCTGAATGCGCAGGTGCCACGCAGCCGGCTGGACAGACTGTGCTTTGACTTCGAGCCGGATCAGCTGAAAGTGTGCGCAGTCTTGCGCTATCTACACGGCGAGGCTTGGTGAGTAGCCAGTTGCTGACTATCGCTTGTGCATTTATACTCATCCCATTCGTTCAGCAAGAATATACAGAAGTTGTGCGGCGCCGTGGCGGGCCAGCAGCAGCTGCAATCCTGCAAGTCCTCGCTACATGCTGCCAGTAGCTGGTACACGGTACGCCAGCAGGTCACACATTACTATCATCTGCTGCTGCACGACATGGACTTTGAGGAACAGTGCCAGCTGCTATGTCCGGCAGTTATACAGCTGCGCGAGCTGCTCAACAGCTGCCTGGATGCGGCCGCCTGGCGTGTCTTGTACTTTGCCGAGCACGGCAAGGGCAACGAGTGCCAGGCGCCTGCCTACCATCTATACCATGGCGCACTCGAGTGGCGTCTGCTGGACTTGTGCTTGCAGCGCAAGCTTGAAGCAGCTGCGCCCGATGCAGCGGGCCAGTCAAATTATCTGTCACAAGTGGAGCGCACTCTGGATGATCTGGTGTTATGCGCCAGTTATTATCACAAAAGCAAACACAGCGCCGAGCTGCTGCACACTTCGGCTTTTATGTGCCGCTGCACCAAGGAGCTGTGGCTGTTGCTGCACCAGCAAACGGACACGGAGACTGCTTTCTGGCCGCTCTTCCACAGGGCCATGCAGCGCCACAAGGCGCAGCTGCAGCGTAGGTAACATATATACATCAACTGCCGCAGGAATCTCAATTTTCTATTCTGTTTTCAGTGGACGCTGCCGGCGCAGCCGTGGCCTACCATGAGTTTTATGCCTGGCTGCGGCTTAGCCTGGCTCGCTTGGGCGCCTATGATGCAGCCGGAGTCCAGCGCTTACAAGCGGCGCCAGTGTCAGCGGACCAGTTGCAGACGGGCGGCTTACTGCGACAGTTTCTGGCCAGCCAGCCGGACGAGCAGCAGCGACGCGTCTATCTGTGCCTGTTGGCGCCGCTGCAGCTGCATTGGGGCCAACCCGACACGGATGTGCTCTGCCAGCTGTGGGAGTGTCTGCATCGTTCGCTCAACTGTAACTTTAATGCGGGCACGGCGCAGCTAGAGCAACTGCCGCTGATCTGCGCCAGCGGCGCTGCCTATTTGGAACGCTATCGGACGCTGCTGGCCAAGCCGCAGCTGGAGGATCTAAATCTGAGCAGTTTTACGCTGTTCGCACTGCTGCTGGGCAAAACGCTGCAACAACTGCCGGCGGCACTGGGCGGCCGTGGCAATCAGGCACAGAAGCTGCTGGGACGCATCTTTAGCAAGTTCAGTGCTGCCAAGCTGTTGGCGCTGAATGAGTCGGGCATACACCATGTTATTGAGCTGTTCCTCTGCCTGCTGCTCACGTATGGCGAGTTTGGGCAGCTGGCGCCCAAGCTGCGCGAAATGCTGCTCTGCCTGGCGCTGGACAAGCTGCCCGCGGCGCGTCGCCTGCTGGCGGCCAAAGGACATATGGCTATGCTGCTGCTTCATGCGCAACGTCGCCAGCCGCTGGACGATTATGTGGCCAAGCTGCTGGCCCAACTGGCAGCCGTGCGCAACGATACGGATGTGGGCGGCATCTATGCGGCCACGCTGGAGCCCATCTTCCAGCTGGCCGATGATTTTGCACGCGGCGAGCATCTGCTGCTGGCGCCCTGGCTGACCCATTACATGGAGCACAGCGCACAAGCGGCACAGGAGCGCGTCTGGCAAGCATTGCATTTGCTACTTCAGAAACTAAAAGTCCAGATGTCGGCCAGCGTGTGGGAGGCACTGCAGCAGCATGTGCTGCCGCAGCTGCGTGTGCAATATGTCAGCGGCTTCAGCAGCTGGCTGCCCAAGCTGGCCGCCGACTTTGTGGCACTGGACAAGGACAAAAAGATGCTGGAGTGTCTGCTGCTGGGCGCCGAGCCGGCGAATACGGCAGCCAGCGCACAGCTGTTGCTTCATGTGCTGCAGAATGTGGCAGCTGTTGGCCAGCAACCTGCCGGCGTGCTCATCCTGCAAGTGTGGATTAAATCGTTGGTGCTGCTCAATGCACAGCACGAGGCGGTGATTGCGCTGACGCCGCATGTCCTCCAGCTGGAGGAGTTTCGTGCGCTCGGCCTCGACGCCGAATCGCTGGCCGGCCGGGAGCCGCTGTGTGCGTTTTTCGGCGCCTTGGGTCGACGCGCCCAGCAACAGGAGGCCCTGGCCCATGTGCGCATGCAGCTCAGCCACAAGCTGCACGCCTATGTGGCGCACTTTGAGCACTGGCTGTCGCAAGGCCGCCAAGAGCGTCCCGAGCTGGGAGCAAGGTTCTACAACTTTTTGGCCATTGTTATTTATAATTGTGCAACGCTCTCCTATGTGCGCTCCAAGCCCAGCTGCTTCTTTCATCTGGCCATGGTGCGTTTCCTGCTGACCACACAGCTGCAGGCGGGCGTGCCGCCCGAGGGTCGTCTGCCGCAGCTGGTGCACAAGATATTTCCGGTGCTGTTGCAGGGCATTGGCCGGTTGCCATATCGCACGGATGCGTATCTCAGCCGCACGCTGGAGCAGCTTGTGCTGCACTGGACACCGCATTTCGGCTTCTCCAGCAATGTCAAGCTGGTGGCGCGTCCATATGCCACGCTGTTGCAATCGGATGCGGATGGCGAGTTGGCGCAGTTTGTGCTGCAGCAGTTGGCCAGCCAGTTTCTGGGCGTCCAGCGCAGCCAGGCGGGCACGCATGTTGGCCTAATCTTGACGCTGCTGCAGCAGCTTCTCAGCGGCCTGGACGAGTCGATGGAGACAACGCGCGACCAGCTGCCCCGCTCAGCAGAGGCGCAGCTGTTGACGATGCTGCGAGCGGTGCATATGCCGCTGCTTGAGCATGTCATGTTTGTGGGCGAGCTGGAGCCCAGTCGCGTCCAGGTGTTGAGCCTGTATCGCGTGCTCGTTAATCTGCGCCAGTTCCAGCGCTCGACAGCGGCACGCGAGCTCTGCTCCGGCGACATACGCAGCCTGGCCGAGAAGCATTTGGCGCACTGCACCTACTTCTACTTTCAGATGCTCATCAAGCTCGCGGAGCAGGCGCCCCAATTGGTGGCGCCACTCTTTGGCTTTGTGCGCGACCAGGCGCACAGTGTGGAGCTAAAACGCGGCGCTGGCGAGGATGTGGGCATACGCAAGTGCCTGCAGCGTTTGCAGCAGGTGCTCCACACCACCTAGTTTAGTTATTTATATATACATATATTTAAGTCAAGGCTAGTAGCTGCAGATCTCTGCATTGTCCACAAAAATGTAAATCCATATTTATTAGTGCTTATTCTTATGCTTAAGACAATATTTGTACTTTTTTATGTTGTTTTAAATCCATTTTATCGATGAAAATTATTAAACTCAAACTTAAATTAATTACTTTCTTATAGATATTGACTTACATATGTCTTTTGGCTTTTCAAAGGCTTCAATTTATGACACATGAGATATATAAATTATATGTTTTTTAAATCCGCGTAGGCATTTCGAGACGTGTCTCTCCGATTTGGAAACTTTCTGGTGTTGTCTAGATGAATATGATTAAAAATAAGCTGCGCGTTTCATTGACTTTGTAAATTATTTACAAAATTTGTACTTAAGCTAGAGTTTAGCGTAGTCATGGGATATGGCATTAAATGGTGTAGGGTCACTTTCCTTAACATTTTCCAGAAATTTCAACAACGTCCGGGATAATTGGTGTCGCAGAGCACGCGCGTTGTCGCTGGAAATTGTTCGCATTTCCGACAAAAGATAGTCGCAAAATGTCGAATTTGCGTCCGGATTTGAGCTTGCGCCAGCCGCAGTTGGCAAAGCTGCGCCTACAGCTTGCAATGCGGCTGCCGGTGTTGTTGAAGACGCCGATTTACTGGATGACGATCTTGCCGGACTTTCTGAAGCGCCAGTGGGCGAAGGCAATGGGGGGCTTGTCAGGCCTGGCGCACCCGGAGTCGATGGCAATGCACCCAGCGAAGTGCTCGCTGTGGCGGTCAGTAATGGTATCGTTGGTGTGGATGCTGTGTAGCTAGCATTGCCGCGTGTCCGACGTCGCTTGATCGACGCAGCGACAACCCGTGACGGGCGAGTCTGTGTAAAAGATCTCGTTTCAGGGCTAGAGGAGGTTTGGTCTTTACGCTGCAAGAGAATGTTGGCAGAATTAATTGCATGGTTAAGCACAAAAAGCAGATAATTTACCGAAGCCATCGATTGATCCGCGTTATTTTGGTCCAGGAACGACATGAGTTCGAAATAACGCCAGACCACGGTGCTGGTATTGGCCGGGCCCGCGCTTTGCATTTTGCTGAAATTAAGCCTGTAAGTGACGCGAAGCGAGGCCCATTTTGTTTTGGCCTCGTTCACATCGACGTCGTCTATGGCAAGGGCAGCGACAATGCTGTTCCAGCAGTCTGATCTATTCGATTTTTGCTGTAATGCTCCGTCCATCCAGATCGACGGTTGTTTTTTAACAGCTTGGATTAAGCTAATTACCTCGTTCTCTGCCCACTCGTGCTGTATTTTCCTTTTCAAATTTTTCTTTTTGACACGCCGCGACTTCTTAGAAATGATAGGCGCCAAATGATCCTTGTCCCTGTCGCCCATGGCCCCTACATTTCGAAGAGACAATTTGGTAACAGACATTTCCGTCATATTGTCTATGATTATTTAGCAGGAAAACAGTTATCAATCCACTTATTTTTCAATATTAAAGTGAAGATATAAAAATTTCAGAGGTTGCCGCATTTATGAAAGTCTGCAGGATAGGTGGCAACCATCAATTGCGTGTTTGCCAGCACTCTGCATGCGATAATCGATACTAAACTTGACAATCGATATGCGCAAATGCCGCGTTTCCAGGCGGCATGAAAGTTCAATATATGCGCCAATCTCAAAACATAAGCGCTTTTTTTAAAAATTAAGGCATATTAAGCCGGGACCCAATTAATTGAAAGATATAACAGTTTGCTACGTCTACTACAGACTTTCTAGTTAAGAGAAATTTCACATGTAAAAGTCAGCAGATTCACCTGTTAAGTTTAAAGATTGAGTTGAACTTCTAATAACTGGAAGTCTTTTAAAGTAGGTGTACAAATAAAGCGGTAAAATTAAAAAGAGAAACTGTTGATTCTTCAACAGTTTCGGTCCCGCTCTAATCCGAGCTGCAGCACAGTTAGCAAGAGCATTCATTTGAATTTATTTAAGTAGATTTGTTTAAAAAAATACTATTCTTTAAAGGACAACACGGTAATATCATTGCTTGAAGATTGCTTGAACATCGTTGGAGCTGCGTACCAGCCTTTAAAAGGAATACAAAATTAAAAGCAAAAATAAAACCAAAAATACCAATTCAGACTAGAACTAGACAACGTTCTTGGCATCGCGGGGTATACGATTTGTGAGGTATTTGGCTGGCAGGAAGCCGGTGTCGCCCAAATATTTGATGGACACATTGCCGGACGGACTGATTGTCAGCCACGTGATGGACGCATGATTGATGCTGATGCGCAGCCAAGCCTCCGCCGGGAATTGCAATGCACGGCAGACAAAATAGCGTATTACATTGCCATGACCGACAATTAGCGTATAGCTCTCCTTCTCTTGCTCCGGTAAGGCACGGTGGAAATAGCGTCGGAAGGCGGCCTCGATGCGCGCACCGTCCCGGAAAAACTGCTGCAAATTAAGACAAATGGTAATGGTTATACAGTGCGTTTCGCAACTAAACGACGCTTGCACAACATTTCAATCTTTACGGACATCTTGTGATCAGATTTAAACAACAGCTTTTCTAATTAACGCCGAGATTAGATTAAAAATGTGCCAAAGTAGAGAATTTTATTTGGTGCTCCGGTTCAGAGGTTTTGGTTAAAGCTTAGCAAGGTGTCGCATAGTTATGGAACGCACTGTATGTGGTATGCAATATTGTTAACATGATTCCATTAAGCTGGGCTACTCACCGAGGCTTCCGGTTTCCAGTGCCCCACGGGCGGCTGGGGCGGTATTGGTGCGCCCTCACGCAAATACGAACAATTCTTTACCTTGGCCTTGTCGTAGTCGATCTGGCCTAGGATTATTTCCGCCGTTTCCTGGGCACGCACCATATTTGAGGCGATCACCTTGTCCCATTTGATGCCCAGTTCGCGCAAACGTTGGCCCGTATATTTGGCCTGCAGGCGACCACGATCGGTCAGATGGTGCGTATCATCCGACTCACCCACGTCCAGATATTCACCGTGCCGTATTAGTATTATATGGCGTGCACTCTTCGCCACATGTTTCTCCAGATCGCTGTTATAGCGATTCTGCTCCTGCGGCAAGTCGTTCTTTTGCGGCCGCACCAGACTCTTCGGATCGCGAAAATCCCAATTGCTGTCCCACAGCGCACACTCGCTAACCGGCCGGCCGCTGTTCGTCCACGAGTTGTGCACAGCCAGCTGTGGATCGCGCAGCTTTTGGAAATAGTAGGCGGCGAGACCGGCGCCAGTGCCGCACGCAAATGCTGTAAATTTGCGCATTTTGAACGGATTGATGGCCCCTTTGCAAAAAAAAAAAATTATGCGGGGGGTCTGTTGCCAATTAACAAACAGTAAAAAGGCGGCACTCAACAGCTGTGCGCGTGTTGCCAGAGCGTTGCCATACTGTCGGCAGATGGGTGTGCGTGTTGCGGTGTGGCAGCGCCATGGAAATTTTGAATTTAAAAATGTTTATTTATATAGATATTAAACTACTACAACATATTATATAATAACCATGCATTAAGAAGTATGAGTTTTATATAATACTGTGTCTATATGTATTACATTTACTTTATATATTCATATGTTTACGTCCATTATTCAATTATAAATAGTTGCTCTCTCTCTCTCTTTCCTTTTCAGTGTCTTCAGTGCTGTTAACACTAATTATAAGTTAAACTATGCTTTAAACTAGATTACTGCAATTTAAAGCTGCCGCTTTAGTAGTTGCGAGTGCTTTCAAAACCAACTCAAAGTCCTGCTTAGGCTCTTTTTTTTTTTTTTAGACACTTTCGGCAGTTGGCACCTGCTCCGGCAGCTGCTCCACGCTGACTGTGCGCACAAATGTGGCGCTGGCTTCAATAACAATTGTGGGCAATTCATCAACAGGTTGAGTCGGTGCAACAGCCTCAGCTGGGCTGGCATTGTCCTCGGGCGCAACTGGTGTAGCAGCAGCAGCAGCAGCAGCAGCAGCAGCCTCAGATGGAGCGTCTGCATCAGCGGGAGCAGGCACTGCTTCCGTTTGGGATACACTTGCCGGCTTCATCTGCTCCGTTGTAGCTGCTGGTGTTACTTCTGCCGCGTCGGCTGCTTCCACAGGTGGCTGATCAATGACAACTGAAGGCACCCCAGCTGCGACTAACGTTCCAGTAGCTGCTGCTGCTGCTGCTGCGACTGGAGCTCTAGGAGCTGCCTCGCCAGCAGCAGTTGCTGCTGCTGCCGGCTTACCCGCTATGGGTGGCAATGTTGTTAATGCCTCCGGATTGTCTTGTACGGCTGGCGATGGTGACTTGGACTTTGATTTCGTTTTCAATCCTGGTGAAGGTGTGCGCGATTTGGATGCACTGCGCTGCTCCGCCTGCACCTTCAGTTTTTGCTCGTGAGCACTTTTGTCGAGCATCACAGACGTCGACTGGGGCGCTGGACTTGCGCCACGTTTAATCTCCTCAACCTTGGCATTGAGCTCCCGCCGTATTTCAACAATGGGCCTCAACAGAAAGATGGGCACGTCGTCGTCGCGACGCTGATACAGCATCTCGCCCTCGAAGTCCAGAAGCTTGTGTTTGCGCGCGCGCAACAGAATGCCGACAACTTTGTCCGAAATGTAGTTGTAAATCTGCATAGACAAAGATGTTGGCGTCAGTGAAAGTTAACCTCTAAATGAGAGGGGGGGGGGGGAGCGGGGAGGGGGGGGTTTATCAACTTACGTTGAACAACTCGCCAAAGGGTATGACGCGCATGGTTGGCTCATCCTTAACCGTATATCCCTCGGAGTCAATGATCTGGCACAGCTCCAGCATTTCCTTCATCACATGCATATTGGCCTTTTGGCCACGCATCTCTGTCAGGCTGCCGGCCAGCGGCTTGCCATACTGATCCTTGGAGAAAGTTGGCTTCGGCGATGAGGCGCGTCCATCGTGCGAGAATGGATTCAATAACTGCGACTGCTTATGCTGTGTCGCCTGATTGTTGAACATGGCCACCTTCGATGATAGCGGCGATTCCTGCAAGTGCAACAAAGCGAATGGAAACTCTTTAAAAAATAATAATCGCTGTCAGCGGGGAAGCCAAAATGATGCACAAGAAAATTCAAGCTCAAGCCGGCGTTGCCAGAATGTTAACTGCTATAAACTTCGGTCGCGTTGCCAACTGTTGTTGTTATTTCCTTTTTGGCTTGGCGGCACATTTAAAATTTGAATTCAAAATCCTACATGTGGCAAATAATTTAATTAATTAGCTGTAATTAAATAACAGCAGTTTTACATGTTCTTTAATTTTTCATTGCATCAGCAATGTACATTACATACTATAGTGTATAGTACGTAAGGAATGCGCAAATGTCGGCCCATAAATAAAAACAAACTTTGATGAAAAATTTTCAAAATAAATATCAAATAAAGCATATTTACACTTCCTCAAGCATACACAACACAAAAAAAAATTTAATAAAACCAAATGGAAAATAAAAATAAAAGCTAAGAACGGCCTTCGTGGCCAATTTTCGCGAACGTATTCTGTTTGTTTAAAACATATATTTTGAAAAACTAACAAACTATATATATATATATAGATGTGTGTGTAAATATGTTTTTATGTTCTCTTTTGAATTATGTGCCTTTAATTTAGCTAAGTTATTGTATAAATCTGTTGGCTATAAGTCTATAGCCGGATGAGCTGTTGCCACACACATATGTGCATAGTATTTACATATGTATACTTTGGCCAGCTCTTGCTTTATTTAGACAGCATTTGAAATAATGCGAATTTCGGTTGGCCAAAGAGAAACAAAACAAATTATATAAGTAAATAAACAAATAGACGACAAATAACCAAATGGCAACCAGTCAAATGACGTTATCAACGGCGACGTTGCGTGTCATTTTGATCAATATCCAAAATTTCGTCAATCGATTCGGCTGCCAGCTCAGTTGTTTCATGAATTTCATTCATATATTCAATATAAATAAATAAATAAATGAAATGCGCAGCGCCAGGCGATGAATGAAAATGTTAAGCACAAGAATTTTGGCAATAAACCCGAAAGTTATATATACTCTATACTCTATACTCTATACTCTATACTCTATACTCTATTAACATAGGCGTATCTCCGCGCAACCTTTCTGCATTCGCATGCCAGTCAATTCGCACAGGTGAAAGTCTTTGATGTGAAAATGTTAAAACAAAAAGAAAAACTGCATACAAATTTCAATTGAAATGAAAATTGCAGTTTTCATCATGCTGGGAAATATAATATTCATCAAATCTAAAAGCTGCACCCGAACAAAGGTAATATGTAATGCAATTTATATGTGTACATTAACGCGTATAACGTATATTTTATGGCTGCATTTGACTAACTCAAGTTTATGGCAAGCCAATGAACCGAACCGGTTCAAATGAGCTGGCGCGCAAAATAACGGCTAACAAATTTGACCCAAAAGCTGGGCAAGTGTTTGCGTAGATTGCTCATTATGTGTGTGTGTGTGTGTGTGTGTGTGTATTTGCGCTAACATTTGTGTATATAGTATCTATAACTGATTCGATTTGTCGCTGTCGGCGCCGCTGTCACTCAGCAAAAGTCGTCGCATTTAATATACTATACATAAAATACACACGGCCGGACGGACTACGTATATATATATATATCTCATATATATATATATATATATATATATATATATATAAGAAGGCTACATAACATTGCTATTTCAGCGCAAACGATGGTCATTGCCAAGAATTTTTCCGTGTTTTGATCTTTTGCACAGTGCGACAAAAAATTTGTTTCTTTTGTCAGCCACACAAACACACACACACACACACACACACACATAAATAGACCAGGCATATGTATGTGTGAATATATATATATCTTAGTATATATATCTGCTATTTTGGCAATTCATTTGGCGACAAATTAACACAAAAAGCACATAACAACTGAAAACTCTTATTATACACTTGCAGAGGGTATTATAATTTTGTCTTGATTCCTACAAAACCAAATCTGTTTTTCATATCTTATCAACTACTATATCATCTATATATCTATAGGAAAAATCGGTTGAAATTAATTGTATTTTGTGGGCAAACTTTTATGTTATGTTACGAGCTTTTAGAGTATTTCATCTTCGGCGTGCGCTTGCTTCATTTTGGTTGCTGTTTTCGCGTTTTCATTTGCAAATATCTTGAAATTTATCATATTTTTTTTTGAATGATTTTTAATCGCGCTGGCGTTTTTTTTTTTTTTTGACTTTGGAACATCGAGCAACAATTTCTCGCACATGTTTTTCATATACAAATGAATATACAAATTTTGTGCGACATTTTTTGTTTCTACGCTTGTTATTGTTGCCGCTGGTTTTTGTGGTTAATTATTGTGATTTTTCATTTTCTTAATTTTTTTTTTTTTGCTTTTTTTTTGCGCATAAATAATGTTCAGGCATTTGTCGCACGAGATATTTGCCATATAATAATAATAATAATGGGGAATTATAAAAATAACTGCAGAATTTCTCTTTTTTCCTAAATATTGTATATTTTCTTTTTTTATTTTCCTTTGGCTTAGTCTGTGCGCCAAATTCCACAAATGCCTTTTATTTTTGGGGTCTTGTCTAATTAGCTATAATTTTTTTTTTTTTTTGTGGTGAAGTTGAGTTTTGTGAGTTTGGTTTAAATATTTCTACCTGTTCTTAATGTGAGCAGGGCACTCACGAGCTGCTCTAGGGCTTTAATTAAATGTATTTTGGGGGCGTGGCAAATATCCTTTTCAACTTTCGAACAATCTCTGTCAACACATTTGCTGAGGCTGCAAGCTCGAAGCTGTTATTGGACTACGATCGAGTATTATGTATGCAGTCGGTGGTACACAGTTCTTAAGTTAATTAATTATTTAATGTTTTGCGAAAGCTGGAGGCTGTTACTTACCACTACAAAGCGCAGGGCGCCCAACTCATGCGATACATCGGCCATTTTGTTATTGGGATTTGGTTGTTGCAGTTTTGCAGTTGTAAAAGTAACTTAGAAAAGCGTTCGCTGGAATTGACGATGGGCCCCAGAAAGACTCACGTGTCACAGTTGGTCTCGATTTGTTGAAGCTCGGGCTGGTTTATTGCCACCGTCGTCTTTGGGGTACTGTAAAGGTAAATGTAAATAAAGGCCAATTAAAGTTTGCGAAACGTTAGCAAAAAACTCAAAAACGACAACAAACAACTAAACGGAAAAGAAACGCTACACGAAAGACAACCACAACAACAACAATAATAATAATAACAATGAAAATTTGTTTCGTTTGAGCGCCCATTGTGTTTTGCCCTGGCATTGCTACACAATGTTGTTGTTTTTTTTTCGCTTTTTTTTTAGCATTTCTTTTGTGACCCACAGTCAGACCCAAAAAAAAAGTAGATTGAAAAAAAAACAGTTGAGAAATAAAAACAGAGCGACCCCAAAAGAAAGAAGCAAAACAAAGTCAAATTACGCGAAGCAAAAGAAGCAACAGCCATAGAAATGAAAAAAAAAAAAATTAATGCGCACCAACAAACACACGACCCCACACACACACACACGCACACACACACACGCACACACACACATACAAAGGCACACAGAACAGAGCGATGCCACCTTGCCTGAACTATTAACTCTGCACAGGCACGCATGCGCAGGCCCTAGCTAAACTAGAAAATTTCGTTTTGCTGCTGCCGCTGCGGCTGCGGCTCATTTGCCGTTTTTTCATTTTTTTTTTTATTTCCCACTAGAAGTTACACTTGCCCCTGGGCCTGTTTATCGTTTCCCATGCCCATGCCCATTCCACCACAGCCAGTGGCGCTTGCTTGCCGTTGGTAACAGCGTATCAGGTGAAGTTAAATTTTGCTTAGCGCTTATCGATGACCGACAAATTTCGATAAATTTGCACAGCTTATTGTGTGCCCGTTGACAGTTGGCAGCACAAAATGGCCGCCGCTGCAGCAACAGGATACGCAATACGTAAATGGCGGCAACTCACATGGACACTGCACTCACTTTTTAACAGATTTATCTGTTGCTGTTGTTGTTTGTTTATAGTATGCTCCGCTTGTTCGGTTTGTTTTATGGAATTCCTTTTGGTTTTACACTACGTATCTCACTGCAATGCAAATGCACTTGGACTTGGGTATATGTATGTATTTATATTTTATACAAAACCTATATACATATATATATTTATATATATATATTTAAAAAAAAACCGCAATAACTGTAGAACAGCTGAGAAATATTTGTTTGTATTTTATAAAAAAAATTCTTTTTGAGTTTCTGTGTTCCTGTGCGTGTACACCGTTTGGTTGCTGGGACCAAAAGTGAGCGCTGAAAGCGAGCGCGCTTTCTTTTTATAGCTGCGCCGGGCGCTATACAGACAAGACACACACACACACACACACAGGCACATACACACACATACACACACAGGCACACACGCGCGCATAGAGCGACTCTCACAGTGGCACGAGCGGCATGTAAAAAGCACAACGAAAAAAGTTTCCACAGCTGCTCTCAACATTTTCTTTTAATTTTAGACAGTTTTTTCTGGCTGCGCTCAACACAATTGTGCCTGCAATGATAACGCACATCATATCAGTAGTTAGGGAGAAACCTTTTGGAACAATAAATAAATTTTGTTTCTTTTTTTTTGTTTAACTCTTTTCCATTTACAAATGTTTTGGCAATAGAAGTTTTGAATAATACTTTGTTTTTGCTAGTTTTTTAAACTATTTTCAGAGGCATAACTTTTGTTTTGAATAGATTGTTCCAGAGTTTTCCATGGTAAATAAATTACTTAAAAAAATTGAAGTTTTTCCAAGCATTTTTTCATATATCATAGAAAAATGAAAAACTACGCTGAGGGGTAAGAATTCGCATTTAAAAGCTAAAAGACTTAAAGATACAAGATTTAAAAGATATTGTTTCAGGAAAAGTTTTTTATCTATCTTTGGGAATTGCTGTTATCATCAGCTTCAGACTTTGCTGTGTCTAATAGGCTGCTTTCATTAGATATTCAGGAAACTTTCAAAAAGGGAAAAAGCTCTCTTAAGTTTTTTACATATTCCTTTGTGTACCATGTTCTGCAACGTTTTGCTGGCTGCTTGCTAGCAAGTAACAGTAAATCAGGCAATAACAGCTGTTCGCTGCTCAAAATTATGGGACATAAAACGTTTATTTTTTTTTATAGGGCTCTTCAGGGTATAAATACTAATTAACGGCCTCTTATGGTCATTTGGTTTATAAAAAAAAAGCGAAAAACACCTGCCACTTGACTCGTAGAAGAAATGTGGAAAATTCAAGAAAGAAAAAAATGCAATTTTTTATGACTTGTTTCGCTCAATGCATTGTGAATAGCATTCGACGCCAACAAGAACGGCGCTCGCGATGCGCTTCGCTGCGCCGCCCGGGGTTAAGGTTGGAGCTTGGGCTATGGACACAACCGCAATCCCATCAGAATTGGTAATCAGAATGGCAACTAGAAGCGGATCAGGTCGTGTGCCACGTTCTGTGTGTCGGGTCGGGTCGCAGTTGCCAGAATGCCAGAGTACAGAATGCACATATCTAAATGCCGCGCCTGTTGTTAAGCGCACAAAACACCGAAGAGTGTCCCACTAGTTCGGAGTGCCGGACTGACAGATACCCTAGACGCAGCGCCAAGCCAAATAAACATATGCACTCGAGCTGCTTCTTCTTACCCGCACGCTAAGCGAATGCCTTCACGATTAACGTCGGAACTTATGGTCCGATTTACTCTAAAAACTCTACAATTTTCGTTTTTGGCGGGAATGGGAGAGATTTCCAAGAGAAGATTGTAATCTACACTTAAACTTTATGCTTAAGGCAGTTTGACTAAAAATCGATATTTATCGATTTGATGAAAATGGAAGAAGAGAACATTTATGAATCCTGTCTGCGCATGGCATCGCAGACTATATATATTTCTCTTCGAGATCGACGCGTTCGCACTGATAGGACACACAGACGGGACAGACGGGCAAGGTTAAGATCGATTCACGGCTCCTTCTGTCTGTTGCATACACTTGCTCAGAAATCATGCTACACTTTTTAAAGCCTTTTGCAATGCTCTGTGGCGAATTTGTGGTCCCATTGCAGTTGGGAAAAACCGGAAGTGAGCGCCCGCGCAGCTGCACCACCGCCGCCCCCCCCCTGCTCGTGCCAGCGTCTAGCCAAAGCGAAGACAATCAAAAATAGATTGTGTCATCTAACGGGCTAGTGATCATCGGACGGACTCCGTCAGTGCAATATGATGCGAACCGGGGCATACATATATATATATATATATATATGTATATAGGTATATGGTATGGCATGGCATGAATGGCAATTGGATGTACATAAGCCAAAATCTTGGATGCTAGTCAAAAATGCCAGCTGTCTATTTGAGAATGGAACGCAGCCCCGTCGCTGCGACGACGACGACGACGACGACGACGACGGCGGCGATTCGAATCCTGTCAAGAAATGCGTTCAGGGCGCGTGCCCAGCTGCCTTGGCTTGTCAAAGCGTCTGAGCACAGCCTGTCTATGCGAATATATGTATATATATATGCATATATACATACGTCTAGCTGAGCTGATTTTGTAAATTGAAACAAATTCGAATTGCATTGTTGTTAGCCGCCTTCTATTTGGCTGACAGCCACAAGTGCATGGCGATGTTGGGCAATTGCTCATTACGCTCGTGTATATATAACCGTATGGTATATGGTCAGGGGCAGCTAAACGTGTCTATATCGTATAGTATACCAACCCCTATGGCTCTACTATACCAGCACACACACACACACACACACACACACACACACACACAGAGACTGAGCCACACGCACACACAAATGAAATCAAGTCATGAATGAAAATGCGTTCGCCTCAGCGATTTCCTGTTGCATTTTGCATTTAACAATTTTTGCATATTCCTCTACTTCTTCTTCTTCTTCTTCTTCTTCTTAATTTGTTGTGTGCCACAAATTGCTTAGCATAAATTATTTGATATATGTTTGTATGTATGTATCTGCGGGCAATTCTTACTTTGTGCATCGCCCCAATATTTGGCATACGTCCCATTCAATTCAATATTTAATTCGTATATCGTACAACAAATCAGTTTAGCAAAGTAATATATAATTACAAGCATAACTGAAATTTGCAATTTGTCTTAATATGGTAATACATAACTGCATATCTGTTTCTATTTTCTAGAAAATTGCGCAAATTGAATTTCATATGCTTTGCCTTTGTCTGTTTTATTTTGGGCTCAATTATTATGCCGCTGAAAATGTTGTACAGCTAATGGGAATCACCCAGAAGAGCATCGAGTATTTTTTTGGTTTTTCTCTTTTATTATATTGCATTATTTCCGAGTCGTTTTTCTGCATAATAAACATAACTTGCAAAGAAATGAAAGGCCATTGTTGTTTAACGTTTACGAATGTCCTTCAAAGCAAAGTGACAAAAATAGAAATAGAAACAAGATTGATATCAGCAAGAGATGTAATAAGAACTAAATTTGTTTGCAATTCTCAGTGGCCAGTTGAACGTTTAAGAATGTCGCACATAAGGGAATTGACAAGAAATGCCGCTCGAAAGAGAGGGGGACAAACAGATTCAACTGTTGCTAAGGCAATTTTCAAACTGTTTACATTATTAACTGCAGAAGGAATATGCACAGCTTAGTTTGTTAAAAACGTTGCAGGCTTTAAAACATTTAAGAAACACATACAAAAACAAGTTGCAAATAGCACAAATTTAGCTTAAGAGCTTTTAATGCTTATTAAATTTCTTTTGAAATATTTGTTGTAAGTCATATGAATGTAAGAGCATAAGAAAATGAGTAAACAAAGCGGCGCGGACAGTAAAACGTTTACGAATGCAGCACAAAAGCAAATTGAAAGCAATTAATGCGCCCGAGAGGCTGATTGTAAGTGGGAGACGCTTTTTACTTGTTCTATTTCTTACAAAACTTCTTGGGGGCATGTAACGCTAAGAAGCAGACAAATTCGAATCCAAAAAAATTGACCAACATACGCCTATTTGTTGCCCATAAGTCGGAAATATGTTTGAACGTGGACTCAAATAAGTTCAGATTTGACAAAATTCTTTGCTGTTTTCCTATAGCTTGACCCAACTGGGCATATACAAGATTTACTTTGCTGCTTGCAAGAAAACTCGCATGCACAGCGCTCTTCTATAGCATATAGCTGCTGATCGGATCGTCCAAGCTGTTCTATATGCCTCATATATCTGCAAAGCGCCTAGAAGGCGGTCTACCTATAACTGCAAGAGTATTTCATTGTCGGCTTGCACAATATTTTACTTGCTTTCTCATACTTGTTGCCTGACATCTTGTGCTAAGAACTGAACTTTAAGGCCATAATTGTATTTAGCTGCACAGATTATTATCTAAATATATATATATACGTATATATACGTCATACGGGATATGTGGATGCGCTGAGCACACAAACCAGCCTGGGCCCACAAATAATACACGGCACAAACGAGTATGACACATGCGGACACAATTGTTTCAAAATAGCAGCCGAACGGGAGGTGGGAGGGGGGAGGGGGGGGGGGGGAGCGTGTTGCAAATGAGTCATCAGCATTCGGCATGGCATAAAGTTCAAATTGTTCAAATGGGCTCGATGCCCGATTTGGGCATGGAAATGCATTTGATTTGAAATGCGCGTCAGACGCGGCGTATGCGCAATGCAACAAAATTGCGCATACGCAGCTTGGTCTGAATCATAACGTCTATTTCGAATATTCGATTATTATTATTTCAATAATTGGCATTATGGCGCAGGATTTTGCGTTTTGTTTTTGATGGCCCAATGCCTAGATCTATATATAAAATGCGTGCGTGTGTGTGTGCGAGTGTGTGAGTGTGTGTGAGTGTGTGTGAGTGTGTGTGAGTGTGTGTGAGTGTGACTGTGTGGCAAGTGCTGAAAGCACTCGCCAAATGACGCAAAATGTGCTGCGCCAAAGCGAAATTGTTATTATTATTTAATAATAATTATTGTTGTGCCCTCGAAGAGGGCGTATTATAATTTGCTCAAAGCATGTGCACTGCATAGAAGCAGACATAGGTCATATATATTCCTGATCAATAGCTCTTCTTGGTCTTCCTGTTGCAGGCAGGCATCATCCTGTGGGAATCGGCCGAAACGAATTACTATATCTATATATCTATATAGCTGCCACGACTACACAGACTTCTTTTACAGATATCTTGAGCAAACTTGGGCATCTTCGAGCTTCATCATATGAGCTATATTTTATCTACATCGGACAACTATAACATCTAACTCTATGGGCAAAATCGATGGGAAAATATCTGAAATAAGCCCAGAAATTGCTAATATTCTCACATACCTGCACAATTCTGTTAAACAAGGGTATTCAAGCAGCGGCGTGACGTATATAGTCGCTCTCTCTCTTGTAATTTCGTGTACCTATTGTAAACGGGTAAATGGGGTATATTGGGTTTGTGCAAATGCATGTAACAGGCAGTCAGGAAGGATACACGCATATATATATATATATATATATATATATATATATATATATATATATATATATATATATATATATATACATACTGTCTACCTGTTATATATATATAATTAAAGATACCTTGAACAATTTGCACTCCTGTTTTTGTTTTTTGTGCATCGATCTCTAGTTATATATGTATGTATGTTAAATCTTCCTTAATTTGCCGCTTTTACATGAAATTGAAGAAACAGTTTTTCGATATTCCGTTTTCAGTTTTCAGCATATCTCAGAGCTACTTTATATACATATCTTTACTATCTATATCTATCTTTCTTTACTTTATATATATCGTTCTGTCTATAAATCCCGCTTTCTTTCCAAAATTGTTAAATAAAGAATTTAATTAACATTTGTATGCCACATTTATGCACGATGGATGCATGATCGGACTCCAAACGCCGAAGTTAATCGTGAACGCATTTAAAGAAGAAGCACAGCTTGTGACGCGTGTGTGTGTGTGTGTGTGTGTGTTTGTGTGTTGTGTACATGTGTTTAGATGGGAAGCTGGAATGATTGTAACGGCAGCTTGACGCTGTGCTCAGGGTATCTGTTAGTCGGCTACTCCCGAATAGAGCACTTGTTGTATTTTTTCCTGTTTTTCACTTTTCACTTATTATTATGGATTCATCTAGTTGATCAAAATGCTTGCATTGAGCACTCCATGTGGCACGTTTTGGCCCTGATGGCCCATTGGCCATGTGCAAAGCCAATGGCCAACACACGACTCTAGGAAATTGTGGCTCTCCGTCGTCCCGTGCCGCACGCTCCGCTCCTGCCCACTGTTGCTGCATGCCTGATCTACGGCAAATACAATCGATTGAGTTCAAAAATTCCATGCCGCATTGAACTCTGTGGCCTGTGGCGAGCGCACGGAAAAATTACAAAAAAATACAACAAAAAAAAGAAAGAATTGCAAAGATATCAAAACAGAAATTCAAAAGGAAAACACACACAAAATGTACAAAATTGGAAATGCCAATGAAATTCCAATGCGCGCACACAAACACAAACACACACACACGTAGACGATCTATATTTATATATATGCATATATACATCTAGAGGCTATACATATCCGACAGTGAGAAATCGGCAACTCTTGTAAGACATGTGTAAATATTTACGTTTCAATTGTGGCCGGGGGCGGCAAAATGACGTCGACGTCGACGACCGACGCAAGAATTTTGGAATTTGGCATGCTTGAAGGACGCCTACTAGCTATACCCTGTACTCATTGAAAATGCGTGCGACAAAAAAAGCAGGGTATTATGATTTTGGGCAAATATAGGTAACTGCATAGCGCATAACAAGTTTTGCTTTTCAAATCAAAATCGACTGCTACAAAATCGATTAATTATCGATTTTCAGATTCGATTTATTGAGCATATCATATAGGCTTATAGGAGCTAGAATCATCGAGCTTGAAATTTGGGTCTCGTAAATTCCACACAGATCCAGAATATTTCAAATTTTGGAGACAATCTTCCAGCCCCCACTCCCCTTTCCCCCATATATACAAGAATGTTATGTTACATACACAAAATTGTATGGCATTTCGCGGGCCGGAAATTTGCATAACGATCGGACTATAAACACCGAGGTCAACCAAGAATGGAGCGCAATGCAGAGCTGGATACAGGGTATCTCCAGATCAAGTACTCACCACCGCTCGCTGCTTTAAGGCATTGGTTGTTGTGTACGTAACGATCCAAATCGTGTGGGCCGCATACGGTTTTTTTTTTTTTGGATTCGAATGATTCAGCTGGCGCCCGATGTGAATGCATTTCGCATTCAGAATTCGCTTGATCGCGCCCAGATCCACTTGAGTAAGTCACAAGTCCTGAATTGTTCTGTTCCAGCATCAGAAACCATCTCATTGTTATTTAGTTCATAAAAACAAGACAAGATTTTCGTCGGGTCATTGAATCTCAATGTTGAGATTAAGAGATGTACTTAGTATTGACATTTTAAATGGCAATGCGTCCGTTTTGATTTCCACATCAGTCGGGTTGTTTGGGTCGTATATGGACATTTGTTTCGCTCAGTGTATGTTTAGGCAACATGAATGGGTCAACAACAACGAGATGTTAGGATGGCTGTGCACTAAAACAATATCGAATATTTATAATTATGTATATTTATTCATATTTACGTTCGCCCTCTCCATCAGCTCTCTTGCTCATTCCTTTTGCAGGCGTTGCCAGCTGGACCAAAATGGCTGACGCGCTAGTGACGTCACAAAGCATGGAAAAGTGTAAACACCTAAACACCCACTCGTCCATTCCCCACCCCACAGCGTTGCCAGCCCGGACGTGGCGTCATAGTGGCCACATTTCTGTAGCTATTTTTAGTCGAATGTTCTAAATTTGGACTCGCCATGTGTCAGATGATGCGAATAACAAAAAAGATAACAGAACAAGAAAAAAACTTGAACTTGACATGGCCCAGATAACGCATAACCTTCTAGCGGCTGCTGCAGATAAGGAGAACTTTGGCCAACAATTAAATGCACTCACTCAGTCGCAAATTGTCTCTGCTCCAAGGCGAAATGCTGTTCTGCCTGCCACTGGTCATCGCCGCCGTGTGCATCGTTCTGGCGCTGGCCACGCTCAGCTGGCTGCCATTGCGGCCGTGGCTGCGCCGGCGCCGTCGAGCCCACGAACTGGCCGCACTGCTGCCAGGACCGCGGACGCTGCCGTTGATCGGCAATTTCCATATGTTTCTCGGCTTGGAGCCGTCTCAGGTGCCCCAGCTGATTGCCGAACTGGCGGACAAATATGGCGGCACCTTCAAGCTCAAAATGGGCAACAATTTCAGCGTTATGATGTTCGAGCCGCGCGACGTCGAGACGGTGCTAGGCAGCACCCAGCTGCTGGACAAGGCCATTGAGTACAATTTCCTAAGGGGCTGGCTCAACGAGGGCCTCCTGGTCAGTCGTGGCCGCAAGTGGCACAAGCGGCGCAAAATCATAACGCCCGCCTTCCACTTTCGCATACTGGATCAATATGTCGAGATCTTTGATAGGCAGACGCGTCTGCTTGTAAAGCAATTGGCCCAGGCTCGCGGCGATGGCGGCAATTCGGTCGAGCTGGGACATGCTGCGCATCTGTGCGCCCTGGATGTCATCTGTGGTGAGTATGAAATGCTGGTGATTTCTAAAGGATCCATCCTACCATTTCTTGTTATGGTTGAAGAGAGTGTGTTGCAGGCAAAAGGAAGCATCTCCCACTCCATAATGTACTGAGTCCATCTAGTTATGTCTATCTGGCTGCCGCTCTCTTGGAGTTATTGAAATATAACTAATTGACCGCGACAACAGACCCACTATCGATAATATGGGTACGCAGAGCTTGTTAACTCGTCACCGTCCAGCGATTGGGCAAAGTGCAGCCGGGCGGGCAGCTCGTAAAGATGCTCTCACAGCGATTAGATAGCCGGGGACTCGAGCAGTCACTAAGTGTGTCCGTGCCGATGCCAGTTTGTGGATAAGCAGCGATTAGATTTGTGTCCATAAATGCTGCTAATGTTGGCGCTGACCAAAATAGCAGCATATGGACAAGGGGTTTGGACTAGATACAGCTAATAATCGTTCTTTTGGGCTTAGTCTACAATTGCGTTTCGCGAGCTGCAGTGAAATGTTTCTGGCACTGGGTCTCCTTTTGGCCAGCGCCCTCTTTGTGGGCTTGCTCATCTACCAGCTGAAGTTCAAGCATCTCATCGAGGTGACTCGCGATTTGGCCAGCCCGCCTACGTGGCCGCTGTTGGGTCATGGCCATCATTTTATTGGCAAGGCGCCGCATGAGTTGATTCAAACAGTTGTCGATTTCATGAGGCTCTATGCCAAGGATGAGACGCTCAAAGTGTGGCTGGGGCCAGAGCTGAACATGCTGATGGGCAATCCCAAAGATGTGGAGGTCGTGCTGGGCACACTTCGCTTTAATGACAAGGCCGGCGAGTACAAGGCCCTGGAGCCGTGGCTCAAGGAGGGTCTGCTCGTCAGTCGCGGCCGCAAATGGCACAAGCGCCGCAAGATCATAACGCCCGCCTTCCATTTCAAGATTCTCGAACAGTTTGTCGATGTTTTTGAGCGCGGCTCGCGTGTGCTTTTGCACAACTTGGATACGGAACGCCAGCGGCAGGGCCAGACGGGTTTCAATCTATACGATTGGATCAATCTCTGCACCATGGACACTATTTGTGGTACGTAAACGGCACCAAAGGGCTCCCAGCTAAGGCGACCATCAGAGCTAGACTGTGCAAATTCTGAACGTAACTCCTTCTATGGCTCGTTGCAAATTATCGATAAATTGTCCCGTTGCCATGAAAGCGATAGAAATAGATATCGAAATACGAAATACTGTTATTTTAAGCTTCGAGATAGCTTATGAAAGTTAATTGAACTTTCTCGATACCTTCCCCCATGTATAGTCATGGGCTTTGCCATTTACACACATGCCATATTTATGCATTGAACATAATAGACGAAGATTAGTCCGAACTTAGTCACAAACGTACTTCCTATAGTGAGGCTAAGGGAAGAAGCTCGGTGTCATTATAATTTGATACCCCCTCCTATCCAATTTAAAGCAAGTAATACATACCTTTGATCTTTAATCTTGATCTCTTAATCTTCTGAAAAATCTTCCAATTTTCCGCCCAGAAACCGCCATGGGCGTCTCCATTAATGCACAAACGAACGTGGACTCGGAGTATGTGCGTGCGGTGAAGACCATTTCGATGGTGCTCCACAAGCGCATGTTCAACATATTCTATCGGTTCGAGCTGACCTACATGCTGACGCCGCTGGCTCTGGCCGAGCGCCGAGCGTTGAATGTGCTGCACAACTTTACGGAGAAGATCATTGTGCAGCGGCGCGAGGAGCTGCTGCGTGCGAGCAATGCCGGCGAGCGGAGTGCACAGAGTCCGGACGATGCGGACGTGGGTGCGAAGCGTAAGATGGCCTTTCTGGACATATTGCTGCAGTCGAGCATTGATGACAAGCCGCTGACCAATATGGACATACGCGAGGAGGTGGACACCTTTATGTTCGAGGGCCATGATACCACCTCCTCGGCCATTATTTTCTTCTTCTACAACATTGCCATGTATCCGGAATGCCAGCGCAAGTGCGTTGATGAGATCATCTCTGTGCTGGGCAGGGATAAGGAGACGCCCGTCACTTACGATCTGCTGAATAAGCTACACTATGTAGATCTGTGCATCAAGGAGACACTGCGCATGTATCCTTCGGTGCCACTGCTGGGACGCAAGGTGCTCGAGGAGTGCGAAATAAGTGAGCTTTGGCATATGCACAACCAATCCTTCAACACACACTCATTCTTTCCTTCTCCAAAACAGATGGCAAAATCATTCCAGCCGGCACCAACATTGGCATTTCCCCTTTATATTTGGGCCGGCGCGAGGAGCTCTTTAGCGAACCGGACATGTTCATACCGGAGCGTTTCGATGTTGTTACCAGCGCCGAGAAGCTCAATCCCTATGCCTATATACCCTTCTCGGCGGGGCCGCGCAATTGCATTGGCCAAAAGTTTGCCACACTGGAGATCAAGGCCATTGTGGCGAATGTGTTGCGGCACTTTGAAATTGAATTTGTGGGCAATACCGCAGAGCCGCCAGTGCTCATTGCTGAGCTGATCCTGCGCACCAAGGATCCACTCATGTTCAAGCTAAGGGAGCGCACTCTTTAATTGCATTTCTATATAAGACGCTCTCTCGCTTTAGTTTGTTTTTTTTTCCGTTATGATATTGCAATAGAGATGTGTGTGTATATAATAAATACTGCAAACTATCGATTATTGATTAACTATCGTTAAGTGTTTATATTTAATATACTGATCGCGAAATATTTCAAATCGGGTTCAAAGTGGTTGAATAAAAAAAAAAAGAAGGAATTATTAAACGCCATTGAAGAAGACATTTGACAAAAAAAAGGACTGGACAAGAATATTAATTGATAAATCAGTTTGAACCGTACACCGATAGAGCGAGGTAGAATATGAGCTACATATATTAAATTCAGTTGGTCGCAAGAAATATTTTGGTTGCATCAAAATATAAAGTTTTTATTCCTCACAAGACAGAAAGAGGGGAATTGACCCTAAGTGTTTGACATTAAAGCTAAATCAAAATACATAATGAAGCTAGTTTTGCCGCCCCATTTGTTTCAAAAAGTCTCGCATTCTTTTAGAATCGTTAGCAATGAGGAACTAAAACAAAAAATTTTTGAAACCCATTTTCAAATTGGCGAAAGCGAAGAAAATTAACAAAAATATATGGAGCGCTATCTGCGAATCGATAATAATGTCAACAAATCATTCCGACTCCGAGGGATCATCCTTGGTGACCTGATCATGAATGGCATAACAAAGTGTCTCCAGAAATGCTGGATCCATTTCGCGAATAATACTAAGTGCCGAACTAAGCAAATTTGAATTGCGGATCACGCGGCGCTGATCACTTTGCGGGCCGTTGCTCGAATTGGATCTAGCACTGGAAAGTGCTGCCATGCGCATATAGGGAGCCTGTTGGCGTGCAACGGCATCGATTGCGTCCTTGCGCAGCTGGGCAACTACTGTGGCAGCAGCTGCTGCGGCAGCGGCTGTGGCAACTCGAACGTGCTGATGTGCATGCTCGTGCATTTGTTTCACCTGGCGGCGATGCTGCAGTTCATCGCCGTCCTTTGGGCGGCGTTGGTTCATGTAATCGTCCTTTGGACGCCGTGGAAGCGTTTGCTCCTCCTGTGGACGGCGTTGATACATGTGTTCGTCCTGCAACTGACGCTGTTGCACATTGTCCGCTAAGCGGCGACGCTGCTTGGTCTCTGCCGCCAACAGGATGGGTTGCATGTTGTCGTCCGGTTTGCGGCGTGGTGTAATGTTGTCATCTGGCTCGCGACTTGGCAGAGTGTTATCGTCTTGCGGCCGCTTGTCTTTCGGCAGTCCTGGCGCACTGATCACCAATGTTGTGGTCTGTTCCTTGCGAGAGATGGGCGGCTGTGAGCTGGGTCGCAAGTTCACTTGTGTTTGCCGTTTCGGTGAGAGAAGCGGCATCGTCGTTGGCTCCTGCGGCGGAACTGGTTTGATTTCTGGCTCAGGATCGCGCAGCACTTTGTTTGGCTTAGCTGCGTTCAACATTTGCAGTTCCAGCTCAGATCGTTCACGTTCCATGCGAAGTGCTTTACTAGCAACGCGCTTGAACTTCTTCAGCGGCAAGGATTTGTTTCTGTTTGCCATGTTTGGGCTGTAAATAAATTAGATGTAAATTGAAGAGTTAAATATTTGTATGAGAGTTATTTCGCAACACACAAACACACACACAGCATAGACTGTTGTACGTATCTGAATACATGTCCTAATGCGAAGTAAATTTCAAAGTCATTTTTGAATAGGAACTGGATTCCTTTGGGCGATACCAGCTGTTATCGATAGGCAGTTTTAAAAATTTTGATTGCGATACTATCGCTGCGACAATTTCGATTGCAACCGAAAGCATATCTATTGCGGCGCGCTAAAAGTTGGCTTCTCATAACGAAAGTGTTTGATAGACCTACAAACATGTCGGACTTTGATGATAATGCGACTGGCTTCGATTTGGATATGCAATTGGAATACTCAAATCAGGAGATGGAACTGGTTGGGACTGAAACCGAACAGAAAAGCGAGGACATCCCTGAAATTACACAGTTGATGAAACAATTTGCAGAGCTATGCCTAAAATATACGGTAAATATACATGCATACATACACACATACATACATACATACATACATATGTGGTGTTAAATTTAATACCTTCAAAAAAAAACATGCCTTCTGCAGGATTCGGATAATGATTGCGTACGTCAGGTGATAACTTATGATCAAAACATATCCTCAAAAATTCTGGAAGAAAAAATGCAACTTTTGTGCGGCCTAAATAATCCAGTAAGCATTAAATTGTACACAGTGGAACGAGTAGACAAAATGCACAAGCATTTATTGCAACAATTTTACGATTTGTTGAACGATGAGAACGAATACGTCCGTGCATATTCCGCACACTGTGACCAGGCAATCAAGGCCAGAGAAGCGGCCGCCGTTCAAAACGATTACGACGAATATACCGAAATGGTTAGTTTAAATGTGAAATGTTTATTCAAACACTTATGTACATTTCGGTTTAATTTTATCGACTAGCCGTATGTCCGTTTGATGGAATGCATAGCTAAACTGCAAAACCAACGAACTTCCATACATACTGCCACTGCGGATATTGTGGTCAAATATAAGTTGCGGCTCAAGGAAAGAGACATGACATATAAGTCCATTTTGGAAGAGACGGCAAGTCTTGAGAAATACGAGCTGGAGGCAATGTAAGTGCGCCGCATATACATATACGATAATATCTATTAACAATTGGAATTTTGGATACTTACTTATCTGCCATTACAGCGAGCTGCTCGAGCAGTTGCAGTTGGAAAAGTGTCCACGTGCGTTGAACCAGGAAACACAATTCAAATAATTTAATTCTATTACACTTTTTCACACACAATTTCAAAACTATATATCTCTATTTAATACATTAACAACATACACACATTCAAACTGACTTTGAAATATAACTGCTACTTTTATGTTAATTGAGTTTGGTGGCAACACTGCTGCTGTCATCGTCGCCGATGACAGTTAACTCAGCTGTTGCGCTGTTATCGATAACACTTGGCACATTGCTCACTTGGTAGTAGATAGATAATGCTCCGTTGGCCGTTGGGTTATTAGCTTTAATTGTGAAATCGGTTGTTAATTGTGGGTATGGACGAATCCTCGCGTCAACGCATCGAAGACTGGCACCTGCGCCCGCCTAGCGATGCGCGCACAACGTGAGTACATGGTTCATGTAGGCAAAATGGATTAGCTCCAATAATTCCAACTCTTCGAATGTGCAGGAATGTGCCGGCGGCGCCAAAATCAGCGCCGGATAACAAATCTCGCAAAACGGAATTGCACGTGCTGCGTTTGAGCGATGAGTCACAGCAGCTGACCATGGACACGTTGCGTGCCATACACGGTCCAGACTTTAAGCTGGACGATATTGGCAAATACAAGGATCGCGGACGCGGCGGTAAGGGCATTAAACATGCCTATTGGGAGGATCGCGGCACACTGCAGGTGCAAAGTGTTCAGGGCGTCAGTGGGGCCAGCAACACGGCCGATGATGACCGGCTGCGTCGCTATGCGCTGCTCAAGCTGGAGAATTACGGTTTCCATCCCGTCCACTGCCTGGAGGCCTATGAGCATTGCTCTCACGATACGGAAGCGGCACTGCTACTGCTCTATAGACGCTATATGCGCGTGCCCAGCGATGAGAAGCCCGAGCTGGAGCCGCCCGATGAGGCCGCACTGCTGGACATGCGCGCCGACGAGAAGGAGGCGCTGCAATCGATCTACGATCGTGCGTACGAGGAGCGCGAATTCAACAGCGTCTGGAATCTGAAGTTCAAGATCGAGCATCTGCTGGCGCACAGCCCCTCGGAGGTGCGCAAGGCGCGCGAAGCGGCCCTCGCGGCAACAGCGGCCGCTCGTCAGGCGGTATTGGACAAAAAGAAAAAGGCGCCGCAACGTTGTCGCAATTTCGATCGTGATGGCACCTGTAAGTTTGGGCCCAAATGCCGATTTGCTCATGTGCCGCCACAGCCGGAGGTGTCTGGTACGCCGGAGCGCAAGCGTGCTGAGAATCTGGATGAGAATGAAAACGAGCTCTGGTTCCATGTAGAGGTGCGCTTTCCACCCGGCAGCCGCTATCCCTACGAGGCGCCCTATATCTACCTCAAGACCACCTGTCACGATATACCGCATGAGCTGCGCCTGCGCTTTGCGCGCCATTTGTATCGTGAGGCGCGACAGATTTGCCGAGATGGCACACCCTGTGTTTACAGCGTCTGCGAGCTGCTGCAAACGGATGAGGGATTGGCCGGTAGTCTGGACACAGCACGTTTTCCCTCGCCCAAACGTTCGCTCTTTTTCGACGAGCCGACAAATGGCGCCGATTTGGATGCCAATCTGGAGGGCGCCGCAGCAGCAGCCGCACGGCCCAGCCACTACGAGCGTGGCCAGACGGCGCGCAACGACGGCGGCGCCCATCAACGCAATGCCGCAGAGCTGGCGCGCGAAAATCGCCGACTGCTGCAGCTGTTCAACGAGCGGCGTCGGGACGAACGCTATCACAAGCTGATCGAGGCGCGCCGCAAGCTGCCCGCCTTTGCCGAAATGGAGCGCATACTGGCGCTGATTGACCGCAACCAGGTGGTTGTCATTTCCGGCGAAACGGGCTGTGGCAAGAGCACCCAAGTGCCGCAATTCATACTGGACAATTGGTTCTTTCGGGCGACACAGCTGCCGCCCAAATCGGATTTGCCGCATGTGGAGATTCTGTGCACACAGCCACGCCGGATCTCGGCTATAGGTGTGGCGGAGCGTGTCGCCGCCGAGCGCTTGGATCGCATTGGCCAGCTGGTTGGCTATCAGATACGACTCGAGAACAAAATCTCGGCTAGCACACGTTTGAGCTTCTGCACAACGGGCATACTGCTGCGCCGCCTGGCCTCAGATCCGCTGCTGAGCAATGTCAGCCATGTGATTGTGGACGAGGTGCACGAACGGTCGCAGGACTCGGACTTTCTGCTGCTCATACTCAAGTATATACTGCGGGAACGTAAGGATCTCAAAGTAATTCTCATGTCTGCCACGCTAAATGCGACTCTCTTCTCCGATTACTTTGGCGGTGCGCCCGTGCTGGATATACCGGGACGCACGTTTCCCGTGCAGCAGCTCTTTCTCGAGGACATACTGGACACCTGTGATTTTGTGATGGAATGCGATACCAAATATTGTCGCAAGCTTAAAAAGAAGGAGCAGGATGTGTTGGAGCAATTGCTGGAGTTTGCCGATATTCAGGCATCCGGCGAACCGCCTGGCCAGAAAATCAAAGACGAGAATCTTACGCTGGCGGAGACATATGCCCGCTATGCGGGTAAGTTGTGTGTGTGTGCCACAAACCAAATCGATAGCTACTCATCCATTCCTGATCCATTGATAGACTACAGCAAGACGACATGCAAGAGCATCTACCTCATGGAGCCCATGATGATTAATCCGGAGCTAATTGAATCCGTGCTCAAGTACATTGTGGAGGGCGAGCACGAATGGCCGCACGAGGGCAGCATACTGATCTTCCTGCCGGGCTTCCAAGAGATACAGACGGTGCACAATGCGCTGCTGGACAGCGCAATGTTTGGTCCGCGTGCTGGCAAATTTGTGCTGGTGCCGCTGCACTCGGCTCTTTCGAGCGAGGATCAGGCGCTGGTCTTCAAGCGTGCGCCGCCCGGCAAACGTAAAATTGTGCTAAGCACCAATATTGCCGAAACATCGGTGACCATTGATGACTGCGTCTTTGTGATCGACTGCGGCCTGATGAAGGAGAAGGGCTTCGATTCGAATCGCAATATGGAATCATTGGATCTGGTCTGGGTATCGCGCGCCAATGCCAAGCAGCGTAAGGGTCGTGCCGGACGTGTCATGCCCGGCGTCTGCATACATCTGTATACTGGCTTTCGGTATCAGCATCATATACTCGGGCAGCCGGTGCCAGAGATACAGCGTGTGCCGCTCGAGCAGATTGTGTTGCGCATCAAGACGCTGCAAACGTTCGCGTCGCGCAACACACTCGCCGTCCTCCTGGAGACACTGGAGGCACCCAAAGAGGACAGCGTCCTGGGCGCCCTGATGCGTTTACGTGATGTGGGCGCACTGGATGCCGACGATCAGCTGACACCGTTGGGCCATCATTTGTCCGCCCTGCCCGTAGACGTGCGCATTGGCAAACTGATGCTGTACGGCGCCATCTTCCAGTGCCTGGACAGCGTGCTCACCATTGCCGCCTGCCTGAGCAATAAGTCGCCCTTTGTCAGTCCGCTGAACAAGCGCGTCGAGGCCGACAAACGCAAGCGTCAATTTGCGCTCGATCACAGCGATCATCTGACCGTGCTCAATGCCTACCGCGTAAGTTGATAACAATCTGGCCAATATATACATATATATATATATAGACTTTATCTTGGCCCATCCACAGAAATGGCTCGCCGTGGCCAAGCGCGGCCACTATGGGGCCAGTCGGAATTATGCGAGTGAGAACTTCTTATCGATCAATACGCTGGAGACAATTGCGAACCTTAAGTATCAGTATCTGGAGCTGCTCGTCTCCATTGGTTTTGTGCCCATCAATGTGCCGCGCAAGCGACCCAATTCCAGCGACAATATACTTCAGTTAACAGGTGAGCTGTCGTCCAGCTGGACGTTCCTTCAATCTTGCTCTCACAAATCTCACAATTTTTTCACCCTTGCTGCCCGCAGGCCACGAACAGAATGTGAACGGTGAGAACAATCGGCTGCTCACATCGCTGCTCTGCGCCGCCTTGTATCCGAACATTGTCAAGATAATGACACCGGATCGCATCTATATACAGACCGCTGGTGGAGCTGTGCCGCGCGAGCCGGGCCATCAGGATTTGCGCTTTAAGACGCGCGGCGATGGCTATGTGCGCATACATCCATCATCGGTCAACTCTCAGGTGGCCGTCTTCCAGGCACCGTTTCTTGTCTACCAGGAGAAGGTGTCCACCAGCTCCATTTATATACGCGACTGCTCTATGCTGCCATTGATTGCGCTTGTGCTCTTCGCCGGCTCCGATTTCAAAGTGGAACTCCATGACGGCGATTTTCTCTTTCTGCTCGAGAGCGGCTGGATCATATTGAAGGCGCACAATCACGAGACCGCCGAACTGGTCCAGTGTCTGCGCACCGAGCTGATCAAGCTGCTTGAGGAGAAGATACGTGATCCGTGCCTTAATTTGCTGCACCACAAGAACGGCTGCAAGATCATCGCCAACATAACCCATCTAATCAGCAACAATTACTGATGGCCGCAATTCACTCGCATTGTTTTCTTTGCTCTTCGTTTTTTTTTTTTTTTGTAGTTGTATTTGTATTTGCATTTGTACAATTAGCCAAGTTAATACATAGCCAATTAAGCCAATTCATAGGGTCATTAACACCTGTTTGCAAATCATTTTTTATATTTTATATACAGGAGTACAATACAAATATATACAAATATATACAAATATACAGTCGAATGTTTAACCAAAGTTTCTGGCCTCATTTTCTAAGGGTGCAGCCGATTTGTTTTGCTTTGCTTTCGACGTTGTCTACAAAAACCAGAAAATTGTTTGGACTTAAATTAAATTTGTGCATATATTTACTTTGACGATCCCCAAGCAAATATTTAAACTAATTGCAATCTAATTGTGCCAAGTTGAGTTTATGGTAAGACCCGCTATGCCACGCCCTCAGGCTCAGCCCTCAGCCCATTGACGATAATATAATTTGATCATAATGTCCTTTAAGACTGAAAGGGCAGTTTGCATAGAAACAAACGGATGGACACAACTGTAGGCTCTACTTTCCATTTCTTTTACCTTTATATATATGTATATATATATATAATTAAATCCAATACAGCCGGATTGGATCACCTTATCATATGCCATAGAAATTATCAGATGAATTTTGAAGTTCTTTTATGAACCACTTTTTGGTTTTTCAAGGTATTTTAACCCAAGCTAAATACGAGCAACATTATATGTAAACTATATCATAAAGTTACATAGGAAGAATCAGCTGAAAAATGAAAAAAACAACCTTTTTGTTTTTCAACATATCTTCAGTATGCTCAGCAATTCCAAACTTCACAATTCTCCTCATATGCCCTACTAGGGTAAACAATATTCGGCTTAACTAATCTGTTCTTTCCACTTTTAATATATTTAGTAAATCTCTTCTTTTTTTCATTTTTAATCATTTTTATAAACCAATCTCTTTATTTTTTTAAATAAAAAAGGAAGTTCTTTCTAATGGAAATTCTTTTAGATAGATAATTTTTGGAGCGTGTGTAAATGGAATTGAGAATTTCCTAGAAATTTTAAATAACATTAGTTCTTATACTTTCGTAATTGCTCAAATAAATATATCTTAGGATTTCAAAATATGGAAAAACCCACAAATTTTTGATATCTTCCAAGATACTAGGACTTAAAAGACATCTCTCTAAAATTGTATTTGCTTTTTATCAGTCAAATAATTTTGATTTTGAGTTGTCAACTTTTAGGCGCAGCACAGACATCAAAACATCCAATTAATCAAGAAGTTTGTACTATTATATATATGAGTTTATTTATTTATATGTAGGTGTATTTAATATGAAAAAGCGCCGGCAGGGGCACATCAAGCATACCTCGATCGATCTATAAATCAGGTGTGTGTCGCACTTAAAACTGAGTTGAAATTTCCCGGGCCCATCAATTACAATTCATTTGAATTTATTTAAATGCACTTGATTCGCTTTGGCGCGCTGGTTTTATTTATTTACGTTGTTTTTTTCTCATTACTTTTTTTTGAACTGCTCGAAATGTTGATATCAACGTCGATACATCAAAAGGTATCAAATGCACCTAATACGATAGTAATTAATTATACTTATCAATGATAAGCGTAAGAAATATGCGCTCAATGCAAATGAATCACAATTCAAATCAGAATTGGATTGCAAATTGTGAATATTTAAATTGAGCATAATGTTATTTTTAACAGCTCCAGTTCCAGTTCCAATTCCTGCTGCATTGCGGCTTGTCAAATCTGATTGGAAAACGGATGTTAACAGTTTGACTTTCAGTTTTTAGCTTCCCCTTTTTACATTCGCTCTCATGCGTTCTCTTTCGCCACTTCTTCAACTCTATTTACTTGTTTTTTTTTTTTTTTTAATCTCAATTTCGCACTTCCTTTGCTGCATCTTTTAGCACCTCGTTGAGTTATTTGCACGCTCTGATTTCGGCTTATCGGTTTTGTGCCCTATCCCAAACGTATGCGGACTAAACGATTTGAATGTTAAGCTTGCAACATATATGAACACATATTATTTGGCATTGTGCAACACTTAAGTGCTTAAGTAAAAACTGATCTTAAAAACAAAACTAAAATATATAATATTCTATTAAAAACGGAAAATATAGAAAAATTAAAATATGTTTAATTATTGACCAACAATTTAGCGTTCAGCGTTCAAGAAAAATTGAAAATTTTGATTAAATGAGCTACATTATTAGATATATTTAGTTATTGTTAGTAGCAATAGGGAAATTATATAACTACTTTATATATCCAAATATATGTATATTATAAGACCATGTCTGTGATATCTCTGTGATAACCCACAAGCTGAGCCAACGAGTATTCAATAGATCTTCTAAGGTTTCTTTCTAATAAACAAAAAAAAAAAAGACATACTCAAAGTAAAACATTGTTATTTTTATTTTCAATTTTTGGGGGGATGTTCAGTCTGGGATATCCAATTTTTTTTTTTGCTATTCTACGTCAACTTTAATCATTTCGATACATTTCTAATCATGCGTCACATGGCACGTGAGAAACGTTTAACAATTATTAATTATGTGGAATTTTTTTTGTGTACTTTTTTGGGAAATACATTTCAGAAGATTTCTGAGGCATGAATATGCCGAGACTAACGTAGGGCATTGCATGATGCTCCGGGCTGACCAATTGCCACCGTCCCGGTCGGCATCGGCAACGGCGGCCGTTTGCTCTACTTTTTTGTTGGTTCTATTTTGTTTCTTACATATGTTCCTATATACATATATATATTTTTTTTTGCGGCTACCACTTAAGCGTGAGTTTTGTTTGTGAGCGCTAAGCTGACGCTAGCGTCGCTGCACGCTTTGGCAGCGGCGGCGGTGGCGGCGTCTGTTATCCAGTCGCCGAGTGCGAATGTGAATGTAAACTCTCGAGTGTTTATTATCAACACTATCTTTTGTTATAGATGTACTGTTGCTTCCACTTCTTTTTCCTTCTCTTCTGACTCCAGCTCTAGTTGTTGTTGTTGTTGTTGCTGCTGCTACTCAAGATGCATATACATACATACATACATATACTGCTATATATGTATACGTATACGTTTACAGCTATCTGTGCTCAGGTCTTGGGCAAAAACTGAGTCAATAGATTAGACTCCGAGGGAAAGGGAAAATAAAAAAATAAAAAAAACAACGATGCGATAATTCAACTCGAATCATCAGTGTCATCAGTCTTATTATTGGCAGATGCAAACGGAATGAGCGCTGTGCACGCGGTGCACCAGGCACAGTGCTCACAGGCGCACTGAGCCCGCTCTGAAATACCCATTGGCGGGCTACGCATGCGCCAGTGCTGCCAGATCTAAAACTGATGACATATGTATGTCATCATGTGATGAAAGCTTGGGTGGGTTGAATGGTGAAGGTGGGTCTTGGCGCTGCCGTTTAAAGTTTGCGCCTCCGTCGTAAAGCACTAAATCCGCAGACAAAACATTTGCGCTCCGGCTGTTGCCGTGTTGTCTTTGTGCGCTGGTGTTGTTGTTGTTGTTGTTGTTGTTGATATTGTTGTGGGTGTGTTTGGGTTTGGCGTCGGCGTCGGCGTCGGCATCGGCATCGGCATCGACGCGTCGACGCCATTTGGGCAGGGGGAGGCCCATGGGCCGGCATACATGTAGTAGTAGTCCGGGCTCGCTGGTGGGTAAATTCACTGACAAATTCGCTGCCATGCCAGTGAAAATAACAAAAAATACAACAACATCTAAAGAGCATAAGAACAATACAAAGCCGAAATCAATGCCTCACTGTGCACAGTGGTTGCTTGTTGTAAGCAGAGTATATGAATGCTTCAAATTCGTAAAGCCCATTCAGCTCGAGTTGGAGAATGACGTACATTGATGGGTAAGAATATGATTGATTAATAAAGGTTTTTGATACCAGGCTTGTCTTGGATGTTTCTACACATATATACATAAATCTTTACAAATAAATGATCTTTAACAATCGCTTAATAATTATAGCCAATAAGAAAAGAAATGCTAAAGCATACATTGGGGTAATTTACAAAAAGGATTTTGATATTTGATGCTCTTAAATCAAAATTTCGTTGGAATGCGGCTCATGTACATATGTATGGTTATGGATCAATGATTATTATACTTTAATTTTTTGCACAAGATAAACTTTGTATGATAATTAACACAAAAGTAGGCCCCAACTTAACATATGATGAGAGTACTCTTAATTCACAGATCAATTTTCTGTTTCAGTTTTCACTAACAAATATCACTATATCCTTACACTCTGATTCTAAACCTAAATTATTTACCCTTTAATATATAGGTATATATTTCAACAGGGGTTTACTAGCTTTTAGCCACACTCACCTTATCATTAACATTGAACCACTGTGCGATTGCTCTACTACTGTTCGTTGGTAGCAAAACGTAAGTTCAGCATGCTCGTATTGCTGTTGTTAAACTAAGGCCATAGGGGGACGGGGGCAAAGGAGATGGCGAAAAAGTGCTCGCGATTTTCGTAGTTGTCTTTTGTCGATCGCCGATTTATTTATTTTGTTTCTTTTACATTTGTAGTAGTTAGTCGCAGTAGACAGCAGTAAGCCGTGCGATGGCTGAGCAGTTTGTGTGTGTATGTGTCTGTGTGTGGGTGTGCATGTCTGTGAGGGGAGAGGGGGTGGGTCGGGGGTGTGAAGGGCAGGTCGGTGCTAGCTCGTCGCCGCTTGATACAAACCACTCACTCAAATCGAGTCCCCCTTGGATCGCAATTGTCACATTCCCCGATCGGATTCACACACGCGCACACACTCAAAGCGGGCGCCTGTTGCTTTGGAAGGCGACTAGCGCGAATGTACTCCGAACGGGGTTTGAGCTACATATTACGGCTCAAAGTGAGTGAGCAGCGGGATCAAGAATTAAATGAACAAAAAATCAAATCAAATAAAATAAAGTGTAATAATAAAAATCTCACACATGGCTTACAAAGCGAAAGAGCGAAGGAGAGCGCAGGTGAGTGAGCGGCAAAGCGAATGCACGAGTTCGTGCGTGTGTGTATGTGTGTGTGTGTGTGAGGTAGACGAAGACGATCGGCCGTCAAAGGAGGTGTTGATAGTCGGACTTGGCTGTAGCTTTAGCTCCGGATACCGAGCAGTCATATGATGGACGTATCGCGCACCGTAACGACGAAGCGAGCGTTGTGCGTTGTAGGGCAATAAAGAGCATAATAGCTATAACCGTTACCGTTTCTGCCGTTTACCGTTAAGCGCGCATTAAAATTCTAATTCCAATTCGTCAACGCTGGCTGCGCAGCTGCTGCGAGCAGTGGCTGTGGCAGAGACGTGAGCTTCCAAGCATTTCAATTTAAATCAACGTCAACACACACACACACGGGCCACACACACACACAAACACATACACACACACACAGACAAATCGCACATACAAAAGTGTCAACCCGCTGCCTGCAGCGCTTCAATTTCAATTCAATGCGCGCCGTGTAACGGTAACCGTCCTGTTCGTCGCGATCAACGGTTATATGCATTTTTTTTGTTGCTGCATCTGCAACTTTTTTTTTTTGTACTCGTCTTCGTTTTTGCTTTGTGTTTTTAACGGTGCAAAGCTAAGAATTTTTTCACGTGCTGTGCGAAAATTTTTGATATATTTGTTTGGTTTTCGGTTTGCTTAAGTGTGGGTATCAAAAAATATATTACAAATAATATAATTAAATAATAATATTAAAATAAAACCCAAAACGAAACTCCATGTAAATTGTTTGCCACCAGGAACAGCTTAAGAAACAGTGCAAAGCAGAAATTGGTACAGATCCTGTGGGAAAAGGGAAAGTTTTTGCCAGTGTTGATAAACAAAATAAAAATATGTGTATAAATGTATTTATATCAGTTTCATTACAAGTCCCATTTCCCGTTGCTATATCATTTATGGGGAGGCTAACGAACTCGGTTGCAGTAGCAAATACATACATACATACATATGTACATATGTATATAGGAAAGATCTATTGTATTCCTGCGTTGTCCAATGCAAAAGTGCGAGTGTCGAAATTAATCAATTGTATAATCATTACAAATGTACTTACTTGTATGTGAAATCAGCATGTGTCTGTGGTCATTTTGTCCAGCTTATCAGAGGATCCCCCTTGCTCAACTTGACATAAACACATATTTACAGAGACTTACATACGTTTATTTACAAATTAAATTAAATTCCGCCTCAAAATCTGAACTGGATTGACTTTGCGCTTCGGTTGAACGAGAATAAAAGCAAAAATTAAAGTAAATACATTTCACATTTGAATTTCTGTTAAAATTACAAATACTTTTTGTTCAATCAAAGTTAAATTCATAAGATGTGTTCTCTTTTGAGTTATACAGTTACTTTACATAAAGTCCGAGAACAGTTTTTCGAGCTAGACACGAATGTGTGAGAGAGCTTAAAGAGAACCATTCCTTAGAAATGCAGTCTATCAGAAAGACACTAGACTTTTATAAAATACAATTTCTGAATAAAATAATTTATAAATATTTTATACTGAATATCTTAAAATTTTAAGCCAGGGCTCAGTTTTTAGGTCAAACGGTTATGATATAAGACATTTTTATGTGAATTTCTCACATTTGATTTGATTTGGGAAACATTCGAATTCTTCACGATCTCAATATAATAAAAGAAAGAAAATTTATTAAATGCTTGACCTAAGGTTGTCGACTTAAAGGTTCTACGATCATTCTGGCTATATTATATACAAAATAAAAAATGTACTTTAAACTGAGCAAAAAAGTTTAATATAAACTTTAAGGTTTCCTATCTATAAAAAACACCAACTATTTAAAATATTGAAAATAACTAAAGATAAATATTTGAATATACCGAGTTCTCAAAGCAAATCCTTAATTTGACTGATTGCTTCTATATGGCAAGCTTATGTCAGGCATAAAACAAACAGATTAGTTTAAAATTCTTTTCGTTTCTACTTTAAAGAATATTTAAAAAAAAAACTTAAAGCAGCTCAGAAAAATGCTTGAATTCAATTTCAGGCACGTTTTAATTTCTGCCGTGTTCGATTCTCAACTTGAACAATCTAAACGATCTTCAAAATGCAACTGTGCTCCAGTTAAGAGAGCACGTCTATGTAGAGCTCGTACTTATGCTAGTAAGTACATATATACACATGATTATACAAGTTCTATATGGCTGTAATCAATCAGTGGAGGGCCTTTAGCCTCCAGACTTGTACTTCTACATACATATACATACATATGTAGCTCGTTTTGTCGTTTTGTGAATGAATGCGCCTAATTAGCGAAATTGTTGTATTATAATGCGATTGTTTCCAAATGATTGTTTGCCCGAACAACTTGAGCGGGAGGATCTTTAAACAGACAGCCAAAACAAAATAATAACTATGTATATAAATTATTTTGTTTTAGGCAGTATTTAATCTGCGGTAATGTCTGGGTGCTGGCCAACGTTCGTCTTATCGCTGCCAAGGCTTCTTGGCGCTTTAGTATGTCAGTTGGTTGGGCATATTAGTTGCTGCCATCAATCATGTTGCTGGCAACAAATGTTGCTAAGCGCCGTGTTGCTAGCAACATGTGCGATTGCCACCAAAATCCTTCCGGCCGCTCTATACCGAATTGATGTGGGGTATACTGGTTTTTTGCCAGCGTTTGAGTTGATCTAGCTTTGGTCTATTTAAGATGTTCAGACTTTAAATGTGGAAGATTTATATAGATACCATATGCAGTTCAAGTTTAGTTAATTTTAGAGCGATTTAAGGCAAAGGTTTTTTGTTATATGTCGCATATCTTAAGAGCTGGAGTAGCCTAATTGGGCAGGGCTGCAAGTGAACCGGTTCAAACTAGGCAGAACTGAAACCCGAAGCCCGTGTTTTAGGTTGAAATTAAATTTGTTGGGGGAAAGCATGCCAATATCTTTGGCTTGGATTAAGATAATCATAATTCTACGTGAAGAACGGGCAATTATGTATAAATAATTGAATTCTTTCATTAATATTTGAAAAATAACAAAACAAGCCTGAACTTTAGGAAGTTCTTTCGAGTCATGATACGAACCAGCGACTCTTTTTTTTATGGTATAAAAGCTTGTGCAAAGCATATGTAAGTTTTGTGGAAGAAGGGTATCACGTAGTCGAGCTGTTTTTCTTCGCTTAGCTATTTGGGTCGATCGTAGTTGCGTATTATCGACATTTGTCGTGTCGTGTCAGTTGGCATTATTAATTGTCGTGTTATTCTAGGCCCTGGCACTACGTCAGCTGACAAGCGGCATCAAGTTAAGAGAATCAGTCGCCGGATTCTTTCTTATCAATGGCCCGAAGACAACAGCTAGACGGGAGAGAAGACACGTTAAATAACGGGACATTGATAGATCGAAATGCAATTAATCATGCATGTGAATTGGCTTGTTCAGCAATGTCAACATAATTAGCACCCCTCCCATGCATGCCAGTTATCCAAGAGATTCCAATGGGTGGATGGGTTGGGTTGGGTTGGTCTAGTCACATCTCATTCCTCATTCCTCATTCCCCATTCCTCATTCCTCATTACCCATTCCTCCAGCTGGCTGCCACGTCATGAACAGCAGCTCTCTGAACGTAGCAAATGTCGTGATTATTTACTAAACGTGTTCATTTGCATTTGTTGCTATTTATTATTGATTATGCGACTGTTTAGCGTTCAGTATATGTAAATATTTTTTATTCATTCATTTCTTTATACATAATACACCAAAAAATGAGAAAATAAAATAAATACAACTAATTAATAGTGAATGATCATTCAAAGTGACCGACTAAAGGTTATTCTACAGTCAGTTTTTATGTATTGTAGGTTTCGTTTTTTTTTAAGTTTCTGTCAAAGTTGAACTGCCTCTGATCAAATTATCGTTACTCACTTACTTTAGCCAGCATCTAGCTGTTAAATATTTGACATGAACCACTCAAGTGACTAAGGGTTCAACTGCAGCCAGTTTTTATGCATTCTGAAGTTTCTTCTCTCAAATTTTAACTGCCTCTGTTCAAATTACCGTTACTCTCTGACTTGATCCTGCATCTAGCTGTTTAATATTTGACATGAATTACATTTAAAGTGCCTGACTAAAGGTTATTCTACAGCCAGTTTTTATGTATTCTAAAGCTTCTTCTCTGTCTGTCAAATTTTAACTGCCTCTGAACAAATTACCGTTAGTCTCTGACTTTAACCTGCTTCTGGCTGTTAAATATTTGACATGAAGATAATTGTCATTTGTTGAAGTCGTCTTCCTATGTTTACTTTGGCTAATGTTTAATTTTTGTTAGTAAAGCAGTGCGATTTTAATAGCTGTAAAATATGTCATGCAAGTTCTATTAGATACATCCGATTACAGATTATTTCTGGTCCCTAATACACCTCTGTTTATAACTGGAACCTATTCGATTAGCTGGCTTCAATGTCAAATTTCAAGGTTATATCCCAAAAATTATGTAAGTTCTTAAGATGGAATGAAGCAGGGCAGCAAAAAATAAAGGGATGCGGCGAATATAATTTAGTTCCTCAACAATATAAATATATACAACTTAGCCCTAGGCAATCACATTTTTTTTGGGCTACAAAGTGTTAATCAGGGCTGCAAACCCTGCGAAAAATTGTCAGCGTTTCGTTTTCCATTTTACGAAACCGGAAATTCTACTGAAAAGATCCCAAGATCTACTTATATGATCTCTTTTTTATAAACCTAACTATGTTCTACAATAATGCTCTTCACTTTGGGGCTTGGTTAAACGTTTAACGTTTCGTTTTGCAGCCCTGGTATTTGTGTGCGCATCGAACTTTTGTTTCACTGCGAAACTGTACACAAGCAGGAAAAGTTAATCATTTGCTTTGATCGCATCGATCGCTAGAACTTGATCTTCAATCCTTTTCTTGGCTGCGATTGATTGACTGTGGGCCGTGGGGGCCAGCACGTTGCACATTGGTTATCAATTAGTAACCTTTATATGGCTATATTAAATGTTCTGTTGTTTTTCGCACTTAAACATTGAGCAGATTAATTTACATGATCATAGATTTCTTTCTTGTCTTGGGTCGATTGGGGCCACTTGCTGTCATTTATGGGCTGCGAGCGAATTGTTAGTCGTTTTTTATACCCTCAAAATGGGTAAAACGGTTACGTTTTTTAGCAAATCAATGTAAAAGAGAAGGAAGAAATATATAAAAACATCAAATATATTATATAGATACTTTTGATCAGGAGGACGAGCTGAGTCGAAAAAGCCACGCACGTATCGATCTTAAAATCTATAACCTAAACTATAAAATTTAAAGAAACAAAAAAGTAAGAGCGCAGAATTTATATCGATAACTTCTTCCGTGTCCATAATATCGATAATCGATAATATATTTTGGGCCATGATTTTACAAGCATAACTCGAAAATTATAAGAGCTGAGTACAATAGACTTTATATATGGAGTCTGGTAGAGCATAAACAGTTTAGAATTAGTCCACTTTTTGAATACCTCTCCACATTTTGCTCGAATTTAAAAAAAAAAAAAAACAAAGAAAGAAAACACAAAAAATGAAGATGAGAAAGAGAGTCTTGCGCTTTTGTAAATGCGCACTTCTGTGGCTTGAAAATTTGAAAAAGATCGGACCATAAGCACCGAAGATAAACACAGAAAAAAGAAGACTAACTTTCAAAGGTAGAGCCTTGCATTGTGGCATATACACACATTTGTATGCCATATTTGTGGCCTGAATTTACAAAAATATCGGACTATAAGCATCGAAATTAATAACGAACAGATTGGAAATGTTCATTTTTTGAATATCTACCCAAAGTTCGCTCAAAATAGGAAAAAGAAAACTAATTTTTAAAGGTAGAGCCTTGCGCTTTGATATCTTAACGCTTTTGCATGCCGTAAATGTGGTTTGAAAATTGAAAAAAGATCGGACTATAAGCACCGAAGCACATAACGAACAGATTTTGCACGAAATTAAAAAGAAAGGGAACTCATTCTCAAGGTTCGAGCCATATTTGTGGTCTGACATCATATCTGCTAGTCGGGCACACCCGACTGGAGCTCCCTTACTCGCATTTTTTTTTTTTGCAGAATTTTCCATTCCATAGAAAATACGGCAAGCCCAAAAAATCAGGGCAACAAATAGGCTCATTAAAATGTTTGTTTTTATAAAAATTAAATAAAAGTCAAATCAAATCAAATACAATAAATGCAAAGACTTCCATTGAATGTCGCGTCATCATTGACAAAACGCGCCCAATAAATGCCATTTTTTTTGTTGATGTTGTTATTTTCGTTTTTGTTTTTTTTTTTGGTATTGTTAACCAAATGCTTAGCCCAGTTTGTTGGCCATAAGCAATGCTTATTGACTTTCAAAATAAAAACAAACACATATCATAGATAATTTCCGAAAACATTCTCAATACTTGTACTACTATAAAATTGATAATTATAATTGAATAAATGATATTGTATGCACTGAATTATTATCAGCTCTCCACTCGACTTCAATTGCAACAACAATGGGAATCGAACAAATATATGTACATACATATATACTATGTAATAGATAGTTGATGCCTTGAGAATTGTTTGGTAATGTCGCATGTATTACTCGAGTACTTGGCCAAGTTGAACTATCTAACTATGATAGCATTTGAAAATAGTTCAAACTTTACCAAAAACTAATTAGAGGAAATAAATTAAATATAGAGAAACTAAACTGGTTACGGAATTAGATTACATCTATAGTTATACCAGAAATTTAGAGCAATTCCTTTTATAAAAAAAAATTAGTACAAAATAATAAAAATAATGATATTAGTAATGATGATGATGATAATAATAAGGAAAACTAATATTAATAATAATAACAATAAAATTAATAATATTTATAATGGTAATAAAAATAATAAAAATTATTAATATTGATAATGATGATAATAATAATAAAAATATTAATAATAATAATATTATTATAATAATAACAATAACAATTGCCAATAGTTTTATATAAAAAAATGATATAATATAGTATATCATTTATTTATTTGTTTTCTAAAATTAGTTCCATATTATTTTCAGCATCCAGTTTTATGAAAACTAACATTTATTTTATTGAAGGAGTAAACAGTTTTTCGAATATTATTGAGAAAAAAAGTGTGCTTCAAAATAAAATGGAGCCTACAAATATCTTGAGGCCCAATCATTGGATTTATCTAACAAAATGTGTTAGATGCCAATTTTGGGTAGAGATCAAATTTAGCCCGCAATTTCTTGTGAAAATATCTACGACTGACAATATTTTCAGTAGAGCGCGCAAATATAAATATTTATAAATGAAAACTTTGAAGGAATGTGAACCAGCAGGTACACGAAACGTGAATCGAACCATCGACTTCTCTTTGGGGCTAAGGGACTAACAATTAAAAGTGTGTTGTCACTGATTACAGGATATCTGTCAGTCTAATACACTCTCTTAGCCAAATACCCAAACAATTATCAAACGCAGCCAAGTCAAACTTCAGATCAAATATATAGAATTTCACCTAATACTCGAGCACCTGTTGGTAAAACTCCTCTGTCTCTCTCTCTCTCTCTCTCTCTCCCTCTCTCTCTCTCTCTCTCCCTCTCTCACTCGTTGCGCCTGGTGACAAGGTCCATAAAATGTCTGATGTGCGATACGATTAAAGAGAACTACCTCAACATGAACTAATTACGTTTGAAAATAGGTGAAATAATCTTTATGATTTTGCAAGAAATGTACAGGCATTATTATTCTTATTACCAGTAGTGGTATTATTATTATTATCGCTGCATTATTTCACAAAATAACTAAAATCGAAGCCGGTCGACAATTGCCGGCCAGAGTTGTCAACCTATCGAGCCGCTAATTAGACGCGATCGAGGTACATTTCCAACCAAACAGAGGCTGCCGGCATTGTCATCAGCCTAATCCCAGATAGATAACGTAGTCATGCCCATCGCAAGCGTTTGTTAACAAAAAGCGGAGAAGTACGTACAAATTAGCAGCAATACTCGGCACTTACGTCTTGCCGATATGATTAGATGTGTCAATATGCTAACCCGACCGACCGACTTTCTGCTCCAAAATGACGTCGACTCTGCAATGCCCACTGTGACGTCGCGACTGCGACTGCGACTGCGGCAGGGTTGTCAACGTTTATCATAGCCATAATAATAATGCAACCAAACAGTCTTAAATGTTAACAAACAAGAGAGAACGAGAGGCTAGCTTCGGCACGCCGAAGTTTGAATACCCTTAGGAAGAGATTGCAGCTCTGCGAGAAGATTTGTGAGAAGCATGTTGGAAGAACAGTTTCCTATATGATATAGTATGTGATAAAGTAAAGTGTAGTATGATATGGTACATTATATAGTATATAATATAGTATATATTTTAATAAGATAGAGATAGATACAAGAACTTAATTATCGATCAGTCCTATAGCAGCTATATGATATTGTAGCCCGATGCCAATTTGGCTTGTAAAAATGTCAAGTTTAGTTGCAAATATTTTGATCCAACCTCAATGTTCGACAGATTATTCCTATATGATTTTGTGGTCTCTGATGTTGACAATCAAGTTATTTTGCATAACAGCAAAAAAGAAAAGGTACAAATATATTTGTAAGCCAAAAATGTACAGACTCGATACAGACTATAGCAAAAATATAAATGCATTGGGTTCGGTATAGCCAGAACTCGTGTCTATATGAGTTTGGAAGAACAGGGTTGGAGCAGGGTTCAAGCAGTGTTCGAGCAGGGTTCGAGCAGGGTTCGAGCAGTGTTCGAGCAGGGTTCAAGCAGGGTTCAAGCAGTGTTCGAGCAGGGTTCGAGCAGGATTCGAGCAGGGTTCGAGCAGGAATCGAGCAGGAATCGAGCAGGAATCGAGCGGGGTTCGAGCACTACCAAACACTGGCTAGAACTTGGAAAACTTAGTTATACTCCCGCTCAGACCCGTGTCTCCCAACTCAAGTTGGAAAAAACGTGACAGACCTTAAAGTCGAACCCATAAGACTGTCGTCTTGCAGTGTAGCGTAGCAGCCCAAAGAATTTCATGCGAATATTTATATATACATATATATATATATACATATATATAGATAGTTGGGCAATCGCAATCAAGCGTCGATTAACGTTGATACAACCATAAATAATACTAATAATAACAAGAAAACGTTGAAATACTTGAGTTCCCAGCCTAATGTGAGCAAACAATTTACAAGGCGTTGCGTTATTTTGTGGCCGAGAGACTCATTTGTTGGCTTCTCTGCTTGCAGCCGGATCCTCAGAGCCCAGGGAAGCGACAGGTCGAGCATGTCGCCAAACCGTTGGATACTCTTGCTCATCTTTTACATATCCTATCTATTGTTCGGCGCCGCCATCTACTACCACATCGAGCATGGCGAGGAGAAGGAGGCGCGCCTCGAGGAGCTCAAGGAGCGCGTTCAGATCTACGGTGGGTAGCACTTGAATTTATTCCAACAGCGCTTCAATTTATTCGTCAGCGGCAGCAGAGATCATCTCATCTTATACCCTACCATATAGCATGTGTCTCACCTATCGTAGACGTAAATACATACTTTTTATTATAGCATGTAAAATGCCGCGGTGCCATGTGATATCTCACAACTAAATTGTCTGCCACGAATTTTGGCCAGCCAACCGCCCCCAAACTCAACTAAAGATATCTCATCATCAACACACTTTACGGTGTATTTTTAATGCACTTTATCCGAGCAGCTAATACAGCTGTGTCATGCCGTTTGTAAGGCAGAGAAAAAATATAGTCAGTATAGTCCACAGGATCTTATTGAGTCCAGCATCGATCAGAACAACATAACCTAAAAATGCTTACAAAATACACTTTAAGACATTTGTCTTGTTTCTAAATCATTATCGAGCATTTCATGAAATTAGCATGCATAAACTGAGTATTATTCGCAAAATCAGTTCCACACGAGCATAATTTCATTTTGATCAAGATATCACGAAATACATGGCATAAACATAGCATTATCTATATTAAGACACGAGAGCTATCCATAAACATTGTCTGATGTCATGAACTGCTCAAGAGCAAAAGCGATGTCATGAAATTCATGCCATAGACTTTTATTTTATCTATATACAGACAGCTTAGAAAATCACTTCACGAAATTAGCACGCATAAACTGACTGATCATTCAAAAATCAGTTCCACACGAGAGTTATCCATAAAGTTTGTCTGATGTCATGAACTGTTTAAAAGCGATAGCAATATCATGAAATACATGGTATAAACATGACCTGCTAAAGAGTGATAGCGATATCATGAAATTCATTACGTATTGGTAATTAAGCATTTCACGAAATTAGCACGCATAAACTGACTGATCATCCAAAAATCAGTTCCACACGAGAGTTATCCATAAAAATTGTCTGATGTCATGAACTGTTTAAAAGCGATAGCAATATCATGAAATACATGGTATAAACATAGTATTATCTATACTTAAACATTGTCTGATGTCATGACCTGCTAAAGAGTGATAGCGATATCATGAAATTCATTACTTATTGGGTATTAAGCATTTCACGAAATTAGCACGCATAAACTGACTGATCATTAAAAAATCAGTTGCACACGAGAGTCATCCATAAAGATTGTCTGATTTCCTCAACTTAATGTGCTAAAAACGATATCATGAATTGCATGGCATAAACGTTATTTCTGACTCTATATTTTTAGAGCATACTTAATTCGGTGTGTAAAAAGTGCCCGCTAATATTTACTTGGCTTTATTTTTGTTTTGCCAAACGTGCGTAAATGTTGGGAAATGTGAGCTTTATGAGTTAGCAAGTGTGCGAATCTGATTCGTGATTAATTGCGTTTATACGAATGTGATTTACATGCCTCTGTCTGTGTGTGTGTGTGTGTGTGTGTGTGTGCGTATATCATACACATAAATCTCGCCGCGAGCGTATTTATTTTGAGGGTTATTCCACTATAATTGCAATAAAATCAAATTTAAATACCACATAAAATGTGCTAATTGTTCAGATAAATAAACTATAAACGCGAATTAGACACCGTCGAGCCAAGACGTGCGTCGATATCTATATATGTATATAAAAGAGCTAGACTTGCCACCAATGCGAAACGATTAACCGATTGCACAAGTCGTAGGTCATTCGGTCGGGTAAATGACACGGGAAATACAAATATCCATATATATATATATATATATATGTATATCTATAACTTCTGGGTTAAATCGGTTAGCAACATTCACGATGAACGAGTTCAAGTGTTATGTGAACGGGTCTTACATTGAGCCCCTTTGACTACCAGTATCCGAGGGTCTTACCGTAGGTCTTAATTGAGGTATCCCCTTTCAGCGGGGACAGCCTTTATCGCCCTTTTTCGTAGTATTCGCATGTGAATATCAATTGATATCAGCATTAATCTATTGGGCTTCAAAAGCACTTCAATGTCGTATACCTGGCACCGATATGTACCTCGTCTAAGACTAGGGATCACATTCCGCTCTGAAGTGTGCACAAACATGTGATGATGGCATTTTCTGTTGGTCAGCCAGACACCAGCTACTGATAAAGGCCATAAACAATTGGTCAAGTGATCAAGGACTCGCTTTTGGATATAGATATACATAGCTTTATATTTATATTACTTTTTATAGAGTCTCAGTCTCTTGGGAAATCTTCCAAGTTGAACGATCATGCCCCTCTATAATACCTTAATGATCTTTTTTGATCATCATATCAAATCATATTTAGTAACTTCCTCAGATTTTAGTGCTGAATATGATCTTGTCAGTTCGATCGACTGATCTGTGTTGAATCTTGCATTGATCTGGCAAGACTTTCTCTCTTGCTAATCCCCTTCAATGGGTCTTTCTTAATTGACTCCTTGGTGATCTTTTCTTTTCTCTAATTATTTGAATCATTATTTATCTATATCTCTTCGATTTGTGAATGGGTAGTAGTGTAGTATAGTCTAATGATCAGCTGAATAATCAAATGATCTTGTCTGATTTGGCAAATGCTTTTGACACGGCTCTTTATATTCTATCCTCTTACTCTTCCTCAAATTTTCCCTCCTACTCTATATCTTAATGTTAAATCTTTAAGTGATCTTGCATAGCTGATCTTCGCCTGATCTCGACAGTTTCGGGCATTGCCCCTCTCTCCTCTCCCTCTCTCTGTCTCTCTCACTCTCTCTCTTTCTCTCTCTCTCTCTCTCTCTCTCTCGATCAGTTGTTGCCACGCATTAATTAGGTAAATTGATCAATTTGTTTGCCACAAACATTTGCCGCGCACTTGACATCGCCACGAGATAATCAAATTTAACAAAATTTTAACAAAAGCGACAATAAGTCAAACTTATTTAACGTCTGCTATTTTGTTGCTTGATTGTGTACATTTAAGCTTCAAAGATTTACAAGAATTTGTGCTAATGATCGACGTCTATGGACAAATTGCCGCAATCACAATCAACCCGAGGGGCACCCACAACGACAACGACAGCGACAACAAAAGGCGGTTCCGTCTCCTCCGATGTTGTCCCGTTGGAAAGAGAGAGAGATTACGATTAGATCTACATAGAGTGCACTGGGATCGTTTACGGGCGAATTGCCCGCAATTGCGCACCGCCCGCTGGGCCGGGCACCTCATTGGTCTCCCCCTCACGCTGGGCTTGGGTTTGTTAAATATGTATCTGGCCGTAGCATTTATTGAATTATGCAATTCGTTAAAAGATTACGGCTGAAATTGTTGTCATTTTTGCATTTGCCTCTGGCTTAAGGTTTATTGAATGATTGCACTTAGTTAATGCCAATGAATTGCACTAAAGATGCGCTCGAAATTTGTTTTTAAAAGTTAACTATGTGACATAACTAAAAAAGATAGATAGATTGGACTTGTAAAGCGCCTGGCTTCACATCTGGCTGTCAAACACATTGTTAGCCTTGACTAGCAGTTAAGTTTTCTTATTGCAAGACAAAAGCTGTGTGCATGTGTGGCAACGCCAAGTAAAAAGGCGCCTTGTTTTACAGGCTGGCAACACCCTGCTGCTAACTGCTTGGCAAATATTTAACACGTACATCAATTTTCTGCCTAAAAATACCCCAACTTCGCAGGTAAAGCTATAAATAAAGGTCGTAATTAACACTATTCGAAGTTGTTTAAATACATATCTTTACCGTGAACCTAACGAACTATATAATATATCTGATCTTCTATAGAAATCGCAGCCTGACTGCAGTTGACAGCGTGACTTTTCTGAAGTAACTAAATGTTAATAATCTAACTTCAGGTAATGCTCGAAGCTAAGAGCTCTCTCCCGATTATTTTGATTAGCTCTGACATTTCAGCTCAAGAGCAACATAGACGATCATATCAGAGCGCGATCAAAATAGCGTACACCCCTAATGATCCGTACGATGATCCGGCTGCATGCCACATGGTGGGCCGCATTTTAAATAGTTACGTATACGTAACCGGATCAGCAATGCGGGTGGCAAAAGCCGTGCTCCGATCAACGATCACTGATCGTGGCCCGGGCCAGGGTCAGGGTTAGGGTCGGGCCCCCTCTTGTTTTGTTTCCCCGACGTTGACAATTTCGGTTGCCCCGATCCACTTTTTATTTTTATTTTTATTTTTGTTTTTCGCAAAAGCGGAAGGTTAAATGGCGTTTGTAACGCGATCGCCCGCTTCCGGAACACGTGTAATAGAACTAATTGAATTTGATTTGATTTGATTTGATTTGAGTTTACGCTTCATTGCGTTTTGTAACACAGTTCCGATTGTTTTTCTGGAGTGTTTATCTATTTCCTATATTTGCGGGTATTTTGTTTTTTTTGTCCCCTACAGAATATCTAATGGAAGAGCTGTCAGATAAGAATGCGAGCACACAAAACGAAATTCTCGAACGGATAACGAGCTATTGCGGCAAGCCGGTAACGGATCACACAAAGGACGAATATGAAATACCCTATACATGGACATTCTATCATGCCTTCTTCTTTGCGTTCACCGTCTGCTCGACGGTCGGCTATGGCAATATATCGCCGACAACTTTTGCGGGCCGGATGATCATGATTGCCTACTCGGTGATCGGCATACCGGTAAATGGTATACTCTTTGCCGGTCTGGGCGAGTACTTTGGACGTACGGTATGTGCTTGGAGAGTCGCAGCCTTTTCCTCTTCCATTCGATTACTAATGCCATCTTTCGTTATCCAGTTTGTGGCCATCTATAGACGGTACAAGAAGTACAAGATGTCCACGGACGATCACTATGTGCCGCCGCAGCTGGGCCTGATTACCACGGTGGTTATAGCCCTTATACCGGGCATAGCCCTGTTCCTGCTGCTGCCCGCCTGGGTCTTTACCTATTTCGAGGACTGGCCGTATTCAATATCCTTTTACTACACCTATGTAACGACAACGACAATTGGTTTTGGTGATTTTGTGCCCACCTTTGGTGCCAGCCAGGTGAATATACCATCAAAGGAATATAAAAAACTTAACACTTATCGTTTCATTTTGTTGATATTGCCACGTTTTTGATAGCCACGCGAATTTGGCGGCTGGTTTGTGGTCTACCAAATCTTCGTTATTGTCTGGTTTATATTCTCGTTGGGCTATCTGGTCATGATCATGACATTCATAACCCGGTAAGCTGGCTTTATTGATCATCGTATTGCATGATTTGGGTGCGTTTCGTTTGCATGCCTTGGGTTTTGCCAATACATTGATCCTAACCCGTATGGAATGATCATCATTCCAAGCTAACATATTATTCTTATTCCATACCATAATCATTTGCATATACACACACAGAGGACTGCAGAGCAGAAAACTGGCGCATCTGGAGCAGCAGCTCTCGTCCAATCTGAAGGCAACACAGAATCGCATCTGGACGGGTGTTACCAAGGACGTGGGCTATTTGAGACGTCTGCTCAACGAGCTCTATATACTGAAAGTTAAGGTAATGCCACACAAGCATATCGCACTATATGAAGTACCGTTATTTAAACTATAATACCGGGGTTAAAAATAAACTTAATTCTGTATGACATTTAAATTAGGCTGTGTATGTAATTAAATATGCGGGAACATTTTAGTTGTTATTTATTATAATTATCAATTATTAATTGGAATACTTTGTAAAACCTAACCTTACTTTCGGGCGCTTTTTAATGCGTTGCAGCTAGGTTCACAGGCGCGTTAAGTCATGCGTCAGCTTTACCGTTGCACGCGTTGTGGAAGCAGCGCGCGCAGAACTTTTCAAAAGAAAACCCAAAACTAATCAAATTTACTAACACACGCGCAATAGAACGAGATTGTGTGTGTGTGTCTTTATATTTATGTGTGTATGTTTAATCAATGGCGCGCACACATTTCCGTTACGTTTGCGTCTTTGCTATGCGTCACAACAACAACAACAACAACAACAACAATTCGGGATACGCATTCACTAAATGTTAGACTAAGCGGGCGAATATTAACCGTAACTCCAACACTCAACCCCCCTCCCGCCACCAGCAACCACTTCTTTCCCTCCGCCGATAAGTTAGTTAACAACAAATGTGATACATATTTTCTTTTTGTAGTTATGTCGAAAGGGAAATAGAAAGAGCGCGAAGATTAAGATTAAGAAGACGCAGAAGAAGCGCAGGCGTAAGTAATATTAATAAGTAAAACAAACATAAACATATAAATAACAGGATCAGGATAGTAGCACGAGCTGTTTAAGACTGTGCCAGGGCTAGCGAGAGAGTAACAGAGACAACAATAACAACATTGAAACTTACACTAATGCAACGCATACGCTGCGCTTTCTTTACATGTACAACAACAACAACAACAACAACCACAACAACAACAAACACACACACATGCACGCACTCGATAACGATAACGATAACTGCACACGATATTCATCGCTTAACCCAATCAGCCCGTTTACACCGACACAGAATTTGGCTATACGCTGCCCCGGTCGGCCTCCTGCCCGGAGCTCAGCATGTACCGCATGGAACCGGCACCGATACCCAGTCGAAAGCGTGCCTATTCCGTTTGCGCCGTTGTGGCAGCCAGTCAGCATCCGTCTGTGATGGTGCACGCCAATTCCGATACGGAGCTAAGCAAATTCGATCGCGAGAAGACGTTCGAGACGGCAGAAGCATATCGCCAGACAACGGATCTGCTGGCCAAGGTGGTGACAGCATTGGCCACGGTGCAGCCGCCGCCTGATACTGATGATGCGGCCACATATGGTGGCTATCACGGCTTCTCCGATTCACAGATTCTGGCCAGCGAATGGTCCTTCTCAACGCTAAACGAACACACGACGCCGCGTCGTCCGCGCGGACGCGCCAGCTCCGATTTCAATATTGAGCCACCGCGTCGTCCGCTCCGTGTGCCGCACAATCACAACGAATGGACCTGGAGCGGCGACAATCAACAGATCCAGGAGGCCTTCAACAGTCGCTACAAGAGCCAGCTGAATGGCGCCGCCGCCGCCGGCGAGTCGCATGTGGTGCAGCTGGAGCCGGAGCCGGACAGCGTTGAGGAGCAGCTCAAGAAGAATAGCATGGCCGGTGCCGCTGCCGGCGCTGGACGTGTCAAGAAGTTCTCCATGCCGGATGGCCTGCGCAAGCTCTTCCATCGCAAGCGACCCTCCCAGGATCTCGAACGCAAGCTGTCGGTGGTTTCTGTGCCGGAGGGCATTACGGCCCTGCCGGGCCGCTCGCCGCTCGACTACTACAACAACACGGTGACGGCAGGCGCCAGCCAATCGTATTTGCGCAACGGTCGCGGTCCGCCGCCGCCGCCAACATTCGAGTCGAGCACAAGTCTCGCCTCGAGCATCGGCAATGGCGGCATAACCAACCAGGGCTACCAGCTGGATGACTCCGAGCAGGCGACATTCAGCTCCACCGGCGCCTATCAACGCAAATCGGCCGCTGCGGCTGGCCGGCGTCGCCGCGAATCCATTTACACACAAAATCCGGCCCTGGCCGCACGTCGCGGCAGCATGTTCCCACCGACGGCAGCGGCGCTCACCCAGATGCAGCGACGCGGCTCCGGCTCGGCGGCAATGGCAGCCGTTGCGGCACGTCGCGGCAGCCTGTTCCCGGCGACGGGCGGCGACATGCCGCGCCGCTCCAGCATCTTCTCGGTGACATCCGACAAGGACATGGACGTACTGGAGCAGACCACCATAGCGGATCTGATACGCGCCCTGGAGGTGGTGCATACGCACGCGGCGCTGGACGAACACCAGCATCAGCAGACGGCGGCGAGCGGCGGCAAATTGAGCAAGAAGCAGCGCAAATTGGGCAACGCCGGCCTCGATCCGCCCCAGCTGCCGCCCATCTTGTCGCTCTTTGCCGGAGATCAGACGCGCGCCCTGCAGGCAACAGCCGCCAATCGTTTGTATGCACGCCGCTCCACAATTGTCGGCACCATGTCGCCGCCGCAGGGCAGCAACGTTCCTGCCGGCAGCGGCGCCAGTGCCTTGTCCAATCGTCGTCCATCGGGCGTCCAGATATTGGAGCCGCCGCCCAGCTATACGGAGCGACCGCTGCCGGCTGTTACGGCCAGCTCGACGCCCTTGGGACAGACCAAATTCCGGCGTCGCTTCAGCGTGCGACCGACGGCGCTGCAGATACCGCCAGGACAGGCGCCGCCGCCGGGTGTCAGCCTCAACGAGGAGCCAACCCAAATGTCCAGCTCGCAGACGGCGCTGCAGCGTCGCCTTTCGCTGCGTCCCTCGCCGCTGGCGCGTGAACTGGGCGGCGCAGGCGGCGCCAGTCCGGCGGCTGGCCAGGATGAGGCGGCTGGCGCCTCCTCGGCTTCGCGCCTGATGCCATCGGCGCTTATGCGGCCCAGCACCAGCAGCACCCACTCCCCGTTGTCGCGCATTGTCCAAATCTCGCAGGCGCAGCGCAAGAGCAGCATGCCCGAAGGTTTTGCCACACGCAAGCCAAGCACCAATGCCGGAAGCGGAACCGGAAGTGGTGCCGGCGGCGGTACCGGAAGTGGTGCCGGCGGCGGTACCGGAAGCGGAACTGGAACTGCAACTGCCAGCGATAAATAGTTGCCAGCAAGTCTCTCAAGTGTTTTCTAGTTTTTTAGATCAATTATTCTTTCTACTAATTTTGCTATTTAGAAATTTACATTCCATTATATTTACGTCTAATTTTTCGATCCCAAATGTATCCCATTTAGTTGAGTTTGGCTAACACTTTAGATATTGCCAAGATGAAGAGAAAATAATCGAAAAAAAAAATTATGTTAGTGCCGCGCACCTAAAGGTTGCCTATGTTTACGTTTGTTATGTATTATCCCAATTAATTGTTATACTATTATTTACAATAATTTATAAATGTTGCTATTGTAGATTAAGAGGTTATACGAGCGAGCATGAACAAAATTCCGTAGCATAACTAAAGAATATGTCAATTATACGAAACCAATATAAATATATGTATATATGTATATATAATATATTTATATATATATGCAAATGGAATAAATTAAGTGCAATTTTATTAGCTGTCGGATTTTGAATGAAACTCGAAACGCGTATGATGGGAATTCAGCTTGGGCTTCTCGTTTCATATCAAATTGTTGAAATGGGAAATAATCATCTTAATTTTGGGTAAGGAATTTTCGGCCGTGTTCGTACCAAATATTGGGCTAGGGTGCCGCTGTGACAGCCTCTTCATTTGAATGTTGTTCCAATAGGCTTGGTTCGCGAATGGTTGGCAAGAGATATTCGTGGGGTTCCATAGCTGGTGCTTCGAGGACGTATTCCTCGTAGGCTTGCACCTCTGGTGCCGCTGGTTCCTCGATAGATACTTCCTCTTTTCCGGCCTCCAACTTCGCACGGTAACTGCGATAGGAACGATAAATGAGCACGCCGCAATATATGCCAAAAAGTGTAGCGGCCGTTATATAATTTCGTGGTTTTGGACTATGTATTAATGCACTGCATTGTTGCACACAATTCAATTGTGTTAACGTTATAAAGTCCTCTGATAAACCAGCCATACCCATTGTTTAACTTATATTTTCCAAATAAATTTTTTTGTTCTTCCCAAGTTGTAATGCCGGAAAAATAAAATGAAATAATAAACCGAATCGAAAGCAACTACTACAAAGACCAGGGCATGCTACGTTTTCAAATTTGAATGTGAAAAAAGTGCGCGCTGCGTGTTTGGTCACTCTGTCAACTATCGTCTAAACATATCGCACTATCGAAAATATCGATAACAAGCAACATCTCCAATGCCACACAAGTGTTTTGTTGTTATTCTATAAATTGCTGGATGTTTCAATATTCCTCGCTCATTATTTCTGCTGCCGCCAGCAATAATTTGTATCAAAACGAAAAATACAACGTAGTTGAAAACAAGTAAATTCTCCGCTGACTTTTTTATATTGCGTGTACAGATTTGGCAATGTCATTAGATGTGGCTCAATAGCTAAACGTAAATATCTAAGAGACAAATCGAAAAAAAACAAAAACAAGAGCAATGGTAAACTTGACCTTGTTGTTCCTGCTGCTGGCGCTCTGTTTGGCCAGCACAGTGCAGCGGAACTTGGAGCTAGAAGAAGATGCAAACGTTCAGCAAAACTTGGAGCAGGATCCGGAAATAGTGCACTATCAACCGGAGCAGGTGCATCTGGCATTTGGAGGTATGTACCAGTAAAAATTATATATGTATATATTTATCATAGCTTTAAGCATACGCCAATTATATAAAAACATTATATATATATATTTATATATATGTATGTATCTATATATATTTGTGTGTAACTGTAAATTTGCAAAAAGTTTAAAGTTCACGCGCGAGTTCCTTTACCTCTAACCCCAAAAACTGTGCCGAGTGCCATATTAGCGCTGATATCAGCGAATTTGTAACTTCAGCACTTTTTATTTATTTTATTGAATTTTTTGTCATCGTCGAAACTGCTGCGCAATAGTTGCGGCCGTTGATAGCGTGTCTAAAGTCCTCACCCCCTCTGACTCGAACACACTTTGCAATATGCAGTTACAGTTGCAGTTACCGTTGAGCCATATAAACGCCCCTAACAACAAACAATAAAAAAATAAAAATAACAATTACAATAGAAATGCGCGCCCGCGTCATCTGTGGCAGCCGCCACAAAACGGAGCTAAGGCTGATTTAGCTGATAAACGCGCATAATATAGTATATACTAGATTAGGAATATTAATCATACGCTAATAAGGTCACACTCTAACTTCAGTTTAATTAGTGTTCGCGTGTGGTCCGTCCGCGATCCCAACGAGCGCGCGCGTTCGCGATAAGCAAACGGGAAGCAAAACAGCAAATCGAAAAACATGCCATAAAAACAATTTCAGAAGTGCGTATGAAATTTTGTTGCACTTAACATTAGTAAAAAAAAATTCAAAAAACAAAATATATACAAACTTGTTATTTTGGCCAAAAACTCAAGAATTGTTTTCCTTTTTGCATTGTCTTCTCTTCCCTTTTGTTTACCGTTTGCCTACCGCTGCACCAGAGCGCACCGCCAGCGAAATTGTTGTCACCTGGTCAACGCGCGGCCTGCCGCCCGATACAGAAAGCATTGTCGAATATGGACTGAACGATCTTAAGCAGCGTGCCCACGGCCAGGCCATTAAGTTTGTGGATGGCGGTCCCAAGCAGATGACCCAATATATACACAGGGTACGCACACACACACACACACACACGCACACGCAGCTCACAGACTTAAGATTCTGCATTTAAATTAGGTTACGCTCAGCCAGCTAAAACCCAACACCAGCTACGTCTATCACTGCGGCAGCGCCTACGGCTGGTCCGCCAAATATCAATTCCGGACAATCGCCAGCGCCGATGCCGACTGGTCGCCCTCGCTGGCCATTTACGGCGACATGGGCAATGAGAACGCCCAGTCGCTGGCACGGCTGCAGAGGGAGACACAGCTGGGCATGTACGATGCGATTATCCATGTGGGTGACTTTGCCTACGACATGAACTCAAAGGATGCCCGGGTCGGGGATGAGTTTATGCGCCAAATCGAAACGGTGGCCGCCTATGTGCCGTACATGGTCGTTCCGGGCAATCACGAGGAGAAGTTGTAAGTTGGCCACGCATAGCGAGATACAGATAGAAGATTGTTTGCTGATGGTTTATTGGATTCGCCTTGCAGCAACTTTTCCAATTACCGGGCACGCTTCAGCATGCCGGGCGGCACAGAGAATCTCTTCTACAGCTTCGACCTGGGCCCGGTGCACTTCATTGGCATCTCCACGGAGGTGTACTATTTCCTCAACTATGGCGTCAAGACGCTCGTCTTTCAGTACGAGTGGCTCAAGCGCGATCTGGAGGCGGCCAACATGCCGGAGAATCGGATCAAGCGGCCCTGGATTATCATCTATGGCCATCGGCCGATGTACTGCAGCAATGAGAACGACAACGATTGCACCCACTCGGAGACGCTGACCCGCGTCGGCTGGCCATTTGTGCATATGTTTGGACTGGAGCCGCTGCTCTACGAGTACGGCGTCGATGTGGCCATTTGGGCGCACGAGCACTCATACGAACGCCTCTGGCCCATTTACGACTACAATGTGCGCAACGGCTCACTGGGCTCACCCTATGAGAACCCGCGTGCACCTGTCCACATCATAACCGGATCGGCCGGCTGCAAGGAGGGACGCGAACCCTTCAAGGGCAAGATACCCGAGTGGAGCGCATTCCATAGCCAGGATTATGGCTACACGCGTCTCAAGGCACACAATCGCACCCATTTGTACTTTGAGCAGGTGTCCGATGATCAGCAGGGCGCCATTATTGACAAGTTCTGGCTAATTAAGTCGCAGCACGGCGCCTACGCTGAACTCTAAATGGGAGACGATGTTAGATCAAACACACACACACACACACACACACACACACACACAACTGTAGCAACTGGCAGTATTAGCGCACATTCTACTATATATTATATAGCTCAATTTAACACCTATTTAGTACATTTCAAAACTTAAACACAACTGCAACTGCAACTGCAACTGTAGCCCAGTATGAGCCCAGAACAAACTGTATTTGAATACTGTAAACAATCCTCAAATTAGCCAATTTTACTTGCATGTATTTTATGTTGAACTATATACATCGTGTTGTATATGTATATTTATATAACTTTTAAGTGGTCTATCTAATAATATCAACAGTTTTGTTTTTTTTTTATCACTTTCAATTTTAATACTGTGTTTTTTCATTGTCCATATGGAGAAACTATGCTTGAAATTAGGGATCATCAGTCAGAAGCAGTTGGTGTGAATATATATTATATATATTTTTACCAAGGAACTGCCTTCAAAAGAGTTTTTGTTTGCCCTAAGAAACTGCCTCTATAATAGGCAGAGTTTATTATTTGAAATCAAATTAAGCAAATTTTAACTATCTCTTGTTTTGCAATTACTCATAAGCTTTCTGAATAGCATAGTCTATCTTTAGAATTTTAAATGTTTAAATGAGCAAAGCATTTCATTTTAAATGGAATCAAATTTGTTTTAGCCGAAAGTCATAGTAGCTAGTTCGGTTTTTAAGATAGAAACACGTTCTCTTTAGCCGCATTCCCCAAGAATCATTTACTAACTTTATTTCTGTATTGAATAGCGCTAAGAACAGAAAGTAATGAATGAAGAATTTTCTTGCAGAAGTTTTAGGATTGACGGCGTTGTCCAGTGTAAATTTACATTTTTCAACTACTTTCATTTTTTCGTTTTAAACCTTTTCGAAAACTCACTTTAAATGATAAATAAAAGCATTTATGGGCTGTTGTAAGCCGCAGTCAACTGTTTTGAAATTAACGATTTTGTAAGATCGTTTATCGATAAGCGAGTATCCGATTATCGATCATCGATAACAGCTGTGAACGCAGCTTTCATAAAATATGTATGTACATAAATAGTTTTGTAGCTGTAATCGTGTTGATATCGATAACGATTTTGTAAGATCGTTTATTGATAAGCGAGTATCGATTATCGATCATCGATAACAGCTGTGAACGCAGCTTTAATAAAATATGTACATACATATATGTAAATAGTTTTGTAGCTGTAATCGTGTTGATATCGACTGCGAATAATGGCAAAGTTGGCCGTGTGTGCTTCTCCCAGAAACTGTCCAGGACATTGTCGTCACGTGGAATACGCGCGACAATACAAACGAATCGATATGCGAATACGGAATCGATGGCATCGCCGAGCAGAGCATCAAGGCGCCCAAAGGACCCAGCGCCTTTGTCGATGGCGGCGCCAAAAGGGCCACACAGTATATCCATCGCGTAAGTAGAGATCTGATGGCAGACTGGCGCACTGGCTATAGAAAACGCTTCCACAGGTGACGCTGCCCCAGCTGCGGCCGAACACAACGTACCATTATCATTGTGGCAGCCAGTTGGGCTGGTCGGCGGTCTATTGGTTCCACACGCCGCTCAATCACAGCGACTGGTCGCCCTCGCTGGCCATTTACGGCGACATGGGCGTGGTGAATGCCGCATCGCTGCCGGCGCTGCAGCGGGAGACCCAGCTGGGCATGTACGATGCCATTCTGCATGTGGGCGACTTCGCCTACGATATGTGCAACGAGGATGGCGGCGTCGGGGATGAGTTTATGCGTCAAGTGGAAACGATAGCCGCCTATGTGCCGTACATGGTCTGTGTGGGCAATCACGAGGAGAAGTAGTAAGTGCTCGGTGTATCTACGGTGAATTGATCAAATTGATTATAACATCTGCTCCGCCTGCCCTGCCGCAGCAATTTCTCGCACTATGTAAATCGATTCAGCATGCCGGGCGGCACGGACAACCTGTTCTATAGCTTCAACCTCGGGCCGGTTCACTTCATTGGCTTCAGCACCGAGGTCTACTATTTTACGCAATTCGGTCTCAAGCCCATTGTCATGCAGTATGATTGGCTGGAGCGCGATCTGCTGGAGGCCACCAAGCCAGAGAATCGCGCCAAGCGTCCATGGATCATCACGTACGGCCATCGGCCGATGTACTGCAGCAACGACAACGGCGACGATTGCGCCAATCATGAGACTGTCGTGCGCAAGGGTCTGCCCGGCCTGAATTTCTTTGGCCTGGAGCCGCTCTTCTACAAGTATGGCGTGGACGTGGAGCTGTGGGCACATGAGCACTGCTACGAGCGCATGTGGCCAATGTACAACTATACCGTATATAATGGTTCGCGGGCGGAGCCGTATGTCAATCCGGGTGCACCGGTGCACATTATATCGGGCGCTGCCGGCAATCATGAGGGACGCGAGCCATTCTTTAAGCATATGCCGCCCTGGAGCGCCTTCCACAGCCAGGACTTTGGCTATTTGCGGCTGAAGGCGCACAATGCCACCCACTTGTACTTCGAGCAGGTGTCCGACGACAAAGGAGGCGCCATCATAGACAAGTTCTGGCTCATCAAGCACAGTCACGGGCCGTACAGCGCCGCCTAAACGATTCCCATATTTGTGATACAACTGCAGCCAACCATTACGTACATATATATACAAACATATACCTAATATTCTAGTATCTCGTACTTATATATATATATATATTTTACTGATTATTGTAATTGAATCGAATGCAGCCAATAAACCGCAGTATTTCCTTGCAACTGGACACAGTATTTTTCACTAATTGGTTTTACACGCTTTTTCCGCTTTTGATTGTGGATTTGTCTGTCTCAATTATAGGGAAAAATACTCAACTGAACAATCGCATTGATAGATGTCCATTGATTCCTTCCAGACAGCCTGCAGGACATTGTGGTGACCTGGTCGACGCGCAGCTCGACCAACCAGTCGATCGTCAACTTTGCCCAGGACTATGTCCACGACAAGCTGACCGTGATCAGCGGCAGCTGGGAGCTCTTCAAGGATGGCGGCAAGCAGGCGCGCACCCAGTACATACACAAGGTGACGCTGCCCTCATTGCAGCCGGCCACACGATACGAGTACAGCTGCGGCAGCAGCCTGGGCTGGTCGGCGGTCTACAGCTTTAAGACGCCGCCGGCGGGCGACCAGTGGTCGCCTTCGCTGGCCATCTACGGCGATATGGGAAATGAGAATGCACAGTCGCTGGCACGCCTGCAGCAGGATACACAGCTGGGCATGTACGATGCGATTATCCATGTGGGTGACTTTGCCTACGACATGGACACAGAGGATGCCCGGGTCGGGGATGAGTTTATGCGCCAGATCGAAACGCTGGCCGCCTATGTGCCGTACATGGTCTGTCCGGGCAATCACGAGGAGAAATAGTACGTATTAATATAGTTGCCTTGTTGACCAACTGAACCAATGCGATCCTCTCCTGCCCTGCAGCAACTTCTCCAATTATCGGGCACGCTTCAACATGCCCGGAAACGGCGACAGTTTGTGGTACAGTTTCAATATGGGACCAGTGCACTTTGTATCCTTCTCCACGGAGGTCTACTACTTCGTTAACTATGGCATAAAGCTGCTCACCAAGCAGTTCGAGTGGCTGGAGCGGGATTTGGCTGAGGCCAATTTGCCAGAGAATCGCGCCAAGCGACCTTGGATCATCACGTATGGCCATCGGCCGATGTACTGCAGCGATGACAAGGAGTACGACTGCAATGGCAAGCTGGAGACATATATACGGCAGGGATTGCCGACGCTCAAGTGGTTCGGACTGGAGGATCTGTTCTATAAGCACGGAGTTGATGTCGAGTTCTTTGCACACGAGCATTTCTATACTCGGCTGTGGCCCATTTATGACTTCAAGGTCTACAATGGCAGCGCCGAGGCACCCTACACAAATCCCAAGGCGCCTATACAGATCATAACTGGCTCCGCGGGCTGCAATGAGAACCGAGAACCCTTCTCCAACAATTTGCCCGATTGGAATGCGTTTCACAGCAATGTAAGTAACGGCACCTACATTCGATAACTATTTGTCAAGTGCGTTCAAAAGTATCGCTTTGCTACTAATCGATACATTTTCAACAATATCGCTTTGCAACAAAAATATTCGGCAACATTGGGCTAGCAACAAAGTGTTGCCAATCAGCTTTAAATGTCTTCTTGATTATTAATGTGTGGAATTATAATCAGTGCACATTGAGTATTTAAAAAAAAACAAAAAAAGTTCTGCCATTTAAAGCTGATTGGCAACATTGGGTTAGCAACAAAACATTGCCAATCAGCTATAGATTATTGTCAGTGCACGTTGAGTATTTGAAAAAAAGTATCGCTTACAAAATTATCGAAACATTTTCAGTAACAATCTGCTTTGCAACTTTTGTTCAACAGCAGAATGTTGCGAAGCGCATTGCTGAATGCATTTGAATTTAAAATGTTTTCCACTTTTTGTGGCTTGCATTTCTTTCAGGACTACGGCTACACGCGCCTCAAGGCCCACAATGGCACACATTTGCACTTTGAACAGGTCTCCGATGACAAGGATGGCCAGATTGTTGACTCCTTCTGGGTTATCAAGGATAAGCACGGTGCATACGCCTAAATGCGAGTCCTGCCTCCAATTAGCAACAAGATATACACATTTATGGTTTGCTTATTTTGTTTAACATATTTAAAATATTAAGTTAGAAAAAAAATATTTATATGTATATTTGATAGAATGGGAGAGAAAAAAAAAAATAAATTGCACTAAGCTTAAATGTGTTCCATGCTATGCGCCGTATCCTAGTAGACCGTGCCCGAGATGCCGGCACCATAATTGTAGCCAGCGGCGCCGGCGCCAATGGGCGGCACACCGCCCAACGCCCCCAGACCGCCGCCCACAACGCTGTTGCCATAGTTGCTACTGTAATAGCTGGAGGGATAGCCGCCGGCACCGAAGCGTGTATTGTAATACGGGTAGCCGGTGCCGACGCCGGCGCCAGCGCCCAGGCGGGAATTGTAATAGGACAGCGCATAAGGATTCGAATTGTAACCGGCGCCATAGTAGCCACCGCTGCCCAATGTGGAGCCATAGCCGCCCAACGTGGAGCCGCCAACGTAGCCGCCCAGTGTGGAGCCGTAGCCGCCCAGTGTGGAGCCATAGTTGCCCAGTGTGGAGCCATAGCCGCCCAATGCGGACCCGTAGCCACCATAGCCGGCAGCGCCATCTATTGTTGTAAAACGCCAACAAAGATTAGAACAGTTCATGGAGCCAGTGCTGCCCATTCTCACCTATGCCGCCGAAACCGCGTGCGCCATATGGACTGTAGTAGCTGTCCACGCCGCTGCCGTAGCCGGCACCCAGCGTGGAGCCATATGCTCCATAGTTGCCGTAACCACCACCATAGCCGGCATTAGTGCCATAGCCAGCATAACCACCATAACCACCGTATCCACCAACATAGCGCTTCTCCTGCTTCTTCTCCTGCAGCGGTGCATAGCTGCTGGCGGCGCTCACCTGATCCGCCGCTGGCGATGCCGCCACCTGCTCCTGCTCCTGCTCCTGCTGCTGCTGATCCTGTGCCAGCGTCTCGCTCTGCGCCTGCACGCTCGCCAGCAGCGTCGCTGCAACAAATACGATCTGCAAGCAAATCGAATTTAATAACGGGCTAATCCAGCTGCGCCAGGTGGCGACGCCCTTACAAAGCACTTCATGTGGTGGCCGCCTGGGTGTGGATTCAAATGGATGTGGCTTCTTGGACTACTTGTTGAACGTTGCCGATGCGCACGCGCCGCCTGACACTTGTCTAATGCTCTGGCTGCCCCAAAGCCAGTCGCTTTTATACGCCTGCCTCACACACACACACACGCACAGATACACACAAACGCAGCGAGGCAGTGCGAGCGAGAGAGCAAGGGAGCTGCAGAGTTGGAGCGCCGCTTGCGGCTTGTGGGTGGCTTCTATGTCTATGACACATGCCGCGGGCCAGTGTAGCTTCAATGTATCCATGTGGTTGGTTAGGTTATTTGGCTTAGAGAACGATGTTGGGTTTGATTTTCCAATCAAATATGGCATAGATTAATAGCGCGAGCTAGCGAGAGAGGGGCAGCTGTAGAGAAAGAGAGCAAGTACTACGAGAATACACATACATACTCACACACACACATATACATATATAAAAGGGAGATGCTTAAAAAGTTTCAAGGAAAGCATGTTCACAGAACAAAACCGAAAACCAGGGCTGCAAAGCCACGTTTCACGGTTCGAACCAACTCCCTTTGCCCTTAGGTTCGGTTCCTGAACCAGCGCTCGCTTTCTCATGTATTTTCAAAATAGTATTGGCAACTAAAAATATTTCAAGCCATACAAATTTTCATCTACCAAATATTGTTATTTAAATGCAAGTTATTTATGCTAAAAATTAAATTAATTTAGTTCGTTTCGGGCTAGAGTTCATCTGTTTTTTTGGGCAACTAATTTGGCTTAAAGTTTTGGTTCATAGTCAGAAATAACTTGGAATTCCGGCTACGAAACAGTATTGCTTAAAAAATTGGTGCAAGTAAATTTTAATAGCAGACAGTACAAATGTCGGATATTATAGAGCTCCCTCAGGAACTATCGTAAGCAGAGTCTGAGACTTTGGTTTTTCAGATTCCCTATTTAACTTACCATTAACGGAATGTTTTTTTATATGTCACTGGAGAAACAGTTAAATATAAATTTCGAATAAATAAATTATAGAAATAATAATATTATATAATGATATTGTATGTGGCAAATCTGAATTATGTCTGCAAACTTACTGAAGATAGCTGAATCTGAAGATTATATAATTTAACATATACAAAAGTTGAAAAGCTTAAGGATATAGTTTTAATATAAGGTTAAATAAATCTAAGTTCGCATGAGATATTTAGCAAAACGACTACAACAAGATAGGAATAATAGTGAATATTCCGTTAATTATTTCAAGTATAAGGTTTTTAAATATTGAAAAATAGCTCTATGGAATTTTATACAAAGAATATTAACTTGGAATAGGAATATATGAATAGATAAGTAGGAAAAGGTATTCCCGCTCATCGAGCAGAATTTCCCCTCGGAGTGAGCATAAGGGCATAACAATTTCCCTAGCAAAAATGTGCCCAGTTTGTGTCTGTCGCTTTTCCTTTATCCAGAGGGAGGCCTACTCCTGCTCTGAGCTGTCCGCCCCCTGCATACATATATGCTGAAAGGGTACTTTCGCACATCTAGCGAAATTTCCCCTCCGAGAGAGAAAGATTGAGAGTGAGCGAGAGCGAGAGTAAGGGCATACAAATTTCCCTATCAAAAATGTGCCCAGTTTGTGTCTCTCGCATTTCCTTAATCCAGAGGGAAAAATTAATGCATATTACCTCAGCTCTAAGCTGTCCTCCCCCCGTCCCCTGCAAACCCCAGCTTGACGCATTTATTGCTTGATTTGATTTTGAAATATCGTTGACGATCGCCAGATTCGCTTTTAAGACAGTGCCACGCCGTGTCATGGAGCTTACGGGTATTATCAATATTCCCACGATCTACGACAATTACGAACTATTGCCAACGAGCGCAGCGGCGATGACAAATGCTAATTGAATCATTAACTTGACCCTGGCTCAACTAATTGCCCAACATAAAACAAAGCAAAACAATAACAATAACAACAGCAGCAGCAACAACAACAATAAAAACGACTATAATCAGAGTCTTTAAAATGGAATCGGTGCCAGAAGATAAATACATATCGCGTCTAGAAACGGATACGAAATGTGGGTCGTGAGTCATTCCACGTGCCTGCGAAGCGTTTGCATTTTCACTTTTCAAAAAAAACCAAAAAAAAAAAAAAGAAAAAACAATCAAGACAAAAATGTCATAAAAAAAAGAAACTAGCTAATTTGTATTTGTTTTTCCAATTTTTTGTTTTACCTCTATTTTGGCAACTGTCACACAAAGCACGCAATTGTCAGCAACTGCTTCCAGTTGGAATGGTCACTGGAAGTGCAACTCATGACGGCTAGCCAACTGTGCAATGAGCAGGTCACAATCGAGCGGGCAATGGAATGGTAACTGAAACTGGAACTCAAGTCCTTAAGCTCACAATGAACAGAAAAAAGGGCGCTTGTTAGCTCTAACTTCCAGTTGGAGTTGTGACTGGAAGTGGGGAAAGCCGCTGGAAATATGTCAACTACCATATGCGAATGTTACACTCTTACTGGAAGTGGGAGTGGAGGCATAGCTCAGATTGGCCCACAATTCAATGAGCAGTGGAATGCCTCAGAATGCATGTGTATAACAAAAAAAAAAAATAATTAAAAAAATAAATAAGAGCTTCTTTTCCAGTCAGCATTAGCTTCCAGCTGGAATTGGTACTCAATTCGTTTAGCCCAAAACCCAAAGAGCAGTGGAATGTCTAAAAATATATAATGCTTTACATTTGATAAGAATTGTGGCTGGAAGTGGAGCTCAAGTCGTGGAATGTAAGAGCCACTATTTGTGAGCGTTAACTTCCAACTGGAGGTGGAACTCGATTCGATGATCCATTTATGCCCTTTAATTGGAAATGTAAGAACAAGGCAGGAAGTGGAACTCAATGCATTTCCAGCTGGAATTGTAACTGGAAGTGAAGAGCTCGATTCGTTAAGCCCATGATTCAATAAGAAGCGAAATGTTAAAGGCAATTCGTTGGAAATCTAAGAGCAACAACTAAATAAATACTTGCTTATATAAATAAAGTATATGATATATGCACACATTAACAAATAGGCAGGTATATATATACATATGTATATGCCTATGTAGAAATCGTAATTGTCATAGATGTCAGCCACGAATATGAGTGCCGCACATTGTTCGATACATGTGAAAAGTGTTAACTCGCTTTGGGGGCGACGGCTTGGCTCGGGGCGTGGCCGGGCTCAGTGCCAGCTCAGCTTGACATGGCCCTGGGATGCGCGGCCTGGGAGTTTTTCTACTTTTTCTCTCTCTCTGTCTCTGTCTCTGTCGCTTTAGCTTTAACCACGGTGGCAGACAATGATTCTTTAATGCCAGCGCCACGTGAATCAAGCCGCCATAATTTCTTAAGCACACACACGCACCCGGGTCGTATACGCAATGTGCACTGAGAGAAGCGCTTGGCTGCCATTTGTGATCCCAAAAAAAAATATGCTGCACAAAATGCATGACTTTTGTTAAAGAGAGAACTCAGCTGCCAAACCCAACTTGTTAACAATTTTATATACATATATAAAAAGCTTAGACAAATGCTGCAATATATTGTCTCTAAAAATGTGAGCTGCTTTAAGTAGTTCAATAAAACAAACCGTAACTTGATTCTTAAAATAAAAAATAAAAAACATTTTTACAAAAGTCTTTTATTAAACTCGCCAAGTCTTTCGCTAAGTGTAAGATTTACAACTTGGCTGACTGTACCGTTAGGACTTTTGGGCTAAGATATTTTAAAGCCATTTGGTTGCCTTTTAAGACCTGCTTTAATAGGGTATACAGGCAAAGAGGGTATGTTTGTTGCAAGCAAATGTCTGCAACATGCAGAAGCAAGCATCTTTGCTGCCATAAAGTTGATATATTCTTGATCAGGCGAGCAGAAGCTGAGTCAATCCAGTCAAGACCAGCTGCCTGTCCGTCCATCTATTTGAAATTCGAATTTAAGATTTTTCTATATGATACTTTTTCATTTTCGCTTACCTCTCTCCCATTTACATTATATCGATAAGTATCGATTTTAAGGGTTTTTGGCCTTGGAGCTACTATATAACCCAAATTTGTTCTACTTGCATAATTTACACAGTTCGAGCATATTTTGCCTCTCCCAATCACACTTTACACACTTTTTAGTAGATCGGACCTTATGGTCCGAAGAATACATTTGCCACGCGGCGAGGCTGAGGGAAGAAGATCGGACCATAAGGTCCGAAGTTAATCAAGAATGCAGAATGAAGAAGATACATGCATGTATTTATAGGATATCACCTCGCCGGGCAGCTCCGACTCTTGCTTAATTTGAAGTTGTTGTGATTCTTGAAATATATGTACATTTTTGGCAAAGTGCAAACTGGGATTTGAACTGGGCGTCGACCTGTCTGACTAAACAGCTGAACAGCAATTGCGTTGTTCTAATTCAGCGAGCAAATCACGAACAACAACAACAAGAACAACAACAACAACAACATTGGCTAATTCGCCGTCAGATTTCGCACGCCCACCAATTATATTTACAAACCCATTTTTAATTATAATTGAACAACGTCTTAAAAACAAAAAAAACAGCAGCAAAAGCTGAGCAATTCGAACCGCAGTCAATTTCCAAGCGTCAGCAAATGAAGCGGCTAAGGGCAGCTGGCTGGGCAGAGGGGAGGGGCGGGCGATGAGGGGCGGGGCGGGGCGGTGGCCAAGAAAATTGTAATGAAAAACTTAATAAAGTGAATGCCTTGATGCTTGGCGTTGAACTTGCACTTTGCATAATTGCAGTGTGTTGTTGTTGTTTTCTACTTTTCTTGATTTTTTTGTTTTTTTTTTTTTTTTTTTTTTGTTTTTTCAAGAAGTTTCACACAATTATCCATTTATGTGGGCATAATTCTTGTGCGAAAAAGTCAGAAACCTCGGATGGCAGCTCACACACTTGGACTTGGCCCTGAGAAAGCGAGTGACTGCAACTGCAGCCAAGGAAAATCAAATCAATTTTGCAACAAACATCAATTTTGGGCGTGTGTGTGTGTGTGTGTGTGTGTGCGAGTGTGTGCGTGTGTGTATGAGCTGTCAATCGAATTAACTGCCCCCCACCACGCCCCCCTCTCGATTCGAGCTACAACTTTAAATGCTCGAAACAAGCAGCTACCCTGTAAGCAAATCTAAAGAGCTTCATTATATTTTGATACACCGAACAAAATTACGTTTATGCTTCACATTTCAGGCGATGTACATTAGATCATAGTGGGAATGGTATTGATAAGGGGCCTGGGAACCATCATATACCAAGACTTAAACATTGACAATACGATTGTATTACGTAATGTCATAAAACTTACACCCAACTTGATTTGTGCATGACTTTTAAGGTTATGTATGCACTGAGATAAAAAGGCTGGATTTTGTAACGATCTGCATTAACGGTTAACATTAAACCGGTTAGAGCCGCGTTTCAAGCGTAAGAATCGGAGTAGTTCGGAATGCATCAGAATAGTTTAAAGTGTTTCGGAGTAATTAGAAGCGCAATTAGATGCCATGCGGAGTGTTTCGGTATGTTTTATATTCACGAATTATTTAGCAAATATTGTGTAAGAAATTTATATTTAGTTCGGGCGAAGTCCGAATTCGGATTAAAAATACATTTCGACATGAAATTTGTCTTAGAAGTCTAGGCGACTTCAGTGGGTAATTTACCAACAATCCAAACTGTTTCCGAATCGATATTCGGAATTAGGTGAATCATGTCGCCTGCTCCGACTATAGGGTATAACATAGCTGCTGTCTACTGAGTTCTCCTCCAAATGACAGCTAACAGAAAATATTTAGTTGAAATTGCGCTTTGCTTTGCCTGTTGCCAGCTGAGAAAGACATTGATAGCATAATTGGATGCGGCTCTCAATCGAAGCCCCCGTTTTTGCTATGCCCACCAAATTTGCCAGTTGAGCGAATTTCAATGGATCGTTAGAAGCGCGAACAATGCCTGGGGCCTGTCTGGCTGGGTCTAAATGCCATACATATATGACATTTTCATAAATCTTTCGTCAGGTCTCTCTGCGATGTGTGAGAAGAGCGAAGCGAGCATCAATTGTCGTGGCATTGTCTTGACAGTGATCGAATGTCAAGTTCGCAGCGATCATAATTCAGAGTTTCCCAACAATATCCGAAAACCAAAACACTGCGAAAACTATGTCAACGACACGCGCGTATTTTATGTTTGATATTTCTTTCTGGACTGCGAAGAGTTTTACTTTAAAACTTATATTTACTTTTTTGACTATTTAACTCCGATTAATTGTGGGTATTTATTGTATTCAATATATAACTCTTATTATAATTTTGGTTGAATGCTTCTTAATTCTTCTTCGTTATCATACCCTTCCAGTGGGGACTAAAATGTTGTCATCTTTTCCTGATCAGTATCAAGTATAGCAAGTATAGAATGTATAATTATTATTCGAATTCTATCTTCTGGCTAAATGCTTTTAAAGACCTAAACCAATATCAGATGGGAGGGCCTTGATTAAAGATATTCCTCTTCGTTATGTTATACATCTGTCCTTCTTGATTCCAAAAGTTTTTGCCCTTTTAAAAATGTCTTGAAAAAACTGAGCATATACGATTTATAATCTGCCCTTTGTGCACAAGATGAGACCAATATATCACACTTTTTTATAGAAAGTAAGTAATATATTATATAGTAAGTACATATTAAACTGTTTGTCCTGACTGACTGATTGATTGGTGATCAACGCACAGCCCAAACCGTTAGAACTAGTTACCTCATGTGATGAAGGTGCACGTTAAGACGGGGTTTCGGGAAATTCCACCCGTATGTGCGGAAAAATAGCGAAAAACGATTGTAAACAACTTTTTTGTTTACCATCCGATCGGTTTAACACTCATTTTCAAAGACCTTTGAGAGAATTTACTTGATTCTTGATCAAAATTCATGTGAAAATACATACATACACACACACACATATATACATACATACATACATATGTCGGAACAGAGAAATCACTTTCTTTGCAATTAGGCATACTGGCAGCACAGCAAGTCCCGAGTGTCGTTATAGTCACAAAATAATTATATTTTTTAAGAGCGAGCACGTCTGTTCTCTATGACTTCCACTTTTAGAATGAATAATTTTCATCGTCCTCGAGCATACTACTCATGCTCTTGTTATTCTATATTCTTCTCTGACTTTTAGTACTGTTAGTGAACATTCAACACTATAGCAAACTGAACGTTATACAACACACTCGGGCCATGCTCGGCAGAGACTATCTTTTTTGTCTCACACCATGCTTTCAGTAGCAACCCTAATACAAGTAGGACAGTTATGTTAAATAGCAGTACCTTCTGTCAAATTCTCTGATTCTTACTAACACTTAATCGTTAGCATTCAAAATAATACTCACAATAATTTATTGGATACACGACACATATATAAAACATACGCCTCCTGCTCCGCCCCCTTGGTGCTCCTCCGCCTAATTCATAGGTGAAGCCTGCAGGCCTTACTTATATTTTTGAGAATCGAGGAGGAGGGCAGCTTTAATAAATAAGTTTTCTTATTTAAATTTGCCGCGCAACAAGACAAATCGGCCTGACAATTTACATGCATACATACATACATGTAAACGCACATAGATACATCTACACACGCACACACACACACGCACACACATACATACATACACAATTACATACACACATGCATACATTCATACATATATTCAAAATCAGTTTGGCATCTAAATCTGGCAACATTCTTCTTAGTGCCCTCAAATATCCTATATAGACATACATAGCTTGGTCAAATCTCATCAGATTTGCACGAGACTCGGCTCTTTGTTCATGGTTCGGCCTCTTGATCAATTTGGCATCTAAAGCTGGCAACATTATTCTTGTTATAATATATAATGAAACCCATATAGGCCCAATCAAAGGCCATAATGGCCTATATAGAGTCAATCCCTAATGACTGATGACTGACTGTAAGTGGTTGGGAATTCGAAATGAAAACACAATTTGCAATTGGAATGCTGTAAAAAATATACATGTACACACACATACATATGTATATATGCAAGCATCCAGCGCCCATGCGTGCATATATGCATATGTACATATATATAGATCGGTTGTATATATCAGTTTTATTAAGTCTTCTTCTTTAGCAAACTGCGCGCCGTAGTCCTTCGTATGGCATTCATTTTGAACTATGCAATGTATTTTCTTTGTTTTTCATTTTATTTTTGTTTTCTTTGATTTTGATCATAATTTTGCATTTTGCAATTAGCTCTTTTCTCTCATAATTGGTTTTTGTTTATTTCTCTTTTTGTTTTTGTTTTCGTATTCATTTTTGCCTTTTGTACGTATTTTCATCGCGTTTTTTGTACAGAATTTCGTGCTGAAAGAAAATTAGTTTATGGTTTGTTTTCGTTTTATGGCGTAAATTTAAAATTAACTTAATGGCAACGGGTGCGAACGAGACGGAGCTAGCCGCAGGAGACAGCAGCCCAGCCACAGACTAGAGTAGCCAAGCGTTAGCCCAAGTGCCAGCAGAGGGAAAGAGATAGTCGACGCTCGCATTGGCCAGGCTACAAACTTTGAGGTTAGGTTAATATTCTTATCATTTGCATAAATTACGAAAAAAAAAAAAAAACTTGTATGGGAGATGGATTGAGCGGGGCGCGGCTTGTACAACAATTAAACAAATCAAGTCAGTAACAAAATATAACAAATTAAATAAATACGACTAAGTTATAAGCTAGACTAGTTAGGCTCTACAAATCGTAGACACATAATCTTAAATAATAAATATGTATATATGTATATATATATATCTGTATATATGTACGTTTAATCGTGCACACAACGAATTTACCAAGTTTATAACAATTTCATCGTCTTTGCATTGTTTTGTGCAGTACACATTTATATAAGAAATTCAATTTCCCAATTGGATCAAGAAAATAGTTGCTACTTTCGAGGTTATGTCAGCTGAAAGCCAATTCGAAATCGAAAACGTTTTCGAAAATGAGTTTTTGATGCGTCAAGTCAAAGAGAAATATTCGATGTGAATATATGAGGCTGATTTACAATTATTCGAAATGTGTTTGAGCATTGTAAATGGCAAAAAAAAAATAATAGAGGAGAATTAAAGAATAGAATGGAAAAAAGAAAATTTTAGATCTACTTACACATAATATCAACTAGATTTGTTTTTGCTTATCACATTTATGTGTGTGTGCACTTTTCAATTGTAACTATGGACAACACATAATTTACCATTTAAATAGATATAGTATAGTATGTGTGTGTGTGTGTGTGTGTGTATATATATATATATGGAATTTGTGTGTAAATGTGAATGGATGTGCGGGAATTTGAGTACTTATAAAGCAACGTATTTGGTTTTAAGTTTTTGTTGTGCTTAGTTTCTAGATTTGTTTTTGTTTCGCTTAAGAAATAATAAAAAGTATACTTTACGAAACGTGTGAGATAGATTTAAACAATTAGAACTAAGGTTTATGGAATTGTGTCAACGTAATTAAGAATAATCATAATCATAATTTAAATATATCAAAATTAATCACAGACTCGTTTGGTTTACTTGGAATACTTAAGTCCTCTACGATTTCAACGAGTGTCTTTTTTTTTTTTGGAATTCGTTTCTTTTCGTTTCTCTTACTCGTTAGTTTTTTGTTTTAGGAATTATGCACAGAGTTATCTATATACAGGCTTGTTTTAAGGTAATAGGTATATTATATATATATATGCAATATACTTTCGTTTTTATTAGTTCATAATTTATATATATTTATATATATATATATATATATATACATATATATAAATATATATATTTGTAATTATAGTATGTGTGTAGTGTATTATTAAATATTTATAAGAGTTTTGTATGCGTTTCTGTTTTAAGACTTTTCTTTTACTAACACACACATACACACACGCTGACACTACTTGTATGTGGTATTTAGCATTTTTAAGATTTGAACATTTTATAAGTTGACAAAAAAAAATTAATAAAAAAAACACACACATTCATGAAGCACACAAGTTGCATGCATTCAATCAGTTATGTTTTTTTTTCTTCTGCTTTAAAGCCTTACAAAATATCTATATCTGGGCCAATCGAAATTTTCGCTTCAATTAAGCTAAAACAAAAAAAAAAGGTTTTAAACATTTTGAGAATATTTCTCACAGCTATACATATATATATAAATAAAGTATTTATGAATATATTTAAGATTTGCCTGGGCTTTTTTTTAGCTCTTATACAATTTCTAAGCTTACATAAATCTCAAGATTTTATTATATAATATTTTAAATACAATATATATATATATATGCATATGCATATGCATATATATATATATATATATGCATACATGTATGTATATATAAACATATATATTTGAATAATTGTGATTTAAATATTGTTTTCAGTTTAGCTTAAAATAAATTTACTTTAAATCTCTTTAAGCTTAAAACTAGTTTTTAGCTTATGGCTATAATTTTTTCTTTGCTTCTATTTCGCTAATTATACAGTTTATCTTTAGTGAATTGCATTAAAATTGAAATAAAATGTTTTTTTCGTATTGATTTTGTTGTTTGGTTTTTAAATTTAAATTTGCAATAATTTAACAGTTTTATCTGACATCTATATTTTCTTTATGTAATTTTCTCTATGGCTTTGCAGGCGCCACATACACACACACACACACACACACACACACACACACACACACACACACACACACACACACACACACACACACACACTCACTCACTCACACACACACACAGAAGCACACGCATGTGTGTGTATGTATGTATGCGTGTGTGTTGCACGAACATCAACTTAATATTAGTTATAGCCTTATGTATATATAATAATATATATGTATCTTTAAGTATGTCTATTTTCATTAATTTTATTGATTTTTTGCATTTTCGGATTGGTTTTTTTTTTTTTCCAGGAACAGAAAAAACTGCATTATATTGCGGTTCTAACGGATTTCCCTAACTTTTAACAGGCCATTATGGTAATGCTTTTTTGTGCTCCGCAGTTTTGGAGACACATATTTTTTTCATATCTTTTGTTTTTGTTTTTTTTTTTTGTTTTGTTTTAATATGGATTATTATGGAGGCCACAACACGACAGCAAAAGGGGAGCAGGATCTGAATTGGAACCGACGTACAAATACAAATAACACAAACATGAACATAGACAAAAGCACAGACAGAATAATTTCAGTACAATCAGGAAAACAAATGAAATCAAATAAAAAGTATACACTTAAAGAAACTCAGCATCTATTACTATTATTTTGTAGATTTATATAACTAGGAAAATAAACAATCAAAAAAAAAAAAAAAATAGATAGTAAAAGCAAAGTTAAACATAATATTCGCTTGTTGCGTCTGGTCATATAAAATCTTTACGTGACTTAAGACTAGTATATATGTCTATATGTGTATATATATATATAATATATCTTAACTCTATTTATTAATATAGATTATACAGTTATAAATCGATAGTTATTTGTATAGTCATGCAACTATATATTGTGTGTATGTGTGTGTGTGTGTATCTGTCCAGTTGCGGCGCTTGAAGCGCGCGAATTGTTTAATTAATTATTAAATTAGTCTATTGTATAATATAATTAATTTAAATTAAATTAAATACAAATACAAGTTTCGTGGCATGGGCGTGGTCGTTATCAAGTTGGGCTTTTGAGATATCAGAGGGTTAACAAATAAATGTCAATTTATTTATATATATATATATGTATATTTATGGTATATATATATAAATATTTAGTGTAGAGATGCATATCATTTAGTCCTAGTTTTTGTGTTTTTTGTTTTTGTTTTGTACAGTTACAGTTAAGTTTATGCTTAATGCTATACATACACATATATGTATATAAGATATATATATATATTTGTTAATCCCTATCGTCAACATCATCGTTTTCAGTTAATAATTACTAATATAATTTTTCTTTTCTTTTGTTTATCATCAAGCGGTTAATAATTTTACTTAGGCCTAAGCTTTCTGTTCCGTGTTTCCTGCTGCGACGCTTGTCAAATTTTCAGATTTTCTTTTTTCTCTTCTCTATTCTTTTTAATAATGCTTCTTGTGTGTATGTGTGTGTGTGTGTGTGTGTTTGTGTGTTTGTGTGTATATATATATACAATTATAATTAAAAGGTGTTGTATGAAAAATACGTATAGCCAATTAGCTGTTGTTGTTGTTGTTGTTGGGATTAAACATTAAGAAAAAAACATAAATAAATCTGCGCTTAGTCTAAGCCTCGCCTCGCCTCGCCTCGCCTAGACAGATCTCTGCTGCTGCAGCAGCCTCTGGCCGGCAGTCGCCGCCGCTGTCTCGCTAGATCCGCTGCAGATGACTACATCTTTAGCTCTACATATACATATAATCTTGTATAGATATGTGTCTAACTATATATGCTTAATACGGATTAGCGCTTGGGGCGCTTTACGGATTAGTTCTTGGAGGCGTCGTCGCCTGCCGCCGAGTAGACTGCTGCTGCGGCCTAATCATGCTTAAGGACAATTCGTGTTGGCGCTTTGCTGCGTTGTTTGCCGCCACTGCCGCTGCCGCTGCCGCTGCCTCCTCCGGTTGAAGCCTGTCGCTTTTCCAAACGATCAAAGATCCCGCCACCAGCTCCAGATGGTCCAGCGCTGCTGCTGCTGCTGCCGCCCTTGCGCTGCGTTAGCTGCTCCTCGCGCTGGCGACGCTCGCGTTGCCTGTTGCCGCCGCTGTGTGAGGATTGCTGCTCGGAGCCGCCGCCACCGCCGCCGCCACCGCCGCCGCCACCGCTGCTGCCATTGCTGGAGGTCGGTTTGAGGACCACACGCCGTTGGCCGGGTCCAAAGCTGGCGCTCGACGCCGACGTCGCGCCGCTGCTGCGCACAATTTTGTGATTGCGCTTGACCACCAGCAGCTCCGGTGTGGCGGACCGCTTAATGGCCCGCAACTGCGGCGGTGGCGGCGATGGCGTCGCCAGCAGCCGATCCTCCTCCTCGTCCAGCAGCAGACCGTCATCGTCGTAGTCCAGCTCCACCTCGTCGTCGCTTGGCGTGCCCAGGCGCAGCGTGCCCTTGCTGCTGCTGCTGCTTGTGGGCGGTGTGCCGCCAGCGGCCCGACCTGACATCGCTGCTCCAGCTAGCTGCGCCTGCTGCTGCTGCTGCTGCTGCTGCTGTTGCTGCTGCTGCTGTTTGCTCGAGGGCGCCAAATGATCGGTTATGCTGCGCTTCGCCTCCGGTGCAATCTTTGCCGCCGTTAGCTGTTTGCGTCCCGTAGCTGGCTGCTGCACCTGTTGCAACTGGTGCCGGCTGCTGCTGCTGCGGCCGGTGCTCGCCTCGAGTTCATCGCGACGCTTCAGGGAGATAACCTTGCGCTCGTTGCCCAGCGCTGCCTGGCGCTGTTTTTGTGCGCTGCTCGGCGCTGTGCTCGCCGCCTGTCCACCGACTGGCTCTTGATCCTCACGTGGTGCCGGACTGTGCTGCTCGGCGCGCTTTTCCTGCAGGGCGAGGGATTTATGCTATATTTAAGATCCGCCATATTTTATGCAATTGTCTAATTATAAGCTAGTTTCCTTCCGTTTTTGGACCACAAAAAGTTAAGATATGTTGCACACTTATCGCATAATCAATTATTAGAAGCGCATGTTTTGATTTTGAGCTCGTTTTAAGGCAAATTGATTTCAGGATTTTGATTCTTTTATCATGTTATCTTCTACAAGCCGACATTGATGCGTGTCAGTCTTGGTGTCTATCCAACCTCTTAAATTTAAACTGCTCCAAATGTAAGCTAATGACTTTCAATAGAAGCCCTCCACAATTGGTTTTTTAAATCCTTGATAGCTTAAGTAAGATAGCTTAAATTCGACTCTCTTGTTAAGACCGTGGTCAATAAGGCCAGAAAATGTTTTGGGTTTCATCAAGCGATGGTCGAAGGAGACCCTTTATATATCTTTGGTACGACCTATGCTTGAGTATGCCCCATGTATCTGGCCACCACAATATTCTATCCATCAAGACAGAACTGAATTCGTGCGGAAATAATTCTTGTTGTTTGCATTTCGTTTCGGTTTAAATTGGAAGCCTGATGTCATACTCCATCAGACTTCTGATGATTAATCTTAATTCCTTACCATTCGTGGTGTAATTATTTGTTCGTAAACTAATTATTGCTGAAATCGACACTTCTCTGTTGACCAGCCAATTTAATTGCTCTATCCCTACTAGACTAACACGTAACAGCTTTATCGCTTCAATTTTGCTCAATTAACTAACTATGCCTCGCATGAACCGTTCTTAGAGATTATTCTGCTCGGAGTCTTCTCTACCTCGTATAAAGTCTTCTGACAGTCTTAGCATATGGTCGTATTTTGTATTCGGTTGGGCGGGAGGTGGGAAAAAAAATTGGGCATTGTCCGATTGGCTCCGAACATAACGTTAAATGGTTATATTAGAACTTTTAGGCAACTTTCACATGCAACTGTGGAAAATGAGCGGAAAGGGGAATAAAAGAAAATATATGTATATGCGCTCACCTCATGCAGTTTCTCCTCGGCGGCGCGTCGCCGTTTCAGCTCCTTGTCACGCATGATCTTCTCGCGCAACTGCTTCTGTTTCTCGATCTCGAGGCGATAGGCGCGCGTCTCCTCGTCCTCGTCGCTGGGCTGTTAAGTTAATTTGGGAGCATGTGAGCAAGCCGAACGGCAAAAAGCTCGCGCTTAAATGAAGCACTTACCAAGATGCGACTGCCACTGGCGCTGCTCTCGGCGGGCCGATTGCGCGGCTCGCCCGAGAAGGGATTGCGTGGCGCGTTTGGTGAGCCGCTGCGACGTCGTTTTGGCGCTGCGGCACCGGTTCCACTGCGATTCTCATCGCGCTCTCTGCTGGCGGCGCGTCGATAGCCACGATTGCTCCCACCGCCGGCTGTTGGACGTGCTCCACCAGTGCCTCCTCCTCCTCCTCCGCTACCGCCACCATAACGATCGCGTTCCCGATCTCGTTCCCTCTCACGTTCACGCTCTCGCTCCCTCTCACGCTCCCTGTCCCGCTCCCTATCGCGATCCCGTTCACGTTCGCGCTCGGTGCGCTTCAGAGACGACGGCAGCGGCGAGTAGCTGCGTCCTCGCGATCGGCTGCGTGTGCGACTGCGCCGTCGCTCGCCCTGCGCTCCAGACGATGCCGCCGCTGAGTTGGAACTGGGCGGCGGCGGTGAGCGTGCCATGCGACGCTTCTCAAAGTACTGGCGATTCTTGTTGATGAACTCCTCCTGCTGACGCAGCAGTTCCGCATCGCTATTGATGGCCGGCACAAAGTGTGTCTCCTTGATGAACTTGTTGGTTGCCGCCTCGACGCCGCCCTTGAAGTTCGGATTGATCAGCACCTTGCTGACGACGCCACGCGGTACCGCTGAGGGCGGCGCCGATTGCTGCTGATGCTGCTGCTGCTGTTGTTGCTGCTGCTGCTGGGAGCCGGGACCGACAGGCACAGAGGCCTGTGCCGCTGCCTGCTGTTGGGCTTGAGTGTGTGCGCCGGGCGGGCCAGGATTTGGCTGCTGCTGCTGCTGCTGTTGCTGTTGCTGTAGATGTGGGGGCGGAGCGCGCATATTCATGCCATTCATATAGCTGGGCCCGCTGGACATCAAATGCTGGGGCAGTGCCTGCAACGGGGGCCGTGGCATGCGCGATCCAGGCGCATCGCCCTGTGGCCGCCAGCCGTTGTGCGGTCGCATATACTGACCGCCCAGATGTGGCTCATAGCCAGGGCCGGGACCGCCCGGACCAGGACCAGGTCCAGAGCCGGGACCATGCGGCGGACCATAGCCGGGAGGCGGTGCATTACGATAGGGCGGCGGTGGACGCATCCCAGGCGAATGTGGCGCAACTGGCGGCGGATGTGGTCCCTGGCCAAGCAGGGCGCCATTCCGATATCCGGCATTGCCATAGGGCAATTGCAATGGCAACGGAGGCTGCAGCAGGCCCACGCGCACCTGGTCGTGCGGATGCGAATGCGAGTGCGGATGCGGCAATAGATGGGGTGGTGGCAAGCCGTTGGGACCACCGCCACCACCACCAACATTATTATTATTATTGTTGTTGTTGTTGTTGTTGTTATTGTTGTTGTTGTGTTGCTGGTGGAGCATGTGCGGATTGTGTAGATGCGGGGATGGAGAGGGACCGGGACCGGGACCGGGACCAGCATTGGGAACAGGACCTGCATTGTTTGTGGTGTATGGCGACTGTTGTTGTTGTTGTTGCTGTTGTTGCTGTTGTTGTTGTTGTGTGGGTGTTGACGGTGGTTGTGGTGGTGCATATTGGCCTGGAATGAATGCAGTTTTGTTCTGTGTTAGTGTTTGTTGTTGCTGTTGTTGCTGCTGCTGCTGCTGCTGCTGTTGCATGCCGCTCGCCGTTAGGTGATGATGGCTATTTAGAGGCGTGGCCGCGGCCAAAATACAAGCAGCCACCGGCGTTGCAACCACACCTGGCGGTGCCGCCATCAACGTGGCCATATGTGTATGTGCATGTGCATTACCCGGCGGCATCAGGAAACGGGCCATCGGCATCGCGCCCAGCATTCGCGGCGGATTGAACATGTGCGGTCCAGGATTGCGCAGCAGATGATGTCGTGCGCCCATCACGCGCTTATTATTATTCTGGTTGTTGTTATTATTGTTGTTGCCTGCCATAAAGCGAGGACCGCCCGAGCCGCCCATGCGTGGTTTGTCTACAAGACCAAAGATGACATTAATAACAGAAATGAAGCCAATGATTAAGTTCTCCTAAAGCCACTTAGCAGATGTGCAGACACATATACTCTATGCTATTTGTTTTGCTCAGTCGACTGAGACAGACAAAAACATATTCTTTCGATCGATCCGATCCTTCCTTATAGAGCTATATTATATAGCTCTCCGATGTTGATCTATGTTAGGAGCAGGGTAAAACCCGGAAACGCCAAGCCAAAGTTTGCTTAAACTATCTCAAATAACAAAATGATAAAGTAGTCGCATGTTAATGTAACTCTTCTCTTATATTGAAACTATAATGTAGACATCAACTGGCGAGTCGTGCATAACACGTAAGTTTCTATAAATATATATTAGAAATATTCCATTGGAAACTACAAGCGGGCATTGCCCGTTTTTTCGGCTGCTATTGATGTCTTAATGAACGAGTCGAGCGTATTCAACTTCTGACCTCCATGGATGGATGAAATACCCATCCAGGTGGTCGATTTTCCGAAAAAGTGTTAAACACGTCGCACATTAAATTTCTCGGGGATTTCTCAAAAGGAGAAATTGCAGGAGGAGTTGCATGTGGAATTTTAAAAAATATTCCCCGTCTTACTATGCTATCATATTACATTTGGTAACTTCAGAACAAATTTCAGCTATCTAGCTCTGAGAGTCAATCAAAAAAACAAATCAGCTTGAAACTAAAAATCTAGAACGTATTTATATTCCTTTTGAACGGAATTTTATCAAATTTATGAAATGGAATTCTGTTGGGATTAAAATGGAGCTCACATGTTACTCGATAGTAAAGCTCGCTTAGTTTTGCTTAATGCAACCTTATACAAAATCCCAAATGCGATCGAACAGTTCACCTGCGAGAGCTATTTGACATAGTTGCCCGACAAACATGATCAAGTATATACATCTTGTGGCATTATTAGGGTAAATACAAAGGCAATTGGCAAGGTGTTGGGGCACTTACCTGGATGGTGTCGCCTTTGCATCTGTTGCTGCATCGAATGTTGTTGCTGTTGCTGCTGCTGCTTTTGGTTGTCGGAGCGTTCGCTGGCCGTTTTGAAATTGGTGCGCTCCTCACGCTCGTCGTCGTCCTCGCGTGGATCGGGTAGCTCTGATGCGGAGGCGGAGCTAGCGCTGGGCAAGCTCTCCTGCGAGGAGGCCAGCAGTGAGGATAGCCCAGGACCGCCGGGTGCTTCGGCATCGCCTACCTCTGGCTCTGGTTCCGGTACCGGTACCGGTTGCGGCTTGTGCTCCACTTTGTTGGCAGCATTGCTGCCATTATTCACAGTCTGACTGCTGTCGGTTGCTGGCGTTGCGAGCCTGTGCTCTGTCTCCGGATTCCTAATCGCTTCGTGCAGCATTTGCTCACCGCCCGCTGCTGTTGCTGTAGCTGTAGCCGTTGATGTTGTTGTCGATGTCGCTGCAGCCAGTTCGGTGACCTGGGGCGCTGTTTCGCAAGCAGTTGGCTCTGTGGTTGTCTCGGCTGCAGCCACAACAGTTGCGCTGGGTATATCGCGGTTTGGTCGGGTTTCTTTGGTTGCTGCCTGCGGCTCAGCAGCTGCATTTTCAACGGCAATTATATCCTTGTGCTGCTGCTGCTGCTGCTTCTGCTGCTGGATTGTTGCTGCCGCCTGCTGTTCCTTGTGCTTGCGCAGCTGCTCCTGTGCCCATTCCTCGGCCTCGGCGCGCATCTGCTGCTTCACCTCGCTGGTCACATCCTTTTCAAGCTCTGAGCAACGAATACACAACAATCAACTAGGAACTAACAACACCTGGCACACACATCCACACACAAACTGAACAACTTACCCTCATCGGAGAGCAGCAGCTCATCCTCATCGGCGCCAAGCAGCGCCTGGTCATCAATGTCATCGCCCAGGCCTAACTCATAGTTGAGCAGATCGTCGCTGCAAGGAGACAAATTTATCAAATTATATCGATTCTATAACCTTATGTCTTTGCAGCAAAAATTTCAACTGCTTCATTTTTCAATATATTAGGTTTGATTTTTTTTTTGGATTTCAGCTAAATTTCAATGAATTACAAGTTTCGCATTTGCTGAGCCAATTTGATGTGCTTCATTTTTCTTGAATTTCCAAAAAATGTATCCAATGTCACAGTTATAGTAATGATTTTTATGCTGACAAATCATTGCACACAATAATCGATAATACTTTTTTCTTTTCTTTATTGATATCCCTGATATTTTGATAAAAATATACACCAATGAAAAAAAAAAGTGCGTATGGAACAGTTCCGGATACTACTTAGTATAGAAATGTCTTTGGAGAAAGTCTCAAATTTTGTATGCACTGCGTATGTATGCTGGTTTTTGTATGTTTTTCATGGCACGCAGGTTCTACTGGGCTCTGCACCCACACGCAAACCCACACACATACACATACACATACGTCCGCAGGCAAATACCTTGAAAATATGTGTATGCGTGCGTATGCATGTGTGTATGCAGTGTGTATGCATATGTATGTACATTTAAGTGCAATCAAAATGCTGCACATTTCACTTTCTGCAGTTGCAATAATTAAATAAGCCCGTAGCCTTTGGCCTTGTATTTATCACATTCGTTTTTTTTATACATTTGTTTTTTCGCAATTATTTGCATTTTCACGCAACTTACTTAATGTCCGACATTTTGACTGCGGGACCACCACCACCACCGCCACAAAGGCAGAGAGGAGGCAGCGGCAGCTGTTGTCAGTCAGCGGCAGCGCAACTAAAGCGCGCGTGTGTGTGTGTGTGTGTGTGAGAGGGTGAGTGATTGTGTGCGTGTGCGCGTTATGTGGATAAAGTAGAACAACGTTTGTCTACTTTACGTAGACCGATTATAACATGTTTGTTTGTTTCTTGAGTTCGCACTTTTACTTAACATACGCATAAACACACTGCACGTTAACAATTATAAATCAAATATATCGCACGCAAAAATTAACTGAAAACGCTGCGCTGCCAGCGTTTTCCACACGCAGTTTTTTTTTAGTTTTCAGTACTTAAGTGAGACACTGCTCAACACTGAGCCTGCGTTGCAGTGATGCCAGATCAATAACTCAAACCCACTGTTGATTCTCGCTCTGACTGCCTATCGATACATCGATAAGAAATTCGGTTGCCAAACAAGTCGATGTTTCGATGAATTCCTTACATGACTACATAGTTCCAATTGGCACACGGTACACAATGTCGAGCGCCAGCAGCTGTGCGCATTAATTAGAAAAATAAATATTCGTTTCGTGCGAAAAAATTTGACAAAATTTTTAAGTAAATCGATCCGGATGTGTGGCGTAGTTATAAAACTGGATATGAGCGTCGTGATAAACGCAATTAGCTAAACTGTCTCGCCTCGAGTGGTTTCAAATCCAACTAAAAGCAGGGAACATACGAAAAAAATTAAAAAAAAAAATAGTAAAAATTTATTGTGTTGCAATTAGCCAAGTTACGACAATAAACACGGACACATAAACACAAGCACACACACAAGTACATAAATAAAATATTTCGGCTATTTTATACATTTTTTTATTCATGAGCAAGTGCATTAAAACACACACACACAAACAAGCATACCACGCAGACACACACACTCGCACACGCGCGCCACTGCAACAATAAACAAGAAAAAATAAAAGTCCAATTAGACCAACAAAACAAACACCAATACGAAACGAGTCAGTGAAATGCAAATTTAAAATGAATGACGACCAAATCGCGAATGCCAAAAATGCGCACGCCACAATCGAACAGCTGACTAATCGGGCGCCAACGCCAACGCCAGCAGCGCTGCAGCCTGTTGCTGCCGCCACCGACGCAGACGCCGCCACCGCGAACATGGCCAGCGTGCGTTTACCCATTGTGGGCATGACCTGCCAGTCGTGCGTGCGCAACATTGAGTCCCATATGGGCCAGCAGCCAGGCGTGATCAAGGCGCGTGTCCAGCTGTCGGAGAACGCCGGCTACTTTGACTACGTGCCCAGCCAGATGGATGCCGGCCGCATTGCCAATTTGATCGATGAGATGGGCTTCGAGTGCAGCTATCAGCCGGATATAAGCCCGGCCAGCGCTAGCGCCCAATTGCGCATCCTGGGCATGACGTGCCAGTCGTGTGTGCGCAACATTGAGGCTCATGTGTCCAGCAAGCCGGGCGTCCACCACATCCAGGTGCAGCTGGCCGAGAAGAGCGCCCGCGTCCAGTACGATCCCGATCAGCTGACGGCGGCGAGCATTGCTGAAATTATCGATGACATGGGCTTTGAGGCGAGCTTGGCCAATGATGTGAATGCCACACCGCCTGTGTCCACGCCCACGCCCACGCCCAAATCTACGCCCACACCAAAGCGAACGGCAACGCCGAGGCATTCACCTGGCAAGCAACAGTCGACGGGCACAACAAACGGTGCAGCCACATTGGTGCCCGTGGAGCAGGAGCTGCTCACGAAATGCTTTCTCCATATACGTGGCATGACCTGCGCCAGCTGTGTGGCGGCCATTGAGAAGCACTGCAGAAAGATCTATGGCCTGGATAGCATATTGGTGGCATTGCTCGCCGCCAAGGCGGAGGTCAAGTACAATGCGAATGTTCTCACCGCCGAGAATATTGCCAAAACAATAACCGAGCTCGGCTTTCCCACGGAGCTCATCGATGAGCCCGACAACGGTGAGGCCGAGGTGGAGCTGGAAATATCGGGCATGACCTGCGCCTCCTGTGTCAACAAGATCGAGAGTCACGTGCTCAAGCTGCGCGGCGTTACGGCTGCTTCGGTGACGCTGCTAACAAAACGCGGTAAGTTTTGAATGCTAACTGACTAGCAGATACCCTGTAATTGAATTACATACTAAATAGGTTCGATTTGCAATTCAAAGTCTAGTTTTAGTTGTAAAAATGGACACAAGTTCCAAAAGCAGTTAATTTTATTTTGGCTCACGGAACTAGTTCCAGGCAAGGCCTTGCACGCGTCCTCGGCTCATTGAACTAGTTTGAGGCAAAATTTTTGCTGACTTTAACGAGCTTCTTTCTAGTTCCAAGCATAATTCGATTTTTTCGCTATAAGTTTAAAGAGTAAAGATGAAAAAACGACTTGACGACTTTTAATTGCTGCCAGTGTTGCATAATTACCTCACAATTTCATATACTCGCACTTGCAACATGCCTTAAATCAATATTTGCAACTCGAAACAATATCACCTGTGCACCTGTGCACCTGCTTTCGATGGCGTAATATATATGTCATGCACCTGTTGTTCGTATTGTTGACATCACGTGCCAATATACCCCACAAAACAAAACGTTTCGTCAAATCAGGATTCTATGCTTCGATCATCTGCAATTGTTTACTCTATATAGAGGAGAGTATTATGCTTGATAAGAAAGAACCCGCCCAGGGCAATGCTCACAGCAACAAAGAATAACAAGAACAACGACAATAACAAATATGTGATTAAATGCGAGTGTGTACTTATTTATTTCTCAAAAACATGCGAGTATATTATCTGAGTTATTATAAGTATGTACATAGAGTCACAAATAGGGGGCGATATGTGTAAATATTTGCGCTTTGTTGTACAAATTAAAAGGAAATGCAACAAAATTCAACAATATCTTTTATTGATATTAACAGGTTAGCAGACCTTTAAAGATTGGCCCTGATTTAAGCGATTAATGTTGAAATCTAGAAATAAGTAAGCCCCAAATCTCCAACATTCTTTTCTATCTGAATCGATTCTTCTTCTTTTCTTAAATGCAACTGAGGCTCAATATTTTGGGTATATCACAAGGTCTAGTAGTTGGTAGCTGGAAATTGAAACTTGTAAAACATTAAGACAATGAAGTATTACAATACAACAAAGATAAGATAAAGACAAAAACAATTTTCTTTGTGGAGTCGAAGATAAAATACTCTTGCAGGCACACAAAGAACTCCACTGCGAACTGATTGTTCCTATGGCAGCTATATACATATATATGTATATAATACGCTGTTCCGATTTTGTTTTGTTAAGGGAATAAAACGATACAGTTTTGAGAATACAATATAATAATGATAATAATAATAATCGAAACAATGCGTAGATACCCAGCCTATACAATCTTTAAAGGGAATGCCAAATTCTCAAGAACTGTTCGCATTTTACTAAATAAATACTAGCTTTCAAGTGCAACTAGGCTTCAACACAATAAATGCCTTTTACATGTTCAATTTCACATTTCTAAATAAAACAATGTGATAAGCATGGGGGGGGGGGGGTACCCAGTTAAAGTTTTAGGTACAGCCCATTCTATCAAAGAGTCATCGAAAGTCTAAAGAGTTGAATCATTTTCAACAATGCACTCAACACACATATGTATGTATGTATGTACATATGTGTGCTTTATATGATCACAGACACGCATGCCCATGTGTGTGTACACATATATGTATAACATAAAAATATATATGTATGTATGTATATATTACAATCGAGGGCGCATTTGTTTTCTGTGCTCTCGATTGGATTGTTGCCTTACAGACACATAAGCAGCTACGGATACGAATAGCTAAAGATGCAAAAAATACATATGTATGCATATACACAGATATAGACACACACACACACACACACACACAGCTAGATACATTCAGACTACAATTGCAACGGTTTTCGTGGCCTTTTCTCCAATAAACGGTTTCTAAAGCCTTCAGCTTAAGCTTGGATTCATAATTTTTCATTGTTAGTCCGATTTTAAGCTGAAAGCAAAAGAGTCTCCCCCCCGCCTGCCCGCCCTCTCCTGTAGCGCGCTGTCTCTCTCCCACTCGTGCACATGCAGTATGTGTGTGTGTGTGTGTGTTTCTCGTCTTTTCCTTTCTTTTGTTTTGGTTTATTTTTGTTTGCTGCTCTTTAGGTTTTTTATTCGCTGCGCATGCGCAACGTTCACATTCACCTTCATTTCGTTGTTGTTTTCGCTGTGCTTCGCAGATTTGCGCTTTTGCTTTCTGGTAGATAAAGGCGAGCGATACATATTAAGTTATGCAAGAGCATGCTCTCCGTTAGAGGTGGGCGCGTGCCGTGTTTCCTCTGCGCATTCGTGCTAGGCACGATAATTAAGGAAGTTATACAAAATAAATAAATATATTAATATTTATCGTACATTTTGTTTGCTTTTGATCTGACATTTTGCTAGCCAAGTATATTAACTATATTATATTATTAACTAATTCGGATCATTAATATCCAATAGTTGATATCTTAGTCCGATTCACGAAAAGCTTGAATTTTTCATATGAAACACCAATATGATATATTATTTATTAAAATATCTGGCTGGACTAATTTAAATGGGGTTTCACGACTTATATATCATAATTAAAACAAAATTTAAGAACTTTAGACTCAAGGCAACAAATGCATTTTAGTTTCCTATTTGTTGACATTTCTTATCTCTCTAAGTTTTTATTTACAAGCGAACATATTACTAATTGTTCTATATAAAAATATAATGTATATAATATAACCTTACCGAACATATTGAATTCAAAAAGGATTCAAAAAACGGTAAAATTATTTTTTTGTATAATTATAGTAGCTTGATGCATACTCACAATCGTAATAGTTAATAATATTGCAAGCAAAGATGTTATATGTTCGTTTCTTTAAGTTTTTTTTTATTTTAAAACGAAAGTTGTACATTTTGTTTGGTTTTCATTTTTGTATGGGATGCATTCGTGTTCGTGTCTTGCTCGAGGTTATCGAACGGGCGTTCATCTCTAATTAAAGTATTTACTCGAATAACCGTTGAATTAATCGATTCCTGTTGTCGCCATGCAAAATTCATGCGCAGTGCCCCAATCTCCGGGGTCGACATGCAAAATTGCTTTTGTTAGGTTGGGTTGAAACAGTAATAAAGCTGGTTATATACATATATTTATGTATATATGTACATACATATATTAACCAGCGAACTGGCAGCTGTGAAATTGTTTTGCACACTTTCATTTTAGCCTGCAGTAATTAGAGGCAAGAGCGTGCAATTTTTAACCGTTGCCAGATTGAACACGCTGAAAACTGACTGACAGCAGGAAAAGCGATCCTCGCTGCGATATAAATACATAAATAAGCTTTTCATACTCATTGCACATGCAATTTGTTATGAAATGCTGATATGTTGATATAAGAGTCGAATATTTCCCATAGATACTAAATGTGCGATATTGTCGCTATATGGCTTAACGTAAGGCGAGAATGGAATTTTTTGTGCATCGGATACTCGTTTTCAAAGATACATACATATAAAAATCGCATTTTAGTGGAATTCATATTATAGATTGGATATATGTATGTATATAGCTTAATGATATATGAGTCAAACATTTAATTGCAATTTATTAACATATTGTTTGAGCTTGAAATCTGGTTCAATATACATACATACATATACATACATACATTTGTACATACATATGTACTCATTAACTTCTAACATGATATGAGAGTCACAGCATGAAGGTTGAGCAGAAGCGAAATAAGCGCGGAAACAAACTCATTACGATCCTAAACAATTGTGTGTAAGCACTTAGTATTGCTACGACTTGTTGCTTGTGTGTTTTTTTTAATCAAAAGTTTGCCAACAACTGCGAGTTTTTTAGATTAATTGCAAAATTCTTTTTGTTTTTCTACATTTTCTTTTTTTGTAACCAATTTACGACACTTTTTTGTGTGTTGTGTGTCAAATTGGCCCACAAGTTGGGAAACTACAAAGGAGAAAGAAATGTAGAAGTAGAAGAAAAATTGTGACTTACGGTAAAGTTGTTCGAGTTGAGAGAAACATATGTTTTGCCAGCCGATGCTTATCAGATAAGTGACGCGGACGGGCCGCAGCTAATGGCAATACGGGGGACAACAACAGTAGCGACTACAACAATGGGAAATGTTCGAAAAATGAAAACGAATCGAAGCGATAAGATGCAACAGCAACAACAACAAGAACAACAGCAGGAACAGAGCAACAAGAACAACGAACGGTACAACGAACGGTGCGAACTAAGCAAGCAAAAAGTTGAAATAATGTCTAGCCAGTGCGAGAGACAGAGCAAGCGCGAGAGGGAGCGAGATTGTAGCGCTTGTAATTGTGGGTGTACAAGATGTACATATGTACACACACACACACAAACAAACAAACGCACACACACACACGGACACGCACACACGCAGGCGAGCAGCACAAAAATGTTGATTATCTTGGCCAGCGTTTAAATTGAGGACAGAGAATCGATCGATTCGTTTCGATCGATCGTCGCTATTTCGATTTGCTGATAATTAGCATTAAAAATTCGAACATGAACCGTTGATATGGTAATCCCTGCCGCCTCCACTCGGCGCCAATGCATACAATTTTTGCACACGTTTTGCCACTGTTCAGTTCGTTTCTATATGCATGCTGCCAAATACCCTGTAATTGGCAACAAAATGTTCAATGAAGTACTCATCATAGCTTTAACCGGACTATACTGTTTTCCAGCTGAATTGGTTCCCAATTATTGCCTTCTTCTCGCCATATTTGGCGGCTGTTAATTTTGAATTGAGATTAAATTTAGCCCGCATCTTGTATATGCAAATATTTACAACTTCCAATATTTTTAGTACAACGGGCAATAGTAAATTGTAAATATTGAATTGTTCCATTAAAATGTTTAAAATATATGACAAACCAAGTTCATATAGCAAGCCTGAAGGCAAGGAGTTAATATGAACCGTGAACCGTATCACAAATATATTTTTTGGATCTTGATACTCATGCATACTTGCAAATTAATGTGTATGCACTCAAAAATACTCGCAGCCAATACACAAGTGTACTCATATATACTCGTAGCTAAAAATTGACCCTTTTCTTGCATTAAGCATTATAACCTTTTGGAATTAATCAAATATAGGCTAAGCGTATCCAGCATATCAGACTACTATCAAATATTATGACTATTATAGCTTATAGAAAATGTTCAATATATAAAAGTAAAGGCCAGACAAACTAAGTTGTTGGTGTAGATCAAGAATAACCAACTGTGAAATTCCACAGAAAAAAACAACAAAGAAACATTGTTTATTAATTATTTTCATGGGTTGATTTTTGAATAGCACTTTAAGCTAGCTGTGAAGACTGAGGATACAAAACAGATACGTTATGGGACGAAAAAAAAACGAGGTTTTCGTCTAAATCTAGAAACACGGAAGCAAATTTAGATCAGCTATCAATATGTTAAAATAAAATTAATTGGGAACTTTATTTTAAAAGACAAAAATAAAATGTTATTGTATAGCCTCAAGGAGATTGGAGATGGAGATAAACAGCGCATAATAAATACCGAAGCTGTACAGAATTCTCTATATAGGTGTGTCGATTGAGATATGTACGTCTGTCTGCCCGTCTATGTGGTATGTAGGCTCTCGTATAGGGTAAGTAGATGTAGAATGTTCAACTTTTCGCAAGAATTGAAAATTTTAGAAGCACAGCATTGGACTTTTGTATATACACATCTTTGTATATCAAATAAGCCCTAAAAATTTAACAAAGATCGAACTATAAACACCAGAGTTATCTAAGAGTGCATTTCCCAAGAGTGCATTTCCCAAGTGTACAGAATAAAGTTCGAATCCTTGTTTAGGATATCTCCTCGGGCATAGCCGACTAGAACACCCTTTTTCTGAAAAACACATCTGTCACAGTTCTCCAGGAAAACAAGTATAAACGATTGCAAATGTCTTCGTTTTTTTTTTCATAATACCCATTCTTACCGTTAACAGGGTATATAAATTGGACAATGGGGCAAACCTATGACGGGTTTATTTTTATTAATCTCCCTTTGATAGTTTTTTGCACACGATTTCTCAAAAAATAGATGTTAGTGCATTGTACATATATACATATATATGTATGTATGTATGTATGTATGTATGTGTATCTAAATTGATTGATGTAAGTCCCCCTGCCTGGATGATTCGATTGTTGGCATGATGAAATACTTTCTTATCTGCCATGATTCAGAGAGTCTGGACGTGGGATTTTCTTTTGTGGGACCCGCAAATGCAAATTAGCTTGTGATTTTTCTGCTTATCTCCTCTGCCGCTACAGTCACAACTGTACTGTTAACGAAAATAACTGTACTTTCCCAGTGCCCAACTAAACGACAATCTAACTATTAAGCTGCACATACATCTAACCAAGTATGTGTGTATGCGTGTGTGTATGATATTTTTAGAAATTCGCCTGCAACTCCTAACTGTTAATCAGGGTCTACAACAAAGCCTCCCACACACACACACACACTCACACACACACAGACACTAAATAGTACAATGAGAATAAGAACTATAACTAGAACGAGTTCTCCTATCTTATCGTTACTTTATCTCGTATCTTAGCTTACAGCAACAATTGCCTGCAAATGCGACAATCCCCGAAAAAAAGAAACACAAACTATTTGAAATAAAACAATAGGCAACTATCTAAGCCGAAGATTTAATACCCTTGTAAACATATGGCTTTAGGTCTTTAGTGAGAATAGTGCAGCTCGCAATTTCTGAGTTTTTTGGGGAAGATAACTTCGAAGACAGAAAAGTTGTTAAGAGAAGAAGTCAATATGACGACCGATTCTCTTCCTATATCTATAAGATATCTGGATTGGGCTTGTATATGTCCACTTCTATGGGTTACACATTTCATGTCCAGCCTATTATACCCTCTAAAAGTGTACATTGGCCAGCAGAAGTGCCGGATTTGCCTGTTGCTTTAGCTAAGTTCAACAGCCCATGTTGGCCCAGACACAAATACATACATACATACATACATACATAAATACAAAATACACAAGCAGACACACACACACAGAGAGAGACAAACACACGCGCACACGCAGAAGTGAATGTATTGAAATGAAAGCCCGCTACTCGAGTGATTAACGATCTGTGCTCGCAGTGTGGAGTGGGGTTAACGGAGGGGGGAGGGGGGTGGGTAGTTAATAGACAACCAGCTTCAGTTTGCAATCGAATCCGGGCAATGGAACCGGTTAATAATAACACAAAATCTCTATAGTAAAAAGAAACAGCAACAAAAATGTAATTGGAAGCCAGTTGAATACTTTTGTGCTCCAATTCCAATTGGAATTGTCAAGATAGCGTCGAGGCAAAGAGTTTTGCAAGCATGACCACAGGCATGGCCATAAAAGTGTTGACACTGGCGCATAATCCCAAAATATCTATAATCTGTTGAATTAGCTAATCCGAATATGCTTCAAGTGTTTGTAATCTGCTTTTTGCAGCAGTTGGAAACAGTTTTTTTTTATTTAGATAGTTTTTACGAGTTATTATATGGTTTTTTCTTTTCTAATCTTATCTAATATTGGTTCTGCATGTACATGTAAATGTATGTACATATATACATATATACTGCAGGGCACCTAGCCCAACATTTCACAGGTTCTAATATTGAAGCACAAAAAAGTCTGAGCAAAAGAGCTTTTTTTTGAAAGCACATGAAAACTTGAAAGCTTTACGACTCATTGAATGTGCAAAAAATTTATATACAAAAAGCTTTTGAAAGCTCGTGAAAACTTCAAGTTTAATTGCAAGTGTATTGCATATTTTCATCTTCATGCTGAAAGCTTCAATCTATCTCTGTCTCTATCTTGCTAATAAGTGTATCTTGTAAAAGCTGATTAATCATTTTGAAAGTAATATGAAAACTCAGCTTTAAACACGACTCATCGAGCAATACAAATATTTTAAATATAACTAGTTAGCGGTTAACAGGAAGTACTTTTCTCACGTATCCATGGGCTGCATTGAGAAGCGATGGCTTTCTATAAGCTTAACTTTGGTTTTTGTCAATTAATTTACCTTTCTGTACTTTCACTTGAAGTTCGATGTAGATGTAGGTAGAAAGGTGGAAACGTGCCTGGCGTAGCTTTTCATTTGAGAGACCATGACAACTTTCATGGACGCGACTGTAATAATGTAAATCAATCAAGCGAGTCGGAACTGTCCGACTGGAAGATACCCTAAACACTGGACTACCGTAAGAAACATGTGAACCAAAATTGGTTGTCCTTAGCTTTAATGAAAACCTTATCTGGAAATCGATATTTATCGATAACCGGCTTATCGATGATTTAATAGAAGAAGCTACGGTTGAAATTTGAAATCTCTAACCTGGTCATCTGCTGTGTTTTGCAGGCAAATTCCGATACATCACCGATGACACGGGACCCCGGAGCATCTGCGAGGCCATCGAGGCGCTCGGCTTCCAGGCGAAGCTGCTCAGTGGCCGGGACAAGATGGCGCACAATTATCTGGAGCACAAGGAGGAGATACGAAAGTGGCGAAACGCGTTCCTCATCTCGCTGATCTTCGGCGGGCCGTGCATGGTCGCCATGATCTACTTTATGCTGGAGATGAGCGACAAGGGGCACGCGAACATGTGCTGCCTGGTGCCGGGCCTGTCCATGGAGAATCTGGTCATGTTTCTGCTCTCGACGCCGGTGCAATTCTTTGGCGGCTATCACTTCTATGTGCAATCGTATCGCGCCATCAAGCACGGCACCACCAACATGGACGTGCTCATCTCAATGGTGACGACCATCTCCTATGTGTACTCCGTGGCGGTGGTCATTGCCGCCGTGCTCATGGAACAGAATAGCTCGCCGCTCACATTTTTCGATACGCCGCCGATGCTGCTGATCTTCATCTCGCTGGGCCGCTGGCTGGAGCACATAGCCAAGGGTAAGACGTCGGAGGCGCTGTCCAAGCTGTTGTCCCTGAAGGCGGCCGATGCGCTGCTTGTGGAGATCTCGCCGGACTTTGACATCGCCAGCGAGAAGACGATCTCTGTCGATTATGTGCAGCGCGGCGATGTGCTCAAGGTTATACCCGGCGCCAAGGTGCCCGTCGACGGCAAGGTGCTCTTTGGCCATTCCAGTTGCGATGAGTCTCTCATCACCGGCGAATCGATGCCGGTGGCCAAGCGGAAGGGTGCCGTTGTCATCGGTGGCTCCATCAATCGCAACGGCATGCTGCTCGTGGAGGCCACGCATACCGGCGAGAACACAACGCTGGCCCAGATTGTCCGGCTCGTCGAGGAGGCACAAACATCGAAGGCGCCCATCCAACAGCTGGCGGATCGCATTGCCGGCTACTTTGTGCCCTTCGTGGTGGCCATATCGAGCGTTACGCTCATTGGCTGGATCATAGCCGGCTTTGTCAATCCCGATCTGGTGCCAGTGGCCATGGAGCACAAGATGCATATGGATCGCAATACGATTGTGATCAGTTATGCGTTCAAGTGTGCGCTCAGCGTTCTTGCCATTGCCTGTCCCTGTGCCTTGGGCCTGGCCACGCCCACCGCTGTCATGGTTGCCACCGGCACCGGCGCCACAAATGGCGTCCTGGTGAAAGGTGCCACTGCCCTGGAAAATGCCCACAAGGTGAGCATTCTACTCTACTCTGCTCGTCCATGTTCTCCTGCTCCATAAATAAACCCGCTCAATTTCCTTCCACTGCATTCCCTTGCGCTCCATCTCCTCCATTATCTCATCTCATCCTCTTGCTCCATCTCCTCCGGCGAAATTTCCTCGCGTTGCATCTTTTTCCAATTCAACTTTTCCCGCTCCAACTCAATCTCTTCCTACACCATCTCCTCCCTGCTTCATCTCCTCCCACACCAAATCCTCCTACACCATCTCCTCCCACACCAAATCCTCCTACACTATCTCCTCCAACTCAATATCCTCCTACACCATATTCTCCTACTCCATCTCCTCCTACCCCATCTCCTCCCACACCAAATCCTCCTACACCATCTCCTCCTACCCTATTTCCTCCAAATCAATCTCCTCCTACCTCATCTCCTCCTACACCATCTCCTCCCTGCTTCATCTCCTCCCACACCATCTCCTCCTACACCATCTCCTCCAACTCAATATCCTCCTACACCATATTCTCCTACTCCATCTCCTCCTACCCCATCTCCTTCCACACCAAATCCTCCTACACCATCTCCTCCTACACCATTTCTTCCCAAACCATCTCCTCCAACTCAATATCCTCCTACACCATATTCTCCAACTCAATATCCTCCTACCCCATCTCCTCCCACACCAAATCCTCCTACACCATTTCCTCCTACCCTATTTCCTCCAAATCAATCTCCTCCTACCTCATCTCCTCCTACACCATCTCCTCCCTGCTTCATCTCCTCCCACACCAAATCCTCCTACACCATCTCCTCCTACACCATTTCTTCCCAAACCATCTCCTCCTACTCCATCTCCTCCTACCCCATCTCCTCCCACACCAAATCCTCCTACACCATCTCCTCCCTGCTTCATCTCCTCCCACACCAAATCCACCTACACCATCTCCTCCTACACCATTTCTTACCAAACCATCTCCTCCTACACCATCTCCTCCAACTCAATATCCTCCTACACCATATTCTCCTACTCCGTCTCCTCCTACCCCATCTCCTCCCACACCAAATCCTCCTACACCATCTCCTCCTACCCTATTTCCTCCAAATCAATCTCCTCCTACCTCATCTCCTCCCACACCATCTCCTCCATCTTCCTTTGACCCATCTCCTGCTGACCTCCTGCTGCTACACATTTGTCTGCATATCCAACTGCTTAAACCTCTCCTCAATTCAGGTCAAGACTGTGGTCTTCGACAAGACGGGCACCATCACACATGGCACACCCATGACCAGCCGGGTGACGCTCTTTGTGCCGCCCCAGGTATGCAGTTTGGCCCGTGCCTTGACCATCATTGGCGCCGCCGAGCAGAACAGCGAACATCCCATTGCCTCGGCGATTGTGCACTTCGCGAAGGAGATGCTCAACGTGCAGATTAGCTTTGGCAAGAGCTCGAACTTTCAGTCGGTGCCCGGATGCGGAATACGCGCCACCGTCTCCAACTATGAGCAGGCGCTGCGGCAGGCCTGCAATGCGGAGCGGATCATCAACTATGAGAATCTGTGGCGCACCCATCCGCACAGCGAGATCGCTGTGGACAACGGTGCCAGCATTGACCAGCTCCAGCTGCAGCACAAGTTCGTGGAGCAGCAGCTGCTGGCTCTGGACGGTGCACTCGATCTGGAGCAGCAGCTGAGGCAGCAACAGCACCCGCCACAGGATCAACCGCCGCTGATCGACGGACCCGAAATCCATGTCCTGATCGGCAATCGCGAATGGATGCAGCGCAATGCCATCGAGGTGCCACTGGAGATCAGCGATTGCATGACCCGCGAGGAGCACAAGGGACACACCGCTGTGCTCTGCGCCCTGAACGGTCAGCTGGTCTGCATGTTCGCCGTCGCCGACATGGTCAAGCCGGAGGCCCATCTGGCCGTCTATACGCTCAAGCGCATGGGCATCGATGTGGTTCTCCTGACCGGCGACAACAAGAACACAGCGGCGAGCATAGCCCGTGAGGTGCGTTCAAAATATTATAGATTCAACTGCTTAACTATTTCTCCCAATTGACTGACTGACTGACTGAGCGACTGATTGACTGATTGATGGACAGCCGTAAGAGCTAGCCATCATACTTTAACTTATTCCATTCGCAACTGTGGAATATTCGTGGAAAACGGTTGTATGCTAGCTTTTGTCATTCAACCGATTTACTGACTGACTAACTGATTGACTGATTGATGGGCAATTCACGCTCCAAACCGTAGGAGCTAGCCAGCTTTAATTACCCTACTATTTGCTTTAATTAATTCTATCCGAAACTGTGGAATATAAGTGGAAAACGGTTGCATTCTTCTTTTTTGAAGAACTTTCAAGTTACTTTCGAAAATTGGCTATGAAAATTCATTTAAAATGGTTGCACCTTGAATCTTCCTTTCTTCCAATGTTTGGGCGATGCATTCTCGAATTACTTCGGTGCCTATAGTCCGATCTTTGTGCATTTAAGATCTAGCTTGGCATAGCTGAGAATAAATATACAACACATAAAATATTCCATGGGGTCTTCTTTCCCCCGGCCAAAGCCGCGTCATATCCTCTAGCAAAGCTTGACTGATCTTTGGTTTTTTTTTGCAGGTGGGCATACGCACCGTCTATGCGGAGGTGCTGCCTTCACACAAGGTGGCCAAGATCCAGCGGATACAGCAGCGCGGCGTGCGGGTCGCCATGGTGGGCGACGGCGTCAACGACAGCCCCGCCTTGGCCCAGGCCGATGTGGGCATAACGATTGCCGCAGGAACAGATGTGGCCGCCGAGGCGGCGGACATTGTGCTGATGCGCAACGATCTGTTGGATGTGGTCGCCTGCCTGGATCTGTCCCGCTGCACGGTGCGTCGCATACGCTACAATTTCCTGTTCGCCAGCATGTACAATCTGTTGGGCATACCGCTTGCCAGCGGGCTGTTTGCCCCATTCGGTTTCACACTGCAGCCCTGGATGGCATCGGTCGCCATGGCCGCCAGTTCGGTGAGCGTCGTCTGCTCCTCCCTGCTGCTCAAGATGTATCGCAAGCCGACGGCGAAAACGCTGCGCACCGCCGAATACGAGGCTCAGCTGGCGACGGAGCGCGCCAGACGCTATGGCTCCTCCGAAACGGAGCTGGACAAATTGTCGCTGCATCGCGGCCTCGACGATCTGCCCGAGCTGATGAACGGCAAACGGATGGCCGCATTTAAGCGCTCCAATACGTCGCTCATCTCGCGCATCTTCAGTGCCAATGCCAATGCCAATGGCAATGGCAATGGCAATGGCAAGCACGAGGAGGGCCTGCTCCAGGATGCCAACGAGCGGACGCCAAGGATTCTGCAGTCCCGCTATCTGGGCGATACCACCGAGCTGCAAAAGCTCTGAAGCAACCACAATGGAAGAGCACTGCATATATGTCCATATATAAATATAACATATAGAAATCCTTAACTATAAATCTAACTGTATATATACAACAATCCAAAATCCAAAAGAAAAAAACCATCAAAAAAAACAAAACTTACTTTACGTTCATTTTTTTTCTCTATACATATATAAATCTGTTGTTATTTCTACATTCTTAAGAGTTTTTTTTTTTTTTTTTTTTTTTTTTTTTTGTTTGTTTTGTATTATTCGATTTGAGTTTTGTTCGTTCTACGTTTATCCTTAAGTTCAATTGTGAAAGAAAACAGAAAAAAAAAACAAGACGATCGTAAGCAGCATAACCAATTAAACTATTGACTATATTGTTACTTATTGTTAAGTAAACAAAGAAATGATAAATGCCCTAAAAACAAACCCTCAAGCATAAAGCTCATATCTATATATCTGCATCTATATACTATAAATACATATATATTTTATATATACCCCCATGCCCTTATCCTTACGAAACAATCGAGATTTGTCCAATATATATTTATATATACATATATCTGTGTATCTAGCTTGTATTTACATATGGCATATATTATTCTAGCCAGCTGCCCCCAGTTATTGGGTTGTTAAATTGTTCAACGCAGATGCATTTGCTGTAAACAAATACTATTATTAATAATCGAGCACAATTGCAAAATTTAACGAAATTAAATTCATGTTTTTCTCTTTTATTATTATTATTTTATTTTATTTTTTTTTTTTTTTTTGATAAAACGAACTTTTTGTAAAGTTTATATATATATACACACACACACACACATACACGTACACCGATGTAAATAAACAAACACACATACACGTGTATGAATAAAGAACAAAATATACATATAATAATAAAAAGAATGATCCCATACCGGCAAATCAGCGTGTTATTAATCAATAACCGGTAAATAGTTTATAGTAAATAAGTTTATGGCAAGACTGCGAACCGGTTATGAACCGAACCGAAACAAATAGTTAAATAATTGAAAAAGTTGGAATAAGGAAAATGAATAACTAATTTAGAATAAACACTTCTGGATATATTTACGTGTAAATTGTGTAGTTAGAACCAGAATATAGGTTCAAAGATGTGGAAACCCAGGTTCATTTAACGAAACTGAGTTTCGAGGAACTGGTTCGAACCGCCATCCGAACCAGCTAACATATGTTGGGCTTACAGAATTGTTACACAATTCGTAACCAAACCCGAAATTGACTGCAGAGCCCGTTATCTAGCTAGAGTTCCATATGGGATAGATCAGTCGGTTATATACATATTTTATATAATGTTCCTTAGTAAATCTGTTGTTTATTATTTAAACTTAACATAATAAATGGAAAACAATAAGATGAATGACAACTTACAAACGATATTTCATGACTCACAATATTCGAGCTTAGCCGGAAAATAAACCAAAAACATTGGCATTAAAGCAATCCGCCAATTTTCCCCAATAGCAGGCGGAATTTAAAGAACTTATAAATTTCAGCTGCCTTTTGCTTGTTGTTCAGGCTGTGTGTTGATCAATCAATCGTTTTGATTGATTGACTAAGTCGTCAGTCAGAACAAAAACCGGTTTATAATATATTGATAGACAAGTGAGTCTTTGGATAATTTATTTGATTTATATAATTTAATAACTGATTAAGGTAAATTTTGTTGATTCTTTTATTTTTTTTTTTTGTTCTGTTTTAAATGTCGTCAGTTACAAATCGCGTGAAAATCGCGAAAGGACAATGCATTTCTCTAGTTTTAAAACGTCAAGTAATGTGTGTGTAAATGTGTGTGCTTGTGTGGTGTGTGTGAGAACCTTGGCTAAAAAGACGACGTGCATTTTGAAAATGTCGCGAGCTTTTTGATTGCATTAATTTTGCTTGAAATATCTTGAAAAAGTCCTAATTAACAATTTGTTGCTATTGCTTTTTGGTGGTTATGTGCATTTTGCAGGGTATCTGATGTCGGTGTGTGTGTGCGCCAAGTGAGACGCTCACGTATTCATAAGGGCATCCTCGAGAAGTGTGGTCTTTGTGTTGTCCTGCAGATTGGGCAGGTTCGCGGGAAATAGATCCAGATTTGATTTGAAATCGGCAATATCCACAATTGTGGTGGCATCGCCCTCTTGTGGCAGGAATACAACATTCAGTTTGTTGGCCAACGCCTGGAAGAGCTCATCCTCATCTTCGTCGGAGCTCTCCATGTCCTCGTCGTTGTCATCTTTGTCATCATCATCATTTGGCTCGGATTGGGTCGGCGTTTTCTCTACATCCGCATCCGCATCCGCATCCGCATCTGTCAGCGGCTTTGTCTTCGGCTTGGCCGTCTTGTCGGGCTGGTGTCCAATGATCTGTATGGAGACCTTGCGCATATTGGTGATCTCGTTGTCCAGCAGAAAGGCGACTATTTCACGCTTGGTCAGAGTGCGCAGCACCTCAATTTGCTGCCGTCGACGGTCGAACATGTACTCTTCGTTGACAATTTCGTTCCAGTTGCGGGACACCTCGGTTTCCAGAGCATTGTCGACGACCTGCTTGAGCTTGATTAGAGAGTCGCGCGTATGATCATAGTCCTCCTGGGACATCTCCTCGAGTATCTGCAGCATATTGTTGCGGAACACCTCGATGCGCTTCTCCACGTGGCTGGCACTTGTGTTTGTCTCCTGCGAATTAACCATTATCGAGTAGCCGGCAATGCCATAATTCATGCGGACCGTGGCGCCAACGTGGTAGCCCAGCTGCTCCTTGGTGCGCAGCTGGTCGAACAGCGGCTCCTCCACAAACATCATCAGCAGATCGAGAATGCACTCGAGCCGCACATTATTCGGCCCGATCTGATAGTAGTTCGTGATCACAGTGTTTGTATCCTGCTCGTTGAGCGCATGGCAGCGTATGTAGTGGGCGCCCTGAGGCAGCTGCACCGTCCGATCCTCCACGTAGTAATGCTCCTGAATGGGCTTGCAGCCGAGCCTTCTCAGCAGCGTGTCCATCACATCGTGTGCATGCACCTCCTTATAGTTGCCCTGCACCAGGGCTTGCACGTACAGCTGCTGCGGGAACAAGCCAGAAAACTCCTGCAGATCCTTCAGCGTGATCTCATTCAGGCACTTGTACTTATCAATCATCAGCCAGCGCATGTGCTCCACCACGCAGAGGCGCACGTCCCTAACGGCGGCAGAGAGAAAAGATGAAATTAAAATAGGCAGGACAGAGAGAAATACAGGGACTCACCTGTTAAGGGCACGCGGCTTGATTAGCGTGTTAAAGTAGCTTTTGCGCTGATCCTTGACGAAGGTGGCAAGGATGTTCTCATTAAGGGTTGACTGCACGGTGACCATAGCCTGGGCAATGGCCTCGACAAGCAGATGAAGTTTCTCGTTGTAACCGTGCACCTGCAGAATGAGACCCTTCTCGCCCACGTTAAAGGTATAGTTGAGACCCGCACTGGTGGCCGGATACAGTTCCTCGCTGACATGGAACTTGACCAGCTCCTCGTACAAGGCGCACATGGCATCGCTACAGTTGAGAGCGAGAGTATTGCAGTTTTGCCCATAGAGAAAGAGAGAGATAGACACTTACTTTTTGGCACTTTTGCGCTGCAGCGGCGAGATTAGGTAGAAGTACATGTACGCCTCGGGCAACTCATATTTGTCGTCGGCACGGAACCAGAGCTCACAGATCTCCGATTGCAGCAGCTTCTTGGGCGCCTCGGGCAGCACGGGTTTGCCCAGCTTGTGCCAGTAGACGCTAAAGTCTTGGGTGACAAAGCGATTGGCCTCGGGCAAGAAGAGTTCGGGCATCGATTTGGGGTCCACCTCGTTCCACAAACGCTGCCACTTTTCCGGCATGGGTATGCTTGTGTATTCGGTGCCAAACCAGCTTTCGCGCTTATCGAACACCAGATCCTCGTATTTGCGTGCGGTCAGCATCAGATTGAACTTGAACTCGTTAAGGTGTCCGATTAAATCGGCTAAATGCTGTTCATTGTACTCATAGTACAGATCCTTGCCGGTTAGCACATCCTTGGGCGGAAAGTATTTACAGTTTAGCACCAGCTGCTGCACATTATCCATGGCCGGACGCTGTGGCTGGAAGCGAAAGCCCGTATCCTCGATGCCCTGCTGCTCGTCGTAGATAGTCCGCAGCGTCTGGGCATCAGCCTGGGCGAGCACCTTCACATAGGCAAATGTGGCGGCCAGCACGTCGTCCAGGTTCTTGAAGCCCTCATCGGTCAGGTAGATGCACACATTGAACAGACTGTACATGGAATTGAGATCAAAGCCGTTGTCATCAATGCCAGCGACCAGCTCTAGGGCCCAGAGACGACGGCGCAGATAGGCGCAAAGGCTGCCCTTGCCCTCGTAGCCCAGGACAAAGGCCAGAAACTGATCCGGCTTGCTGCGATAATACTGGCGCACACTGGGCAGCACCCAGGTCAGCTCCAGCTTGCACACGTTCTCCACGGGCTTCACGAAGAACGCATGCTCATGGAACTCGGCGCGGAAGGCATCTTTGTAGCTGAACTTGCTCAGATCCGGCGCCAGTACCCCGTTGCTGGGTATATCGGCAAAGTGGCGCAGCACCAGCGTCTCCAGCTCATCGATGGGCAGGCGTGCCTGCAGGCACAAGAACATACGATTGGCGGCATAATGATCGCGCCTTATTTCGTGCAGCAGCTTGTGCAGCGCCTGGTCGTCGACGTTGTCCTTGAGGGTCTTTAGATTGCCCCATGCAAAGGTGCCGTGTGGATAGCCATCTGTGGCCAGGCTGGCCAGCAGCTGGTCACGACGTGTCTCATCCTCCTGGACGATCTGCTGGAACTCCGAGTCCACAGAGCAGCGTTCGCGCTGCATGGCCTCCTGCTTCATCAGCGGGTGCTTCATCAGTGCCGTGAAATAGTCGAGACTTGAGTCCAAATGCTTTTCGGCCACCTCAAAGTAGAAGACCGTGTCCTCGCAGTCTGTGATGGCATTGGTGAAACCGCCGCACTTCTTGATGTGTGCATCAAAGATGTTCTCCTCGGGATACTTCTCAGAGCCCATAAAGATCATGTGCTCCAGGAAATGCGCCAGCCCCTGATATTCGCGCGGCTCGGCGAACGATCCGTAATCCATAAGGATGGCACAGGCAGCCAGCTTGCCGTCGCCCACCTCGCTGTCCGAATCGGAGGAGCTGCGCCCGCTGCCCGATGTGGAAGATGTGAATTCGCTTGAACTGTTTGTACTCTCAGTCTCGCCAGATGTCTCGTCTCCCTCGCCCATTGATGATTCCGATGTGGTGAAGCCATCGTGCGGCACCGGACTCGGATCCGAAATGATCAGTGCGTGCAGGCCATTGGGCAACAGAATTGTTCTAGAAATTAAGTACAGCTTAAATATGAATTGCATAAAAATCATTGTTGAATAGACACAAAGTGCAAAACCAACCAACCAAAAGACTTTTCCCTTAATCTTAACCTGGTCAGACCAAGAGGAGCACATGCACACATTATTACAGATTATAAGTAAATATTTCCATATCAAGGCCCATGCATTATTTAATTTATAAGTTGAAAAATTAGTTTGAAGCCTATCTAACAAGAATTGAACTTTTCCACGTCTCTATGGGGTTTAGCAAAGATCTCTAAGAATCGAGTGAGGCGGATCAGCAAGAAACAAATAATGTGAATGTGTTCAAACTTTTAGAATTTCACCATTGCCAGCATTCAACTCATGTCGCATTCAACAAAAGTCAAGTCCACGTTGCAAAGCCACGCCGCAAGCGACGCATTGAAAACAAACAAAACAGAAATTGCTGCTGGCTCGCTAATGTGCTTAGAATACACATGCAATGTGCGTGTGTGTGTGTGTGTGTGTGTGTGTGTGTGTGTGTGTATTAGTTTATGTGTGGAGCAGTGGGCACTTACTTGTAGACTTTCTTGTCGGTAGCCGATTTATCGGGTAAATCCAAATACTGGATGTTGTCTGCCATCGTGCGGTGCGTTTGATGAAAACTCTTTGTGGTCGGTTTTAGCGGTTTATTGCTACGGTTTGCGTATCGAGTGAATTGCCCGTCCGACGACAGTGACAGTTGTAAATGGCACTGGGAATTTGTTGTGATTGTCACTGACGACGACAATGATGTGAATGATGATAGGCAAATTTTGAAGCACCGACTGCTGCGGTGTAGCCAAAGCATGCACAGTCTGTATACTGTAAATTCGCAGGTTGCTCTTTACAACTCTATTTTAAGTTGTAAATTGTTTCTTGAATCGGCCTCAACTCACCTTCCGCCGCGTGGTTGCCGGCCAAATAATTTTTTCGCTGGTGTTGACAAGTAGAAATTTATCCAATACCGATGCCGATATCACAAGTGCGATTGCAGCACACTACACACAATTGGTATCGAAATATCGGTATATTATAATTTACCGGCAAGAATGACAAAGAGAAAGCACACTGCGTCTGCCGATAGTAAATTAAATTACAAGTTAGTTAGACTTTTATTACGACATTTCGATTGGAAGTGTATGTAAAATGAGAGCTTAATTTTAAGTTGGCTAAATTGTTATAATTTGTACGATGACGGTCCTAATTGGAAAAGACCTATCGACGATGGTAAGTGTTGTTAAACACTTTAAGTGCCAGCACTAAGATCAGCTGTCTTTCATGGCAAAGTAATTGGACGATAACGATAGCTATTTATGACATGCAATGAGTGTGCATGAGTGCGTGTGTTAGTGGCCAACATATATAGGTATATATATGTATGTATATATATTTATATATATGTATGTATATATATATTTATGGCGACAACGAAAATAATAAATAAATAAATGCTTTTATATGCGTGCATGTGTGTGCTGATAGATGATGCACAAAGATGACAAATTAATACACACACGTTTGCTCGCTAAATACCAACAGCAACAATACTAACACGCGAGCAATACAAAAACGGCAAAAATCAAAAATCAAATAGGTAAGCGCAACTGATAAACTTATCAAAATCGACGATAATTCTAATTTTGCCTATATGCTCGCTATGCCTATGCGCATTTGTGTGCGTTCGGCCGAGTACTGTGTGCGTGCACTCACACACACACACACACACACAAACATGCATGTACACACATATGCACAATCAACTATCTAATGCTATTGTTGTTCCTTTTTCATGTGTTTATGCTGCGGCTACATACAGTTTGCCAACCATTGGAGGCGGCATTAACTAACGGTTAACAGGCAGCTGCACAGTCTGCGCCCACAGAAAAAGAAACAACAGCAACAACAACAACAACAACAACAGCGACTCAGACGCAGACAGGAAATAAGAAATAATTTAATATTCAAAGTACGTGCGACCATATTGAAGCCACAAAATTTTCGCCCTGGCCGAGCCAAGCAGCAACAGTAGCTACAACAACCACAACAACAACAACAACAACAGCAGCAACAGCAGCAACAGCAACAATAGCAGCAACTACAAGCAGTGGCTGAGGATGGCCACTGGCAGCAACGATATGCCAGACCATCGGAAGCGCAACACCTTCACCAGCTACGTGGCGCCCATGGCTGGGGATGTGCGCGCCACAGCGGATACGAACGAATGGTGCCTGCCCAGTGATTTGCGTGATGTGCATTTGGCCAAGCCCCGACTGCTGGCAGGCGAGCAGATAGTCGCCTCTGCGCCCGCCTACATGTACTCGCCGATTGCGCCCATGGAGGGTAGCAGCGCCAGTGGGAGTGGCAGTGGCAGTGGCAGTGTGAGCGGGAGCGGGAGCGGGAGCAGCAACAGCACAGGAACTGGCAACAATAGCAATAACAGCAATGGCAACAACAGCGTGGGCAGGAGCAGAAGCAGCCACAAGGAGGCCACCTTTGGCCTGCTCAGCGTGACCAATTTTAAGCTGGCCTTTGTGCCGCTGCATGCACGGGCCACGCTGTCGGCGCCGCTGGCCAGCGATCTGTACCAGGAGAATGCGTATTTGGGCCGCAACGAGGTGACGCTCAACAATATCGATCAGATCTATACGATTGCGGAGCAGGGGCGGGCGGCGAGTGCGCTGCAGGCGGCGCGCATGGCCAGCACGAGCAGCCGGCGTAAAAAGCTGGAGCCCGCCAAGCAGCACAACATCAACGGTCGCATCGTGGCACTTCACATTATCTGCAAGAACTTGCGCCTGCTCAAGTTCGCGTTCCAGCAGCAGGACTCGAAGCTGAGCGGCGCCAGCGATTATGGCAAGCTGATTGCCTCGGCGCTGGCACGTTTCGCCTACCCGATGCGGCATGATCTTAGCTTTGCGTACGCCTATCGCGAGCCCTACTATTCCACGCTGGTCGGCGTCAGCATGTACGCCAGCAAGAACGATTGGGCGCGCGAGCTGATACGCTGCGGCGCCAGCGAGTGGCAGGTGATCAGCGCCAGCGCCGTGCCTCAGCTGCAGAATCGACTGCAGGCAGGCAAGTATCAGCTGCCGCCTCACTTTGTCATACCCAAGTGCTGTGAGGTGGAGCGTTTCCTGCAGCTATCGTTTGCCTTTTGCGATTCACGCGCCGCCTTCTGGGTCTACAGCTATGGCAGCAGCGCCGCCTCGCTGGTGCGGCTTGCGGAGCTGCAGCCAGCCTCGCAGCAGGACACCAAAATGGAGAACATTATGCTGGAGCTGGTGCGCAAGTGTGATGAGCGCAAGCAGCTGAAGCTGTTCCAGCTGACCGACCAGCTGCCCAGCATACAGGATGTGCAGCGCGCCTATCAAAAGCTGCGACGTCTGTGCACGCCCGAAACGCCCGAGAAGTTCATGCTGCAGGATGACAAATATCTGGGCCTGCTCGAGAAGACCAATTGGCTGCTGTATGTCTCGCTCTGCCTGCGGCATGCCTCCGAGGCGGCTGCCACGTTGCGCGCCTCAATAACCTGTGTGCTGCAGGAGTCGAATGGCCGGGATCTGTGCTGTGTGATCAGCAGCCTGACGCAGCTGCTGCTCGATCCGCATTTTCGCACCATCGATGGCTTTCAGTCGCTGGTGCAGAAGGAGTGGGTGGCCTTGGAGCATCCGTTCCAGCGGCGGCTCGGTCATGTCTATGTGTCAACCGGCGAACAGGCGCCGGACAGCGAACAGAGTCCCATCTTTTTGCTCTATCTGGATTGCGTGTGGCAGCTGTTGCAGCAGTTCCCGGACGAGTTCGAATTCTCGCAAACGTATCTGACAACGCTGTGGGATGCCTGCTTTATGCCCATCTTTGACACCTTCCAGTTCGATAGCCAGGCGCAGCGGACGCGAGCCGTTAACGAGGGACGTCTGGTGTTGCGGCCCGTTTGGGACTGGGGCGAGCAGTTCTCCGACAAGGACAAGATGTTCTTCAGCAATCCGCTGTACCAGCGACAGCGTGGCGATTTGGTTGCCACCCAAAACCATCGACGCTCCTTGGCTGTGGGCGGCCACAAGCTGTTGGCGTCGGCTGCCGGCGGCGGCGCTGGTGCAGCCTCAGGGACAGCATCTCCATCACGGTACACCATCAATCCGCAGCTGTTTGCCACGCAATCGAGTGTGCCGCAGGATCGTTACCTGCAGCCGGCGCATCGCATACTCGATCTGGCCGTGTGGGATCAGTGCTATTATCGTTGGCTGCCCGTCCTGGATATACGAGGCGGTGGCCAGCCGCAGGTGGATCTCTTTCATCGCCTGTTGCTGAGCAACATAGCCAAGGTGCAGCGCTGCCTGGAGCTGCAGAACTTTGAGGAGCTGCCCGATGCCTACTACGATGCGCTGGGCGAGCAGCGACCCAGCCAGCAGCAGCAGCAGCAAGAGGAGCCCGTCGAGTATGTGGACGGCGTCGAGCGACGTCGCAAATCGATGCCAGGCACCGGCGCCGGAGCTCCTGGCTCCTCAGCAAATGGCCTGAATGTCGTCAATGGTGGGCCATTGCAGCTATCGACGCTATCCTCTTTCTTTCCATTTGGCAGCCCCATTGCTGGCGATGCGCCGCACGAGCTTTACGACATTCTGAGCAACAGCAGCGAACTGCTCCTGGACACCTCGTCTATACTGGACAAGTCGTCGATTGTATGAGCCTTGCTGGAATGTTGCGCAAAAGTAGTTGGCCACTCGCTACTCGCCACTCGCTACTCGCTACTCGTTACTCGCTGCAACGAGTTGTTCGATGCGCCCGCGTACAACTCTCGCTCTGGGCGGACCTTGTTCCAATTGCTATTGCTGGTTATTTTCAAAGCTGAACTTTAGAAGTATTACAAATCTACTTTTTTATAACTACACACACACACACACACATATATATATATACATATATATATGTACATATATATATGTACATATATATATATATATAGATATATTTGTATGGCATATCGCGTTTAACACTTTTTATTATTGTTTACTAATAGGCAAGTTATATCGCATAAGTCCCTTTTGTTTTTTTTTTTAATGTATGTATGTAACTATTTCGAAAAAGAAAAGCAACTTATTACCTACAAATCGAACGAAACAAAACAACAATAATAACTATTAATAAACAAAGAGAAAAACAAAAGAATAATGTTTATATAACGGTAATAACAAATGTTATGTGCAAGCAATATACATGCATACACATGTATGTATGTATGTAAAACAAAATAACAACATCAACTAAATCAACATGTATTATATATATTGTAATATTTAAAAATAAATGCAACAATGTAAAAATATTAACGGCCTGTAGAGGGTTAAGTTCTAAACGCAGCGTACGCAACGGTAAATGAGCATAGCTCGGCTATAAGGTTAAGCACCAAGAAATAAGCTACTGCAGACAGCAAGCAACGGTAAATAGCAAAAGTTTGGCTCACAATATGTGAGACCGAAGAAAAAAACACCCAACGGTCAGCGATGGGTTAAGTTCTAAAAAGCTACTGCAGACAACGGGAAACGGCAAAATTTTAAAGCCCAGTATTCAAGATGGCCGATCAGCAGCAGCAGCAGCAGCAACAGCAGCAACAACGAGAACTGGAACCGGAGCAGACTCCCGCAAGCGGGTCACGGCAGCGCCGTCGCTCGCCGCCGCCAATGCCGTCGGACGATGTGATGCGCAACACGATAGCGCGCTGCTTGACGCAAATCGTGGTGAACATGCAAAATACGGACATACAGCAAAAATGTCGCGAGCTTTTGCAGGTTGAAGATTTGACTCAGGGCGCGCATATCAGAATTCTGGCTGGGCTGGAGCAGATCGATGAGCAGCGCGAGCAACGGGAACGGGCAGCCAACGAGCGCAAGCAGCGGCGTGCAAATAAATCAATTTGATATACAATATGCATTTAATAATATGTACCTATATTAAATAAACATTTAATAATAGAACGCTGTGATTAGCAATTAATTTGTAACATTTTTGGTTGACTAGAGGGGCTACTTTTTCGCTGCGTCGTTGGCCTCGGCCGCCTTTAGCAGCGCCGAGACAATGCCCACCTTTTTGAGCTCCTCGATAAGGTCGCCGTTTTGATGCATCTGCATAACAATATCACAGCCCCCGACAAATTCACCATTGATAAACACCTGCGGTATGGTTGGCCAATCCGTGTAGTCCTTAATGCCTGATGTGAGACCGGGTAAAGTGTACAGTTAGATATATCCATATAGGTTGACACAAAGCGCGCCACTTACCCTGGCGGAGCGCCTCGTTCTCTAGAACATCGTGTGCATCGTAAGGAACTCCATGCATGCGCATTATTTGCACCACCGCATTGCTGAAGCCGCAGCGCGGAGCTTGTGGATTACCTTTCATGAAAACGACCACCTTGTTGGTGCGCACCAGCTTCTCAAGCGTGTCCTTGTCCAATGCGGCCGGTGGAGCGGCTGCGTCCGCACTATACCAGCGCCGTGTAGCTGTCAGCGCTGGCACTGTACGTACTGTTGACGCCAAATTGCTGGCATAGCTCGGACGCAGTAAAATTTGGCAAATTCTGTTCATATTCGTTTATATATTTTCTCAAGACTCAACTTTTTGTCAATTAAAAACGAATGTTGTTTTGTAATAAATTGTATGTTATGTAGACGCAATAGGAGCTAACACTGTGCGTTCTTGACGCGATTTAGAGTCACTGTTAGCGCCATTCACTCAACATTGCGTTAACATTAGGTTGGACTTTGCTGCTGCTGCGCCTTCCTCTTACGTGTAAGCATATTTGAATTTTCTAGCGCGCAAGGCCTGTTCGTTTCCAATTAGAATGCATATGTTAACATTTTTATAAATATTTTATATATAATAAATAAATATATGACCTTTTGTGCATGTGACTTTTAAATACATATGATGGTCTCTCAAACCATTCAACACACTACCATTTAACCGACGGATAGTGCTGGAAAACGTTTTTTTAACGTTTATTTAAAAATTTCACCATAACCAATAAATAATAATAAACGCACTTAATGCCAACGGGTTTCATCAGAAAATTTTTATTTCCAAACTTCATAAATATCTTTTACAATTTGAATTTGTTTATTTTTTCATTTCAAGCGAGGATTCTGCTGTTTCGTATTCGATTTGGTTTTAAGCTTAATTTTTCTTTCCTTAGCTTGAATGCCCTCTTGCGTTTCAGAAAATCAAAATCAAATTAACATACTTTCATACTTCATTTACAAAAAATAAAAGGAGAAAAGACCATTTAGTTGTTATACAGATATACATGCATATATGTATAGAATATATACCATATGTGTGACTACTTTCGTTTAATTTTCTATTTTTGTAGTAAGGAAATTGCTTTTCAAAATATGCTTATTAAAACTAAAGTATTTGCAATATATAGATGTTAATATGTCTTATATAGAACATAAATCCAATCACACACCTAAGTTTACATATTCTTTTGCTTATATTTTTATACGCCAGCTAAATTAAATGTAATGCCTAGCAAGCTCTAAGATCTAAAGTGAAGATCAGAATAATTGCATTAACTGAGGGAGTTTTGAGTTCGTTTCATGTGAGAAAAATAATAAGAAAACAAAAACAAAGCCCAAAGAGAATAAATAAAATGTCAACAGGGTCTAGAGTGTGAACAATAGGAACGTTTTTTATATATTTATTTTATATTGTTTTGTATTGTATATCGATGTAAAGTTTAAATAAATATTTTGTGAATGGGTAGTGCAAAAGCGGACACATCAGTTATCAGGTTTTTTTTTTGTGGTTTTTTTTTGTTTTTTTTTTTTTTTGTTGAGCAATCGATGTGCAGTTATCGATAAATGATAGTTAACTTGAAAATGATAACATTCATATTGTTAAAAATAATAATCATAATAATAGTAATGATAATAATAGTGTAATACATAGTTATATAGTATGTATATAATCATAAGTTCATACGCAGCATTTTTAAATAGAAGTTCATATTCTTTACTTTCATTTTCGTTTCTCATGTTCGGGATCTTTTTGCCATTTTCTCTTTTTTATTTCATTGTTTTTAAACTATAATTGTATGTAGTCGTAATAATAATATTTATACAGTTGCTTGCTGTTAGTTTTTTTTTTATTTAATGCATAATAATAATAATCATATTAATTAAGTGCATACATAAATTTGTTTATGCATGTCTTCATACGCCAACGGGCACTTGTACCCTGTAATTGTATGACAAAAAAAGTAGAAGCTATTTTAATTATGTCATCGTGCGGTTTTCACCGAAACAATACAAACTATATCAATTATGGCCCCCAGCGTGGGTTAACTTTGTAACAATTGTTCGCTCTAGTATCGAATACGTACGCTAAATAAAACTTATTCGAAAGTTCAAAACACATCAAAACACAAAATTGACACATTTCACTACTACATTGGCAATATTTTGGCTTGAAAACATTTGCGGGCCTGCACACAGACGTAGCTCACAGACATGCGCGACAAGGCTGCCGTCGTGTAAACTCGCGGCGAGTTACCAATACAGATGCCAAGGCATGCAGTGTCTGTGTGCGTGAGAGCGTAAATGCAGCTAACCAAAATTTTGCTGTTAAATACATATGTATGTGCCTACATTGAGGACTTTTTTTGTTGTGTTTTTTAAGTTTTGGTTTTTTTCATTTTTGACTAAGAGGCTATGCCTCTATCTAATGTATACAAACAAATAAATTTTTTATAGATGTACAATTTTCACGTTTTTCCTTTGTTTTGGTTTCCTTTTCTTTTCTTTTCTTTTCGTTTTTTTTTTGTTTTTTTTTTTTGGGTAAACATGGTTTTTGGGATTGGCACAGTATATTACATATAATACAAAGGTTATCGGTTGCGTTTGCCTTTCTTTATTTTTTGTTTTTTGTTTTTTAAGTGCACAAGATGACATATTTGCTAAAGAACTTGTATTACTTACATATATAACTTCAACAAAGATTGTGGTTGGTAATGGAGGGTCGGGGGGTCGGAAAGGGTAGCAACAGCAACGTAGGCCTTAGGCATGCAAATTTTTTAAAATCTTATATGGAGAGTTATATGCTCTCCCTCATGTTGACAAACTAAATATGCAAAACTAAGCAACTTCGAGAGTTGTTCTATTTGCAATTAAATGTTTGTTTTTATGTGTTTTGTTTAGTTTAGCTATTTAGTTTATCACATTTATAAAACGCTCGCAATTTCTCTAAATAGATATACATGATCATAGGTAAATCGATTAAATATATATGTTGTATATATATATATATACACATAAATATTTATATATATATATATATATATTTATACACATCCATACAGTTATACATTAAATTAGTAGCATTACCTTGTAAAAGTTAACTAAAAGTTGTCCATTTTGTTTTTTTTTCTTTTAGGGCACATTCAAGTGAAATAAACGCTTTTTGGATTGTTCTTAACAATTAAAAATACAGTAATTTTTTTCGCTTAACTTAGTATATATTTTCAAGTTTTTTTTTTTAGTATTTCTCTTGTTTTCGCAACAACTACAATGCACATGCAAACAGAAGCGATAAATTGTTGGAGTGCTACCTAAAAGAACTCAAATCGAAACTTATACGCACTATGTAGCTGGTTGGTATATTTTTTCTTAATATTTCTTTTACTAAAAGCGGTATTCTTGGTATTTTTTTTTTAAGTTTTCTCATATTTTTGGCTACCGTTCTTGTAAAATTCGCGAAAGTATTTTGCTGTCAGACGAAGCGAACGCTTCGTTTACTCGATTGATATAAAGTTTAACAAGTTTGGATTTTTTGTTATAGTTGGAATGGAACTGCAATCGGGCCCATATAAAATACCAATACATGGGGAGTATATATAACTGCCGGTAGGGGTGTTTCATTTTGAATTGCTCACACTAAAAAGAGTTATGACATTTATAAACGCTTACATGTATATTTACTTTTCATTGTTTTTTTTTTTTTTTTTTTTTTTTGTAGCAGAAATTAACTATTTGTTTTTGGTATTTTTTTTTATATTAATATAATTTATTTGAGGTTATGCACATAGATCGTTTCGCAGTAAATGGGATGTACATTTAATTGATTTCTGGGTTTTAAGCTTTTTGTTTAAGATATTTTGCATTTATTCAAAATAAATGCTTTTAATCTGTTTTTTTTTTTTTAATTAAAATTTTTCAAACTTCTTTTGAAAAATACAAACTTATTTTTCTCTTGCTAGTAGAGCACAGCGTATTAGGCCTGTCTGTAGTTTAGTATGCATTTAAATACGTTTTTCTCTCATATAATTTATGTTTAATTTTGTTTTTTATTTTTTTTGTGTGTGGGTATTTTGTTGTTGTTGTTATGTTGTTTGGATAGTATTATTTGGTATTTATTTGCTAAGCTGTTAGGTGGAAAATCGGAAACACATATGTATATGTTAGGTATTTTCTTCTTTGAAACATACGTATAACTAATGTATATATATATATATATATATATATATATATATGTATGTATATATATATATGTATATGTATATATATATATATATATATATATATATGTGTATATACTGTGGTAGGTAGTTCTAATTTTTCTCTTTCCGCTTTAAAAAAAAACAGACACAGACAAAAATAATAAATATACGAAAAATACACAAAAAAATATGAAAAAAAAAAACATTACTAAGGAAAAATTAAAGCGCTTTGCGCATTATAATTTCGTGCTCCATGTATTTGAGAACTGGATATATATATATTTGTTTTTTTTTTTCTCTTTTTGGATACTTATGGCATGGTCTAAGCTTATCGGTGTACCGTTTTGCATCATATATAAATACCAACAGGTTTGGTATTTTCAATAACACCAACAGGTTTGGTATTACAAAAAAAATTCTTCTTTTTATTATTAAGGTTTATATAATTGTGTTTGTTTTTGTTTTTGTATTTTTTTTTCTTGGTAATTAAATATGATTTGATTAGTATTTTTTTGCGGTTTTACAGCAAATAATTAAATGTGGTTTTCCAAGTATTTGGAGATCGAAAATGTTGCATTTTTTTTGTTTATTGAAAGTGTTTTTTTTTTTTTTTTCCAACAATTAGATGTATTATCTATGCATATAGATATTTTGGATAGTTATATATGCCTCGTGTTATAACGACTTAAATAAGTATAAAGCACAAAGTGTTGACTTTCTTTTCATTACAGTTTTTGACTTCTTTTCTTCATCGCAGATTTACAATTTCTAAATAATAGGCGTAGACTAAACTTCTTTTGTTTTGTTTTTGTTTTTTTTTTTAAAGATTCGCTTTAAACATGGTTGTTGTTGTTTTTGTTGTTGTTTTTACCGTTGTTACTGTTGTTGTTTAAGCATAAAATTCCGTTTTTCCTTGGGTCTTATAGGCCTCCTCCTCGATTTTGTACATATCCATAAGCTGTTAATGTGGTTTGTTGTTAAGTTAGGATTGATCAGTGCGATGACAGCGGCGGCATGATATAAAATATTTTGAGTAAGTGTGAGAGAAAAACGGGAGAAAAGAGAGAGAGAGAGAAAAACGAGTTTTGGTTAAATTTTGACATGATGTTGGCACAATGTTAGGGCGCACAGCAAAACATTTAGCGAATAGCGGTAAATGTTAAATGTTCATGTTAAATGTTTATGCTAAATGATATAAGGAATTTAACATTTGTTGTTAAATCTATGAAATTGAAGAGAGTGTGTGAAAGCGGAAGAGATGGAGACAGACAGAAAGAGAGAGAGAGAGAGAGAGCGAGACAGAGAGTGAGACAGAGAGTGAGACAGAGAGAGTAGCTTAAGATAGCTGCTTTTGCTGGGGTTCAAGTTAACTGCCAAGTACAATACTAGAGTTTTGGATGGAACCGAAACCATAGACAAAGCACAAAATCGAAATTATCAAACGAAATATAAATAAACAAATAAAAATGTTTAAAAAGTTTGTTATGGCGTGGAAATTGTTGGTAAATGCTGACTATAAAACAACATCAAAACTAAAGACAAAGCAGAAAACAACAACAACAAAATATAATACAATACAATATTTTAGCAAATTAGGTTATACATAAATACACATATATACATATATATATATACATATATAGAGAAAGAAATTGATATAGATAATTACATCTTAGCAGTTAGTTAAAATTTAGCAGCTACTCATTATATTTTTTGGAAATTTTCGATTATTGGATTTTTATCTGTTATTTGTTATCTTTCTTTCAATCTCAAATGAAAATAGTTGTTTTGTAGCGACTAGAACGTTGTATGTGGGGGGCGGGGGAGCACTCGCTACTCGTTACTCGTTAGTTTTGCTACTCGGCTACAATTAACTAGCAGATGGATACGAAACAGAGGCTGCATTTAGCGAAACGGTTCATCGGTTAACGGTCAACGGTTAACGCATTTGGTATTATTGTTATCGATTTGTTTCTTGTCTAAAGTACAGTCTCAATACTGGTTATAGTGTCGGTTTGCGGCCGTGTTTCATTTAGTACCTTTTGCACGTCGGTACTAAATTCCTCAACTTGCTTAGCATGCGCCAATTTCAATTTTTCCATGGCGCGACCCTGCTTAACGCCGATTTGCTGTGAATAACGATAAACGATAATAATTAGTATTTTATAACAGTGTTGAATAATGGGGAAAGAATTCGTAGTCATGGGTACTTATGTATATAGTAGAAGTAAAGCACACGAACAAAGATAAGTAATAGGGAATATATCGATAATGAAAGGAAGAGGAATAGAATAAATATATAAGGAAATATATACTAAGGAAAGGAGACAAATTAATATGTGTAGGGGAAAAATAAATTGAGCATATAAATGTATTGATGAGGGAGGGTTAAAGGTAAGAAAAGAAAAGCAGAGAAATATGGAGACAGAGAAAATCGGGGAATAGTAGCGAATGCAAGAATGAATATAATAGCTAAGAAAAAAGATTAAGAGGGGTTTGAAAAGGAATGAATAAAGGCATAGGCAAATATAATAGCTGGTTACAAAAAAAGAGCCGCAGAGAGTAATGGATACGGAGAAAAGAAACCAGAGGATATTTATTCAGGCGCCAGGATATCAGAAATGTTTGGAATTAATAGGATAGGAAGGGGCTAAAGAAGGGGCTAAGATCGGACTCTAGATCCATATAGAGGTAAATAGTTGAACAGGTTATTAGGAGTTCTGGGGAAGGCAGTACAAAGGCCCGAGGTCTAGAGGATTGGATGGAGAGGGTATTAGTTAATGGTGACTCACCTTTTTCTCCTCCATAAAGCGCTTGACATTGTTCTGACGCTTCTCGCGCAGACGTCGATCCTTCTCGTTTTTGGTCTTAAGTGTCTTGTCATTTTGGACTTCCTTAGCTGTCTCAGCGGAGGTCTTTGCCTGCTTGGCATTTAGTTCCTTGATATCTCTGTGTTGGATTTGGATTTCGAGATAAGTAAAAAAAATAGAGATAAAGCGGATCTGTTACCTGGCATGACGTTCCTCGAGCTGCTTAATTTGCGCCGCCTGCACCGTTAGCATGAGCGCCTTCATGGCATCCTGCGAGTCCTGGACATGCTGGCGCAGCATGTCCCACTCCTCCTTGCGATGGCGTGCAATCATATCGGTCCACTGCTTGGTCTGATCGTTAATTGCATTCTTGATGTTCGCATCGTTGCGTATATCATCTTTGCTCTTGCCCTTGATCAGCTTGTCGATGGCCGCATTTTGGGTCTTCTGCACGGAGGTGCGCTCCTTGGCGTGCTTCTTGCGCAGCGTATCTAGCTCTTTGATCTGTTTCTTGCCGACCTTCTGAAAGCCCTTCTCCTGGCGCAGCGATTCGAGTGTGACCGGCTCAAAGACAAGCGGCGGCTCCTTTTTCTCCTCCTCTTTGGCCTTGCCGGCATCACGAGCGGCACCGCCGCTCTGCTCCTCAATGCCCAGGGCCTTCATTTGTTCGTTCTGCTGTTTGGCAGCGCCGGCAAAGCCGCGCGGATCCGACAGCATGGCCATGAAATCCTCAAAGCCATCAGGTACATAAATTTTCAATTCGATGTTCACAAACAACATGGGCAACGACATCGGAAAATTGGCCTCCGTGCGCAGGGAGACATGGCGATAGCCCGGCTGAAGGCCGTCCAGCGGCAGGATGCGCTGTCCAATCATTTTGCCGCTCTCCTCATAGACGCCAAAACGGAGCACCGCCAGATCCGGTAGTACAACCTTGCGGAAAACAAACGCATCCTCGTTGTAGACCGGATTGAGGCCATTGTTGGGCACCAAGCGGGTGCGGAATTCTTTCTTCACCGTGTCCGATGGCAGGCCAAACATGTCCACCTCAACGTAGGTGCCAACCTTCTTATCGGACAAGAACTGACCGGCGATTACCTTGACCGAACACTGGGCCGCAATCACACCATCAACGGGCGCATCTGCAAACGGATCGAAATCCTTGTCGGCGCGACGCATAAAGTCCGGCTTCAGCAGATAGCCACAGCCGCCATTGTACTCGAATTTGCCCTGATTCAGCTGCATGGGCAGATCGGATGTCTGGAAATTCAATGAGACCATCTGGCAGCCGGCATTCCAAAAGACCTGCGGCATATAATTGGATGAATCGGCTCGGGTGCCCTTCGGGTAGATGCGCGACATTTGGCGCTTGTTGTAATTGACAAAATCAATGGAGCTCTGCTTCAGATAGTTCATTCCAGCCGATTCAGCAAACGACGACATATTGTGGGCAATGTTCTTTTCTGTAAAATACAAGAAATTTCCGATTTGTGAACAAAAATTCACAAGAATCGTATGTAAATTGCGCCTATTTTCAAAACTGTTCTTTTTCGAAGCTCCCCGATTTTATTGTTAACCAAATTTGAATCCTTATCCCGATATCTGCTTATCTTTCTTTTAATCCACTCTCTATATTTGTTATCCCTCGGTTTTTTATTTATGTTATTCTTGTGTTGCTCAACACTATTGTTCAAAGATCCCTGTGATTTTATTGCCAGTGACATTTGTGAGAATCTCTATCGCTGTGTGCTTATATCTTTGTCTCTCTCGCTTTGTATTTTGTCTTTCACACTTATTGGCCACTTTCTGTTCTTAGAAATCTTCGTCTTCTTTATGCTGGTCTGTTTATGTTTTTGTGTTTTTCAACACTATATTTAAAGAGCTCTCTGATTTTGCTTTCTACGAATCTTTATACATCTTCTTCTCTCTCTCTCTATCCCTCTCTCTCCCTCTCTCTCCTTCTCTCTTTCCCTCGCACTCCCTCTCTCTGTCTCTCTCTGTCCCTTCCTCTGCCCCTTATCTTGAGATTACTGTGCTATATCTTCTTTAAATTCCGCCCCTTAGAGTGAAGGATCGTATTTACCAATTGCCTTGTCGAAGCCCTGGAATTTGATGGGCTGCGCATAATTGACCATTGAGGAGAGCCATGGATGCACATTTGTGGTTGAGCCGCTGTAATTGGCCGCGGCTGCCTCCGCTTCGGCACCGCCGCCGCCCTCGGCGGCCGCATCAGCAGCAGCAGCAGCTGCCTCTGGTGCTGGGGCTGCGGCAGCGGCCGCCTCTGGCGGCTTGCCAGCGCTGGCATCCTCCTCGGGGTCGTCGTCGGTCTTCAGTTCACCCTTGAGCCAGAGCTCCAGCTCGACCTTCTCCACCTCGGGCTTCATGCGTTTGTTTTTGATGAGAATCTTGCGCTTTAGCTTGCACGGCGGCGGCAACGGTAGACCCGGATCCAGCTGGTAATAGATGTCAATTGGATTAGTTAGCGCATGGAGAAGCACACAGGGAGTAGCTGTTGCTGCCTACCGGATGATCGGACAGCGGCTCCTTTAGCAGTAGATCACCAAAGAAGTCATCACAGTATTTAGCTAATTTGTATTGCTGGGCGCGATTGCAATGATTCTCAAAGGAAAGAATCACCGGATATTCCGACGAGACAAAGGCGCAATCCGCAATGGCCTGAATGCAATCCTATGGAATATGGAATAAACCTTAAAGATCGCATCGAACTTCCCAGATATACTTTAATTATTTACCTTAAACAAGATTTCTGTGCAGTAGGCGTGTCCATGGGTTACAATCGGCTCCTCATCCTCCCCCTTGCCATTCCAGCAATCCAGCTCGACGCAACGACATCCGGCGAGCAGCGTCTGGCGGTACATCTCGACGGAGCTCTTGCCGCCAATCTGGCGACCCGACAAGTACGTATTATGCGAACTATTGATATAGTAATGCGCCAGCGGCTGATCCATTTCCATATAGAAATCAAGCCGATCTAAAAATACGGGCGCATTCTCATCGGACATTAGGTAGCGCTTGAAGCCGTCCAGTGAGAGTTGTCCTGGAATTTGGGGTAAGTGGAAAAGGTTTTTGATTTTTTTTTTTGTTGCTTCTACTTCTCATCTATTTATTCACCCACCACTCTTCTTCCTCTCCTCGTCCAGCTCATAGTCGTTGATGATCTCCGTGCAGCGCCTCTCCTCGTACAGCGGAAAGAGGATCTCGTTCATGCGCGGATCACGTTGCTTTTCGTTCATGAACTGTATGAACTGATCCAGACTGATAAAATCCTGTTTACCCTTGGTGCTGTACGGATAGAGAATAAGAGAAAGTTCGAGTTTTAGCTGTGAGCAGAGCTATTTAGTAGAATAGAGGTTGCCTCCGATGGGACATAGATACAGAATTCACTGGGCACTGGGAACAGAAGACACACGGGAATAATTGAATTACTGGGTACGATAGACACACGGTGACTATTGTAATTACTGGGAACAGTTGCCATACTGGAAATATTGTGATAACTGGGTACGGTATACAGGTATAATGAATTTACCAAGAACAATAGATATACTAGGAATAGGGGAATAACTGAGTACGATAGACATACAGGGAATATTCGAATTGCTGGGAACAATTACCATACTGGGAATAGAGCAATAACTAGGTACGGTAGACCTACAGGGAATATTTTCATACCTGGGAACAATAGACATACTGGGAATAGTGGCATATCTGGGAACAATTACCATACTGGGAAATATACAATTACTAATGATATTTGAATCATAGGAAATAAGTGTATTATTGGAAATAATGAGAAGTCCCGAAATAGATGATAAATGAATAAGCAATTGAATCAGAATATTCAAGTTAATTATAAGAGATGCAATACGTAAATAAGCAAACTGCCAACAGATTTATATTAAGGACAGGGGAAAGAAGAGCGGAAACAGTTAGCCTGCTGACTTAAACTGGGAATATTTTTACCAGAGTAGACAGACAAATTGATTTCTGGCAACAGATAAATAAGTGAAAACACTTTCTATCCACTGTGAACATGCTTCAGCTACTTACATCGATGTGAACAACTCCTCGATATCGTTGCGAGGACAGACCTTATGGTAGAGCGCATAAAACTTATCGAATGTAAATTGTTCCTTAGTCATGGTACCACTCTTATCATCCGGCAAACCTGCATCTTTGATGCAGGTGTAGACGAGCTTCTCAGTTTTACCAGATGCGAATGTTTTTGCCAATGTCTTGACCGGTATTTTGCCGCTCTTTTCCACACAGTAACTGAGACGCATCCAACTTGAATGATTCAATAGAAATGATTCATTAGTAAAATGTGAACGCAACTAATGAGTGGCACACGAATTATTGAAACTATTGAAGATATTACTTTTAAATGTGCTGTTAGTACATGCAAAAGAAGATATATGCATAAAATATATGGAGTATACTTTACCTTTAAGAAGCGGAATATTCATTTTGAGATTCGTATTAGTTGTATATTAACTATGATTTCTTAATATTAAAAAAAAAAAAAATATATATGAATACTAATGTGAAGCACAAATAAATTCAGAATTCAAGCAAGCCTTACATATATTTTCTATCTATGTTACCTAAATCAAATAACAAATTAAGATGGAAATGTAAATGGAATTAAGGAAAAGAGTCTTTAAATAGAAACATAGAAAATATGTACTGAAATCGATATAGTAAAGCTCAAATATGTTCGGAATTCATTTATATTACTTTATAGAAAGCTAACTTTCAGAAAAATCAAATTTCAGAGAGAATTAAAGAAAACTTTAATCATCAATATTCAATTTGAATATGAAAATATATTGAAAAATTTGTGGAAAATTGAGTAAAAGAGACTTTTAATCATCTATTTTCAAATATATTGGAATATATATTGGAAAATTTGTGGGAAATGGTTGTCTTAAACTTTTTTGTCTAGTTTTGGTATGGCCTCAAATAAATTTGAGAAAGGTTTTATACTTTACGGAATGGAGGACAGCGGTTCTACGGGGGAAAGTAGCTGGTTTATTCGGGCTTATTCGCAGACTGCAAATAGTTGTTAGAGTAATGTCTAAAATTGCAGGAAATAGAAAATGACGCGGGAAAGCGCATGAATATCAGTTAGTATTGAAAATTGTCAGATTTCTAAAACAAAAATTGAAAGCGTGCGCTTGAATGGAATTAAAATTTTTATTGTTCAATCAATCAAAGCGATTGGAAGGTAATGGGTAAATAATTGAACATTTTTATGATATCAATTAAATTTTCATATAATTTAAACACAAGGCAAAAGTGTCCTATGCAACGCTGCGTTACCGATGTGTAATTAAAATCGATATTGAAATTGTAATTGCAATTTGCAATTAATTGGCAACCCAAATGATCGATGGGGCAAAAGTGCAATACAATTTGCAGGGGCAGCAATTCATTAAAATGCCTTGCGATTAAATTCAATTTGTTTGCCATCTGTGCGTTCCCGCCTCAATGCAGGACATTTGCTGGACATTCGTTACTTAGCGAAGGATTTGCGTGTTTCAGTTCTGTTGTGGCAGGGTTATGGGAGCTCACAGCTGGCTAAGAGCCACGTTTAGCCCAATAACCTCATTTAAATCGGGTCCAGGTCAAGTGAGTCAAGTAATTGCAGTTAATGCCTAAAGACTTTCGCCATATAAACTGCAACCGTAAAGGACACAATCAACAATCAACAATTACAAATTTTCAAACTGGGTCAAACTGGTATTGCCAATGCAGACATGAAATTGTTGCCTCCGGGTGGCCCATAGAGTTCCTTATGTCAATAGATCATTGGCTGGATTAAAGATGATTTAAGCGATGGCAGCGGGAAGCTTTCAGAGTTCTCTAAGCCATAAACTGAGGCTGATTGACAGCTTTGGGTGTGACATCGTATAAAGTGTGAAGCGACGACCGAATTATTAGGTAAAAAAACAAATAGTTGGTGTACAAAGGTACAGCAACAAAGCGAGAAGCGTTGAGAAGCGCTATGCGTAAAGTGTCGAAAGAAACGTTGTAAGAAGTTAATTTAAAATCGCCACTAAACTTATAAAACTATAGAAATAGAGCTGTAATAAAGGGAGAAGCGATGGTAACAGAGTGTGGCACGCCACAAGCACTATTTAATTAGTAAACAAAAGCGAGAAGTGACGTCAGAGTCAACAACTAGGCTGAAAGTGCAGCGAGAGAAGCGATGCAAGAAGCAAGACAAGCATAGCCAAGGCACTCAGAAAAGCCCAATTAGAAGCAAAGTTAGTAACAAAGCGTGTAGCAATGCAAAAGGCACAGCAACACAGTAAGAAGTGTTGAGAAGTGCAATGCGTAAAGTGGGGAAGGAAGCCTTTTGAGAAGTATATTTTAAATCAAAATTAAACAAGTAAAACTATAGAAACAGAGCCAACAGCTACAACATGAATAAAGTGAGAAGTTTTTAGAGAAATAAAATGCGTAATAAAGGGAGAAGCGATGGTAACAGAGTGTGTCACTCCACAAGCGCTATTTTACTTGTATTTGAAAGTCAAAAAGTATAAAAGCGAGAAGTGACGTCAGAGTCAACAACTAGGCTAAAAGTGCAAAGAGAGAAGCGATGCAAGAAGTAAAGCAAATATATGTAAGTCCCTCAGAGAAGCCCAATGAGAAGCAAAGTTACTAACAAAGCGTGTAGCAATGCAAAGGGGATTGAGCAATACAGCAGCCTAGCGAGAAGCAGCTAGAGAAGCATAAAAGAAGCGTTGGGAAAAGCTGCAGGCGCTGTATTGGTGCACCTAATCCATACTATACTAAGGCAAAAAGTGAGTTAAGAGCTTTTTACAAACAAGGCAAAAAATTGCAACAGCAAGGATAAGCCAAACAATTAGGGACAGGAACGACAAAGCCAAGTCAAATGTGTTGGAAAAGCGAGAAGCGTTACAAAGTTTTCTACTTAAAGTTTCAGTTTTGCAGCGAGGCAAATGGAAAGAAAAGCAAAGTGAGAAGCGAGTTTTTGTTTTTTTCATTCTTGTAACAAAAAAGTCGATTTGGAATTGTTATATTTTAAATTCTGTGCTCGTTGATGATTATTTGGTTCATTGTGAAGTCTTTATTGTGTATATATTTTATTTATATTGCTCGAAAGGTGGTTTGTTCGCTTCGCTTCTCTCAGCCCGAACCGACTTTTGAGCACTCATTAATCAAGAGATGCGAGAGAGGAAATGGTTTAATTTTCTCCATTTGCCGTTCCAAAGTGGAAACCAAGAGCTGCTGCTGTGCAAAGCTTGAGCAGGGCAAAGCAAATGAAATGAATTGTTTTGGTGTTGAAACAGCGCCAACTATTTTACAGAGTGGGCGGGTCGAAGTGTTGTTAGGTGGCAGCTGATGATGTCGTTTCCGTTTCCGCTGCCCACCTGTCCAGACGCGATTTGTTTAGACAATTCGCCAGCAATAATAACATAAAATTTGCAATGTTTTTTTTCTCATCGCTGCGAGGTGCTTGATTTAGGTGGTAAATGCATATATTTGTTTGTCTTTTATATACTCTAGAATTCGAACATCTATTTTTAATTTATGTTCGACAATTTGCTTACGCTTCATTGTCTGTTTCTTATACATTTTGAATTTCTCGATTAAGGCGTTGATTGGTCTGCCCATTGGGTCCAAGACAAAGAGACTATGGGTCATTTATCGTGTCCTCCATGTACATATACTTTGTCAAAGCTGCAAATTGTCAAATATGCCAACCGATGGGCCATGTTTTCTTTTTGCTTTCCCCTTTTTTATAGCCCAGATATACCTACAAATTTTCTCAATATTTATTTTCAACAATTGTGAAGGTGCTGCCAATTATCAAGCCAATTTTTCTACGCTTTAAAATTGTTTTTATTTGTTATACAATACTTACCAAAAAACAGTGTTGCAAACAGACTGATATAATTGATCGATATACTAACTATATTATCGATGGGTAACGACAGGTTTAAGTTTATAAGTCAAACAGAACTTACTGTTTCATGAGATTGGTGCGTGGACACACGTTGGTGGCGCGATTGTTATGCGTGATAAGGCGCAAGTTCTTTTGCCAGCTCTGGTCAAGTGTGGCCAAATGCAAGGCGATAACACGATAACGATAACACAATAACACGCGATAACACAATAACGATAAGAACAAAAATAATGCGCAAGACATGCAAATTAGAAAACAAAATGAAATAAATCGAACATAATTATGTACAGTCATCCATTTGACAAAGTAGATAAATATATATATATATATAGATGGATAGTTGATTGATGTTTTTATATGTACATATATAAATGTATTAAAAATATATAATGTATGTATATGTAGAAAGCGTGGGTTCTTCGTGCTGTGAGACCGCAGAAAAGAACAAAACAGAGGCAGTATTTCTTCTTTTTTTTTTTAAACCACACACAAGACGAACATAGTATAGAGTATTTAAAGTGCGTCTATAGAAATTATGGGAACTGTCGAAGTTCACTTACTGTTTTCTCAGACACATCATGGGACAGATATTATTCGCTTTAACATTATGTGTTATTTTTCGTATGCCATCTAGCCAGATCTATAAGTACAGAGAGTATATGCATGAAATGAACCGCCCCCCCTCTCATGAGCTCTGATCATCCGATGGGTATATCTATGAATATTTACCTTGGCTGTGGCCGCATCGGGGCAAATAACATGATGATATGTTATATTGATATAGTCCGTGTTCGAGCATATGGTCAGCGAACGTTTATCTAGTTCCGGTATGTTAGTGCCATTCTTTTTGGTTACCTTATCCAATATCTTCGGATCCTGCGAATGAGAGTGATTTTTGTTTTGTTAATATTTAATTTGGTATTTTAAAGAGCGGACGGGAAACCAAAAAATTTTCATACAACCGTTTTCCGCCAATTTACCACTGTTGCGGACGAAATTTCCCGAATTACTGAAACACGTATTTATTAAGTAATAATAAAGTTTGAAGCAAATCGGACAAAATTGATCTAGAGGCCAAACCATGAACAAAAAGCTAAGCCTTATTTAAATCGGCTGAGTTTTGACCGAGTTATGGGGGTGGGAAATTTCGACCTATGTCTATATAAGATACTCGAGGGTACCATTTTCAAATGAATTTTCACCACATGCGGCTGAAGTATGCCGAAACCCTGTCTTAACGTGCACCTTTATCACATAAGGCAACTACGATGAAAATTTCAGCTTCCTAGCTCTTACCAATCAATCAATCAGTCAGTCAGTCAGTCAGTCAGTCGGGACAAACAGTTTTATATATAGAGATTCATTCAGCAGCTCTGCTCAAACATAAATTTATTGTTTTGGAAAATGAACAGCAAGTTGTAAAAGTTAAATTATAAGTATTTAATAGTGTTTTGGGTGGAAATTGTTGCGCATACGACCCGTGGGTCCATTTTAAATTTGCTGCTTGGCGCGTCTAAAAATTTGTTTATCAGGCCAATCATGGCCATGGGCAGATAGGTGCGGGTAAGGGGCAAGGGGCAAGAAGCAAGGGTCTAGAACTATTTGAACTGCAATTTTGCGTGGCAGCAGCAGCAACAACAAGAACAACAGCAACAAGAGCAGCAGCAGCAGCAACATTAATCTCAGATCGCATCATTAATCAAGGCAGCAACAAAGCAAATGTCGTGGCCGTGAAAGGGGTGGGAGGGGGTGTTAGTTCGGGCTATTCAAGAAGCATTTATCAACATTTGTACATTGAATTAAAAATAAATAAATCGTATAGCGAAATTCCAATAGGAAAATATAATTTTAATTTCGTATTTGACCTTCAATAGCCGCATGCGAGAGCATAGTAAAAATAAATAATTCAAATTCCAATGCAAAACTATCGGCAACATCGAATTTCGTTTTTCAATGTGCCCAGTTTGCTCGACTAGGGCATACCCTGTAGGCACAATCAATGTACATATTCAGACATTCTACTCGAATACAAACTTTCCACTTCAACAATATTCTTTGATTGAAGTTGAATGTTAGGCACGGATTGTGCAAGAATTAGGGTATATTGGTCTAGCGCAAATGTTTGTAACAGGCAGCTGCTTCTTGGCCCGTTCAGAAGAGCCACAGTCTTCAAATTGAAGGCTCCTGTACACAGAGAAGACATAATGTTTGCAACGGCAGCTCGTCGCTGAGTATAGGATATAACCTAGTCGGGCACTCCCGACTAAAACACTTACTTCTTCCACATAATATACGATATATTGAACCGGAGCCTGATAGAAGCGAACAGACATCCTTATAGTAGTGTATCTGTTAACTAGCATCTAAATTCGTTTGGTTGTTAAAGCTTTCAAATGTCGCCGGACTGCTTGAACCTCTTGACAAGTCTAACTTACAAAGTTAACAGTCACTTTAACTGATTGTCAAATAAACATTCGTTATTCATGACTTATTTCTAACTGGGCTGCCAGTCAAAAGCAGGACATTCTACTTTGGACAAGAAAATAAACGAGCTGGCAACTTATTGTCAAAATATTGCCAACTTGTTGACAGGGCGTTGCCACACTTACAAACAATTTCAACCCAACATTACCAAGGGGACTGTAAAACAAAAAGAAAACAAAGTTTCATTGCATGTAAACAAACTGGTTTATACAATAGCAAGTGACCTAATGGGGCATACGTGAGAACAAAACAAAAATCTTTCGATTTGCAGTGCAAACCTTACTTGTGGTCAACTGACATGAGCTTTGCCGTGCGACTGCCCGTTAAATTATGAATTGGGGTTAAACAACGTTATAGTGAGAAAGTTTAACTGTAATTGGAACAGTTTTTTTTTTTGGTTTCTGTTTACCGATATTGTTTCTGTTATTGCGTTTAAAATATTTAATAGTTGAGCAAATGGGCTTTTTGTTAGCTTCGTGTCGCTGCAAGCGAAAGCCATGCTGAACAAACAGCCGTTGTCGCAATCAAATTAACTCAAAGGCCGCAGCTGCAGTTCGCATTTGCAGTCACAGTTGCAGTCGCATTTGGAATAGCAATTGAAATTGGATGGCAATCAAATCGAGTGCAATTTGTACAGCGAGGCACTTGCTGGTGGGGCTTAAAAAAGGCTATTGCATACTTTCAAGTGCTAAATAAGTCAGCAAATAAATAAGCCAAAAGCGTTGCCTGCTTTCAGGCGTCGTCGCCCGTTCATGTTCGATGTTCGACGTTGCCAGATCGCGAACAAAAGTCAAAGTGCTGCAAAACGTTGCGCAAATGTACAAATGTGTTGCCAGCTACCACTTCTTCTTCTTATTTTCTCTTCTTCTTTTTGTATAGCTTTGATTGTTGTAGTTGTTGTTATTGTTGCTGTTGTTTGACTTACTTCGTCAGCAATGAAGCTTCGTGCAATATTGAAAAGCAACAGCAACAGCAACAAAAACTGCAATAAAGCTCAAATTTTGCGTTTTCAATATTTGTTGGCAGTTTACTTGAGCTACCCTGCAATCCAAATAGTCAACACCAGTGGGAATATTAGTTGACAGCACTACAATTCAAACCAAATCAAACAATTCCCCTGGCCAATATTGCCAGATATCTGTTATCAATTGCTGGTAAGAGAAAGAATTTGTTTTACCTTTGGCAGCTTATACTTTTCTTCCTAATTTCCATAAGTGTGACCGACGCGCCTAAGTGTGACCACAAGTGTGACCTAATATAATTGAACTTAACCTTTTATTATTATAACATAACCTTACATTAACCAGCTCAACATAACCTAACTTAAGGTTACAAAACTTAGCCTCAATAAACTAGAAGCCCTGTACACTATACTATAAAGTTAACTAATATAAGCTAAGCAAAATATGCCGTTTAGAGAACTTAAGCAAACCATCTTTTAAGACCATAAAAGCAACTGAACTGTAACGCAAAGGCAGAACCTAACCTCATTTAAGTTAACCTAACTTTTGTGAAATTAACAAGAAAAACTATAAGTTTTTGCTTGATTTAAATATATTTGCGTTTACAGGGTATCGTGTCAGTCTGGCAATCAAACAATGTTAGTTCTTCATTGCCCATTTTCGTTGCTTTGGCTTTTGCTTTGCCAAACGAAGCAACTTTTAATGGTTCATTGTGCGACTGGCACTTACGAGTTTCCTTTTGAGTGTATATACACACACGTATACATATATGTGTATATATATATGTCTTTTTGTGTATGCATGTGTGTGTTTGTAAGTGTGTTAGTTGGTTTGTGTGGCTCGCTGATTTAATATTGATGACCAAACATTTCAAGTGCTGCCAGCGCACACACACATACACACACACACACACAACGAACAAGAACTTTAAGTGTAGTCTTCCATTTACGATTTTGAGAGGGTAGCTCAAAAGATGTTTAACTTTAACAGAAGTGTAATCATTTTTGAATTTATTTATAATTAATTTTATTTAATTTACAAACAATTGTTTAACGTTCAAGGAGCATAGAATAAGATTAAAAAACTTTTATTTTTTTTTAGAAAATTTGAATACAATTTAAGTTGTTTTCAAGGGATTTTTCTAAGTTTCTCAGTATTTGGAGAATGTAAATATGAAAAAATACACACTTTTCTAAATAATGAAATGAGTATTAATGAATTTTAGGAAATTTATTAACTAAAAAATAAATGTATTTTAGGATTTTTCTATACTTAAATATACAGCTGCGCTCTTTGCTCTAATACACATATTCAAAAATACTCAAATATTTGTTATGAGTCAAATGATTCCGACCTACATCTAAAAATCCTGTCTGCTTCTCATATCTGTATCAAGTTTCAACATAGTTTTTGGTTTTATCTTTAAGCTATCCGATAACGCTGTATCATATATTTTTATTTCTATTATGATTGATCGATTCTTGTTGTGATTGATTGATGAACGGACAGTCCAAACTATAAGAGCAATATGTGATGTAAATGCATGCAAAGACGATGTTTGGGAAGTTCTGCCCATGTGAAAAAAAAGCGAACATTTTTTGTATATTCCTCTTACTCATTTTCAAAGATCACCAAAGATTTTGATGAAAATCGAATGAATGCAAAATCCACCTACCTGGATGGAATATTGAGGGTTATGGCTGTTAGTTGAATGTTTTTTGTACAACCCACTTTAAGCTCATTTAAAATTAGTCAATCAGTAAGTTAGTGTTAATATATGTAGATTATATGCAGTTTACTCTCTCAGAATCTTTTTCAAGAGGCGTGACCTTAAATAAATACGCCTGGAATTCGAGGATTTTTCCAATTGGTTAACTTGAAGCTGCTGCTCGGGCGACCCTCGCTAGCATGCAAGTGCAAACGGTTCACAGACACACACACACACACACAACCAGATGTACTGTACCTATATAAATATGTATTTAGGTACATATGTGTATATACTTTTTTGAGTGCCTGTCACTCTCACATACACAAAGCACAAAGTTTTGCATTTTGTATTCAACTTTTTTCCTTTCTTCTTATATATTTTTTTTTGATTCCTTTATTTATATATTTTTTGTATATTTTATGTATGTTGTTATGTTTAGTTATGTTGTTGCTGCTTTCCTTAAAATTTTTACGTTACGTTCGGTGGTCAAAGTTGCGTAGTGCTCAGAACTTTTGCATGCTCTTAACTATATAAGTTATATAAGGGTATGGGTTCCATTTCTTCTTCTTCCCTTTCTTCGTCTTTTTCTTTTACTTATATTTTCCTTGTAGATTTTGCTTTCTGGGCATTTTACAAATTTCATGCGGCTGTTGCGGCTGCTGCCTTCTTGCCCACATTTTCGCACACACACACACACACACACACACACACACACACACACACAGGCACACAGGCACACTTTGGTCAATTTTTCATATGCTTATCTCTCACTCTCTCATTGGCATTTATTTTGCATTTTAATTGAATTTATTTGGCAGCTGACATGAAAACGGCTTGCCCTTAGAATAGATGTGTGTGTGTGTGCCTGTGTGTGTGTGCGTTGGCCAAAAAGGATTGCAGCGAGCTGGAAAGGCTTTAAGGCACGGACCACAAGTTGAGCACTTGAAGCAGCAGCAGCAGCAGCAAATGTTCCACTCGACTGGCATTCGGGTTTTCAAGTGGGGAACTGGTTCCAGGTATGGGAACTGGAACAGAAAAAGCATAAGTGAGGCACAGAAGTAAGTGCTACACTTAGCTTGCCTGTCATTTGACAATCTCTATCTCTTACTCTCTCTCTGTCTCTGCTTCTGTCTCTCTCTCTCTCTCTTTGTCGCTCGTCGTGTCTCTTTCACGCTCGCTCTTCACACGTGGCGCACTTAAACGTGTACCGAGAATTGTAAAATCTTTGACACTTTTCAATTTACAAGTGCAATGATGCGCAGCCCTCGTTATTATTTTGTGCATACTTTGTATAGTATACTGAGCGAAAAAACGTGAGCAAGATGGCTCTGGCGAAAATAAATCAAAAACAAAAGGCAAGAGTGCTCTAGTCGGTAGTGCTCGACTAGGAGATAAATCCAGCGCCAAGCTAGCATTACAAACATTCTTCATTCATAGCTTCCTTCAATACATACATACAAAAACGGACATACAAAAGTTTGCATCTATGTGTGTGTCTATTATTTAAAATGAGAGATTTTCCTTTTTGGGGGGGAGATTGGGAGAGGTTTTCAATAGGCAATCTATTTTAAAGCTGTATATACTATACGAGAACCTACATACTAACTTAAGCGTAGCCCTCTCTCGTTGTCGAGTTATGCCTCTAAATCTATATTTCAAGATCGATATCTATCGATACAATCAAGTTTGGTGGAGATATCGATTTATTATATGTATCTTTGTAATGAAAATGGGTGGAAATATCGAAATATTATTTTTAACGATATAATGATAATGGGGAGATATAATGAAAAAAGAACATATCGAAATAATATATTTATCGATACAATGAAAATAGGAGATATCGATATATAATCGATGTAATGAAAATGGGAGGAGATATCTGCGCATGGTATACGGGAATATAACTTTTAATTTTCTAGCTGACACAGGCGGACAAGAAGTCAAGAAGTCAAGACAACAGCCAGTTCAAGATATACATATGTATGTACTTTATTCGGTCGGAGAAGCTTTCTTCTGCCTGTTAAATATGGTAATATGTATTCTTTTCTAAGTTTGAATGGGTTTTCGGCGCAAAATGTATAATATTTTAAGAGTCTTCTTGAACACCTCAAATACTTTGAAGAAATGCAGCAAGTAAAATCTGTCAGTGTAGTCATAAAACAAAAAGTGCCTATATGCCCTGTGTGTGTGGATGGGTGTGTGTTTGTGTGCGTGTTTGTGTGAGTCTGCTTGTTTTAGTGTGTTTGTCTGTTAATGTGTCAATGTGTCACTTTGACACTCAATGGTTTTGGCCGGCGGCAGTCGCTGGCTTCACTGCTACGCGCTTGTCTATGCGCTGGATTTATTAGCCATGGACGTGCCACGCCCACATCCTGGCATGACACATTGCATTTAGTGTGCGTGTTGCTGCTGCTGCTTCTGCAGCTGCGGCTGTTATTATTGTTGCTGTTGTTGTTGTTGCCACTAAATGCAATTTATGGGCTGCAGCTCGCGCCCATATTTGCCAGCTGCCCGCGCTCCCCCCTCCCCCCCCCGAATCGCCAGTGCATCCCCACGAGTTTTTATGGCCACAGTACGTGGCCGACTGAGCCAGTGGGGCAAAAGTGCTAAAGTGGTTGAAGCGATGCCGTGGAACAGCTGCCATTGCGCCTAATTGAGATATGCTGCTCGCTTTGGCACACATTTTAATTGTGTCAGCACCTGTTCAATTGGCAATCCTCAATGCTCAAACACACAGTCCACAGCCCACAGCCCACAGCCCACAACCCCCAACCGAACCCGTCCTCGACCCAGGTAGACCGACCAAGTCTCAGTCAACCGCACCGCCACCGATATCGATATGCACCGCCTGGTGCCGCAGGATGTGGGTTAATGCACATCAACGTGTAGCCTGTCCGCTAAATGGACAACCGGTTTCAACTTAATTGACTCGGTTCAGGTAGAGTGAACGGGTGGCAGCGGGTGCGGTTGAATAGGTGTGAGGGTGAGTGAGTGCACTCTGACCCACTCTGACGGCTGCAAAATTATATGTGCAAGTGTCACATTCGTATATAAGAGTCGTGTTTAAGGGGGCGTGGCTAATAGACTTTGAAATTATGTCACCTATCATCACAACCGGCCATATTAAGCAGGTGTATTTCCACAGAAAGTGCCTTGGATTGAATTTAATAACAGGATTGCGTTAAATTGATGGAATTTTGTTAGACAATTGAACAGTTGGTTGGGCACCTTGTCGATTCATTATATGGTTATAGAGTTTATTGTGAACAATGATTCGAATAATGTTCCTACTTTTGATACCCAGCTGTTTTTACTACTGCAATTCTTGCACTCCTACTGCTCTGGTTATTTCTTATACGTATGTAATTCCATATATCTATATAATGGAATAATATAACTTTTTAGTTACTGTTAGTCTTCATTTTGGGCTATAGTTAACAATAAAGTGAAGTCTACTTCAATTACAGTTGCAGTTAATGTAAATGCAACTGTTAAAGTTACTGTATCTGTTAGTGTAGATGTAAATGCAACTGTTAGTGTTTCTGTAACTGTTACTGCTTATCTAATTGTTACTGTTCCTTTTTATTTACAGGTACAGCTGCTGTCACTGTACATAATGTTACTGCTAGTAGTCCAGTTACTCTTATTTCCATTGTTATTTTTACTGTTACTGCTTTTGATTATTATATAATTTGTATCATTGTTGCTGTTAATTTTACTGTAATCGTTCTTATTTAAATTTCTGTTAGTGTGACGGTTACTGTTGCTCATAATTCTTATTTTACTGTAACCTATCTAAATTCTGCTTCTCTTACTTTAACTAATATTGCAACTTTCATTAACAGCAATGTCTGCTGTTGTTGAAACTGATTCCTTTACAGATATTGCCACTGACAATGTTCCTGTTACTGTTATGCTCACAGTTTAATGGTTATAAACTCTTTTACTCTTATCAATTTTTATTCTTATATTAACGGAACTTACCTTTGGAGTGCCACCTGCACGAATGTCGCTCACTTGACACAGCTCGATGACATCGCCATCCTGTTGAAAAAGAAAGCAAACAAAATGGAATAAAGCACAAACGGAATATTGAGGTATATTTAGTTGTCGGGGCTGTAATACATACCCGTCCCTCGCTCTTCCAATAGAGAAAGAATCCATACTCATCGACTTTAAAGAGAGCATCGCGCTCAAAGTCATTCTCTTTGGTCTCCTTCTCGTTTTCAAACCAGCGATCGAAGACGCAGCCAGTTGTCAGTTCCGGTGGCACCGGAATGATCCAATCGAATTCGTATTTCTTGGTCATGATATATACAGTTGTTGTTAAATACTATGTTTGTGTTTGTGGCTATAGCTATAGCAAAACATATATGCACATCTATATGCGTATGCCTAACGGTATGCTTGGTATATTGTTTGTGGCTTAACGGTTTATCGGTTTATCGGCTTATCGGTGTATCGGTTTATTGTTTTATTGGTTTATCGGTGCTATTGAACCAACGTTTGGCTGTCGTATTGGCGTTTTTAGTGTATTCTTGGTTATGGTTACTATTTCGGTTTGGCAACACTGACACATGTTAAATAGGGCAACACATAGAGCTAACTGAGTGTTAGACAACGTATTTACGATAATTTATATAAATATATATATCTATGTTTTCTTCAGTTTCTGTAGGTCACATTGTGTTCTTTTGTTATAAAGTTGAAGTAATTTCCAGTTATTTTCCTATCGCTTTTTCTATTGAGTTAAAGTTCCAGTTAAACTTGTAGTTGTTGTTAGATTTTAGTTTGAAGTTAACTATAAGCGTATTGGATTTGGTGTTGTTGTTCTTATTATTGTTTTTGTTGGTTTTATTGAAATTGTTTAGCTGCAAAGAAACAAAACATAAATACAAATTAGAAAGTTTTGTGAAAACGGAAGCTTTAAATTAAACTAAATTAAATTGCAAGGAAATATAAAACACAAAGAAATGCTCAGGAAACAAAGTGACACCGATTGTGACATACCCTGTAAGTATTTATTCACAGATATACCCTGAACAGGACAGGAGCAGAAGAAAAAGACACCAAAATGAAAACAATAAAACTATATATTTTATTATGACAATTTATTATGATATGTCTAAGCAAATTTTATCTCAATATTTCAAGTATTTTGCTAAAAAATATATATATAAAAGCAGGAAGTATTCTATTGATTTTATATAAAACAAGAAACTTCGCCCAAACATCTTTCGCCCAAAAGGTGGAATCGATTTCCAAAAACAGCTCAAAATCACGTTTTCAAAGATCTTAAAAAAAGAGTGTGAAATCGATTGGTGGACAAAAAAAAATATAATGCAACCGATTTCCACTCGTTTTTCATGCTTGTGGACGGAATTATCTAAAATCCCGTTCCATATACAATGATGATACACATATACATAAACCTCTAACTGTAGTTAATCAATTGTTTATTGTTTCATACCTTTTAAAGGAGGTTTGTTAAGTGAGAGAGTAAATTAAACCGAGTCCATATATAGCATATTCCCTATTTAATCCTGTCGTTACAGGGCATAGGAAACGGGCCGGGAAATCAAATAAAATTGAATGCAGAAAACACTTGGCTCACATACAACAAAATGTCCGTCCAGCTGTATCCTGGACTGTTATTGTATACGGGCTTGTGGTTGTGGTTATGTTTGCGTGCTTGTGGCCTCTTCTCTGTATGCGGTTGCGTTGCATTGCCAACTGAACATACGAGGCGAATGTGTGTGTGGGTGTATGTGCAACATCTTAAATCTAATTGAATATTTGAGACCCGAATTTTCAATTTCTGTGTACAGCTCTCGAATGTCCAAAAGCAGATGAATAAAATGTTTAGATTTACCAGCTTTTATTTGAATTCACACAAAAGATTTCATTTTTAATTAACATTTTATTGGATTCTTGAGAGCTATGTTATCTACTTCATATAGATCATTTAATTGAGTTTATTTTATTTCAGTTATTCTTATGTGTGGCTTCGAGGGAATTGAGAAGGCTTTCTGTTATTGATAAAAATGCAGCTTGAGTCTAAGCAAAATGCTAATAGCATATTTTTATTGCAGTCACAGTAGAGAGCTGCAAACATAGAAATTTCGAAACGTTTACGAATGGAACACAAAGAATTACTGCAAGAGTTAGCAAGAGAAAGTGAGAGTGGTGGCAAAACAGAGTGAGAAAGCAAGCGGGAGTATAACAAAGCAAAGCAGCCAGTGAAACGTTTATGAAACAAGAGAGAATTGAAGCAAAAAAGAAAGAGATACTAAGTTAAGGAGTAGATTAATTGATGAGCATTGTTTATAAGCATGTAGAAAATCTTTTTAAGTGGGTCGAACACCAAGAGAAAGAGAATTAGATAGAGAGTGAGAGAGCGAAAAAAGCTTGTTACCATTCAGACGTTCTATGGCTCAGCAAAGCAGCCAGTGTAACGTTAACGAATGCAAACAAACGTTATACTCTAAAGAGCCTAATGAAATGATTAAGAAGTAGAGTACACTCTATAATAACAAGCACTGGTCGTTCGTAGCAGATATTCTCCTCATGGCAAGCGAGGGGGATTGGGGGGAAGGGCCAACTGAATTGCCTATTAGCATTATACAAATGCACAAAAGCAACAATAGAAACGCACAGACTTACGAATTGTTCAATTGGCTCTGCAATTTGTTGTGCATGTGCCAAAAGAGATTTACAATTCCAATTTTGTTTTTTTTTTGCTCTTGCTTCACACTTTTTTATTTGACAAGCACTCGACATTGTCCTTTGCAATGCAATTGTCACGCCTCTGAAAGAGCCAGGCAGACAAAATAAAAAAGCGCCTTGGACTGACTGATTGCTTGCCGGTGTGTGCATGTATAAGAGGTGTGTGTGTGCGCGTGTGTGATTGTGTGTAAGAGTGTGTGCTTTCACATGACTTCAAATTCAATGAGCTGCAAAATGTTCGCTCATTGTTAAACTTGAAGCTCGTTAGCGCCAAAGCCAGCCAGAGGTAAGCGAGTGCTGTGTCTGTGTTTGTGCGCGTTTGTGTGTGTGTGTGTGGGAGCGGATATGATTTCCCAGCGTATGTCAAAATATTTTCACGCCCAGCGAACATTTTATGAATTTACGTTCTTTGCGCTTTTGAACTTACCCAAAAAAAAAAAAAAACAGAGAGAAAAAATAATAATAAGCCCCGTCGCGATTTGCACGGATCGAATCGAATGCGCAGAGATATGGAAACTTACGGCTCAAGTTTCAAATAGCTCAATAACGAGTTGATGTGAGCAAGTTTCGTGTTTACAATTTATAAAGTAATCAAGCGGAACATATCCCTAAATTACTTTTACGAAATTACTTTTGCTGAATAAGATAAATGATGTCCTATAGGGTGTCCTTTCGTTCTGTTTGCATTTCCACTCGAATTTCGAGCAAAATTCAATGGAATTCATGCGTTTCCACCTTGAACTTATGCTTTTTGTATTGCAACAGAAGTTATGCGAGTTAGTTGAGGGTTTGCCTTATCATAAATTTATGGTTTTGTTGCTTTGTTTTGCTTGCCTCCCTTCTCTCTCTCTCTTAAAAGCCTTAGCTCTATGTATAAAACTGTTTGTCCTGACTGTAAGGAAGCTGAAATTTTCACTGTAGTTACCTTATGTGATGAAGGTGTACTTTAAGACGGTGTTTCACACTTCTCGAAAAATGCATTCCTCCTTGGTGGAAATGGGGGTTAAAGATTTGGTGTTCAAGTATATTTCCAAAGAGAAAATCATTTAAGACGCGTTTCACACTTTTCGCAGAATCCAAGCTTCCTCGGTGGAAAATGCGATTCGAAGATTCTTTGGGCGAAGTTTTAAGTTTGCATATATATGTATGCCTGCTTTGTTTTGTATATATGCAAACATGCATGCATGCTTACATACCTAGATACATGCACACATACATACATGCAAACATACATAAACATATGTGCATGCATGTATGAATCTATGCATTTTTGCATAAAAAATTACATGCATGCATACATATGTATATGTTTGTGTGCATGCCTGCATTTATATGTATCCATGTATACATATGTATGCGTGCTTGTTTGTATATATGCAAATATACATATATACATACATACCTACAAACATACATACATATATATGTACATAAATATATATACATATATATATACATATGTACATATATACATATGTACATACATACATATGTGCATACAAACATACAAAAAAAACAACAACAAAAAAAACAAAATAAATCAATAACAGAAATACCAAAAAAAAAAAACACTACACTACCAGCTAAGCATGGAAAACGGCAGAGCCTACTTGAATTCTTGAGAATCGAGGAGAAGAGCACTTGGTAGAAATTCGTGTTATTTAAATTTGCAGCACAGCGACAAATAAGCTTGGTCTGCGTTTCGTATTAGAAATCAAACATGCTTGCATACGTACACATACATGCATACATACATGCATGCATACACTAGCACGCACACGCCCACATACAAACACGCATACATACATACATACACACACACACAAACACACACACACACATATTTAATAATAATATACCTTCGTACAAAATACTTGTATACTTACAGATAATAATACACACAAACATGCATATACATATACTTGCATACATGTGCATACACATGCATGTTATACATACTTACAGACATGCACACACAAACACATTCTATGCCTGCACATCAAATTCATATTGTCATACACACCATATACTTAAACACATACATGCACACGTAAATACATACATACATACGTACATACACACATAGATGCATACACTTACAAATATATACACATCCATAGAAAAATAATGCCTTTTTGATTTTCGATACAATTTGTAAATAAAACTTGAAAATTTTTCTATTTATTTCATGGTTTTTTAATCTAATTTGAATATTCAGCTAATGTCATTGGTATTTTAGCTTTCCCTTCTTCTTCTGTCTGTTGAGTAATGTTCCTGTCGGTGCTTAGCCTTCAACTAACAATTTGAGGGCAGCAACATTAAAGCGAAATCGAAATAACATATATAAATTTAAAATTTACTGACTATATTAACTCAGAAATGAATAGAATTTACTCTAATCTAATCAGAAATCAATGGAGATTTCCCTAATCGATACTTTACACTTTAATTTACTGAACAATTTGAAATCTCTAGCATATTGCGATTTGAAAAGTAAATCCACCCATATTTGTGATTTCATTACAAATTTAACATAAAAAATATGAAAAATAAAAACCTCTGGGCGATATTTTTGGCAATACAAAGCAAATTCATAGAAAGTTTACTGTAGGTAGAGAGGCAGAAAGAGGCAGCATAATTATTCTTAAATAAAGAGCTCCCGTAGCCCATCGTTAAGGACAGGGTATACGCACAACTGTGGGCGTTTACCAGCTGCATGAGTTCTTGTAGTTTATCGCCTGGCCTTGCCATTTGGCATTAAATGCAGACACAAAATCAAAGCATTGCCTCTCGGGTCAACCCACTGCCCCCTACCAACTTACCACACAGAGTGCCACGCCTCATCGCACATGAAGCAAAGCACACCTCGCCTGGAACGCCTCTGGGCACCTGTGTCAATATACATATATATATGAGCTGCAAAAGTTTGGCGCCCCAACTTGAAAGGTAAGCGCAGCGTTGATAGCGACCACAGGGGGTGGGTTGCAGAGGGTGTGAAGTAGGACAAGAAATAACTTGCATAAACTTGCCCTCAAAGGACTCTCGCAAACACATACACACACACACACACATACACGCGCATAAACGACGCACGTACACGCTGAAAGTATGCTACAAATATGCTCATTACGTGCGCGCCAAGTGGCAGAGGCAAGACCCTCCACCCCGCTTCGTGCCCACTCACTCCGCTCTTTCTCCACCCCTTCCGCACGCACGCCCATGACAGGCCATACGCACAGCAGCGACAATGGCTCAATTTATTATTGCATATTTTGCGGCCATATTTCACCTATTCGCGTTTTTTTTTTGCTGGCTGCAGGCGGGGTCCGCGCATTTTGTTGCATAACTTCGGGCAACTAATCGAAGATTTTAAATTGGGTTTTCATTGAATTTAAAATTGGGCATTGAGCGTATAAACAATGCGATAAATTCCTTCATAAGCTCTAAATGTCGATTGCTGTTATCGCTAATAATAATGTATTTGCTAATAATTAGAAATACTTGGCTAAAAGGATATGAAAAGGTCAGTATATAATTGAATCAGTATATAATTAAGTCATCGATTGCTGATATCGAAAGAAAAAAATAGAAAAACAACATTTACAAGTTGAAAGTTATCGAGAGCTGTTATCGATAGCTCTAATCAAAGTTAACTAAGCATATGAATGTAATTGTACTTGTAAATAGCTGTTTGGTCGGTCGGGAAATAATTTCAAAGACAGAGCCAAGTTTTCAAAAGCTGCATATCGATAACTCTTATAGGAATTAACATCAGCTTATAGTCAGCAAATAATTGATACAACAATGTGACAAGCATTGAGCTATCGATTGTTAATTTCGATTGCTGTTATCGAAATAAAATCGTGCGTTATATGTGAAACTGTGACAAATGGGTATTGTTGCCGATTATTATTATCGAAATTAAGATGAGCTTGCGAATATACATATGTAGATAAATATATAGATAAAAAGTTCTTCTGTTATTCCGAGAATAATGTGCGCAAGTATAATCTATAAATGACTGTATATCGATTGCTGTTATCAAAATTTGAATTGTCCGACAAAGATAAACACATATTAAGTGAAGATATAATATTTATCATAATAATATATACTTGACTGTGTCAAGTTCTAAGTTAGACATGGCTATTATCGATACACATTATCGATTGCTTTTATTCATTAGCATTTGCTGCTACATATAAGCGTTCCGATATCGAAACTGTGTCAATAACGAGATGTGCTCTTAAAATAAACGTAAGCCATATTGAATCATGCAAGCACAATTAATTTGTGCTTTTAGGCCAAGAAAGCTATTTTTGCTACCATATTGATTACGTACAATCTCCTTCCTTCCACCACCAGCCCCTTTCACTCCGACTCAATCAGAAAAAAAAAACAATCATTTTCGTCCTGTTAATGTTATTCTTGCTACTGATTAATATGTCTTCTTACAGTTGTTGTAGTTGTCGTTGTAATGCCCTAAAGCCATTGCAAATGGCCTAAAAGGGTATCATGTGTTAATGTGAGCTTTTGTAACAGGCAATAGAATAGAAGTGTATTCATTCGTGTGCAAGCCAATGGAAAGCTAGAGGCAAGAATTATTATAGTTAGACTAGAAACTAGAGACTGAATGTGAAAATTTATATATATTATTTTTATTTTCTCTTAGTTTTTTAAGCATAACTCGAAAACTATTAGAGCTATATGAATCAAACTTGGCATGTAGACCTTCGTATAGTATATACAGCCTTAGTATATTTCACTTTTTGGCTAGAGCATTAAGCTCTGGTATATACATCCTATAGCATGCTATAAATAAGCATTGCACATTTCATAAAGATCGGACTATAAGCACCGAAGTTATTTGAGAATGCATTCCCCATTAATGATGTGGGGCAAAGGGAAGATGTGCTACTTCATCGTTACGGCGGCTTGGCACTGGATTCAGAGTATCTCCCAGTCGTGCACTCCCGACCAGAGCACTCTTACATGTTATTGTAGTAGTTCCAGTTGTTGTTGTTGTTGTCAGGCATTAGTTTAGTTGCCAAATTGAATTTGGCCACATTGCGTTTGCGTTTACGTTTACGTTTACTTTTGTGAGTATCTGTGAAATTGGCATTTCAATATTTGATGAGCTGCTGCCACAGCGCACAGGTAATAAAAATGCTGTGCCCCAGAGAGGCTTGCGGGGCAGGGCTTGATTTTTGATTGGTTAAAGTTACAATATACTTGACCTTGTTGCGTTTTGCAGGCGGAAGAGTCGAAATTGAAATTGAATTTGAGGCATTCATCAACGAAAGTCGGCAAATGCAGTGTGTGACACGCACAGCCTGTCAGACGGCGGTCGAGTCCGTTAGTCAATCAGTCAATCAGTCAATCAGTCAGTCAGTTAAGCAGCCAATCAGAGCGTCAATCAGCTGAGTTGAGCGCTCAATCAGGGCTGCCAGCAGCAACATCAATCAAACCTGAGCCTGAGACAGGCTTTGCCTTCGAGTCCTTTACGAAAATGAAGAAAGTTTGTACTTTTTTTTCTCCTTTTTTTTCTCTGACTGGAAATGGAAAACTTGTTGAAATGCACATAGCCAGTGAGAAGGGCGGAGGGGGGTGGTGAAGATGGAACTGGGCGTGATTGACGGGCAATAGGTTTTGCTTTAAACAAACAAAAAGCAAGTAAGCCCGTTGCAGATGGGCTAAAACTCGTTCATAGGCCAATAAGTAAATACCCTGTTTTGTTTTTAAAAATCCATCGATTTTTTCGATTTATTTTTCCGATCTCTCCGAATTTAGCTATCTTGCAGCTTAAACTTTTTTCGATTTTCAATCTCTTTGATTACTCCGATCTTTCCGAATTCGACTACTCCAGTTGAAATATACGAGATTTATTCGCTTGGCCATTGGCTTTCCAGGTTGCGCCGATCTTTTCGAATTTGAATACTCCAGCTGAGAGATAGAGAGTCCTATCTAATTTGCCTTCCAAAATTGGTCATTCCTGATATTGTAGATATGGATTTTGCTCGATTAATCTTCTTCATATAATCTTCATATTCCCAATTATAAGTCTCTAGCCAATATACTCTTTATCACTTTCTGAACGGGCATACAAATGAAGCCGTCGCAGTGGGCGTCTTTTGACATCGTAATATCCTGTTTCTTTTTCAGAATAACAGTTCAAACAAAGTTGCAAAAGAGGATGCCTGATTATGGAAATGGGCATTGCAGCCATAATAAAAGAACTGCGACTCTAGAGCTGTGACCTTGCAAACGTACAAATGTGGGCGTAACAGACAGATATTTGCGAAAATACTTTTGAGGGCAACTCCGGGCAAGCAAATCCAATAAAAAAACTGATTACCAAACTATGGAATGGAACGGAAACAAATGCATTGGCAACAAAATGTTGAGGCATTAGCTACTGCGAATATATGTATATGTATATAGGGCATGTGTGAAGTCTCAGATGGCAGGTGGGCACGTAACCCGGCATACCCATTCAAAGCCTTGAGCACAGGGTATAAAAAACGCATTTTACACTGCAAAATGAACGCAGGAAATATGCCTTATCATGACTTATCAAGAAGCCAGTGTGTGTGTGTGTGTGTTGGTGTGTGTGGGTGTGTGTGGGTGTGTGTATGTTTGTTAGTGTGCATCTGGTTAAGGGTGAGCGTTGTTTATCTCACTTACATCCGTCCCTTTCTCCCTCTCCCTCTCCTTCTCTCCCTCTTATATATCTGTCTCATTGCTGCCTTTTGGCTGCTGGTGCTGCTGCGCAAAATGTCAAAGTTCATAATATGATTGCATACTTTCTGGATGGCAAATGAAATTTCTCATGAAATTAAAGTGAGCATCAACCACAACACACCCACACACACTCACACGCGCACACACACGCACTCAGAGTTTGCTTTATTATTAAATTTGCAAAAAACACAAAGAACAAAATATTTCCCGGCAAAGAATAACAAGCGAGCCGGCAGGAAGCCAACAAAGCAACGGCAAAAACAAAGGCAAAAAATGAAATAAAGTAAAATAAAATAAAACTGCACGAGTTCAGTTTTAACCAGAAAGTGCTGTGTGCGTGTGTGTGTGCGTGTGTGCTGCAAGGGCGTAAAATTTCGTTAAAAAAAATGTGTCGTATCAAAAAATTGTATTTTTCTTGGGAATAATATGTGGTATCCGAGCCTTGTAATTGAGTTTTATGCCTCTTTTAGTGCTCGTAATTGATTTAAGCAAAATTTGATTTATTTATATAACAAAGATTGCATTATGCGAGAATACAAAGCAGGTTTTCATTGTTCAATAGGAATTTGTATTCTTGAAAATTCTAGATTTAGAATTTTAGGTAAAATATTCGTTTCTTACCGATTTCAAGAAAACAAATGAACGATAATTCAAGAGTAAATTTATTTGCGTGGGTAACAGGAGGAGCTACGTTTAAGGGTTAAGGGGTGAGGAGTATAAAGAAGGCAAATCTTATCGCTATACCCTGAATCTATTGAGAGTGCTTAAAGTGGGTATGATAGACCATATCCGACACCATGAAGCCTATGTATTCTTGACCAGAGGGACGAGCTGAGTTGATCTAGCCATATCCAGCTATTTGAATTCGTCGATCTCGGTGTGTAGATATAATAATATATAATCTCTTTATCCGAAAATGTTTGCAATGTTTGCCCACTTCCAAATTATCGATAAATATCAATTGTGAGACCTGGTTTTTTAAGCATAACTTGGAAATGCCAATGCGAAATGCCTTTGGGTTTTCCTTTAATGTACACGGATTAAGATTCATTTCTCTTCTGAATAACCCACCCGAACTCGGTTCGCCAGCTGTAATAGCTGTTGCGGTTAATGTGCTCTATATATGTATATTATATATTTATGGAATCGGTGCAGGCAGTATTTCCGAAACTTACATACACCTACACACAAACCTTATGCCCGCTTTTACACATATTCAATGTTGCTGGAAGAGTGTGTTCATTGGGAAACGCTACAATTTTCACAAAGTTGCGAATCTGGCAGAGTTGAAAATACCAAAAAAAACTAAACCCATTCACATTATTATTGCTTGTCAGTTTTGGCTTTTCCCCACATTTGTATGCCACAAGTATAAGAAAGTAAAAAGAGTTAATATTTGAAGCTGCAGGAGATGCGATCATAAAATCTGTTATAGCCATGGCCAATGCAGCAGTTGCCCCCCCCCCCCTTCCCCTCCCCCTTCGCTTCAAACAGCGCAACCTTTGGCGCCAGTTGCCCCCTTGCAGTACCCCCTCGCCCAACGCCTGGCAAAGCAAGCGACATTTTGTCACGCATATCCGTCCGGGCACGCAACAGATACCAGGCCGCTCCCCCCTGCCCCCTTCGCCAACAAAAAATCAAACATACACACACACACACACACACGCCCACTTTTTGTCAGGGGGCTGGCCAACAAAATCAAAGTCTTGCGCACGGGCAAAGCCGGCAGGGGCTGGTGGGCTTGCGGGGGTGGGGCAGAAACAGGGCATCCTTCAAAGAAAACTGTCAGCAACTGTCAAAAGAAGTTAAACGAAAACCAACAAAACAAAACAGCAAAGCAAAAGAAAAGGACAACAGTCAGAAAAAAGTAAAAAAGAAAAGAAAACGAAAACAAAAAATAAACAAGCGAAGTCAAAGGAAAACAAAAAAATAGCTGGGCCATACGATTCATCGAAGATCAAATACCCTTCCCTTTAAATAACTGTAATTCCGAACGATTTGCCTTGACGAACTTTGTGTCTTAGAAGGATATATCCTTTTTTTTCTTTCAATTTTAAATAGCTTATGTACCTTCTGATCTCTACCAAGCGAATGAATGAGGGAAAAAGGTATAGGATATTAACATTGAAGGATATTTACAATTATGGGATATTTACAATGATGGGATATTAACGATGTTAGGATATTTACAATGATGGGGAAGAAGGTATTTAAATAAGCCTTTGGAAGTGCCCCTCGCTGTTGGGGTCAGCTAGGACGACTCAAGCGGATGGTGGGGCAAGGACGACCTGATCAGTATTGCTGCTCCTCCATGAGTAATAAACATATATATTACTCAATGGAGCTTAGCTAAAGCTTGCTTACACTCGCACGCGGTGGCACGTTTTTGGTTAAAAACAAAAATATTGTATTTTTAATTGTTTAATTGTTTAATTGCTTGGGGAATATGTCTTCTTCAGTGCATTACGTATATTCTAATAATAAATGTACATACCCTTTGTGAGGGTATTAAAACAACAAAATGCCACACACATTTTCATTGGGAAAATTGTTCCAACCTCTCTGCACAGGCCCCTTTACCAGGAGCTCCGTCAGCACATGTCCCGATTCCCGGTTGCCGGTTCCCGTTCGATATCGCCGCGAGAGTCAGACTGAGAGAAAACCTGAAGAGCCGGGATACCGAGCAACTGGCTCTCTGTGATTTACTCGATGGCACGTAGCAGGCGGTTTATTTTTAGCACCTTGCCACCCCCAAGCCACACACCAGAACAGAAGAAAAAAAAGAACACACTTCACGTATAGCACCCCGTGAAGCCCTGTCCACAAGCTCAAAGCTCACAAGCTGCGTATCTACCCAATCTCCGTATCAAAACAATACATCATCATGGTTGGGGGGGCACAGTGGGTGGGATGGCGGTGCGGTAGAAATTACGTTGAATATTAAATATATGACAATAAGCATGCTCCAAAGCGAAAGAAAGAAGATGGCGGCAAAAACAAAGCAAACAAGAAAAAGAAATCGGAAAATTAATAAAATAATATTGCAAAAAAGTCAACTCCAAAAGTTTTGTTTGGGTACAATTTTGCATATTTTTTTTTTCACACCCTTCTTGAGGTTATTTTAATATTTTTTGAGAAATCCGTAACGCATCGACTTATAATTTTATACTGAATTTCATACCTCAGGACCAGCATCAGATATTATTTATAAAATGTATAAGCCAAATCTCGAGCGAGTTCTTGCAAACAAATATGGCTTGCATAGAAAAATAAAAATAGAAATAAATAACAAAAGAATACTTTGGAATTCTTGAGAAGTTATATAAATACAATAATATTTGTGTGCTTAAACTGGACAACATTTCAGAGAATTTTAAGCTTTCAGCCATCAGGAAATTATAAAATATATATATGTATATATATATTTTTGTAAATTAATAATTAATTAATAATTATAATAATAATAATAATAATAATAATAATAATAATAATAGTATTAGTAATAATAATAATAATAATACTAATAATAATAATAATAATAATAATAATAATAGTATTATTAATAATAATAATAATAATAATACTAATAATAATAATAATAATAATAATAATTATAATAATAGTAATAAAAATAATAATAATAATAATATTAATAATATTTATTATATTAATAACGATAATAATATTAAATATAATTGTAAGATTAATTGATATTGCAGGAAGAGATAATAATTTTTTAATTTTGATTATTTTATCTTGTTTCATATTTTACCTATTTTTGCAAGCTAGTAGATTTTATAAATCAATTTTATTAATAATAATTTTATTTATATTAATAATAATAATAACTTGATACGCAAAATACTCTTAAGGCTCGCAAAAAAAAAAACAAAACAAATTAAAGTGTTTAAAATAAAAGCTTAAATAGAAAATGCCATATTTGGACAATTGTATTTTATTGAAAAAAAAAGAACTAAATCAAGTTTATTTTACTGACAGGGTATTAAATCTTCGGCAAACTTTTCTTTCGATTTAAGTTTGTATTTTGTTTTCATCTTTCTTTTTAAATATTATTTTTTTTGTAGCTCTTTGACAAGGGTTTGAGCTTTGGGCTCGGGTTCAGATGGGGCTGCTGGGACACTGCATGGGGTCTGTGAGATGGATTGGTCGCTAGGTAACAGAGCATTAAGCATTTGTACTAATTTGTCGATAATTTTGTTATGCTCATAAATAAAAAGAAAAAGAAAAAAGGAATGCAAGAAGCTAGCGACTGGGCGCAAGGACGCAAAAGTTCAAGTTGGTTGCTGTTCGAGTTGGGAACCTAAATAGAGTTTATATCGATTGTTGTGCACAATTATATTTAATGAGCTTTTAATTGAATTGATTTTTTTGTTATATAAATACACACACACCCACACACCCACACACGTACAGGCACACACAAGCACAACAAGGACGAAGGACGCTGGCAAAGCGAAACCAAAGTAGAGTCCAGTGACAGAATGATGGATATTACGGGCCACCGGGAGTCGATGCTTCTGCTCGGGCGGGTCAGACAAACAGCGAGCCAATTTGGCAGTAGTTGGAGTAAAACGTAATAAGATGAAGGAAGCGGGATACATAAGTATATTAATCGTAGCCCATCTGACGCAACTAAACAAAGAGAAAGATAAAGCTGGTCGGGGGTGTGGCGGGGTATTATTTCGGGGTAGAAATAAAGATTGAAAATGTGTTAGACCTTCAGATTGTTAAATGCAGCAAAGACGGAAAATAATGTGAGATAGATGGAGCTGAGGTGATCGAAAGAGATAGATAGAGAAAGGGAGTGAGAGTAGAGACAAAGATAGAGAACATGAACATGTTACAAAAGACATGAATTAACATGCTTTAGTGAACAGAAAACTTAAGCCAAAAAAGTCACAGGTTGCTGTCAAAGTTAAGCAACACTTTAACATGCTGTCAAGTTTGATGTCAGCTGAGCAGCGTTAACAGAGTTAACAACAACTTTAACGTGTACTTCAAATCAAATTTTATTAAAAAGCTGAGTTTACGCGTCCTTCGGCAAAAGTTTGCTCAGCCTCTTCTTCTTATCGTCACACATTTTCATTTGCCATATTGAAAATTTTCATTCTTTAATAACTTTGGCGCTTATGAACCGTTCATAATAGAATTTTCAGAAAACAAAGATGACAACCAAATATAAGCAAATGCCAAAAAACACATCAAACTGGCAAATCTAAGACAAGGCTTGTTCTGACTTTCGGATAAGTCCGCTTAATAGATATATAGTCGCAGAGAGCTTGCAGCTAAGCAAGTGCCAGGAGAATTGAGAGCGAGGGAGACGGAGAAAGGCACACAGAGAAGGTGCTGCAACTCAAGTCTGACATTGAGTTGCATAATGAACACCAAATGTCAGCCAATTAAGTGTGTTTACGCTTGAGGTCGCAGCTTCTGTTACATCGTGCAAGCTCTTAAGTCCTTGGTTTTGACGGAATCCTTGAACGGGCAGGCCTTGGCATTCGTGCAGTTGGTCGCATTACGGCATCTGCTGTTATTACACGCGCCTCACGGGCCGCTTAAACATCACACGCGGGGTTATTGAGGTGACTGTGGATGGACGTTGCAGGGCGGGTTGCTTGGGGTCTGGTTGGGGCCTGGTTGGGGTCTGGTGCGGGCCTGGTTGTTAGTGGTGCTGCTCGTGTTGCATCAACATGGTCGTGTATTGTGTGTCGTCATATGGCCTGCTTTGGGGGCAATATACAATGCGTTAAGCTGACAGAAACCCCGACTCTTGAAACAGGCGGGCGGGAAAAGGGGGCATGTTGAAGCAGTAGGATAACAATGTAGATGACAATAAGCGCACAAATGGATATAAACAGCAATATTTTTTTGCACTTTATACAATTTATTGTGTGCGTTTGCCTTTCATCTGTCAACTGAACGTGGTGGGGGGCACGGGGAAAGCGGTGAATAGTGTGTGCGTGTTTGTGTGTGTGTGTGTGTGTGGGGGGGGGGGGGGTGGCTTAGCTGCTAACAATGTACAGCATAATGCAATTTCATTTTATTTGCTGCAACTTTATTTTCCTTTCTTATGTCCAAGTCATTTCATATTGTCATCGCGAATAATTCACTTTAATTTGGCATCTGTTGGCGCTAGGGAGGGGCTGGCTGGGCGTGGGGTGTGGGGGGTTGGGATTGTGGTGGCGCATGTCTGGCCAGTGGAAATGCACCAACCAAACTGGAAAATTTTGACGATTGCGTTCTCGTGCGTGTGTGTGTGTGTGTGTGTATGTAATTAATGCGCTTAAAAGGCATTAAACGAAATTATGGTCACAGCTTACAACGCGCAAACTGCAACAGCGAAAGCGGGGAGAGAACATATGGCAGCGCAATACTCTGTAAAAAAAAAAAGCGCCTAAACATGCCAACACACACACAGACAGAGCATTAAGCAAGTCTTTCATTCACAATATTACTTTATTGTCGCCTTTGCTACCTTGTGGACGCAGGAAAATAGGCTTAACAAGAGAGTTGCACTTGCATTTTCTGCTTCTTATTCTTAAAGGTCAGAGTACTCAGTTGTGGAGTGTCTGGCTGTGAGAAATTCAGAGCCCAAGCAAAGCTAATTTCTTCAATAAAAAAATACAAAAACACACACACACAGTCACAAGCTTCTTCTTTGCTTAGCCCCACATCACGTACGGGAAATGCGTTCTCAAGTATTTTCGATGGTTATACTCCGATCTAAAAGAAATTTTCAGTTCTTGAATATGGCATACAAAAGTTTGCAAGGCTCGAAACTTATATCTTCGCGGTTTTGCGATTTCCTGGAGTGTTATTTTTAATCTTAATCCACATTTTCCGATATACCAAATGCCTAAAAAAACATATCTCTTAATTGAGTTTTCTCAATTATATGAAAATGGGTGGAGATATGGAAAAAATGATAATAAACTCGTTCTGTGTATAATATACTAATATATATATGATTTAAATATTAAGCATTTTGTTTTCTTAGTTTACGGGATGGATTAGACATATTTCAATACAGTCAGAAAAGCTCATTTTTTCACATTAGTTGTTTACAGGGTATGAAAAATAACAAATATTCAGGATAAGCAACTGGGTTTTTTTTTCAATGCAACTGACACCGCGAAGAGGGACTGTTTGGTGAGTGGGCGGCTTGGGGGCGGGGCTGCAAAGTGTGTTGGTTAGCGGTAAGCGGGAATCGTGCCTGGAATTAAAACTTTTGCGCTGCCAACTTTTTGTCAAGCTTTTTGTTCTGTTTTTTTGGTTTTTTTGCAAAGTTTTTTGCGTTTTATGCAGAACTCGTGCATTGGATTTGGGTTTTCAATGAGCTTGTTTTCCGCAAAATAAAGTGTGAAACCGAAAAAGTAAAGAAGAAACTTAAATCAAATTAAAAATAAATTGAAATTAACTTCTCTCTTCGCGGCTTGAGTGCTGCTGCGTCTGACAATTGCCCGAATGGCTTAATTATATCGCCGGGCATAATCAGAGCTGGCCTTAACGCACAATCCTTTTAAATGTCTCACGTACCGTTTCTCTCGCTCGCTCTTTCTGCACAGGTTGCCTAAGAAAGCGGCTCCATAACCAGCATATTCATTGACTCTCTTCCTCTTTCCATCTATCGTTCCTTTTTTTTCCTTTCTCTCTCTCCTTGCCTCATCCTCTCTTATTCCATCTCTCCCTTTTCCTCTCCCCTCCCATTGTTGCTCTATATAAATCTCTCTCTCCTCTCTCTCTCTGTCTTTTTTCCTTGTTTTTATCTTCCTTGTTTTTTATCTCTATATCTATCTTTTCTCTCACTCTCCCTTTCTATTTGTCTATCTTTCTGTGTCTCACTTTCTGTCTGCTTCTCTGTCTCTCTTTACCTTTTTCCCCTTGGCTCTGTATATCTATTTCTAACTCTCTCCTTCTCTCTCTCTTCCTCTCCCTGTCTCTCTCTTTCTATATCTGTCTATCTCATCCTCTCACCATATCTCCCTCTTTCATTCCCTCTGCACCGCTCTTCCTCCATCTCTCTTCCCGTTTCACTCTCTTCCATCTTTCCTATTTCCCTCTCTCCCTCTCTTTATGTCTTAACTGCACGAGTTCCGTGTTTGTTTTAACTCTCTTTCACCGAATGACTCCATTTCTTCCTCACATCCTCTGTTCCTCTTTACTTTCGCAATCGTAACACAGGCCGTGCTGGTTTGTCATTGAAACATTATTAAAACCCTTTATTCACGCATTATTCGTACATCCACAATTCTTTTGATTAGCTTCCAGATATTAATGGGCACACACCAGATAACGAAACTGTTCGCTATCAAAGGCTTTGCAATTTTCAGCTCTCGCTGGTTGCCAATCGAGCGTAATCCAACTTTATTCCATATTTCCATACATTCGCCTTGCAATTCACGTAGCTGGCTGAGCTAATCAAAAATGCATTTTGACTGGCATTGCGGAGCGTCCGACCTCAATCGATACCCCTCTCGGCTATCTATTAGTGACAATCAGCAAAGTTGTCGCTAATCCCAAAAATAACAGCTGCTGTTGCCCCCAGGAATTCGTTTGCGCCAATGCTACCGGTTCGAATGTTATAAATTAGCCCAATATCGAGTGCAATGGAATTACGAATTGCATTAATTAAACATGGCTAACGATGGATTGAGGGATGGGCCGGTGGTAGGGGGGGACTGAGGGCATGTTATAGCAGAGACAGGATGTGCAACTGGCAGGCAATAGAAATAACCTTCACCTGGACAACGACAGAGACAGGGGCGGCAAAGTGGGTGGCAGTGACGCCAGCGCGAATGCAATTCGAGAAATGGACACATGGCCATGAATCTGAGTTTGTATAGGTGTGCGTGTGTGTGTGTGTGTGTGTGCGCGCGTGTGTATGTGTATGGCGATTGCATTACGTGCGCGTAATCAGCTTAGTTGCTGTCATTTAATCAAATAATCATAGCCGGACTCCTCAAAGTCAACCCCCGTGCAATTAGTGAAGCTGCCAGGCGAGGTCAATACTGGCCGCGATGGAAGGGGATTTTGTAACCAAAATACTTCGCTTAATATCCTGTTTCCACAAGGCTATGACGTCTGTTGGCGCTTATGCGATGACTGGCTGTTCGCACCATTAATGGCTTTTATTGAAAATGGATATGAACAATTAATTGGAGCACGCCGTTAAAGGAGTGCTTCTTCTCTCCGTTGTTGTATGCTAGAATAACTGCGGTGCATATAGTCCGATCTTTTTGAAATTTTGAGGGCAAATATATGACTGAAAAGGAGTGTACAAAAACGCAAGGCTTTACATTTAAAAATGAACTTAAAAATGAGTATACATACTAAAGCGCAAGGATTTACCTTTGAAAATGAGTTTGCTTCCCAATTTTGGGCAGAAGTGGGGCAGGTATCGAAAAAGTGATATGTTTTTAATCAATGTAAACTACACGATATAGGGGAAATGGGGAGATATTGAAAATGGGATAGGCTCCTTCTGATGATAGAGTATGACACAGCAGAATAAATACTGCGAATTTTAAGTGTCTAGTCTTTGTATAGTCCCAGACTGTCGAGTACCAAGCACAGACGAATAGGCAGATCGATATTAATCGAAACATGCCGCAGTTCTGACATATGTCACCTCGTATAGGTGCTCTTCAGAGGTGCCCAGTCAAAGAGCCTTTGATAATACTCTCACAGCCCCCAATCCATATAAAACAACTGTTAACAACAGAGCCATATCGAAACTAAACACAGAGTTAGTTATCGAAACTTCTAATAATATTCCAAATTCTCAGTTTTTTTTCAAAAAAACTTTTAGACAAGCTTGCGAGCCATGTCAGAATATTCGCTGACCAATATGATTGGCGCCATTGCGCGTCGCATGCTGCAGGATCAGGACCGGAAGAAGAAGGAGCAGCAGCAGAAGCAGCCGCAGAAGCAGCAGCTGAAGCAGCAGCTGAAGCAGCAGCAGCAGGCGCAGCAGCAGGAGTCTAGGCCCAAGGAGTCAATGGATTCCACGAAACTTAAGCTAATGCTGGAGGAGATCAGCAAGGAGCTGGAGGGACGAAAATTTAACACGCTCAATTGGCAACTGGCCGAATGCCAGGGACTGCTCGAACAGTTTCACTCCAGCAATCGTAAGATCTACAAGGATATAAAGCTCATTCGTCAGATTATCATTGAGATGCGTAGGCGGATCGATGCATCGAGGCATCGAGCTGAGCCCAGGTACGGGGAGCAAATGAGGCCGTATGATAATGTGGACTTTTCGTAAAGCTCTACTGATCACGGCAATCAAAGCTGAAAGCTTTACCATATCGCCTCCACAATTGGGGACACGGGCAACGCCCAAGCATATACGTACTTAAAGCACAGCTTTATATGTTTGTCGAGCTTAGGGCTAAACAAGGAAGAGCCAAGCAGAGATCAGTTCGCTTTATGCAAAGCTTTAAGCTTTCAATGCGAGCTTTTGTTGCATGTTATCGATCGTCAGGTTAATTTATTAAATAAATCGTTTGTGTCTAAAACGTGAACATTATACGCTATATACATATTGTATTCCTTTTAAGAAAGAGTTTAAGAGCTGGTTGGGAAGATCAGAAGAAAAACGAAAAGAAAATATGATTAAGAAGATTTAATAAAATATTTTTGAGAAAAAAACAAATAAGAAAAGAGAATCTGATTTATGCAAAATGTTTTGAAGAAAAGGTTGGGTATGAAAAAAACTCAAATACGAAAGGAAAATCTGAGAAAGGCAGAATTATGAAAAGTTTAGACTAGACTAGACTCGTACTAGTTATTATTTTTTGATCGAGGGATACTCCAAAAATATTGTAGTTTATTGGTTTTCAACCAAGGCATATTGATCATTTTTCAGCCAAGCGACACGAATTCGTAACTCCCAGTCGAATCGTCGCTTTTCTTCTCCCACAAGCTAAAATTTACATTTTGACATATCGTGCTCCGTCTTTCACTCTCTCCTTTCGTAACTCCCAGGCCAATCGTCGCTTTTCTTCTCCCACAAGCCAAAATTTACATTTTGACATATCGTGCTCCGTCTTTCACTCTCTCCTTTCGTAACTCCCAGGCCAATCGTCGCTTTTCTTCTCCCACAAGCCAAAATTTACATTTTGACTAATCGTGCTCCCTCTCTCACTCTCTGCTTTGCTACCTCTGCCACACTCTGCACTCAATTACATGCCAGAGAGCGCCCGCTGTGTGCTGCATTTGATCAAAGAGAGCGCCACAAGCAGCAGCAAGAGCGACTAGATCAAAGAGCGAATGTACTTAATGCCCATAAAGCTACGAAAATTAGCTTTTAATTAGTTTAATCCAAACATAATTAAATCCCAACAAAAGCAACAGAAAAAGAAAATGAAAAAAAAAAATCATAATAACAAAAATGTCATGTAAATTGGCTTCAAAGCGTTTTGTGTTTTAAATTTAGAAACCTTAATAATTATGCGTATAATACTTCAGAATATCCCACACAAACCTCCCACTGCCAGCACCACTCTGCACCCCCCCTCTCCCCAACCCAGCGACCGCTCTTCCGGGGCTTATAGTGTTGTTCGTTGAGTGTTTGCAAGTCACTTGAATTGTTCTTAGAATTTCAGTTGCAATTGCCAGTGTTGAGTTATTTGCGCTGCTCGCTATTTATAGCTGCTGTCTTTTGAATGGCATTCCAGGCGGCCAAGACCCACGCAGCGCTGGGTGGTTGGGCGGTTGGGTGGGTGGGTGGTTCAATGCTTGGATGCTTGCCGCTGTTCGAGCGCAATCGTAAACACAAATTTTGCGGTTACACGTGCGGACATATTCATGTTGTTCTTGCTCTCGTTGTTGTTGTTCTTGTTTAGTTCGTTGGCAATTAGATAATGATTTATTTTTGCATACAACAATTTGGTGGAAATTGCTGTGTGTGTGGGTGTGCGTGTGCGTGTGTCTGTTGTGCAGCTGCCATTTGAATTTTGATTTATTTACATGCCACACAAAGTTACACGCGGAGCTGGGCGCTTGCTGAGCTTTTCCCGCTGTTTCGCGAAACGCATTTTATTTTATTTAATTTTCTTCGCTGGACATTCGATTCATTAGCTCACAGACTAATGCATTGCCCGGGAAGCTGGTTTTTCACATTCAACCAAACAGATCTTGGCTTCCACCTTGGTCTGTCAATAAATACATTTCCCGATATCGATCAATGTATCAGTGTCTAGCAAGCTGTTGTAAAACCTAATCAATCTATAACAATCATAAATAATTGATTAGCACACAAATGGGTATTCAAGATTCGAATGGCATTGAACATTGCGGGCAATTCGCATTTGTGGAAGCTTTCCTTTCTGAGCGATCACTAGTTAGTGAAATCGAATAAATCCACGTTTGCTTACAACATTCGGGCAACAAATAGCATTTCGCTTAAATAAAGACTTTGTTTATCGCAGATGCATAAATAGAGAAATCAATTATTTAAACAATCTTCAAAATAAATTCGATAAACGCATGTGATTCGTGTCTCGTGTTTGCTTGGAATTCGTGTTCGTGTTCTTTCCGCTCGCCTGAAGTCCATCTCCACATTACACGAGACGCCAAATGGAGGCGCCAGTGCATGCATGCATGGAGTGCAATAGCCGTGAGCTTTTGCATGCGCATCTTTGATCTTAACAAACATTCGAATACCTTTTGATCATGAAAACAGGAAAATAATAATAATAAAAACCAAATACCTGAACTACGCCACACTTTTTGTTCGTGTTCTTGTTCTTTATGTTTTCTGCCTGTCTTTTTTTCTTGTTTTTAATGTTGGTGGGCCACAAAATTAATTTGATTTATTTATTAGCTGTCCATTATTTGTTTATAAACAATAAAAGCGGCCGAGAAGAATGCGCATTTCAGGTTCATGAATATTTCAAGTAACAACAGCAACAGCAACAAGAACAACACGAGCTAAATAAAAGCAACAGCTATGAAAATCACAAAGAAAATGGAAAAACCAAAATCATTTTTATGGCAAATATTTATCTAACAGCATTTTAGGCGCTCGACTGCGCAAAGTGTGCTAAGGTGAATGGCAAACGAGGGGCAGCCCAACGAAGGGGGAGGGAGGGGGGGGGGGGTGTGGGGCTGGTTTTGCGCTGGCAAAGTCAAACAAATGCCTCGAGGTCGTTTCATGTTGATATATTAATGTGCGTTAATTAGTGAAGGCCGGCGGGGTAGTTTTTGTTTTTTTTTTTTTTTTCGGTGGGGTGGGTTGCCTATTTCTGATTATGTACTCATACTCCCACATAGCCATGCATATAGATAGCTAAATAACTTAGATATGATACTAGCCAGACAGTTGGTTCGGGCTAATACCATAGATAGTTTCTCGAGTGGCTTGTCATGAAGTGTTTGAGAAAGCGAACCGTATTTCAAATATAGTATTCAGCTGTCAATCGATAAGCGATAGATAAACGTGCAAGTAAAGCTCTCGATTTATAGAACTTGTCCATTTACATACCGAAATCCAAAAATAACTGTTTGTCCTGCCTGATTGGTGACGTGACCTCAACAGCCTGCGTGGCTTAGCTGTGCGGGCGTTGAACTAACAAGCGGCAGTCCGGCGGTTCTAATCTAGCATTCATTTTCAATGTTTATACCCTAAACCCATTGTAAATGGATAAAAGGTAAATTGATTTTGTGCAAATGTATGTAACGGGCAGAAGGCAGCATATCCAACCCCATAAAGTAAATATATTCTCGATCAGCATAGTCGAGTCGATCTGGCCATGTCCGTCTGTCTGTCCGTCGGTTCGCCTGCCCGTCCGTCCGTCGATCTCTTACCCTATAAGAGCTAGTTAAATTTTGAGCTTAGGTCCTCCTACTGCCCTCGCAGTACGACTTTGCTTTCGATAATCGATAACCCCTTTTGCAAGCAATCGATAAAAAATCAATATCGAAATCCTGTTTTTAGAGCAAATATCTTATGCTTCAAGAGCTAGAGGCACTAAACTTAACAAATAGCTTATAGAATAGTATATACATCTCAAGTATTTTTCATGTTATAGCTAACCCCTAGCGCGATCTGCATTTGGCGTTGATAGAAGAAGGTGCAGGGTATCCCCTAGGAGGACAGCACCGACTAGAGCACTCTATCTTCTTTTGGCTTAGCCGAATGCAAAGATGGCAATTCAAGCGACTTTGTAGCTAACCGATTGGCTGGAATTACGTAAACAATTTCGGGTTCATATAGATTATGAAAATTATTAACTTAAGCCGGGCAACAGCGGGTAATATAGATATAAGTCGTCCTCATGCGCATTATCGTGTTGTGCATGCTCTAAACGAATATTTACCTTCTTCCATAGCATGTTTAGCAATTTATTGCATAGTTTTAGGCTATAATCAAGAGATTAAGCAGCTTATTGGATGATTAGGATTAGGAAAAGGTAATATAGATAGTAAAGTAAAAAGTGAAGTACGAGCAGGTGTTATCTATTTAACTGCGTAGATGTTCATATGCCCAAATCCTAGCCTGCGAGCTTTTTTTATGGTGTAGTTATTTACATAAAAATGTTTGCGCCTGTCGTAAATGTATCCCCCAGGCGACACTTGTTCCTATCGCCTTGACGAAATGCCGTCTTTTTCCCCTAGCGCCACTTACTACTTGTCGGGCAAGTCCTCTGCTGGGTTCCAGAGGCTTAACAACTGAAAGCAAAGTATTGAAGGTGCGCTAAGCTTTTGCATTTGAAAGTCGCAACAACTTTCGCAGATAAATTGTACTAGACTAATCATTTCGTTTATTCTAAAAACTCGTAAGCTTTAGCTATAGGACCATAATATAATGGGACTATAGCTGCAATATTGAAAAGCATTTGTGCTATATCAAAACAGTTAAGCCTTGGTTATTAGCCTGCCGCGGCAGATACTTGTTCGTCTTTCTGTGCCCAACGAACTCAGTTATTATAGGAGTTACAGCTGGCAAAATTGGTATGCCTAATAAGTAGGCTCCCAAATATTAAAAATGGAGTTTTATACTTAAGAAATTAGCTGTGCGAATATTAAAAGTCCTAATATCTTTCATCTATTATCATCATTTTCATCATCTATCAATGAAGATTCAGTTTTTATTAAAGATCTCCTATAACTATAGAATACCTGCCCCCCAGAGTGTACCTATGGACAGGAGAGTACCTGCCCCCCCTCCACCAGGCTGCCCCTATAGGGTGCCTTTTATTCTTTTTCGGGTTAAGCCAAAAACCCAAGACAGCATAAATAACGCACTTGTTTATTATTTTTGATGAAGTGCTGATTGTTTTTGTTTTCTAGCCAAATTGAAAGCTTAAGTAATTGCCAAGGCAACCAGATTACATACAACCATGTATACATATATATATAGAGAGGTATATATGTACATGCAGCTGGCTTGGCATGTAATATTTGGGGCTCTTTTGGCGCTTATTTTGGGAGCCGCGTCAAAAGGTTAAGCGCGTCAAATTTCAGACGCCAATGAGCCCGGCCTGGGACCAAAAGGTAACCAGGAACTGAAGGCCCTAAGCTTTTTTTTAACCATTCTGTTTTTCCATTTTTATTTCATTTTTTTTGTTATTTTCTTTTCTGGACTTGGCTAAAGTTCAGGGTCCGGTGTCTGTTCACTGACCACGCTGTGAAAATTGCGTGAGTTTAATTGCGTATCAAAACACATTTCAGCGGGGGGTTGGAATTGGAATGGGAATATATGGGTGTGTGTGTGTGTGTGTGTGTGTGAAATGGAGGCCAGCGCAACAGCAAATAAAGTGAAAAGGAAAAAAATGCGAAGCGCAACGAAACGAAATGAAATGAGAGAGAAAACAAGTTAAATGATGATTGTGAATTGTTTTCGTACGTTTCGTTTCGTTTCATTTCGTTTCGCTCCATTTTTGCTTCTCAACGCTTCTCACTTCATTTCTGTCTCTTTTTCTTCATCGTTTTTTTCGTGCTGCGTTATTTGCGTATGGACTTTTGCATAAACAGCCAGCGAGAACACAGAAAGCAATAATTTTTAAGTAAATAGAATCAAATTTGGACGTGCTAAAAGTTAATGAGCGGCCCGGAAATGATTTCCAGTGCTGGCAACAAATGATGCCCCCAAAAATAGTCGGACTTGCTGTTGTTATTGTTCATTCGGCTGGGCGAATCTCAATTTGCGCTCTTGTGACAGGACAATGAACTTCCTGCGGAACGTTGACAATGGAACAAGTGAGTGGAATTAATGAGATTAAATATTGCGCGCTATTTTTTTGCTGGTTGACATCTGCAGAACGGACTATGCAAATTGAAAGATGCCTTCTGGAATCAAGGCTGGAACGGAATGGGATAGAAACGCCATTTAAGTCAAATGGAATAAAGTGAGAAAGGATCACGAAACAATGAGTATGAATGATTTGTTAAGCATTTTTTCTAGCTGTGAAGATATTGTTACAGTTGAGTTATGAAATGGAATGGAAATGGAACACCTCACATAAATGATAAAATATATGTATAGAGGTTCTCAAGCATAATTTGGTTACATTTTGGCATTAAAACCGAGCTGTTTCATTTGAAGAGTAATATAACAATTGGAATAAAATGAAAAAGAACACAAGTGCAAAGATTTATCGAAATGTGTGCAATGATAATTAAGTCTTGTTATTCCGAAACTTAATGAGAACGGAACAATAAAATAATCTGATTGATGCACTAGACAAATATAATGTTGGCTTGGAAGCATATCCAAATCTAGTCATTCATTTTTATAGTTTTGAAAAGCCAAATAGGTCCGGAATGAATAGGATTGGAACAGTACATTAAGCTAATTGCTGCACTTGACAAACTTAACGTTGTCCTTGGAGCATTGGACCTTTTAAAATACAGCTAACATTGGCGCGGAATGAAATGGGATTGGAACAGTTTATAGTCCTGCTTGAAACGCTTGATGAGTCTTATGATGCCAAGCATCACTCTTCGGCTTAGGGGCATATAAAAATACACCCTCTCCTATGTATAGCTCTAGCAAGCCAAATTGGCGCGGAATGAAATGGGATTGGAACAGTATATTGACCTGCTTGATACGCTTGATAAATCGAACGATGGCAAGCATCCCTTTTTGGCTTGGGGCATATTAAAATACACTCTTTCATATTTATAGCTCTGTGATAAGATACTTCTTGGGGCAATTTGAGTAATCGATTCGAGAGAGTTAACTTTTTACTCATAAATGTATGTCTTAATAAAAGTGTCTACAGTTAATTGTCGCAGCACTTGACTTAAATCCGCAAAGTTGAAGGGCTTTAAACAGATGTGATAATAAGTTTCGTAGACGACCCGAAAATGGCATAAGGCACGCGCACACACAACACACACACCACACACACAACACACACACACGCACAACACACTCGCACACACACAACAAACAAAAAGTAGACGGCGTCAACCAATGACAAATAATTAATTGCGCACAATTTTGGGCCTTGTGGGCTGACGCCATCCTTCGTCCACATCCTTTGCCCCCTTTGCCTCTCCCCTATGTCCATTCATTCAGAACGTATCCATTTATAAATGGCACACACGCATATTTATGCCAAACCCCTTTTGCCGACCCTTTGGGCCCCGCGGGCAGCCACAATTGTTGCCTGTTGGCTTTTCCCTTACGACACTCAACTTGAGGCGAATTGTGTAAATAATGCGATAGACTTGGCTGGGCAAGAGGACACATCTCTCTCGCTCTGCCTCTGCCGCTATCTCTATCTGTATCTCTCTGTCTCGCTCGCTCACTCACTATCTATCAGCCAGGCGCTGTCTCTCTCTTTCTCGCTCTGTTGCCATTTCCATTGAACAATGTCTCGCATCAATGCGATATGATTTGATTGCACTTGTGAATCGGATACAGAAGCGGGCAGCTAATTGAAGAGCCTACTAGGACGTTGATCGGGTCGATTAGACGCCGGTGCTTTGCCGATAATTGGCCTCATATCGAGATAAAATCAGCCAACAGCCAAGTAGGCCAAAACTGTTGCCAGCAGCAAAACGTTAAAAGGCACGAAAAAGACAGAAACTCGACTAGGCTTTTACTCTGCACCAAGTTTCTAAATCGAAATGGAATTCGTTTATTATTCACATAAGAACTTGTGCAAGCGCACAGACAGAATTTAAAATGAGAATTAACTATATATAGCGTCTATGTACCAAATTTGAGAACTTTGACTAATAAAGTTTCCAAGTTCGATGGCTGCATCTAGAGCCAAGAGTTGCAGAACAAAGAGAAAAGTTCTAGTTCAACTTTAGCAAAGATGTTCAAAGTCAATTAACAAATATTCAAAGATGTATTTAGAATTACAGATTCAGCGGTCGATGCGAACCCGTTAGCAAACTTTTGGCAGTTTTAATTCTTTTACTTTTCAAGTTGTACAGAAACATTTACTTGGAACTTTACATGAAGTCGGTTTTACAAAAACAAAGGCACAAGAACCCATGGCTTTTGGGACTATATTTTTCAGACTTCTGCTATAACAAGCCAAAGTTGACTTTACATTTAGCTACGTTATCTATTGAGAAGCCTACATACCAAATTTTGTAGGGCTAGCACCAATAGATCCTGAGTTCAATGAGTCTATATGAGATTACGGGCAGTTTAATAGGGGAAAAAGTGTTAATACTCAAGCTTGAATATGGGCTTGTCTGCCATTTAAATAGTTACTGGTTATGTAAGACATAAAATGCAAGTGTTTTAGTCGAGAGTGCACGACGAAATAATACCCTGTACAAATAAGCCTGCATTGGTATCAATAAAATAAACTAACATTAGAAGCCAACTATTTCTCCAAGCATTCTTGAAATTTGTAAGGTACAAGATAAGCTACATATCCAAGAAAGTATCTCTAGCTTTAAGAATCTTGATCGAGAAATGAATCCTTATATATCCAAATAGTCCAAATAAAATCTTCAGATTGTAAAGTCCTCTCGGTTAGTCTTCTAATGAATGATATAGATAAATAGCCTTCTGCCTATTACTCAGCGACAGTATACCCTACTTCAATCATTTGCAGGGTATCAGTAGGCAAGGACGCTAACAATGGGCGCCTTTCGGTGTCTGCATGTGACGGCAATGGCGACGCACAGCTGGAGACTTGTATTTTGTAAATCATTAGTCAACAAAATGCTGCATTTGCCAGCTGCCTCTCTCTCCCTCTCTCACACGCACTCACGCTCTCTCTCTATCTCTCTCCCTCTTGCTCACTCTAGTGTCTGGTCTGGCCATTATGCGCGTTTTGTCATCAACAGCAGCCTGCACTAGATTATGACGAGTGCAGTGTGCGCTGTCATCAGCATTAAAGAGTCACAGGCCAGCAGCTGGAAGCTAACCGAGAGATCGGCCAGATTCTTGGGATCTGTGAAGCATTTGCCAGCTGGGCGTGGGTCACAAAGGGTGACAAGCAGAAAATAAGCAAAGCAAAAAGCACATACACACTCACATGCTTGAGTGCCCATATGCAGGTGTGTGTGCGTGAGTGTGCGTTTGTGTGTGTGTGCGTGTGGCGTTAAAGATAAGCAGAAGACTGTGTGTTGGAGAGGCTGGCTGGCAGCAGGTGGAGCAGGAGCAAGGTCCTGGTGATGCTGGCGAATGATGCTAACATTAGGAGGCGCGTTTTATGTGTGTGCACGTAACGATGCTTACACAACACGCACACAAGCACACACACACACTCACACACATACACACACATGCAGAGAGACAGTGTGAATGTCAAGGCAGCGCTGCGTTACATAAGCAACGCACAAATGTATGCTACGGTCTTTTTTTTTTTATGGCCACGCAGCAAAGGTAAGGAAAGAGAGACAGCCATTAGCGCGCCCTCTCTCTCCCTCCTTCTCACTCTCACTCTCTCTCTCTTTCTCTCTCCCTCTCACTCACTCTAGCAGCAAGAGGTGTTGCTGCTGTTTGTCGCCTCAAAAGCCATAAGCCTCGCCAAATTAACATGACGAAATGATGGCAACAACAACAGCTGGGCACTGAATGGATGTCAGGCTATAGATAACGCATACGGGGGTGTGTGGTAGCAGGCTCTGAAAGAGAGTTAATAGATCCAACTGACAAAAGCTGCCAGCTCTTTGCTCAGCATGTGACAAGTGCCTCATAGATAAGAAGAAACCACATAAACCATATAAAATCTAGACGCTCTCAACTGAGGCCAAAGCAAAATGGTTAACAAAAGCGGTTTAAGAACAATTCAGAGTATAAATTATAAACAAACGAAGAATAGCGACAGACAGTTGGGAAAGTTGAGAAAGTGGTTTGAAAAAGGTTTCCAAGTCGATTCAGAACAGTTTTGAGTGGAAGCTAAGCATTTGAGAGATGTTGCTTATAAATAAACACATTTTTTCAATAAATCGAAATCTGATGAATAAGCTATAAAAGTGGAATTATATAATATATATAAAAGTGGAATTATATACAAAAAAAAAGGATGTATTGTATATTGAAATCAGCTAGAAAAAAAGGTGGTTTTCAACAAAATACTCAATTCTTTCAGAGACTAAGCATATACATAAAACCAGCATAAGAAAAAGCGTGTCTTAGCCATGGCTAAGCAACATTGCAGAGAAGCCAACTTAAAAGTGGTTTAAGCGAATCCTAATTATAAATTAAAAGTCATAAAACAAAGATTACCTGATGCCCTCTTATGCCCTTGAAGAGCTTATTATAATTCTGTCTCGAGATGTTTAACGCATAAAAAGAGACATCTTCGATCCTATAAAGATTATATATTCTATAGTCCTATATAGTCCCTCCGTCCGTCCGTCTGTCTGTTTCTATGCGAACTAGTTTCTCAGTTTTAAAGCTATTATCTATGTCGGAACCGGCCGGATCGGACCACCATATAGCCGCCATAGGAACGATCCGTCGAAAAGTTGATTCTGGTACGGAAAACTTTTTTTATATTAAGTTAACTTGACCAAACTCTGGACCAAAATCCTATCAACAACGGACCACTATATCATATAGCTGCTATAGGAAAGATCGGTGGAATTAAATGATCTTATAAGGCAAAATATTCCGTTTTCAAAGATATTTCGACAAACTCAGCATTTTCGAGCTCCACTTTTCTCACATATCTGCGAACGGGAAATGTCTTGAAGGCCATTAAATAGTTTCTCGTTATATTAAATCCAATTTTTGCACAATTTTTCGCTATCAAAGAAGTTAACATTCCTATTCAGCTATAAACTTTAACCAAATAAGGAAAAACATTTGTTTTGGTGAAGAGAAAAGCGAGTCAAAAGTTGTCAGATTTAGACAGTTATCAGGCCAATAAAATGGCGCGTTAACCGAGTTTTCACTGTATTTGTTTTGCTGTGCATATAATTAAAGGTTTTCTTTAAGACATAGTTAAATTAAGTTTATGATATCTGAACTTTCTCTAGTGCCGAATTAACATCAGCTTATTTAATGTGTGTTAAAGTTTGGTTGGGTGTGTGCCTGAGTGGGTGTGTTTGTGTGTGCGTGTGTTTGCCTCATGCAGTGGCAAATGCGATTGCATGCCGCAAATTCTAGGGCACAACAGTTGAGGCATTTAGGGTATTGGGCAGAAGCACATAAAACGAGAGCGGAGCGACAGAGCAAGGGCTAAAGCGTGATGCATGAAATATTCAAAATATGACATGTAACTGTCATAATCAAGGAGCGGCTAGCAAAACTGTCCAACAGCCAGCCAGAAAGAAGGACGAGTGCCAGACGAAGGTGGGTCGCAGGACGCCAGAGTGGGGCACAAGGTAAGGAGCGCAGGAGGGTTGCGAGGGCGTCTACTAAGAACCCCAAACAGAAACTAACCCTCATAGTCATAGTTTAATATCTGTTTAACATGTGAGTGGTGTTTCGCAGCACTGAGACAATTGTTGTTGTTGTTGTTCTCGTTGTTGTTGTTGTTGTTGTTGTTGTTGCTGCTGTTCTCGTTGTTGTTTTAGCCACAAAATCCCCAAAGTGATTATATTAATACAACATGAGCCACAAGTGTGCTGCATACATTTAAGCAAAACCTCAAAAACTATGCCAACTTTACACACACGCACACACACACACAGAGTCAAACGTTTAGTGGTGCGTGTGTGCGGTTGTGCGTGAAGTCTTGTTCAAAGTGAATCAACATAAAATAAAAAAAATATACATAAGCCAAATACTTAAGCAACTGTAATAAAATAATAATAAAAACACAAAAACAAAAAAATGTTCTAGCCAAGATTGCCCGACTAGCAGATACCCTTAGCCCAGCTTAAGCACTCTAGATTCCTGCTATACATATGTACATATATACACACACATATACACACACATACACACGCACACACACTGCTGCTGTGCTTCTTCTTCGCTTAGTCCCATACTATCGGAACTACGTTCCTGAATAACTCGGCTGTTTTTAGTCCGATCTTAATCTAATTTTCAGGACTTAAGTATGACATACAAACATGTGTGTATATTAACTTAACCTTTAAGACACGTTTTTTTTTTCAAATATAGAGGGTAATGAGGGAAGGTATATAAAAGGCAAAATGCTCACAGTCAGTGCGTCAGGCTCTTATGATCCTCGAGATATCTTCAAAAAGGCATGCCTGATATTATGAAACTAGGAGAAGAGCTTGTAAGAACAACAAAATGGTAAATTCGTTTTTTCGTATAAGGCGCGAAAATATATATAATATATATTCAAGTCTCTATCTCTGATAGCCCTTGAGATCGATGTGTTTATACAGATGGACAGACTGACAGACGGACATGTCTTGATCCACTTAACTTGTCGTCCTGATCGTGAATATATATACTTTATGGTGTCAGAGGTCTTCTGCTAGTTACATACTAATTTTCAATAGTTTCAAGGTATAAAAACGGAACCAAAAAAAGATTTATGAGAAAATTGTAATGAAATCAGATATTTCAACTACAATATAGCATATGTCACAAAATGTTTCAGATGTAACAATATGTACTTATATCAGAAGTCAGAGAGTACGGGTGCCTTTCAGGATTGTGGCTGAAGTTCCAAAACTTTACGAATTTAAATTTGAATTCAACTAAGCCAAGAACTTATATTGACCCTTGATTACACCCACATGCTAAGTAGTTGCTGGTTATATGCCAAAAAGTTTCCCAGTTCAAAAAGGTGCGGAAAGCCAAAATTCTAAACTCGTCTATAGATACTTGCTGCTTTGTGCTCAATATGTTTTATAGATGCAAATATAACTTTTTTATTGCATTTTCTTAGATAAACTAAAGTTGTTAATACTCCTTTGTGCACATTACATATGTACAGTTTATAAGCGCTGTTCGAATTGTGCTATAGAAAAATTGGGAAAATTTTCAAAACTCCTTAATCAAAGTCACAAACAATTTTAAAATATGGCAACGCCATATTAAATATGTTGGCACTAAGAAAAACAAATGTGCAGAGCTGTTCAACACCTAACTGTTAAGCCATCTATTTGCTATTTACAAACACTGTTAAGAGCTGACAAATTCAGCCAAAACAATGCATATGAAGGTGTTAAATAAAGAAAAAAACAGTCGATAAAGCTGCTGGCAAATTGCGACAAGCAGTTTAGCTGCCTGTGCTACGCTCATCAATTTATTCACATGTTAAAGTGCTTGTCAACTTGCAAGGCAAGGAAAGTCAGTAAAATAAAATCAAGATTATTTTTTTAACTTACGGCAACTTTGTGTTGAGTTTGAGAAATACGTTAAGATCTGTAAAGAAAAGAGCATGAATAAAAATTGTTTGTAATAATTTTAAATGCTATAAATATAATATAATATATTAATCAATGAATATATGAATAATAAATCATATAATATATATTGAATATATCAGAAAATCAATATATACAAAGACCTTAATATTTAATATTAATCACAAAAAAATTAATAATAATATTGTAAGTTTTAGTAAATTGTCAGATATATTAACATATTAACGTAAAAAATTAAAATAATTCTCTTTTAATATATATTAATTTTCCGCTATATTTATTATAATGTATTAATTATTGTTTATATATATTTTAATTTGTAAAGGTAACAAATGGTAACTAACTTTCCCTCGGGTTTTCAGCTTAACATGCTCCTCTTAGTCCCGTTTGCACAGCCTAAATCTGAGATTTGCTACAAATTGGATTCATTTACAGGGCCTGGACATAATTATATATGTATATATATACATTATATATTTAAAGTATATATCAAATATGAGTGTGTGTGCAAGCAGAGAGTTCCCTGAACTTTTCACTCTGCACAATTGTTGCTGTAGCTGTTTGCTGATGTTGGCCTTAATTTGGCAAATCAAGCAATGTTATATGTACATAAATATTTTTCTTCGTTTTTATGATTTTTATGTATACGTATATATATAAATATATATATAATGTGAATGCCGACAGGCATGAAAAACGCGTGGCACAAAAAGAAAAAAAAAGCAAGGAGATGGCTTGTTGCAGGCAACAGAAGACGCCTTCGTGTGCGTGTGTGTTTGTGTGTGTGTGCGTGTGTGTGAAGGTCGCCAGCGTTGCCGGGTTGCTGTTGCTGCACTCCAAATGTTGCCAGTTTTTACAGAGGCAGCGACACACAACACACACACACACACACACACACACACACACATTAAGAAATGGCCCCATAGCTCTGCCTAATGAACTAAATTTCCATTTCCTTGCTCGCTCACACCCAAAGGCTGTCTCTTTCGCTCGCGCTGTGTTGCGCGTTGGATGCTTTTACGTTTTCTGGTTGAGCTGCTTCTGTGCCGCTGTGCTGCCAGATCTGGCATTAGCGGGGGCAGGGGAGGCCTGGAGGCCTGAGCTGGCTCAGTTGGCAGCTCCCATTTCGCTGTTTATCCCTCGCCCGCTGTGGGCCACATTAACCTCTTTGTTAATCATTTATAAACAAATGCAAATCAAATAAAACACAAACAGCCAGCTGCTGGGCCAGGTAAACAGACTGGCAACCAGGCAGCCAGGTGAGCTGAGCCGCTGCTGAGCTGGAGCTGAGCCGGAGCCGGATCCGATGCCGGAGCCGGAGCCGGAGCTGAGGCTGAGCAAAAGTACGCGGCGAACGGCTATGCAAATAAGCAGCCAGCAAATGAGCAGCAAAATGTCGGAAACAGAAAGGAAAAAAAAAAATTAAAAACAAGAAAAAAGGCTATTTTAGGGACTGCCCGACTTTGAGATACCCTGTACTTAAAACAAAAGTCACAATAAGCGAAATATGGCAACCAAACTCAATTTTGTAGAACGGGAAGAGAAATATTTCTAATCTGTGTATACTAGAGAAGTACCTATAAACTTATCTCAGGGTCTCTGGCTCTAATAATCCTCGAGTTATGCCTTTAAAACCTGGCTAGCAAATCGATTTAAATCGACTTAATGGAAATAGTAAAAGACAGCAAACATATCGGATATACCTATTCATATGAAACCAAATCATTTATATACATATTTTAAGTCCCCATATAGATGGACAGACGGATATAGCTAGATGAGCTCGGCGCATCATCCTGATCGGGAGAATATAGTTTATGGACGTGGAGATGCTTGCGTCTGTCTCTTATATAAATTTCCTACAAAACAAGTAGACCCTTTTTTTTTTACCCATTCACAATGGGTGCAGGCTATAAAAAACAGCAGCAGGAAGACAAAAGAAGACACATAATTTGCCGACAGAGGCGTGCCGAAGGGGACGAGGGGCGGGGAGGTCGGAAACGCGGCTTAGCCTTATGCCAAGAAAATGCAGCAGCTAAAACTTAAGTGAACATTTTAATAATGCTCCACGCACCGGTTGGGGAATTAAGAGCGCCCACCTTCACCATGCTGAATGTCTAGAGTGCGCGGAGGGGGGGGGGGGGAGTGAGGGGTTAGGTAAGATAAAAATCATATAACCGTTGCTTATGAGCAAATTTTGGCAAACTTGGTAACAAACAAGAACTTGTAGTTAGATGTTCTTAAGACTTTTAAGGAAAATGCGTAAATCGCAGCGCCAAATCCGGAAACTTCCGTGGAATATCGATGAAAGTCTTACATATATTTTATATATATTTATAGTATTTAAAATTTTCTTTATTATTTGTTGCTGAAACGTAAATCACAAAAATTAACAGAAAACTTGTGATTCATTTATCTATTATTTTATTTTATTTTTTTTATCTATTTTAAGGCCAAGTCAACTCAACTCCAACTTGTGCTCAATAGAAATTCGATCACAGTTAAAATCTAGATATTTTTTCCTTTAAATTATAAACTATTTGAGTACCTTGATGTCTGACTCAAATGAAAATACGCTCACAAGAAAACTTTTGGCGCTTGTCACTTAACTTGTAACGAAGACTGAAGAAGCTTTTCAAGTTAAACTTTGCAAATGAAAATCCAGACTTTCCCTAGGCGAAATCAAGATGAAAATGAAATTGTCACATAATTTGCTTCAATTCTGCAATTCAACTTAAGCTGCCTGATACGGTTTAATGGCCGGGCATGAAGCAGGTTTTCATGAATATTTTCGACTCGTTTATAAATTTAAATAAGCCACGTGAACTTTGCACGGTGGAAACGCTGCAAATTGCATTTTGAGCTGTCACGCGTAGCGAATCGCTCAACTTTCTACGGTCTACAACGGCCAGGACATGGACCAGAACATGGACTCGGCTCCTATTGACTTGCTAAAACTTTTAATCAATGTTGAAAAGTGAATGGGCCAGCGCGTGGCAGGGGCGACGGATTCTATGGGCTTTGAACGGGCTGAGTGGGGTAAGTTTTGGAGGTGGTTGGTCGTGGCAATTTCACAACTGCTTTCATATGCAAAAGATTCCAGTGGCGCCGAGGCGCATAATTAGTTTGGCCAGCTGTCTATGTGCTATGTGCGACTTGGCTTAGATTCAGCTTTCGGCTTTCCAATTCTTCACCTCTTTCGCAGCCGCCCGTCCTTTGCCCTCTCCTTTCGGCATCTTGTTGCTGTTGTTGTCGACGCCGTCGCCGTCGTTGTCGCCGGCAACTATTTAGCCCAGTTTTATGGCTGGGCGTTGGTTAAGTGCGTGTTGCCAGGACTCTCGCATTTCCTTTGCCTAATGATATTTTAATTAATTATGTGCGCCAATCTTAGCAACAAGACACTTCGCTCCATTTATCGGTTTATCAATCTACCAGTTTATCAGTCTGGCAATTTGTTTTGTTCTTTTCTGGCAATTAGCTGAAATTTTGGCCAACATTTTCGGTGACATTGCGCACAGGTAACCTTGAACTTATTTTTTGTATACCCTAATCAAGCTGCGAATAGCAGGCATATTCGATCATCAGTCGGGCCATCCCGATAGTTCCAGCAGCTTTAGAGCAAATTCAAGTATATTTCATCTTATCGACAGCTTTCCCGTTTACAAATTGATAAATATCGATTAACAATCGATCCTTTTACATACATATATTTCAAAATAGATACGATAATAAGTAATGAAAAGCTAGTTCGAAAAGCTTAACGCTAGTTCAAGTTTGCTTCATGTTATCGACAGCTTTCCCATTTCCATATATATCGATAAATATCGATTAGCAGCTGCTCTTTAAGCAAATATTATATTATATATAAGATAACAGATAATCGAACGATAGTTCGAAGAACTTAACAACTAGTTCGAGTTTATTTTATCCAATCGACACCTTTGCCATTTTGTTACATATCGATAAATATCGATTGGCCAACTCTCCTTGAGCATATGATGTAAGATAATGTAACTTAAATTTGACATGCGGATTGTCATACGCATACGCAGTTCAAGTTTTAGGGATAAAGAAATCGATAACTTAGAGAACTTCTCGAAAATTTCAAAAGCAACATTAAAAAAACATTTTAATTTCTGGCCTTTTAATGTTATGGCAAAGGTATTTAAGAATAATTTTTTCAATACTGAGCAGCAGAGGAAAGAGGAAGCACAGCTGCTGCCTAAGAGTGCACAGCTTGCGTCGGGAGGGTATCTCATAGTCGCGCATGCCTCATAAGACAACTTTTTCATGTTTTCCTTTCATTTATAGTTATTGCAGGTAATTGCCTGCCAAGCGCCAACCCATCTGCCGCCATTCAACCAATCCCTCCACCCCCCGACACATACCCACCAGCCCGCACGTCTGTACTTCCGGCCAAGGCTTTATCAGCAACTATGTTTGATGCCTGTCAACGCCAGCCCCCGCAATGGCGCCCCACTCCCCGCTCCACTGGCCCAATGCTATGTTTGCAGAGCGCTCAAACTGTCAAAATGGCGTGCGGCAACAACCAACAACAACAACAACAAAAACAACAGTGTCAATAAGTCAATAATGTAATTTCTCATTTCATATTTTCGTTACGAACACACACACACACACACACACACAATTTTGCTGTATATTTTTACATATAGATGAATTTATATTTTTTTTCCTGCCCTAAATTGGTTTAAATAGGAGGCCCGATAAAAGCTTTGTAGAACTTGGTCTATCTCTTTATCTATCTATCTCTTTATCTATCTATCTCTTTATCTATCTATCTCTTTATCTATCTATCTCTTTATCTATCTATCTCTTTATCTATCTATCCCTATCTATATATTTTTTATATAGGCTCAGCCCAATTTTAAATTTCTCTTAGATCTAAATGGGCTTTACATTTCAATTAACGATTTTCCAGCTATTTGTATCCTATCTATTTCTATATCTATAACTGCGTGTTCTAATTGATTGACGGATTGATTGATTGATTGATGATCAAGGCACAGACCAAATCGTAAGAGCTAGTTAGCTGAAATTTTAATTGTATGCACGCTCAGATCGTATTTTGGTGCAAATTCACCTGATTCTGTGGAAAATGGGGGAAACTAGTTTCTATATAATGCCAAATAAATAATTTTTTACTTTTCTACTATCTCTTGAGATTTTGCTGCGAAAAGTTGAAATTTGCCTGTGCTTGATTTAAGTAGACTTCATCAAAGTTTCATTGAAAGCAAATATGATTTGCCTTTCGATTCAGTTTGTAACAATATGAATTATATTTTTGGCTTTCATCGAATCTTCAAAATTTGAATTGAGATCAAATGTGCCGTGGAATTCGATTCAGTGACAGATGTGTGTGCGAGCGTGTGTGCTTGTGTGTTGTATATTGAGTATTCGGGCCTGATACAGGTCAAACTTGCCACTTTGGAATGAACACAAACAAACACATAAGTATACTAAAATCAAAACAATATCTGTACTTTTGGCCATCAGAATCAGAATTGAAAAGCAGCTGCCAACGGTAAGTGGACGCCAGTTCGGTAGACTTGTTGTAGACTTGTCTGTTCCATGGCTTCGGCCTGCCCCTCTAGGCAAGGCCATGTCATCTCCTAACATTATAAAGGATATACCGCAGCGGCATATCGTCGGGCAGACGCACACCCACACCCACACCCACAGCCACAGCCACAACAACCACAACAGCCACACCATCAGCCATACCCATAACCACAACCAGAACTGGAACGGCATGGAGCAGTCACTTAACCAGGACATCGAGGAGCTCAGCTCCACGTTTGAGAGAATGATGCGACCTCACAAAGCAAAATATGCCTATCCAAGACCAGCGACACCAACACCACAACGCATCCCGGACTCCCTCTCTTCCAGCGGCATAGTGGGTCACACAATGGATATGCCCAGCCGCATGAGAGCCATCAAAGTCTTCAATGTGATGCTCGCCCGCCTCTGGCGACGACGTTGCGCCGAGGTCTGCGATTTGCATGAACTAGTTCGCAAATATCAAAGTAAGGTAAGAAAAGGAGACATACGAATATCCGACCAGCAGATACCTTAACTTCGGCGTCGAGCTGCTGTCATTGATATTCCAGCATGGTTCAATACATGTACACAAATACACGCAGCACATCGCAGCTTCTTCTTCTATCCCTAGCTCCACACTTTGCGAACAGCTACCCTGATTAACTCGGATGTCTGTGGTCCGATCTTTATAAAACTTTCAGGGCTTAAGTATGACATACAAGAGAGTGTGCATAGCCAGGCTCGACCTTAAAAATTAAGTTATTCCCCAGTTGTCTAAGCTGGGTCTATCCAGCTCCTAAAATGTTCAACCGTGCTATAGAATCCAATTTGAATTGATATTATGAAAATTGAAGCAGTTATCGATTTAAAATTGCAGACTTTATTTATCTAATTTAAAATCTGCGAAATCGATAAATATCGATAGTAATTTTAGAGCATATTTCGTCACAAAACGTATAGTAGATGTGATCGTATACGCGTTCGCTTTATATAACAAAAATCGATAGATATCGATAATCGAACAATGGTTTTTTGGGTATATCTAAAACATCACCAAAGTTAAACGACCAAAACCACCTTGTATATGCTCGTAGACGCACACGCAAGGCAAGTTATTGAACACTAACTTAGCTTATACCTAAATCGATAGTTATCGATAGTTATCGAAACCTCGTTTACGCACACATATGTACCCCGATTCCCCAGGCAAGCACAATGCGAGACGATCTGTTTCTGCGCAACAAGATGATATGCAAGGAGCAACGACGTTGTGATCGGCTGGAAATGGAACTGCGTCAGGTTAAATATGCGGCAGAGCTGAGCTCCCAGGGATGTGTGACAATTGAGAACGCGCTGAATGTGGTGCGCAGGAAGGAGGCGAAACTGCGACGGGACCTGCGAGCAAAAACCCAGGAGTGCAGCAATTTTGCCGAATTGCTCAACGTAACGAAAACCGAGATGTTTCGCGAGCTAACCAAGTTTCGGCAATGTGCCCAAGAATTGGCTGAGCAACAGCGACAGAATCGCATTCTAGAGATACGCAATGCCGAACTGGAGGATGAGGTGAGTGTTGGGTGGAACTACATATAACAAAAGCAGTTCGCACAATATACTCATCCCAATATCCGCAGTTACTAACACTTAAGGATCGCTTTCAGTCGCAGCATGACGATATTGTCGTGGCTGTCCATTTAAAGCAGGAGAAAATAGATGAGGCATACGAGATGCTCAAGGGCTACGAACAGGAGCTAGCAGAATTAGAACTGTAAGTATATTTCGATTCCTTATTATTATCATTATCCTCTATATTATTATCTTCGATAACTAATCTGTTACACATTTGTGGAGCTATAGGTAAAAATTCCATTCTTCTACTCAGAATTCTTAACTTTCAATTTTCAGGCGATAAAAAACTAAATATAGAACCAAAATCAAGCATCCGTCATCAATTCAATAGAAACTCTTGAACCCTCTGACATATATTACCGATGTATTTAAAAGCACTTTGCTATAGAACTTAAATGATGCTCTTCTACTACAATAAATATGCCTTTCTTCTACCACAATAAATATTACCTTCTCCAATACAAGAGCAACTCTTCTTGAACCCGCTTAAATCTATAAGGGATATGTGTCAGACCCCCTCTTACATTTATGATTGTTGTATGACAGAAGCTCTTTGCTATAGATCTTACATTTTGTACTCTTCTATAACATTTAATTAGCCTTCATTAGAACTAGGGATACTCGCCTTCTATAATCGATGCATATCAGAAGCTATTTGCTATATAACTTAAGTGTTCTCTATCTTTTACTACAATAAATATTACCTTCTTCAATACAAGAGCTACTCTCTATCGTTGAATGACAGAAGCTCTGCTATAGAACTTAAATTTTGCACTTTCTTCTATAACATTATATATGCCTTCATCAATTAAAGGGAAGCTCTTCTTCTATAATCAATGCATATCAGAAGCTATTTGCTATATAACTTAAATGTTCTCTATCTTCTACTACAATAAATATTATCTCTTCAATACAAGAGCAACTCTTCTTGAACCCGCTTAAATCTTTAATATGTCTTACATCTATTAACGTTGTATGACAGAAGCTCTTTGCTACAGAACTTAAATTTTGCACTTTCTTTTATAACATTAAATATGCCTTCATCAATACAAGGGAAGCTCTTCTTCTATAATGGATGCATGTCAGAAGCTCTCTGCTATATAACTAAATTTTTCTCTTTTTCTTTTCTTTTCTTTTCTTTTCTTATATTTTCTTTTCTCTTTCCTCTCGCACAGCAAACACAACGAGCTGATGAAAGAGAACAACGGCGATGCCATACTGCAGGAGATCGGCAAAATGGAGCAAAAGATCGGAATGGTTCGCTATGTGATATGCTTTATAAACACGCGTCGCTGGCGCCTGTTGCGAGCGTCGCGGCCGAACTTCAGGTGCATTGCGTACGAGATAGTTGCCCGATTTCTGGACTATATACTGCACAGTCCGTTGTCGATGCCGACGCTGCCAGTTTCATCGGTGGGCATATATTTGACAATTATGTTATTGTTAGGCGCCTTGTATTGAGGATATATATATATTTATATATGGAGGGTATATACATATTTATCAGTTATATCAAACATGAGTTAGGAATGAAGCAGGCCTTGCCATCGGGCAATTTCTCTATATATATATATGTATGTATAGCATATGTATATATTTATATTTATGTATATATATGCATATATATATATATATGGATTGGCGAATGTTGTAATTTCAGTTTTAACTTCTTATCTCTTTCGTTTCAATTTTTTTTCTTGTAAGTTTATCACTAGATCCAACCAAAATTGTTGTCAGATAAAGTGAACCAAATTGTCATCTGGATGTATTTCTTATCTATGTGTATACTTACGATTCCAAAGTACCCTTGTCCATCAAATAGAATATAGATCAAAAAAAAGAAAAACAACAAATTGTGTAATAACCAAACAATAAACATATTGACAAAAATCAAAAACCACATTTCAATAAGTAAACTCCGATTAATCGAGATGTTTGCGTACAGGCTTGTAAATTATAAATAATAGGGTATTTTGGAGTTGGACATATCTCAAAATCTCATTCGATATATAGAGGGTCCAGAAGAATCCCGTTTATAATATAGCCTAATTTTTTGTATGTACACACTGTTTAAGCTCACCTCAAATTTATTTAAAGGAATAACTTATTAAAAGTGTGAAAAAGATGGAAGGTGGTTGCTACAGGGTATTGCCTAGTCGTGCCAGTCCGGCTGGCACACTTTAATTATTAACTCAATTAGCGCATAATACAATAATTGTCAATATAGTTTTTGACAGGAAGAGGTGGAGGAGGTGTGGAGGGGGAGGTATGTTGCCTCCAGCTGGTGACCACAAAGACAAACAGCTTCTGACATTTGCACAGCTCGTTCGGTGAATTGAGCAAATGGAAATGGAAATGGAAATGGTGGAAAATATTCTCATCAGTCTAATGCCAGGCAACAACAATAGCAACAAAAACAAACAACAACAACAACAATAACAAGCATGATACGTGAAAGGTGCAAACCGCAGCGCGACTTTAATTAAACAAAATAGTTTGCAAATGTAATTCAATATGCCGCGTGCTTATAACTTCAGGTGTATGCGTGTGTGTGTGTGTGTATGTGTGTGCACATAAAACTATCAGCAAACACCTGTCGACTATTTGTATTGTCGAGTCGAAAACTTTTTGCGCTTGTAAGTTTCAAATTTTGCTAGGGAGAATATTTTAATTGTTGGATGCAATTCATAATTCTAGATTATTATCTGTAATATCATGGCAATTATAATCTATAATATGCTTGAATATACGTTATATATTCGACACGAAATTTACGATCTGCAGCCCGTCTAGTTTCTGAATCTATGAGGTATTTTGAACCGAACTAATGGGTATTATTTAAATTAACCATTTTGAATGGATTGTGAGGTAAGAAAAGATTGGGTAAATGCTAATAAGCGTTATAGAGACATTTTTGTACCCTGTACAAATTGAAAATTGGTAAAGAGGGCATGTTGGTTTTGTGCATATGCATGTATATTTGTATATATGTAAGCTTCTAGCTTCTAAGCTACATTAGCGCATAATCATAATACTCTATACAATAGTATAGTATAGATATCAAGTAGCTTCCATATTATAAACCCCCCCCTCCCCTCCCATCGCTCTTAAGACGAACTGCATTTGGTGTTGGTAGAAGAAGGTTGAGGGTACCACCTAGTCGGGCACACCCGACTAGATCACTCTTCTTTAAAATGATATTTCATATGTTACATTTTTTTATCACTAATTATAAGCAAATTTGTTTTAGCCGCCCCACCTTATTATACCCTGGCAGAGGGTATTATAATTTTATCTCGAAATATGTAACGTAGGAGTCATAGAAGTCAGCTCTCGACCCCATAAAGTATATATATGATCAGTATACGAGCGAAAGCATTGTGAGAATTATGAAAATGTTTTTTTTTTCTTATGTTTAGCTAATTATGAATTAATATTCTTCAATTTGGTAAGGGTATAACACAATGCTGCTTTTACCGTTTGTAACAGATGTACAGCAGTATGTACATACTCGGCAAAAGTGCTCGCCAAACCGACCAACTCAACTTAAGTAAAATAGTTGTTTACAGTTTGAGCAGCACTGTGCTCGAAAAGCACACACACTCACACTCACCTGCGAGGCACTCGCAATGGCGCGTGTTTGTGCTCTCTCTCTCTCTCTGGTTTGCTTTTTGCGGCTGGCTGCTCTTTAAGCAATTGCCACCTGCTTGTTGTTTTTGTAATCGCTATGCCTTGCGAATTTGTTGCATTTTTGTCTAATAGATACAAAAACACACGCACACACTAGAATAAAACAGCAAAAAAAAAAGAAAAGAAAACCACGTAAACAACAACAACATTTGGAGATCAACTCAACAACATTTTGCACAGCTTCGCGTAAATTTGCATGTCTATATGTATGTGTTTAGCAGGTATGGGTATAACAAGTAACTGTATTTGAGTATTTGAAGCTTCTTAATTTTGCCCTCCCAAACAATCGAAACTGAAACACGTTGCCGACGTCGCCGTGACGCGGCCTCTGTATTATTTCTTTTTGCTTTTTAGTTGTGTTGTGTTTAATAGGCAATGTGCGCGCGAGTGCGAGTGCGAATGCGAGCGGGCTAACGGGAAAAGCTCAGCCAAACAACTGACCGGCTGAGAGCGCAACAATGGATACGCACGCCTTGCAGTCGCTGCTCCCGTCACTGCCGCCGCCGCCACAGACGCAATTGGTTTATCAAAGCAAAACGAAGACGAAAGTGTAAGAGAGAGTGTGTGTGTGAGAGAGTAACAAGAGCGTGTGCGTGGGTGACGATCGGGAGAGCGAGAGAGTATAGTTGCGCTCGCTCACACTGTTGCACGTATTCATATCTCTATCTATATAAGTGTGTATGTGTGCAATGAGTGTGCGGCCGCTGTAACAGCGGCAATTGTTTGTTATTGTTGCTTTATTGCACAATCTTCACATCAAGCAGCCAGTAAAACAAACAAATAAAAGAGCACAGCGGATTGACGGCTGCAAAAATACCCTGCAATCAACGCACATGTTTAAGCATGTCTATTTAAATAGCCTTAAGCTTTGAAATAGATTTAATAACTTTTAATCGGCATGCTTGTTAATAAATAATTAATTTTTGTATCAAAGATACTTATTTGGATACTTAACAATATATCCATTGCTTGTGATTTTGCTAGGATATTGCAAGATCAACCTACAATATCATTGTTGCTTCTGATTCGCCTGTTGTCTTCGAAAATGCGAACATTGCTTATGGCGGCAAAAAAAAGAAACAAGTGGCTGCATTGACGCCCTGTGCTGCCCAAACTGTACTATGCTGCAGCGGGCGCTCCAGAGCACCGCTAACAGAGAGAGAGCACCGAGAGAGATGGAGAGTGCGTGTAACATTTTTTTTGCCTTATTTTTAATGGGCCTTTGCACAATTTGCTTATGTGCTTTTGTGCCAGCCTTCTCGCACCTCTCACACTTCGCCCCATTCTATTGTGTTTGCGTCGGCTTTGCGCGTAAGTAAATTTCTTCTAATTTAATATTTTGTTTACATTATTTATTCATTTACTTATGTAGCTTGTGTGCCGCGCGCCCGCTACTCTCTGCCACCCACACTCCTCTGCTTCAGACGCAGCCTCCCTGCCGACACATTTGCTTATTTACGCGTTTCACCTGCCAGTCAGCGTCGCTGTTGCAGTCGCCGTCGGTGTCGACGTCGATGCTTTTTGGCTGCTTATTGCTTGAGCCACAGCGTGAGCAGCGCAGTCAGGATGCGGCTGATCTTTGCAAGCAAACAGTTTTTGTAATTGACAAAAACAATCAAAATTGTGCGAATAAAGATTTGAATAATATAACCGTTATATATATGTACGTGAAATATGTCAAAATTGACAGCAACTGTTATAGCTCTGTTAAAGCACACAACTAACTGTAAAATGCAGCAACGGTTATTGCTCTGCAGCAACTCTGTTTAATATAACTGTTTGTACCGACTGATTGATTGACTGACTAATTGATTGATGATCAACGCGCAGTCCAAACCGTAAGGGCTAAAAAACTGAATTAACTGAGGTTACTTTCAGTGAAGTAAGATAACATTTATGATAATTCCACTCGCAGGTATGGAAAAACCGCGAAAACAGCTTTATGTTCACCATCCGATCGACCTCAAGTTTATCTTTATAAATCTAGGTAAAAATTCATTTGAAAGCTGTGGCAAATGGGATATGTATATCAACTATTTTAAAATTCCACCAGCGACAGTGAGTTCAAAAGGAATTATTTTCTTAGTAGGAATTCGATCCATCTGTGTGGAAAATGATCGACTAAAGTCGTATGGCATATTTTCGTACTTTCGACCAAATACTAGAGATAGCCACAGGCTATCCGTGTCCCGATCTCTGAAATCAGGCTACTGTAGAAACAATGTAACCATATATACAAATTAGTACAAATACTGAGTAGGAGTGAAATAGATATGAACATAGAAAAATATAATGCAATGGTATTTAAGCTAAAAAAAAATAATTGGATAGGTTTTCATGGAATTCGCAAATGCCACGCTGGAATTTGTGTTAAAAACGGACTGTGAATGTTAAGAAAAACTCTTGACCCGGAACATCAGCTGACTTTGTCTTGAAAACCATAAATATAATACCCGTAATGTTACGTGGACTTAGATTTCTAATTATTTCGACTCTTGTTTCAGCGATTTCTACGTAATGGACATTCGTTTTTTCAATTTCTATTTTACTTCTAACTGCTTTTCCCTTATCAAATTTATTCCACGTATTTTCATTTGAGTTTCGCTTCTCAATTTTCTCATTAATGTTTACAATGGAAACCCTAGAGTCGACAGGTCTCATGGTCTTTCGCCTTGAAATTCAACACGCCCTGGAAACCCTTGGGCAAGTTTCTTGGTATTACAAAAATTTTTCAACTGCCTGTTCTACCTTAAAGGAATTAAACGAATAGCTGACATTTTAAATACGTTTTGAAAAACGAGCTAGTTCAGCGAATTCCGGAACAAGAGAGAGAAAAGACCATTTAATATGAAAATTGTTCGACCATTAGAAATGAAACAAAAGCCTTTCATTTCCATCACGTTCCGCAAACATGTGGTTTTACGAATCAGTAAAGTATATGAAGACAGGGTTTGAATAAACCGGGATAGATGCTTACATAAAGCAAAGAAATGTGTTATAAACGCAGTTACTCGACTGCCAAACACCCTGTAATTAACTGTCAATTGTACATGCTTAAAAATATAGGTAAATAACGGAACTTCGGAACTACTTCTTAGATCCTTTTGAATCTTTATCTAAAAACCATAAACTTATTTCCGGGCAGGTTTATTTAACAATATTCTTGAAATGTGTGTGTACCACCCAAAAAATACCCCAAATGCCAAGTTATGCTGAGAGTACGGAGAAAATATCCAAACTTTTTGATTTTATAAGAACTATGGAGTTTTCTAAGCAAATTAATGAACTTGCATCTAATTTTTGGTATCCAATTTGTAAGATATGCCTAAAAATTGGAGCTAAAAATGGATTTGTTTTGAGAAAATGAAATGAATAGATTATAAATAACTTGATCTGCGTGGACTGCCGACAAATACGGCCAAATTTGAAGCCCTTAACTTTCTTGAACTCTGAGAAATGCTCAAAAACATAGATTTGAATATTGATATCAATTTGGGGTTATGTCGGGAGATAAGAAATAAAGTAACACTTGCTTAAGACAAACGAAGAATAAGCAGAATAAGAATAAGATAAGGTATATGGACATTCCGGATAAGAGCATATAAAATATATATATTTACACAACCTAAAGGCGTCTCCTGTCTGTAATGCATGCTGCTCAAACAAATGGATATACCCATTATTGCCCACTGGGTAAAGGGTATGTAAAATGGAGTTTATGGGTAAATTAATATTTGCCGTGATAATAGTAAAATGTAGACACAGAAATTATAATTTCTATGTAAAAGCAGCAACAACAAAAAATCAACGTGAAAATAGATTGCAAATAGAACGCTGACAGCGACGGCGACAGCAACGGCAATGGCGACGGCGACGTCGACTGTAAAACTGTAAATGCAATTGCGTGGGCGCATGGCCAAGGACGCTGTCGAGAGGATGAGAATGGGCATGGGCATAAATGGTAGAGAATGTTGCGGGGTTTGGGGGGGAGAGTATGTTGCAAGGGCCAGGGTTAGGTATGCTGCGTGCGTCTGACAATTGCGGACATTTTAATTAGTTGTTTTTGTGACGCGCTTTTTTTTCGGCTGCATTTGAGTTGTGTTTGCCGAGGACGCGCCTAAAAGCGCGCTGCAAAAACATGAATCGCCGCATTCACACACACACACACAAACAAATAAAATCGAGACTTAACACAAACACAGACACACACACATAACGGGCAGCCAGCGGCCGGAGATGCGGAGGAACAGCGCAAAAGAGAGCGCGTTGAAGCTGGAATTGTATGCAATGCAACTGTTTCTTTTTTGTTTGTTTGTTTTTTTTTTTATTATTTTTTCTTTTGGTGTGAATGCTTACCGCCGTCGACGCTGACGCTAGCGTCTGCTGCACTGCCGCTAAGGCGGCGTCTTCAAATACAAAATTCTGTCTGTGATTTGTTGTTTTTTATATATTTTTTGTTATTTTTATTTTTGTTGGGCTCTGCACTTTAATTTATACGGCTAGCATTTTGTTGATGTTTAATAAAATTGCTGTTAACACATGAAAAAATTGGCAACAAAAAAAAAACCATCAGAAATAGTAAGAAAAAGTTGCCTTACGCTTTTTATTTACACGCAAAAAAAAAAATAACAAAAATGTTCTGTTATTGTTTATTGTTTTTTATTTATGATTTGGACTTGGCAACAACAAGAAGAATAGCAAGAACTTTTAGCAGCTCGCACTGTTTGTTTGTTTGTTTGTTATTGTTGTTGTTGCTGCAGGAGGCAGCAAAAATGCGCGTGCTTTAAGTTAAGCTATTGTTATTGTTGTTGTTGTTGTTGTTGTCACTACTGTTGTGTTCTATGCCTTTTATTTGGGCTCGCCTTCACAATTGAAATAGGCAACTTTTTCTTACTTCTCCTGTCTACTTTTGTTTATCGCACTAGGCAGAGTATTGCGCGCGCTTCGCATCCGCCTTGCACGAGTGTCGTTGATGAACTGAATTTGCGTTTATTTACACGATGACGTTGCCGTCAGCCGTAGAGAGCTTTGGCTTCAGCTTCAGCCCTATCCGCGTAAAAAGCTCTACAAGTGCGGCGACAACAGCAGCTGAACATTTTGTGTGTTATGCTTGCTGTTTGCGACCAACAGTCGTGTTCAGCTAAATAGTGCACGCTCACAAATTCAACATATGGCGGTCTAAACTGAGCATATTACATACAGTTTTTGTATATATATATATATTTGATATCAATAAGCTACGCATGTTTGCCTGTTTGGGCACATGAATTTATATTTCATATAGCATTAAGGCAATATTGTTAGTCTACTTTTATGGGCTGCATTGTGACAAAGCCGCGCGTTAGCTTCCGTGTCTGTGGATGTATGTGTGTGAGTGTGTGTGTGTGTATGCTCGCTCATGTTTTTGTTTGGTTTCTAAAGCTGGCGCTAGCAAAAGCTTTGCTGCATTCAAGGCAGCGAGGCTTTCGCACAGGTGCGAGCGAGATGCTGCACGTGCTTTTTGGCATTAGTGTTGGGCAACGTGCGAAAGCACGTGAGCAACAACAGCGCATAACGGCAAATTACCGCTCTTACAGCTGCTGCCTTAACACGCACGCTGATTATTTAAACTACTTATTATGCACATTTATACACTGGGCTTATATGCACATACTACATACATATATAATATGTTTGGTTGCGTACATTTTCGTTTATTCAGCTCTTGTTGCTGCCGATGCTGTTGACCTTACCTTCATATGGTAATAGGTCCAAGAACAGCATCACCCACACAACAACCACCCCCAACGCCGCAGCCAGCAGCAGCAACAATACCGTAACAGTCGAGTCACAGTCATTGTCGGCCGGATTACACATTTAAGCTTTTGTGCCAATTGGCGTCATTGTTTGAGGTTATGTGTGCGTGCAGCCGAACCGAAGTGCGCGCTCGTGTTTTGTCCTCCTCTCGCTTTGACCCTGACAATGAGCGCCCTGGTGCGGCATTACTTGCTATGTATTCATTTAATTTAATTTGTATCAGCTTAAGCTATTTAACGACCAGCGCAACAAAACGGAAACGGAAAGGAAACACCACACACACACACACACACACACACATCCCCCTCTTGATGCTCTGGCGGCAGCGGCGGCAACCTCGGCGGCCACGTCGGCGGCGGAAATCTAGTCATGCGCTTACTGCGGTGGCGGCGGTGTGACTTGACTTTGTCTAGTCAGCCGCAACAAAGGGCAGGGGCGCCGGCGGCACCACCGGGCCCAGACACGGGACATTTGAACGCTGTTACGTGGCGCTCGCGCATTGTTTGCTTTGCTTTAAATGTACGCCAATTTGGGTCGTAAGTGGATTAAGTCTTGCTTTGTGAGGGCTTCAGGGATACGTAAGTGCACTTGACTTCCATATTTGCAGAGGGCTTAGCTAGATTTAGTGCTAGTTCAAGGTAATAAGTAGAAACCATATAATCAAGTTGAGCAAAAGCAAAACATTTTAAACTATGCGCGCTTACAACACTGGTCATACGCGCTGCAATCGATAACATGTGTGTGCTCGTTAATGTCCTTGCAGCATCGTCTGCTTGCGGAATTTTGTTTTGAGCGGCGCTTACGCGGAAATGCACATGACTTACATAAAAGTTTGTTTTAAATTCAGATTGAATGGCAGCTTAAACTCAACGAAAAACAAAAAAATGTATATTTTAAGCAAAGGCAAGCAGAAAAAATGGTTAAATAGAAGCAACTCGTTTTGAGTTGCGCGCGCCTACAGCACTGCGAATACGCATTGTAATCGATAGCCGCGTTTACTTCCTTGCAGCATCAACTGTTAGTGACATGAGTGAACATGACTTGCATGAAATCAACAGGTAAAGTCAAATTAAATGTATCAATACAAGCTTTATATAAACGAACAAGCAAACTGCCTGATTTGCTCAAACCTAAACAAACGCAGTAAAAGCAACTCGTTTTGAATTGCGCGCGTCGTTTGACAACACTAACGCGCGCAGCACATCGATATACCAAACACACACATGTATGCATTGTCAGCTGTTTGAGGTATTTTTTAGTGCTTTTTTTCTGCTGTCGGCTTGCACAACAGTTTTCAGGTGTTGTCTGAAATTAATTTGATAAATTCACTAAATTGTAACAAAAATGAGGCTTACCAATGTGCTGTTCAAGAAAGTAAAGAGCAAGTGAGTGATTGGCCTATATTCGAACCAATAACCAGCCGTACTTAATACACAAAGTCGCTTATTTACAGGCGCATCATGGTGGTGCTCGAGAGCGTGGTCAGCGGCCATCAGTTCAATGCGTTCCGTGAGCGCCTCGCGGATAAACTGGAGGTGATACGCTTCGATCCGTACAGTAAGTGGCAAAATTAGAGCATAATTACGTAAATAATGCGATTAGTAGTTATTAATCAATTTGTTCCTTACAGTACAAAAGGAGAGTTTGTATCGCGAGCGGAAGAAAATCCGCAGCGCTTAAGTTAAAAATGTGGAACGCGCAGCCCCAGACAGATGTAATTTTTGTTTTGTTTTCTTTTATACACACATATATTAATATACATACATATTCATAGACATGTAGTCTAAGTCTAATGTGTGCGCTATATTTAAGCCCGTTTCCCTTTCTGTTTATTGACACCTCGGAAAATCATTTATACCACACGGCTTGGAAAACCGGAAAAGCTCGTAAAAGTAGACTGCTCTGATAAAGTGTATATATGATGGATCTAAGTCGACTTCCAAGTCGAAATAGCCAGAGGGACATCCTCTGTCCTCGTCTGTTTATATGCAAACTAGTCTCTCGTTCTCCCATCAGACTTTTGTATATCATATAGTTTTATATTGAGAAAATGTTCTGTTTTTAAAGACATCTTCCCATACGAGAGTAGGGTATTTAACAACGGCTGCTTCCAGTAACAATCAAAACTCGGACAATTGTTGATAAGATGACTAGGGCGAATCTTTAATGACAATTTTTGGATTATATAGTATGTGTGGGCGTGGTCGCCCGTCTTTGTGCGCAGACCAAAGCCCCAGGACAAAAAAAAGAGCTTGGAATGCGGACAAATTACAAATGTGCTAAAATACTAGATGCTAATAACAATCGATATATGTATGTATGAAAGCTAATGGATAAATGTGCGGGCTATTTGAAGGGCTTCTCGGTCATGAGGAGACCGCGCTCCCAGAGTGCGGTGGCCACCTCGATGCGACGCTCGGCGCTGCGCAGCGGCAATTTGGCCACCTTCAGATACTTGGGATAGGCGCTCATCAGGGCCTCAACGGCGGCAGCCTCTGTCGGCTGGATCTCCATAAAGTTCGCGTCATATTTGCAAAACTCGAGAGCATTGTCCACATAGTAGTAGACACGCAGGCTGCTGCCCTCGGCGACCAGGCGCAAGATGTTGGCGCGCAGCAAACGGACGCTAGTCCGCTCGGTCAGCTCATAGTCGCACAGGCACTGACCATGTGTATTCGCTTGGCTGCGCGAGCCGAATACGGTGCGCTCGTGCTCCTCGGGCAGCACAACGGGGGGCAGGGCCTCGTGCTGGAAGCGCTTCGCCAGCTGATCGACGGCAGCATCGATTTGGGCATCGCTGGGCATCAAATATTGCTGGACCAGACGCTTGGTGGTGCCCAGCAGCTTGTCGCGCAGCTCGCTCTTCTGGTCGCCCTTGGCGAGGCCCAGATGCTGCCAAGTGTGCAGCGGCAGGCCGCGCCGCAAGCTCAAATGGTGTTTGATGGCGCGCTGCAGCACGGCCGGCATCAGCTCCTCCAGCAGATTGGCGTACGCCTGCTGCTGATAGACGCTAAGCGTGATGTGCAGCGAGTGCTGTTGCTGGTCACAGACCGCCTGGTGGACAGTGCCGCGCGGAAAATAGAGTATATCGCCCGGTTCCAGCACGGCATCGAAGAGCGGTTCGCCCAGCTCTTGCTGGCTATAATTGCCAGAGGAGTTGCGTGCCAGGACATCGGATGGATGCAGCGGCGAATATAAACGCCAGCGTTTACGACCCTCCACCTGCAGCACAAACGCCTCAATGTCATCGTAATGCGGCGCAAATCCCTGGCTATTCGGCGGCGTCAAGTACACATTGGCTCCAACCAGACAATGGAAGAACTCCTGCATCATGGCGCACAGCTGACGCACTTTAATCAAATATGTGCTCGGATTAAGGATGCGAATGCTGCAGCCGTCGCCATAGAAGCCCCACACGGTCGGCGGCATGGCGCGTCCGTCCGGATTATGGGTCTGACGCACCCCATTCTTATAGGTGGTCACATCGATGTTGGTGGTGAACTCCAGATGGTTGCGTATCAGCATTTCATCAATCAGCTTAAACGAGATGAGCTGCGAGAAATAATTTGGCTGCTTGCGTTTCACCTGGCACGCATTGCGCTCCCAGTATTGGCTGAAAAAATCATCGGATGTCATCGGATTTATCAGCCAGTGCAGCATACGTTTGCCCTCCTCAATACTGTCCTGCAGATGCACCTCCGGCTGTGGCTCTCCCGTTGCCGCAGGCAGCGGCACCTGATTCTCGCTGCGTCTACCTTTTGGCCGCTCCTGTGGTTGCTCCTGTGGTTCATCGCGTTTTTGTTGCGCCGCCCTTTCGCTCTTGGGCGGCAGCGCGCACGACTTGGCCGCCATTTTGTTTGGCGCCATTTTGCCTGCTGCCGGCGCTGCCCTGCTGGGCAGCGGGCACGACTTGGGGCCCGGCTTGGCCGCCTCCTTGCTGGGCAGCGGGCACGACTTGGCATTTGTCGCCGTACGCTGCAGCGGGCAGAAGGGCGCCACGTTCTCGCGCTGCGCAGCGGCGCTTGCGCGTTTCTCTTGTTTCTCCAGTTGCTTTTGTTTCAATTTTTGCTGCAGCTGAAGCTTCTGCTGCTTGGCAGCTGGCGGTTTGGCATTGTTGTTGTTGTTGTTGTTGCTATCGGTGAAATCGCTGGCATCGGCATTGCTGGACAAATACTCGCTGCGTTTGGGTGCCTTGCGTCTGCTGTCGGCGGGCATTACTGAAGCCTCGGGAGAGGTGGCGCTGCTGTCGTTGTTGCTGTTGCTGCTGTCGTTGTTGCTGCTGCGGCTGCAGTCGTTGTTGCTGTTGCTGCTGTCGTTGTTGCTGTTGCTGCTGCGGCTGCAGTCGTTGTTGCTGCTGCTGTTGGCGTGGCTATTCAGCGTGTATTCCTCGCTAAACTGATCGCAGCTTTCGCTCTCCCAGGCACTGCTGGCCTCGCTGCCGCAGTCACCGTCGCTGTCGCCGTCACCGCACTCATTGTCGCTGTCGCCGTCGCTGCCTTTATCATAGTCCTCGCTGCAGCTTTCGCTCTCACTCGCACTACCGCTCTCGCTCATATCGTCGTCCTTGTCGCTGCTGTCGTATTCTTCGTGGCTGCCGCCGCTGCTGTCATCATCAGAGCCAACATTTTGCTCGCCGCGCTCATTTAAATAGTCGGCCATCTTTCTGGCCATATTAACTGTATCATCCAGAGACCCACTTTGCTCTGTATCGGACCCATCGGATCTCCTGCCTTTGTTCCTCTTGGAGGGCATGCTGTTGCTGTTGTCGTTGTTGGCGATGCTGCCGCTGATGCTGTTAATGCGTGTGGCGCCGGCGATGGCGTTGTCGGGTGTGCCCAGTTTCTTAGCTTTCGTCTTCTCTTGCACGCCATTTTCCCTTTTGACTGCAGCACCGTTATTTTGCCCATTTGCTTTGTGCTGCTTTTGCGTAGGCTTTACTGTGTTCTTTGTCAATCGCCTGGCTAGTGTCTTGGGCGTTTGCTTTGCTGTCTTCTTTGGCAAGCGTTTTCCTTGCCTCTTTGGTGCTTTCTTTTTTGGCAGCGATTTGCCGTAGGCGGCATACGCTGATAACTCGTCCGCCATGCTTTGAAGCAAAAGCATTTAAAAAATCTTTTTTAAAAATGTTTTTAAAATTTCTTAAACCGACAAAAATTGCTTGAATTTGTGAAGAGTACTGGGCAGAATCTCGTTGAGCGCCTTGGCACGTGCTTGTTTGGCCGGTTGAATTAAATTGTCAACAAATCGATAATTTATTTCGAATCTATCGATGGAGTTTAAAAACATAAACAAAACACGACACATTTTTAGTTGTACAGCAGAATTTGTTAATTATTTCTATGAACATTCGTTTTTAATGCAGTTTTGTTACCTAAATGCATATAAAGATTGTAATTTTACACAGAGATCACTGCAATGACTCACAAGTTAGAATTTCCAGCATTCAATATTGTCTAAGTATTAGAATCGGCATACTTCATGCATTTCACGACAAACAAAAAAGGTATATATTTTTGTTGTTATTGTTAATTATAGATTAGATTGCGAAAATTCCAATAATTTTCTTAGACTTTAATTTTTGAGGTTAGTAATTCATGCATGGTTATCAAATTTGGGAAGCAGACTAAAATGGCGTAGGATCCCTAAGTTCTTGCATCCAGTATCGATACGTTTCGAATATACCAAATTCTCAAAAAGTAAAGTTCTTAAAATCGGAACAACTCAAAGATATATATGTTTTAGTGTAGAATCTGCGACACGCTGTTGCGCCGTCCGGCGATTGTAACGTGTGTGGGCTGCTAAATATTTTATCGATAACACTTACTGTTGCATATCGTACGCATTGGCATTATCGATATGCATATGCCGGCTTTTTGTTTTGTTTACTTGTGAAATTGTTGCGCCATGTCGGATTCAGAGGCAGAAGCAACGGTTGGAAAAGAAGCAGAAGTGGAGGCAGATGTGGAGCCCGATGTGGCGGTGGCTGCGGAGGCTGAAACAGATGCGATGCCACCCGCTGCGCCCGGAACAACTGCATTGCCCGAGTCCTGTGACAATTTGGCGGATGAGGATTTGGCCAATCTGGTGACAGCCGAGGAATATCTGATGCGCAAAGATGTGCAGCTGCTGGAGTACGAAAAGCAAATGTTTCTGGATCTGGTGCATGCCGATGGGCTGCTGGTGTCTGCCAAGTAAGCGGGCGACGAACAAATTGGGCACAAACCTAAAACCCCCAAATCAAACATTCCAGAGGTCTCAGCTACGATCGCGTGCTACTAAACATATTAAAGGTCTATAGCGATGCGGGCAATCTGTTGCTGGTCATCAACTGCGCCGACTGGGAGGAGCAGTACTACAAGTCCAAGCTGGATGCCAAATATGTGCACGAGGTGGCCAACACAGCCACAGAGCGGTAGATAGCGCTGTGCCTTCCCAGAGCAGGCAGTTCCAATCCTTAAACGCTTTCTTTGCCATTGCAGTGAACGCGTCTATCTGGAGGGCGGTCTACAGTTTATCTCCACGCGCATTCTTGTCGTCGATCTGCTCAAGCAGCGCATACCCATCGAGCTAATAACGGGCATCATTGTGCTGCGCGCGCACACCATCATTGAGAGCTGCCAGGAAGCGTTCGCATTGCGTTTATATCGCCAGCGGAACAAGACGGGCTTCATCAAGGCCTTCTCGTGCAGCCCGGAGGCGTTCACCATTGGCTATGCGCACATTGAGCGCACCATGCGCAATCTGTTTGTGAAACAATTGTATATTTGGCCCAGATTTCATGCCACCGTCCGTGCTGCACTGCATCCGTGGCAGGCGCAAACCATTGAGCTGCATGTGCCCCTCAGCACACGCATGTGCTCCATACAGACGCACATTTTGGATATTATGAATTTTCTGGTGCGCGAAATCAAACGCATCAATCGCACCATCGACATGGAGGCGGTCACCGTGGAGAATTGTGTGACCAAAAAGTTTCACAAGATACTCCAGGCGCAGCTGGACTGCATTTGGCATCAGCTCAACTCGCAAACGAAACTCATTGTGGCCGATCTCAAGATTTTGCGCAGTCTTATGATGTGGGTATAGTCTAACATAGGATTATTTTGTACAAGCAGAAACTTTGGTTTGATCTGCACGTTAAATATCAATCAATCAGTCAATCAGTCAGTCAGTCAGTCAGTGAAACTCGTCTCAGATGATCTTCTCAAAAAAGTACTTTGGAAATAGTATCATAAAAATGTTTTCCGCCCCGTCTTAGATAAATACTTCTACGGTTTGGTCTGTGATCATCAGTCAATCAATCAATCATTCAATTTATACTCCAGCTGGTATTTGATTTTAACTTCACCTTTTCAACCGTTTCCCGCACCTAAGGACCACGTCTCGAATTATGTTTTATATATATATTTTAAAAATGAGCCTAAAGTCGCTGATCAGTCACTCAGTCAATCAATCAATCAGCTGGAGTATCTGTCTAACCTATATTTCTACTACCTAGATCCACCATGTACCATGATTCAGTTAGCTCCTATGCTTTGATTAAACGCTATCGCGGAACGGAGTACGCCATCAGCAATTCCGGCTGGACGCTGCTGGATGCAGCCGAACAGATTTTTATGCTCTCCAAGCAGCGTGTTTACAATGCACAAAATGGTGAGTGGATCGCCGCGAGGAGGAGGAGGAGCGATAACAAATTTCATACAATTACAATTTATATTTATATGTGCAGAATTCGAGCCGGAGGCATGTCCCAAATGGCAGGCGCTAAGCGAGCTGCTCACCCATGATATACCCGGCGATATGCAACGTCGTCGTGGCGCCGATCGCTTGGAGCCGCCCAAGGTGTTGATACTGTGCCAAGATGCGCGCACCTGCTATCAGCTGAAGCAGTATTTGACGCAGGGCAGTGCACGCTTCCTGCTGCAGCAGGCCATGCGACATGAGGTGCTCGTCGGCAAGCTAAGCGATAAGTTTGGCCAGGAGAGTCAAACAACGGCCATGGCAGAGGCGGCAGCCAACACAGATGCCAAGCCGAAGCCGAAGCCGGCAACAACTGTGCCTGCTGCTGCTCAGCCAGCGGCAGAAACATCTGTGGATGAACTAGCTCAGCTGCTGAACGAAGCGGAGGATGCAGAGGCCCAACTGCAGCAGCAGCTGTTCGAGGAGAGCTACATGCTCACCATGACGCAGCCCATGCAGGCCAGCGATGCCGATCCGAATGCCTCCATCTTTGAGATCATACCCGAACTGGAGCAGTTCGATGTGTCCGCTGCGCTGGCCGCCAAAATACAGCCCTGCATATGCCTGCAAACGTTCAAGACGGAACGCGAGGGCGCCATGGCCGTGGAGCACATGCTCGACCAGCTTCAGCCCCACTATGTCATCATGTACAACACGAATGTGACCGCCATACGCCAGCTGGAGGTGTTTGAGGCGCGTCGCCGTCGCCCGCCCGCCGAACGCATGAAGATCTATTTTCTAATCCATGCGCGCACCGTCGAGGAGCAATCTTATTTAACAAGTCTGCGGCGTGAGAAGTCCGCCTTTGAGCTTATCATTGATACAAAGAGCGTGAGTGAAGCCCAAAGGGCCTTTTTATATTATTCTCATTCGTAAGCTAGGAAATAACCTATGCCCAGGTCCGAATTGCCTTAGCATATATTTCTATTAATATATGAAGATATATATATAGTTACCATCTATTAGTAGGAGATAGAGAGACTGTTTTATATGTACACTTTGGAATATAGAGTAGAGGTCGGGTAAGGGGAAGACAATGAGCGCGAGGGAGACAGAGAGATAGAGAGAAGGTATGTGAGATAAAGATATATATATATATATATATATATGTAATCAGAGCATAAAACCCTGAAAGATTTTGAGTACAAGCACACATGCATACATAGGAACATATATGTATATATGTATATGAACATATATGTTCATACCACCATGCATATGCATTCATACATACATGTACATACATACTGAAACCAGCAAGCCTTACTTGAATTCATGAGAATCGAGTAGGAGGGCGACCGGTGAAAATACGTTGTTTTAAATTTGCAGCATAGCAGAAATCAAAGTTTGTCGTCGTTTGGGGCAAAGGGATATATACGTGCATGCATGTATGCATGGTAACATACATACATACTCACACTTAAATGCACCAACATGCATGCACACACATGCATACATTTGTGTGTACATACATGCAAAGCGTTGACGAAATCTTAGTCTGCGTTTATCAGAGTATGATTATTATTTATTATATTACCCCGACTTGCCCGGTTGCAGTTTTTTTGTTTATTTTTAAGAATAGTTTTGCGAATGGATTTTCTCCTAATATTTTCATAGAACCTAAATAGTGAATTGTGGAGTTGGGCTCCGATTTGATTAAGAAAAACAAAAAGTTGTTCAAAGTCAGAAATTCGAGAGTTAAAGAATTGGCAACCAGTCTTTCTCAAGGCAGCAGCATATACAAGTGTTTCGATTCGAACGACAGCTTTGTGTCCAGGGTATCTGCTAGTCAAGCATGCGTTTAGTTGTGCGAGTTATTGTGGAACTTCTCACATCACCATTCAAATGGCATTCACATTCACAGAAAATGGTCATACCCGAGTACCAGGATGGCAAGACGGATGAAGCCTTCGTGCTCTACAAATGCTACGACGATGAGGAGTCTGCGAATGCCAAAACACGTCAGGGGGCCGCAATGGGCGTGGCATTGACCAGCGCCCGCGTAACACCGAAAGTGATTGTGGACATGCGTGAATTTCGGTCGGATTTGCCTTGCCTAATCCATCGGCGCGGCTTGGAGGTGCTGCCCGTGACAATTACCATTGGGGATTACATTCTGACGCCGGATGTGTGCGTGGAACGCAAATCGATATCGGATCTAATTGGATCCCTGAACTCGGGCCGCCTCTACAATCAGTGTGTGCAAATGCAGCGCTACTATGCGAAGCCCATACTGCTTATTGAGTTCGATCAGAATCGTCCGTTCCACTTGCAGGGCAAGTTTATGCTCTCCCAGCAGACGACGGCGACCAATGCGGACATTATGCAGAAGCTGCAGCTGCTCACACTCCATTTTCCTAAGCTGCGTCTAATTTGGTCGCCCAGTCCGTATGCCACGGCCCAGCTGTTCGAGGAGCTCAAACTGGGCAAACCGGAGCCGGACGCCCAGGTGGCCGCCGCCTTGGGCAGCGATGAGTCTGGCGGCGCCGCATCAGCCGGCGATCAGTTGCAGTATAACAGTGCTATATATGATTTCCTGTTGCGTCTGCCCGGCATCCATACGCGCAATGTGCACAGTGTGCTCCGCAAGGGCGGCAGCCTGCGTCAGCTGCTGCAGCGCAGCCAAACGGAGCTGGCCGAGCTACTGCAGTCACAGGAGTGCGGCAAACTGCTCTGGGATATACTGCATGTGGCGCATTTGCCAGAAAAGGATGAGGTTGCCGGCTCCTCGGCGCTGCTGGCGGCTAGCAAACAATTTGGTAGCGGTACACACAATCGTTTCCGCAAGGCTGCCGGTGAGGCCAGACGCGGCAGGCGCTGAGCCAGAGCAGAGCAGAGCAGAGCAGAAGGAGCACATGGAGGAGCAGGAGTAGAACAAGCATGCGGAGAAGCAACTACTTCCTGCAGGAGAAGGAAACGCCCGACCGAGGAGCAGGAGGCTGATATTTATATTAAAAAAAAAAAGAAGAGACTTCCTGCCATTTACTTTGATGACAATACGCGCGCTTGGGGAGCAGTCAGCGGACACTGGACAAACGGGCGCTGCAGCTGAATGCGCTGTTGACCACCGGCGTGGACAGCCAACCACCTGGGAGATGTTGAGCTCGGCACCGACAGCAAAATCAATTCCAATACATTTTTAATGCCGCATCGCAGCTAACCGCCGCGCTGTGCCTGCTCCCAACTCCTGCTCCGGTCATCTGCCAGGCAGGCAGCCAGCCAGCCAGCCGATTCCCCAGACGCCGCCTGTTTCAGCTGCGTTCCATTTGCATGTGCATTAAACACCAGAGTTATTGTCACATATTTTCAGCTAAATGCTCTGTAATTTTTGTTCATTTCTCATATATATCTGTATTCAACCATAAACTATTACTCTTGCCCATTAATATCATAAACTCTTATCATATATATATACATATATATGTATTAGTGTAAAAAGTGTTTTTCAAAAGCGGATAGAAATTGATAGATAGATAGACATATATATATATTATAAGGTGCATACCCGGTTGTCTCCTCTAATTTGTTCATTTTTTCGTATTTATTTAAACATTAAGTTATTTTATTATCATTTATTTCACATGTTCCTTATGCTTGATTATTTATGTATTATCGAAATCCTGCTTTTTCTGTTCAAAGCATGATATTTTCCACTTAACTGTTCCTTATTTATCCATAAAAAGTTTTTAATATTAATTAAATTGTATCAAATTCTTAATTAAATCAACGCTGAAATGAAAAAAGGGAATTTCTCTTGAATACCCTGTAACAATTAAAAATCGTTAAAAAAAATCTGCATTATCAAGTATGTTGTCTTACGCAGCAAAATGCATTGGAAAGCCAGTTAACTATCTGTTTAGCTGGGACACTTTCGACTCATAGATACCCTGCACTTATGCCGTATTGTCGTTCACACATTCGTTCTTATTGTTGTGCTTGGTTTTTGCCCTCAGCTTTCCATAACTTTGCCAAAATGTAACCGATTTTGATGAATGAGGGCATATTTGAAATGGTTTGTTCTATAGGTTAATTATACATCAATACATGCTGCATCCTCTTTGCATATTGCACATATTTCTGGACATTCTTTTGTGCAGAAATATTATTATATCATATCATTTCATTATGCTTTATTTTGTTTAATTCAATTGTGATTAAAAACTAGGGTAATATACCTTGTCTCGGTAAGACTTCTTTTTAGGCTATTTGGGACCTTCCTACAGGGAAGCCCAGTTTATCGCGGCGACCACAAAGTGCGCACAGTGAATAACCGAAAAGTCGATTGCATATTTTCGAGTGCGGCGGGCTCAAGTGATGAATGCGATTACGAATAGGAAAGCGAATGGCAATGCCAAATTCGAATGTGAATGTGAATACCAATTGAGAGCAGCCGCAAAGCGCGGCAATTTGAGGCTGCAAATGATGCTGTTAATTTTGAATTTGATACACTCGACAAACGGGCATTGCGATGCGAGCATAACGTTTGCCCTTTCCTCAGCTCGATTAGCGACATTAAATGTGTATTTTGTTCAATGGAAATTATGAAAGCTTTCATAATCCCGGATCAGATATTCACCTATTCACATTTTTAACAAATTAGAGTTCTGAAAATGAACATCAAATCGGAAATTCAAGTTTCGCTCATAGATCTTTTGACCCTTCTTTTTCAGCCAGTGAGGTGGAACTCGCAATAAGGGTGAAAAATATGTCAAATTAATTGTTTTTTGTTAATATCTTTGAATATAAGTTGAAAACGATTGGGATGAATAAGCAAAGAAATTGTATGCAACCGTTTTCGCTAATTTTTCATGCTTGCGGGAAATTTAAGTTTCCCCCATGAATCTTTTGACTCACCTCATTTCACTCAGTGGAATTCATTTTGTAAAACATTTACAAAAAGTGTCAAATGTTTTTTTTTTTTGATGAATATCTTTAAATATAAGTTTAAGGTGGCTGGAATGGATAAGCGAAAGAGTTATATACAACAGTTTTCCGGTCATTTTCCACGCATGCGGGTGGAATTTAACACAAGGTAACTACAGTTTAGATTTCAGATTGCGGCTTGGACTGTGCGCCGATCACCAATTGGTTAGACAGGAGAATTAATTGAATACATCTCTATTTATAATCTCTGGATTAGCTTTGTATTGCCAACATTTAATTAGCCTTTTTGACCTAAGGCAGACTCTATATTATAATTTAGTTCGATATTGATAAAAGACTTTTGTAGGTTTAGGATTATGAAGCTCGTAATTGGTTGGTTACGAATAGATTTCTTCATCAACAAAATACTTAGTTTTTTTTTAAGGTAACAATACAAAAGTATTGCTTACCAAACTAGCTTTCAAGTTCAGACTCTAGTTTGTGTAAAAAAAGGTCGCTGGTTCAACTCGCGGCATCCTGAATTTAGGTGCGGTTCGCGAAACTGTTTTTTCACACACCCGAACCCAAAATACGCATTTAGAGTGTAATTTTTCGCTGCATGTACGACTGCTGCTCCTGAAGAAAGTGTATCAAATGGGTCGTATATTGCAGTGTGTGTGTGTGTTGGAAAATATTCAACGTAAATGTTGTTGTTGTTGTTGTTGTTGTTGCTATCGGCGGATGCCAATGGACTTGTAGCCGTGGGCCCAATGTCAAAGCATTTTTGCCAATTGGCTGCGCTTTGCCGACCACGGCAAATCAATCCCACCCCCCTCCCCCCTAGCCGGGCGGCCACCCCGCATAAACCGTGGCGATGGTCGAAACAAACAACTGGCCGGAAGTGAAACGCAATTAAAACAACATTTTGCTGTGCGAACGCTTTGGACTGATTTCTTGGCTTGTTTTTCGTGCATTTGGGATGCGTTTTGCGAATGCGCATGTTAATGGCCGCATCTGAATCGGGTCTGACCGGCCGCCCCTCAACGCGCCATTCGTTTTGCAACTTGGTTAGTCAGTGGGTCCTTTTGTTTGAAAGCCATTGCAAACCATTTGCCACGGGCACAATGCGCTTCATTTTCGGGCGCTTGGCCACAACAAACGTCAATTGAGAACAACGGCAAAACAGTTGCACTATTCGCCTAGAACCCCCAACCCCCCTCCTCCCACCTCACCATACTGCTTCCGCCAGCCCCATCAGCAGTCCCATCAACATGGCCCAAGGGCAAACAGAATGCGGAATGAGGTCTTTGATTTGGCATTTTGTTTCGGGTCCTTTGGGCGCAAATGCAAAATGCAATCGCCGATTCGCCTTGCTCATTCATATACCCTAACTCCTATGACCTGAACTTGTTTTGAAATGCATAAGAAAGGGTATGTGACGGGCAGGAGGAACCCGCAGAAGTATATAACATATATTCCTGAGCAGCTTCAACAGCCGAGGTATCTGCTAGTCGGACACTGCCGACTTGTTGCTTGTAAATTGAACTGCTTTACGCTGTTCTTTGCTTGAGCCTTAAATAGCTAGATCCTTGAGCATTCGGAGGAATTTAATTGTCTGAGGAATTTACGAAATTAAATTCAATAAACAAACGCATTTCATTGACAAACAAGTTAAGTTGCAACCACAAAAGATAAGCAGGTCCACTTTAATTATAAGCAAATGTGAATAGAATAATATTAAATTCGAAGCGGAGACAGAGAGCCAGAGAGAGAGAGAGAGAGAGAGAGCGAGAGAGAGCGAGATAGAGAGAGAGCGAGTGCGAGAAATTACAATTAATTTGCATCAAATCGCATCAAAATATTTTAAATGCATTTTGACTCAAGATTTTAATTGACACAAAATGCGGCAAAGACATTTTCGCCGAAATGGATGAGGAGCTGGCCTGGTAGACGGGGTTGAGGGGTGAGGGGCCTTTGCCAAATTGAAGCCGAGTAGCCGTTGATTATCACTTAAATTAGTGCATGGCATGCAATTATTTTATTGCACATCCTCTGAGCCCATGGAATTCCATTAGTCAAAGTCAAAGCCGAGCGCCCATTTGTCAGGCAGGCAGTCGAGGTGCGGGGAGTGTGTGTGTGTGTGTGGGGGGGGGGGGGGGGGGGGGGGGTGCTCGAAGAGATGTCTAACAATCGATTTTTGGAGCTCAAATTCATTAGAGAGACGCAAATTGTTGAACGATTTGACATATTTCATGGGCAACATAACATTCCCAACGCGAGGGCCGCTCGAAAAGTAATCCAAATATCAACTAATTGGAGTTTGGATGCGTTCTGTTGATTCTCTCTCAGATATATGCCGGAAATGTGTAAAGAAGTAATAAAGTTCCATGTTAGTAGCAGAAGGAAGCACCTCGAAGTCCGTAAAGAATATATATATATTTTTGATCAGCATCATAGCCGATCGACTCGGCTAGCCATATTCGTCTGTCTGTCTTTCTGTCTGACAGTCTGTCAGTATGTCTATCACTCTGTCTGGCTGTCACTCTGTCTGTCAGTCAGTCTGGCTGTCCGTCTGTTTTCTTTTACGAGTTTTCTTTGCCAATCATCGAAAACTTGGCCCGTTTTCAAGCAATTGATAAAAATTATTATCGACATACATTAATCTTAGCAACTTAATTCGGTTTGTCTTAAGTAGATGCGAGCTCGACACCGGCGAAGGTAATTAACTTTTTTTTTTAAATTAGTTTTTATTAATACTAGTATATCCCCTAACCCATTTAATAGCTAAAACAAGCTTTAAATCTTAGGTAAACGAAGCATGTAGGTTTAGGGTATCCGCTAGTCGGGCACTGTCCACTAGAGCATTTTTGTTTTTCTATTTTCACATTTACGAGAGCCGTTTGATGTTTACTTAAGTGCAACTTTTATTGGTTAGGATCAAAAAGTAGGTCGTTAATTGCGCGTTTGTTTTGTATGGCAAGTAGGGTCTTAGGCGTTGTCAGATTGCTTAAAAAATTCCCGTAAAAATATGGTATACGCTAGAGAATATTTGTATTTTTGGAATTTTCACTTACATTTATACAGGCATATTATATAAATACACATGTGCTGAGATATGGTATATATTTCTACAAGAAGTATATAAGTACTAATGACATTAAATCGTAGTAGATTGATGTAATTCTCAAATTTTCCAACTATTGCGAGCTATTTCAATAAAAATCATCGATAAACGATAATAGCTTGGCATCGTTGTTTAGCGATTACTTTTCGAACGTCCCTCGCACTTATCTACATTCAGAGCTCAATGCTTTTCTATAGGTATGGCCTGCTGCCTGCAGCCGGTTCCAGCTGAAGGCCCAAACTGGTTGCAGGGCCTTAATCGAAATTAGTCACAACAACAATAAAATATCTTCTAGAAAACTGTTATTAATTAACAAGCATTTGTGAGGAGCAGAGTTTCTTAAGACGACGAAAAAAAATGAAATATCATTTTCAGCTAAACTGATTCCAAGAAAAAAGAAAGGAAATCAAGATTACGAAAGTATATTTAATTAAGTTGTATTTTTTACTTTTTAAAATGTAGTTCTGATTTTTCTTAAATTTGGATAGAATAGATATGAATACAGTCGGATATACAGTTTGTCAAGTAATTGTTTGCAAAGCGAAAAACATCACACAAATTCATTTTTAAGCTTATATTTTACCGACTTAAACTATTTTTTCTAAACTTTTTTTTGCATATAGTTATTATTCTAAGTATTCTTCTTAGATATAAGGCACAAAAATAACAAAATTCAAAACACAAAAGGTAAAAAAACAGTCAAAACTAAAAAAAGTCAAATATTGCGCTGTCAATTAATTCTTTGCAAAATGCAAACACAATTCGATTTAGAGCCCAAGCTACCTAACGGTACTTCCAATTCGAAGAAAATTGAATGAGTGAGTCTTTGCTATGATTGTGCGAGTTCCTTTTAAACGATTCTGCGTTTTGAACAGTTCAAATGTTACCTAATTTAGAGCTTTTTGCAATGCCTGGTCAACGAGTTAATGAAAACCTAAATCAATTAGTTTATTTCCACTACCACAAGGGGAAATCAGCTAAGGAATTGGCAGAAATGTTTTCAATTAAGTTAAGAACTATTTATAATATCATTAACCGAGCCGAAAAAGAAAACAGGTTGGAATTAAAGCACTCCGGAGGCAGACCAGCAAAGCTCACTAGACGCGATCATTCAAAAATTTTAAAACAGACCAACAATAATCCTCAAACTAGCCTCAGACAGTTGGCATCTGACCTAAAAAATGACTGCAAGAAGACAGTGAGCCACGAGACAGTTGGGTAAAGTTTTAAAAATTCATAAATACTCGTCGCAAATAGCTAGAAAGAAACCATTACTATATGCAGTAAATATTCAGAGGCTGCTTAATTTTTCTATTGCCAATGTTAACAAGCCCGCGGAGTACTGAAATGACGTAATTTTTTGTGATGAGATAAAAGTAATGTTATATTATCATGACGGACCCAGTAAAGTTTGAAAAAAGCCCAATACAGCTCTAGAAAAGATAAATATAATACCAACAGTAAAGTTTGGCAAACTCTCTGTAATGGTGTGGGGCTGCATACCGTCGAAAGGTGTTGGTGAGCTGCGCATTTTCAATGATGTTATGACGAAGGAGTTTTACTTGAACATTCTAAAGAATGAATTGTCAAGGAGCGCAATAAAGTTTGGTTTTGTAGATCCCCAAAACCCCAACAAACAGAGGTACAAGCTTTATCAGGAGAACGACCCCAAACACAAATCGTTTCTGTGCAGGACTTGGATGCTGTACAATTGCAGCAAAGTCATTGATACCCCTGCCCAGAGTCCTGACTTAAGCCCAATTGAAAATTTGTGGGCTTTCTTAAAGAAGCGCGTGGGGAAACGGAGCCCAACAAACAAAAACGATCTCATTAAGGCCATTCAAGAAGAATGGATAAAAATACCCCAAATATATGACCTGCATAACCTTATTTAGTCTATGTCTCGTCGTCTGCGGGCTGTAATGGATGCTAATGGCCAATATACCAAATATGAGAACCACCATAGCTATAGTTTCCTAGATTTAGTTATATATACAGTAATAGTTTTAATTTTGCAAAGAATTAATTGACAGCGCAATATTTGCCTTTTTTTAGTTTTGACTGCTTTTTTACCTTTTGTGTTTTGAATTTTGTTATTTTTGTGCCTTATATCTAAGAAGAATACTTAGAATAATAACTATATGCAAAAAAAAGTTTAGAAAAAATAGTTTAAGTCGGTAAAATATAAGCTTAAAAATTAATTTGTGTGATATTTTTCATTTTGCAAACAATTACTTGACAAACTGTATGTTATAGCTGTAATCCGATAAAAGATCGACTCCAAGTCGATTTGTTTGTTAAATAAGCTAAAGAAACTTGTTCAAATATAACATTCAAGTGGTTCCGACGCCATAGTTCAGGAACTTTTCTGGGCATATTGGAACTTTCTGGTACTGGGCTTTCTTAACTGGGCTTTAACGACAGCAATGCAAATTGCGTGCATTTATTTCATTTGCTGTGATATGCTCCTAGCTAAACTTTGGCATATTAAAAGCAATTTTCAAAACATTTTAGCTTTCAGTTGTTTGCGTGTGTGTGTGTGTGTGTGTCAGAGCCAATTACTAGCGGACGGCTAAGCAAATTCTCAATTACATGAAAACCAAGTGCAGCTCAAGAGGCCAGCCCCAAAAGCAGGTAGCTCCAACCGACGTGGGAAGCATCTTTAAGCCGAAAACTTTAAACGCTTTTTGGCTTATCGCAAATGACAAATCTTAAAGTGTGCCTGCAAATGGCAATCAGGGCGCACAGAACGGGCAGCAGCAGGAAGAGCAACATGGAACCGGCTATCTGCAGGGCGCCAAAGATTGAATACCCTTAATAAAAGTGCCTTCAAAGGAAAGCTATTTTATATTATGCTTATCATACAAATATCATACATATAGTAGACCGATGTTGGCAGGACTTTGATCGCATGAAAGCAGTTTGGTAGATATCTTGAGAAACAAAAAGTTTTTCTTTTATGACCGACTTTTCTATCAGAGCTTTATGATATAGTAGGCCAATAAAGATAGGATTTTGGTCTTATGTGTGGAGTATGGTAGAGCTCGTATGGGCCAAGATTGGCTAAGATATCTTGAGAAACGGAAATGTTTTAAAAGGATTTTGATCGTATTTTACGAGTACGGTAAAACTTGTAAACGCCAAAATTGACTAAGATATATTGAGAACAAGATAAGTCTTTGTTTATGACAGATTTCCTTATGAGGGATTCATGATATTGGAAGGATTTTGGTCATGAGTTAAAAATATGGTAGAAATCGTAAAGTTACCATTTTAGCTAAGATATCTTGAAAAACAGAAAATTTTTCGTTTATTCTTTTCTTTTTTTTTACCAGAGCTTTATAATGTAGTAGGCCGATCTTAAAGGGATTATTGGTTAGATTGATTAAGATTGGTTAACATATGTATATTGGAGAACAGAAGAGTTTTCCGCAGAAAAACAGCTTTATGACCGGTTTGTCTCTCAGAGCTTTATGAAATAGTAGGCCGATATTGATAAGATTTTAGTCATATATGATAAAGTCAGGCAAACTTGTGAATGTCAAGAATGGTTAGGATATCTTGAAAAACAAAAAAGTTTTCCGCGCAAAATATGATTTCTAATCGATTTTTCGAACAGAGCAGTATATCTATCTATCTATATTAGTATACTAAAAAAGGCACGATATATTATTATTATATTTATTAGTATTATTATATAGTTGATAAGATTTGGCCGTATGGAAGAGAGCGTAAATGCGAAGTTTGTTAAAGATATATTGAAAACTAAAAGCGTTTTTCTTAAAACATATATATATATATATACTCCTGTTTGGGGATGCAGATATACTCTGTTTGTCTGTGCGTTTCATGTTGCGTGACGAACTTATAATACCCTACCAGAGAGCGAGAGAGAGAGAGAGCAACCACAACAATATGGCCAGCTTAAATAGGCCAATGGGCAAACATTGCCCAAAATGTCGAAAATGGCGTAATGCTCCAATTTAACTGCAGTCGCTGTAAATGTTAACGGGATAATCGCCCAGCGCCATCTAGCGGCGTGGTGTGGGTGCATGCCAAGCACACACACCACCTGCCCACCTCCCACCTTCCGCCCCACGCCACCCCGTCCACCCACTCAGCCAAGCGAGAGTCCAAAAGAAAACGAAAAGCGACAACAAATAATCGTGAGCATAAACATTTGAGTCTCACTGTGTCTAACGGGCCCCAGCAGAGTAACCCCTCCTCTGCCCCATCATCCCCCCACCAAAAAAAAGCAAGTGCTTTACGCCCCTGTCTAGGGGGACCAGCAGGGGAAGGGGCGCGGCTTGTGTAATTGTCGCTAAGCTCAGTCAGAAAAATAGCCAAAAAGCAGGAAACTATCTCTGAGCAAAATTGAAGATTTAAATTAAGAATTCTATTTTTCTCTTTATGCCCTTGCCTTGGGTATTATTAATGTATGTAAGGAATGTGCACTGCATAGAATCACAAAAAAAAAAAATATATATGTATGTTTTAATGCCTATATATGTATATACATATATATCTAGAGGCCAAACCATGCAGAAAGAGCCAAACCTCGTGAAAATCGGATGAGAATTTACCAAGTTATGGGGGTGGAAAATTTTGACCTATTTTGATGAGGGTACCATTTTTACACGAATTTTAACCAAATATAATATTGCCAGATTTAAATGCCAAATTTTTCTACCAAACCTTGCATAAGAAGTCAAACATTGTGAAAATCCGTTGAGTTTTGACGGAGTTATGAGTGTAGGAAATTTTGACCGTCTATATAGAAATTTTGAGGTTGGAATTTTTACATGAATTTTGACCAAATATAATGTTGCCAGATTTAAATGCCAAATTTTTCTAGAGGCTAAGCCATGATTAAAAAACCAAGCCTCCTGAAAATCCGTTGAGTTTCGACGGAGTTATGAGTGTGGGAAACTTGGACCCATATCTATATAGGATATTTGAGGGCACCATTTTCACATGAATTTCGACCAAGAATATTGTTGCTAGATTTCGATGCCAGATTGATCAAGAGGCCTTATAATAAACAATGATCCAAACCTCTTGAAAATCGGATAAGATTTGACCGAGTTATGGGTGTAGGAAATTTCGACCTATGTCTATATAGGATAATAGCGGGTATACCCCAGCCTTGTCCATGGCACGTCTAAGATAAATTCTCTCAGAGATTTTTTTAAATGAGTTTTATACCGATCGCAAGGTGTACAAAAAACTTTCATACAAACGTTTTTCGCGATTTTTCCAGACATAACGGACGAATGTCCCGAAAACCCGTCTTAACGTGCACTTTTATCACTTAATTTATTTAAATATGTGTGTCTGTTGAGCTGAGCTGAGCTGAACATTAAAAGAAAATATTTGTAAATATTGCCCTACTACGCAATTCTCAGTAATTCAAGTAAGGTTTAGCAAGCAAGCTGCGTTTTTAATCTAACAAACATTTTCTCTCTTTTTCTGTTCTTTCAGTGATGTGATTATATTAAACTTCGTCTCCCGCTCACTGATGGATAACGATAAAATAATCAGGCGGGAATTCACAGGTGAGTACATAATTACAAACATATATCTATCTGTATATATAAAACTGCTTGTCCTGACTGGCTGACTGATTCGATTCCAAAGAAATGATTCAAATTCATTTGAGGAGTTTTTCACACTTTTCGGAAAATCAATTCCCCCTTTGGAGGAAATAGCGGTAAAATATTCGTTGGGTGGAGTTTCTGGGTCCAATTCTCATCCAAGGGACTTTATAAGTTTCCTTTGAGCTTTCTTTTCCTTTTGGGGGAAGTTTTATGTTTTGCCAGATGGGCTTCAAAATTAAAGCCCTTTATACGAATTCCATATTGAGTCTTTAATAGAGCAAAACTCTCCAGATTTGTTTAGCTCTAGGCAGCTCATGAATCTAAAACTGAACTATCGAAAAAATCGTTTGTGTAGTCGAAAAATTTCGGACAGCTCCGTCGAAATTGATTTGTATTCAGCTGTTTAAGTTTGGGCATGTCAAGATATCGCTATGGGGATCTAATACTAGAGGCCTTTATGGAGTTCCGGCGCCCAATGGCTCTCGAAGAAGTGGTGGAATATGTGGCCGAGATGACGGACAGATCGATTGTCGAGGTGCGTCTGCCCGTGGACAATACACTGACAGCTGCCTGGCTGCATGGCTTTGTGCAGCGGGAAAATGATCTCTATTCGCTGGTGGAGGACGTGAGGCCTCCTCCTGGTGGCACCGATCGCAGGACTCGCACCAATAGCACCACAAGCTATAGGAATAGACACAACTGAATGCCAGCAGCAGGCGGTGTGATTTTTAGTTCGACTGAGATATAAAATTGGTATTGAAGAACTTTGGACTATGAGGTTGATTGTGGATCCACGGACTTACCAAGGTCGAATTTAAGGCTCCTCGATTTAACGGGATTTCTTTATGCTGACACACTCTTTAAGGGTATAAGACGCAACTCCCAATTCCATTTCGAAGGACAAAATAATTTGAAGGACATTAAGTCTAAGGCACAAATCTTAATTGGGCAACTGTAAAATTGTTCAAGAAAAAACGAACGAAAAAAAATCAAAACCTTTTAAAAAGTACATAATAAAAAGTCTTTAATACGTTCTCTGCACTTCGATTCCTTTAAAATGATCAGGTCTCAAATATGGCAGCCAAATGTGTGCATATACCAAAGCGCAAGGCTCTACATTTCAATTATGGCTAGGTATCAAAAAAGTGAAATATTATAAATCTTTGTTCCCTAGACAAAAACAACGTGCTAAGTTTTGTGCACCTAGCTCTTATAATTCTCGAGTTATGCTTAAATGATCATATATCAAAATCGATACTAAGCGATATTATGAGAACTTGGGAAGATATTGATAAATGAGCATAAGGTCGTTCTGCGTACTCTCAAGGTGCTAGCTCGCATAGTTCTCGAGAAAGGCGTGCAGTCGAATGGTCGGACGGATATGGCTAGATCCAAGCAGCTGTTGATAATGCTCAAGAATAAAAATATGCTTTATGATATGGCAGACGTTTTCTTCCGCCTGTTTCATAAATTTTCACAAAACGTATAAGGGTTGAGGATAAAGAAATTAGGTGATGCAATTCCCAAATGCGAGAAAATAATGGGAATATAAACGGGAAAGCCCCTTAACTCCGATTTTGTAGAGCCCAAATTACAGTTTAGTTAGGAGATCTTTTCATGATGTTCGACAATGTTTTGTGTTCTCAGCCTGAAACCCAAATACCCCTACTTAGCTTTGTTCAGCGAAATCACTTTAAATTGCTTTGAGACTTGGCGACGAGATCACGTTGAATTTTCTACAGATTTCAACAGGCCGCCCTGCACGGCGACCCCATTGAAGAAACAAATCCACAGCTAAATGGAAAACAATTCGCATTTGTTGTTCGCTTTTAGCATGCGCTGTGAATTCCGCCCGAAAGGTAAATTGGTAGGTGGATTGTCGCCTCAAATTGGTCTGTCAGGCGCTTATAACGTGCTCCACTTCCGTTTGCGCTAAAAAGCCAAACAACTAGGACATTGGCCGGCCAAGCAGCTCCGGTCAGCTGCCCCCCGTCAGCTGGGCCCCTCAGCTGGCCCCTCAGGTGCCCCCGTCAGGCAAACCCTCAGGTATTCCGGCTGCCCCCTTCTACAAAACTAAGACTATTAAATCACATTTTACGAGCCTTAAGTGCACAATTAAAAGCATTTCGTGAATGTTTGAAATTGTGGCGTTTTCTTGGCTACAGTGGCCAACGCACCACCGCAGCAACTCACCCACCCGACCCACCTAAGCCACCTGCTGCCCCCGTCCAGCCACCTTGTTGCCATTTGCTGCTCTTTCGGCTGCTTTGTCTGTGACTGTGTCTAGTACTTTTCTTCTTCTCGTTCGCTGGGGCGTAATTAAATTTGCAGCTTCTGCCCCTTGAGAGGGTAGGCGGGATGGTGTGTGGAGGGGTGGTGAGTGGGGGGAGGGGGGGGGGGGCGGCTTGTGGGCTGCAGCTTTTGGTCTCTGAAAAACCAACTAAATCGATTATGGTTTGATGTTTATTTTTAAACATTCAACTCGCAAGTTGAACAAGTTTTGGGTAACAATGCTCAAATATGGCATTGGCTTGCTTCGTGGTAGCGGAGGGGGGCTTGGGGTGTTAAAGGGTTGCCGGCCATTTCGAATCCCAAAGGAATCTGAAGCTGTAGAGGCAGCTGGATATGCGAATGGGTTTATACAATTCAATGGATTTCTCTTGAATTGATTTTTTGGCCAATTAACATTGCTTGCTTCAAAATAGCTAAAGATATTTTAAAGGTGGCTTCAAAATTATCAAAAATTTCAAAATTTGTGTGGAAGAAAAATAATTTTTAGTGTTTGAAAGCGTCCCAATGCTGGGGTTTGAAATGGTGTGAAAGCGGTTGCAAAACTGTTTTTGAGCGGTTTAAAAATAGCCAAAAAAATGGCTAAATATATTTTAAAAGCGCTTTCAAAATAAACAGCAAAGGGTTTCTGAGAGCTTTGAGAATTGGCTTTACAATATTTTCAAACTTCTTTTAATTTTAAAACTTTTTCCGAACTGGTTTGAAATTGGTTTCAAACTTGATGGTGAACGGTCGAAATCATATCTGAGAGCTTAACGAAGCCTTATATTTTTGGCATTCCTTTAAAAAAGCTTTAAAATACTTGCTAAACCCGTTGCGGTACTTGCTCAAAATGAGTTTAGGGCGAGGGCTGTGGCTTTATGTTAAAAAAACTGTTACATAAATGTTTTAACTGTGCTGCGACAACATGGCTCTCAAAGTTGATAAGATACAACAAAGTGTAGGATATAATTACAAGCCCTACATTCCTACACCTGACTGGGGCTCCAACCAAGTTCCTTGTTTCTGCCTTGCTGCTAATCAAAGCCCCGTCAAGACGCTGGTGCACCAAACTCGGGCAGGGGCAATGCCAAACGCAACTAAGTAAGTAATATGAACTTAGTAGGCGTGTGAAGTGCACACTTAATGGGCTGTTGCCTGCGGGTGGTAGGCTAAGCATAAGGCTTACATGGCTGGGGGGGGGATGTGGGCGGGGGCTATGTGAGGCTGCAGCTCGTGTCACTCACACCACTTCAACGTGCTACACACACACAGCCCACCCCAGTCCCACTTCCAGCTCCAGCTCCAGCTCCGGCTGCAGTTCGAGATCGAGTTCCAGTTCCACTCTACGCACACGCTTAAGTGCGGAAGCATGTTCAAGTGTGTTGAAAATGGAAAGCAATGTGTTACTAGTTCCTCAACATCTTCCACTTTTTCATCATCTACTCTACATTTGCATACCCTGTACATGTGCAGAGCGCATTTGAGGGCATATAAATGCGGCGAGGTTACTTTTGAACCTATCAAACACAAATCAGAGATTATTTTTCAGTAAATTGTCTTTCCTAAAAAATAAATTTCTGCCAGTTAGAACAGACAACCAAACATTACAATTTGTAGAAATCATTTTCTTAAATTTCTTAAAATAATTTATTCAGGATTTTATTATTTATTAAATATATATCATATTAAATGTTGCAATATTCATTCGATTTGTGTACAGGGCATTTGCTAGTTGAGCAGACTCCTCTGGCACAAGCTTAATATTTTTCTACATATTTTAATTTTAATTTTGTTGTTGTTGTTGCTGTTGTTGTGGCATGACGTCACGCCCTTGCGGCCCAGTTCAGACATTTGACGACTCAAAGCGGCAGAAACTTGCCCCCAACGGCGGAAGGCAACGCAAAGCGGCAAGGAAGCAGCCCTGACGCTGACATTAGCTGCAGTCGCCGGCTCTTGCCAGAACGTGGCAAATGTGATGGACGCACACAGTCGGTTAAAGGGGCTGGTGAAGGGCTGGCTTTCGGAGCGATATCTATTTCACGAATATGTCAGTACTTCCGGCGCTGGGCGCCTTTTGGATAACCTGCTGCTTCTGGCGGCCAAGGGCTGGGCAGGATGTCGCTACATCGGGGAGTTGGCCCAGCGTCTGTGCGTGGAGCTGACTTTAAAATGCAACATTTATGTAGTTCATTGCATGTTTGGACATGTACGTGATATTTTGCCAATCGCACAGGATGCGGCCCAACGATGACAGCCGGATATATGCATATGGGCGCACCAAGCGACCAGCTAAGGCTCTTTGTCTTTGGTCGTTAGCGATTTGTTATCTATGCACAGCTGCCGGTTTCGCATTGACAAAGGCCTCAAAGCCCAAGCCCAACAGTGCGCTACAAAAGTCAGCTGTCAAAGTGGCCACATTTGAATGGAAATCATGCCAAAGCCAAATGCACTCAACTAACTCATACGCAACGCGAAACGAACATGTGGAGGATAAGGACTGCCTGGAAATGGGACAGCATTAAAATAAGGGATCCACCATGGCTAAAGAGTTAAGTGGCTCAGTTTAGGATTCAAGCTGTTGTCTTGCCTTTGGGCTTGGTTCGCTGAACTGGTTTTCATGAACCCGGCTTATGGTTGAGTTCTAATTTCTTCCTTAACTGAAACTGAATAGGCGCAGAGTTCCGTTTGGATCGCGGCCATTTCTCAAAACTTTATATTTTATATTGTTTTTATGCAAGTACATATGTAACTGGACCCTTAACGTATATATTTATATCTGTCGGTAGTGTATATATGCAGGTGTGTGTGAATCGCGTAGATCTCAGAAACGACTAAAGATAGAGACTTCATATACTCATATTCATATACATATACTCCTATATCACACGCAAAACGAGTTTCTCATTTCTTTTTGTATCTCCTGCTATCGATTTTGAGAAATGTTTGATTTTCTTATTTGTGTAACTCGAAGATAATGAGAGATAGATAAATCTAATAAAGACACAAAATAGTTAACTTTTTGGATACCTCCCGCCCTTTCCACAAAAGTTGGAAAATAAACATTTCTGAAGATAGAACCTTAAGATATGGTATGTATAAACTTTTTATGCCATTTTTGAGCCCTGAATAGGTATCGGACCATAAACAGTCGAGTTATCCAGGAACATATTTCGTATAGGGTTGAGGCGAAGGGAAGAGGAAGCACAGTAGAAAAATAAAAATAAAAAAAAAATAAAATGTAGTATATATATGTGTAGAGGAATGTTCAAGTGATTGTGACGGCTACTAGCAAGCTGTGTACAGGGTATCTCCTGGTCGGGCACTTTCTATTTGAGCACATTCTCTTTTCGGTATTTATTTATTTTTTGTTCGTATGCCTTAATGCGCAGTGCTGGCAAGCTCAGCGCCTGAGGTCTGGCCAAGAGTCCTTGGACCCATAAAATTCACGTAGCATAACTAATAGGTCTTTTGCTCCAAGTTTGTAGCTGGCTTTTGCACTGGCTTTGCGCGTACCGTTTCCTTTTGTACTGCGCCGTTGTCCTTTCGTCCTGCCGATTGCAGTTCAATGCACGCGCATCGAAATTGTTTTCATTATTTCATTTCATTTGGCCACGCAATCTGCACCTGAGAGTTATGGGCCCATGGCGCTCCATGGATGGAAGCCAAGGCCCAAAGCAGCCTAAAAGCATGCAATGCCAATAAGCGTTAGCCATTCAATAAATACGACGTCGCTTTCCAGCGATTGCTGGCAGAGAAGCCGGCGGAAAAATATTCGTGAAGTTCAAATGAAAATGCATAATTCAAACTTAATGCAAACGCAAACAGTTTTTCTCCAATTCTCGCTGTACCTCTCTTCTTTTCTCTCTCTCTCTCTCTAGCTCTGTGTGTACAGGTGTAGCAGTGTGTGCTTAAATTAAATATTGACAGTTGTAGTTGTCCTACGTGCATGTAAGCCCCATATTATGATTGTGTGCGTGCGTTGGATCCCAGCTCGTGCGACAGCAATAAAAACAAGCAAAAGAAAAAGGCTTCTTTGGTCGATACCCAGCCGATACCCTGCACCCCACGCCGAGCTATCTTTACAAACACGCTCACATATACACACATGCAGGAGCGTACTTCATGCTGCGCAGCTGCTTCTTCTTCCACAAGATCCTCGCTGCGCGAAATGCCATTGTCCGATCTGTATCAAACTTTTGGAGCATACATATGGCATCCAACTGTGTGTACAACGCAAGGTCCCAGACTAAACCTCTTGAAAAGAAATTTTATCGGATTTTGCTGAGATTTGGGGAGAGGCAAAGGTGTAACTAAAAAGTTGACATATTCATCAATCTAAGTATACCATATGAGAGAGTACAAACCGAATTTGGTAAAAGTTAAGTTTGTATGAGAGTACAAACCGTATTTGGTATGTCTAGGTCTCAAAGGATACGATGTATGCTCATACAACCGAAGTGCGATATCGATTTTTATCGATTTCATGGAAGTGGCGCAAGTTATCGGTTCAAAGCACTTTTGCAGCCTTGATACCCTGACAATATTTAGTATATTCCTTAATATTCAGTAATTTGCTATTGTCTCTATTCTTATTTCGCTTTTGTTCCATATTGTTTCATATATAAAATAATCAATAGTTTCTTCTTCTTTTATTGAAATGCCTCTAGTCTCTCTTTTCCTTCGCTCTTTTACATTTAGTCCTCAATTTTTTGCTTAATCAATAGCATTAAGCTTATATCTAAGATCCATTGAAGCTTCAAAATTCCATAACTTGCATATATCTCTCAGCTCGTATCCGTGGAGCTGTAGAGACATAGTTGCTGTATTTTGATTTAATTTATTAATATTTTGTGAGTCTCATGTTGACAACAAAAACAAACAGAAAAAATACAATCGACACACACCCAATATTTAAACGAATCGAACTGAATATAAACGATTTACGAAACGGGGCTTTCAGGTTTTTTACGGTCTGTAAATAAAAATTCGGAACAATTGAAAGCAAAAACATTGAAAAATTGTTGAAAAAGGCCGTGGGAATTGTTGTTATAAAATGTTTATTACCGAGCACGTAAGCGGCTTACAATTCCGGCGGAGTACCAAAAATCACAGTTGCAGGTGGCCCGCAGGGTCAGGAACAGGTGCAGCTACTGACTGACGGTGAGGGGGAAGGGGGAGGGGGGGGGAATTGCGAAGGGGGCATAGTTACAGTAACAGTTGCAGCTGCAGTTTATTTATTAGTCGCGTCCATTTGTTTGGCTGAATTTTCAGGAACTGATTTTGCTTTGTTGGCGCATAAAATTTCATTTGAGAATATGAGGCAAGGCAAAAGGAGGGCCGAGAGTGGGTAAAAGGGGCTGGAGGGGCTAAAGATGGGGGCGGGAGAGGCCTCGCTGCTGTTTATTTATTTAAGCAATTGCCGCTGTCAACAATGGGGCGAAAGCGTTGCCAAACCGGGCCCAACCCAAATCTATCGATATAAGAGAGAGAGCGAGTGAGAGTGAGAGAGTGGGAGGGGATTGGGGTGGGGTGGGGGTTTTTTGGGTGCTGTGCAAATGAAAATCGAAATGGAAATGGTGAAAATGGCAGTGTCAACATCTTAGCAGTCGACATTGATGTCTGCAATTGGACAATTTTCGTATTTTTGTTTATCTATCTGCTGTTGCTCTTCGCCCGCCTTGCAACTCATTTTCCACATTTACATTTTCCTATTACCAGCCGTCATCCCCCCCCTTCACAGCCGCCCACTGCACAACACATTTTCCCACCATTTGCCAAGCAAATGTTGTGCACGGCAATAAATATACCAGCAAATGTCCCGGCGTCAGTCGTGGCCCTGGAACCGGAATTAGAACTGCAAAATGAAACCTTACGAAGCGTCATTTGGCCTGATAAACATGAACGAAGCGCATATAGTTGCGTATAACAAAAGTTTAGATACCCTCTATAAACATACACAAAACAAAATAGTGAACATTATCTGAGTCTTTTCTAGACAATATTCAACTTGGCTAAGTTTTGATATATAAATATATATATATGCCATTAGTTATATATCATCCGATCTGTGTTAAAATCAGATTGGATTCCTTTCCTGTATCTATATAGAATTGAAAGTCAATAAATTTAAATGCCACATCATGCTTTTACTTTTCTGTCTAACTTGAATATAGAGGCGGCAGACAAGTCTTTAGGCACTAAAAACAAAAGTGCTTCATTTCCATAAAAAGGGTTCAACGAACTATCTTGGCGTCCAAAAAAAAAAGCAAACATGCGAAGTGCATGTATTGAGAAATGGAAATTGTAAAATGAAAGAGTTACAGACTTTTGTTTTGCCATTTTTTCTTGCGCCAGAATAAAAGAGAAGCTTAATAGAGCTGAAGGCAATGCAAAAGTAACGTGCACAAGCTAAGTAAACGACATTTTGCTGACCATAACTCACAAATGTAGGCCGGCAAAAGACAAAAGTGAAAAAAGGCCAATGCCAAGCACAAAGATACCCTGTAGATGGTGTTAATACCATAGGAAAATAATATATAATTTTGGTGTGAAGTTTGGTTAGAAAATATAATGTTAATCAAAAATATTGTTTATTATTTATGTCTTCATTTTTTGTATAGGGTATAAGCACACCATGTTGATTATGTTAAGAACTGAAAAAAAACCGTTTTTTGTTGAAAGAAAATTTTGAGTAGCTGCAAAGAAGGATGTGCAGCAGGACTTAAGACCCTGCAACAAATTTAATTCGAATATAATCTTTTTTAAATGTGTTTTTCAATAAACTTTTTTTATGGGGTAAAGGGATACTTATGATTATGTTGATCAAATCTATAAATTAACAAAAATGTTATTTAAAGAAAGAAAATTCACAGCAGCTCGAAAAAAGGATATATGACAGAACATGAGGTCAATAAATATGATTTGGATATAATTTTATTAAATAATATTCTGTAATATTTATGTATTTAATTTCTATATGCTAAAAGGACAGTTACAACCTTGCCGATTAATTCTATACCTGATTTACTCCCATAACTGATTCACTATATTTACAACCGATTGTTATACCCTGTTTCGAACTCTAAAGTACAGGCGACATCTACTTGTGGTACAGGGTGTGTACAGATATATTTGTCAACCAATAAATTAGGATATATTGTAGCATTAGGAGACCTGCAAGGCTGTGTTGCTTCGTTTTTACAGGGTATAGACGCACATATTTGCGAGCGTGTCAATAAATTTACTCGCTGCCTTTTCGGCACATTTTCAGACAGCTTTAATTGGGCATGAAAAACTTAATGGCCACGCCCCTTGGCAATGCATAATCAGCCCACATTGCAGGCAGGTTGCTGGGCTAGGGGGCGTGGCGAAGCCTGCCAAAAAAAATAGAATGAATGCAACAAGATTTGCAAAAGAATGGGGTTTGGCGGCGATGGGGAGAGGGGGAATTCGGCAGCTAAAATAAACAAGACTGTTCTAGTCAAGAGTATTAAACGCTGACCCGAGTTACCCTGAACCATAGACAATATAAACACTGTGATTATATTGTATTTGCCTGAACCCAGGGCCGAGCTGCCGTTACAAGCCATTCAACTCTTTGCTATATATACACACGATCAGGCACGCCCTCTTCCACTCTGATCTCCACATGTTGGGAAACATGTTCTTGAGTAACTTCAGTGTTCATGGGTCGATCTATATGAAATTTTCAGGGATTATTTATGGCACAGAAACTTGTGTTAACACCGTAGGCCATGGCTGTAATTTAAAAAATGTATGTTTTTCTTACAACTTTGGAACAAAAGGTTAGGCAGCAATAAACAATCAAATAGATTTCAGAAAATAAAAGAGCGTGGAGCGGAGGAAGGTTTCCAAATCTACGAGAGCTTTATGAGAGCCTCAATACCACATTTGGACTCTATAGCTCTTATAAGCTCCAATATTTGGTCTTAAAACATAATTTCTATAATGATTTTTATAGATTTCGAGAAGTTATCGATGTTTGATATGCGCGTGCTTTAAGAGGACTTACGTTTAAAATACCTGTAGCTTCATTGGTTTCCGAGCTGGTTGCCTACATACAGATAGACGGCCGGACAGACGATGGCCACATCGATTTGGCTGGAATAGCTTTATATGGAATCTGCCTGTGACATACATCTGCACAAAGCCTTTATACCCGTTTTACGCATTTTATATGGGTTCAGCGTAAAAGGCAAATGAAATCAACAAACAGGAAACTTGAGAGCTTAGCAAGTCGAGGCCAGAACTTGCCACAACTACTTAGCGTCAGCGGCAGCCGCTCCAGCTGGTCAATGGCCGACGACTACAACACATCCGCCCTCCGTTCCACCCGCAAACAAGCCGCATTCAGTTCAAATGCAGCCGCGTTCCTCTCCCCAGAAACGTGATAAATGGATGGGGACAGGCCGCAGGCCTTGGCTGGCCTAGGAGCTCGGAGAGGGGCGGGGGGCAGGCGAGAGCGCCCGGCGACAAGTAAATTAAATGGAATGGCGTAAGGCGTAAACTAAAATGCCGCACGCCATTTTGTTTTTTAAATATATAAACACAATAAATATAAAAATAATAAAAGCGCCAGCCAAATGTTTGGGCTGTAAAAATTGTTTACGACCACTAAAGGAAAACCGCGACAACACGACGCAGCAGCAGCACCAGCAACAACAAGAATAACTAAAGCAACCAAGGCTGCGTAAGTGTGTGTACGTGTGTGTATGTGAGAGTGTGTGTGTGTGTGTGTGCTGGTTGTTTGTTAACCGGAAGTTTGCGGTTATGCGACAGACTCGTCGCCATATTGTGAATGTTTATGCGGTCGCTTACCGGACAATTTAATGTGTGGGCAGATGAAGGAGAATGAGAGAGAGAGAGAGAGTGAGAGAGAGGGGGGGCAGGGGAGGGAGAGGGAGAAAGAATGTGAGGGAAAGTGGGTGTGTTAGAGAGAAAGAGAGAGCGGGAAACGGTATTACGTTTCTAAGATGCAAAGAGAGAGATTAAATGATAGAGGAGAGAGAGAGAGTAAGAGAGAGATTAAATGATAGAGGAGAGAGAGAGAGTAAGAGAGAGATTAAATGATAGAGGAGAGAGAGAGAGTAAGAGAGAGATTAAATGATAGAGGAGAGAGAGAGAGTAAGAGAGAGATTAAATGATAGAGGAGAGAGAGAGAGTAAGAGAGAGATTAAATGATAGAGGAGAGAGAGAGAGTAAGAGAGAGATTAAATGATAGAGGAGAGAGAGAGAGTAAGAGGGAGTGGGAGAGAGGGAGTGGCAGAGAGAGAGAAAGAGAGAGAGAAAGAGAGAGAGAGAGAGAGAGAGAGAGAGAGAGAGAGAGAGAGAGAGAGAGCGAGAGAGAGAGAGCGAGCGAGAGAGAGAGAGTAGAAGTTTGAGCAAAACAAGAAGAGGAAGAGCCAAGAAGGTAAACAGTATTTGAATTGGAAAGAAAGGGCTTCCATGGAAATATACTTACTACAGATATACTTCGTAGCTGAGGTGAAAAATTGAAACTTCAGTTAAGTTTGGAAATTTCGTGGCCTCAATTGTGGCATATGCCGAAAACAAGGCTTCACATGTATTTGGGGTAGCCAAATATGTATAGATCATTTATGTACATATGCCTAAGTCTTTGCACAGAACTATTTTATCTTCCGGGGCTACTAATCTCCTGATTTGGGAATCGATGTATATCGATATTGGCTTCACGTAAATTATCAGGTTCTGTGCCATTTTTTTTGACTGCGTATTTGAAGAGCTTTCAAAGGTTAAGCTGACAAAATGGAAAGGCTTCTTTAAAAGGCTTTAGTGTGGCCTGCATTTCGATTTCCGAACCGGAATCGAAGCGGCCAATAAAATATGGCTAGACAATTATTGAGAGCAACGATGCAGGCGGCCACGTGTTGGCAAACGAAAAGGCAATTGAAAAATTATGTTAATTTCTTGGCGGCCCAAATGCAATATGGAGGAAAATCTGAAAGAAAAACCCAAAGGGTTTTCCGGCATTCCAGCACGTTGGCAATTTATTAGCACCAGCCCTGCCCGCTGCCCGCAGAAGGAAATCCCCGGCCTGTGGGCGTAGCACACTATTTAGAAATACAATACAGCCAGACGCCAGGCGTAGGCAAAGGGGGGGATTGGGCATCGGGCGGTGGATGCTGGCCCAAAGCCGTCGCTTCCGTGATTAATGCCCGTCGTGGGCTTTTGTGCCGGCGCGCAAAATATTCGTGTAATCTACTTTAAAGCTCGAGCATTGCATAATTTTTGTATGCAGAGAAGGAGACTATCTATGCATTTTTTTTCCTATTGCAGTTTCGCCTTTCTTTTGCTTTCCACCCCCCCTTTGCGGATGCCACTGTTTGCATGCAATTTGGAGCAGAGCAGCTGCCAGTGTGCAGGTCGTGGATGCTTCGGATTAGCCAGAACCAGGCAGCTAGGCAACGAGGCGTCGCGTAAGTGGACAGCCGCAGCAGCAGCCGCAGCAGCAGTAGCAGCAGATACCACCAAAATAGATGGGCCAAATGGATGGGACTCCAGTTGGACGCGTCGGCCCAGTGGCAACTAACCAAAGCCCGAAGCTGGCCGAGATTCTGGCCTAAAATATGCCAGCCAGAAAGCGTAAAATGATGGCTTAGCCAGATATTAAGTGTAGGTAAGTGTGTGGTTAGGTTATGTTTAGCACATGTTCGTGTTGCTTTATAACATGCAGTTGAGGTTATGTGCGGTATATGTTGAGGTTAGGTTGAGAGACGCTGTGAAAATAGAGCATAATCAGCTGTTTGCGTTAAAGTGAACTTCTTGCAAATTCAGCAAACATTTAAGAGCAAAGCCGGGTAATAAATATTGTCCCTTAGCCAACGCGCGACCAAGTTTTCATTTTTTGCATGTATGTATGTATGGATTAACATATGCATGCGAGTACATATTTATTACATATACACTTTCAGCAAATACAGACAAACCTATGTTCACTGACTCCCTATGCGATTCTCATGAATTCAAGTAAGGCAAAGATTTTCAAGCTCTGCTTTTATTGTGTTACGCTAACAAGTTGTGTTGGCAATTTACTAAGCTTTATCTCTGGTAATGCTTTCACTTTTTTTTTACTCTTTTGCATACTCTTTCGCCTTCTTTCTCTTTCTTTCGCTGTTCGTTTCTCTTAAATATTTTATTGAATAATAAGAAGGTATGCGTATTTTTGGTTAAGTACGGTTCCATTTACATACGTATATACTTATATATGTATATACTTATTTTATTACAAATCAGATGAAACGAAGTTTCGTTTCACCCGCTGCTAGCTTACAATCACATTGAGTCCAATCATGCATGCACTTTGCGTTGGCCAATGTGACCAGCTCCTTGCTGTGACTGTTATTGCATATTATATTATGAAAACAATCGAGGAATAAATATGCTAAGAAAAACATTTACATTTGCTTGTCGTCTATTATTATTTAAAATGAAAATGGAATCGTACTCTGTACTCGATGCTGGGCACTGCCAGTACTCGATGCTGACAGCGCCTAAGGCCCTGCGCTGGCTGCTCTTGTTTTTACAGTGCTCACCAAATATTTTTCCTTTGACTCAAAGAGCGATGGCGGCAAATAAAATAAATCACGTTCGATAATATTTTTGCCTATTCCGCTTTGGTCGCTGCTTCGCCTTTGCCTGTGTCTTTCAATTCGTTTTGCTTTCGTTTCCTTTTTGGCTGCCTTGCGGCAAAATTATTTCATTTTCTCTGGCCGGGGAGGTGGTGAGAAAAAAGGCGGGGGTGGGGGGGGGGGGGGTGGATGGGTCGGCATAATAGTTATTGCTAGCGAGTTGACAGCTCTGGCCACAGATACTATGCCTCTCTCGCTCCCTCCTGTCTCTGTCTCACTTGTTGCTGTTGATTTGATTTTATTGCAGCGCAATGTCAAGTAAAAATATTTAATGCCAATATTGCAGCTTGACGGTGTGTGTGTGTGTGTGTGTGTGTGTGTACAACCCATCTTATTAGCCATGTTGCCTGCAGCAGCAGTTGCAACTGTGCAACGAGCTGCGCAAAGCGTTGTCATAGGCACTTAGCCGGCCTGGCCGTGGCATATGCCGTGTGGCATGTGGCAAGCCGGATGACGCAGCTAAGAAATTGCCAATCGCACACAGTCAACAGAGCAGCAGCTTCGACTCCAGCTCCCATTCCGACTGCCACTCCAACTCCTACTCCGACTCCGACTCCCACTCCAACTCCCACTCCGACTCCAGCTGCCGTCGTCGACTCAAGCACAAAAAGCACTCGGCCAACGAAATTGGTTTTGCGGTTTCGCCAACCCCCTCCCACCTTGCCATAGCCCAGTAACCAGTGCCTTTGCTTCCCATTCCCGAGCACAGGATGACTGAAATGCCGCAGGTCAACTTTTGGCTCTGACATATTACCAAATTGCTTGCTGGCATTTAAGCAATACAACTAATTTGTGTTAAAATTCCATTAGCGCCAAATATGCAGAAATATGCTCAACCAGGCGGCGAACGCGAGGGCATTGGCTAATTGGATTTCGACCAACAAACTGGGGAAATCAATCACAAAATAGCTACAAAATAAGGGCTGACTTTTCTAAATCCAAAATCGCCCCAAATTGAAGCTGAACAATTATTTGTTGCGATTGGTTTGAAAAGGCAAACCGATTTAAGCAACTAATTGCACTCAAGCCACAAGAAGCCAGTTAGCAGTTAAATTGTGTCGCAGCTAACTTAATACGCAGGGCGAATTTCCGGCGCAGCCAACTTCATATGTAAAGCGAAAAACGCAGGCGCAGCCAACTTAACGCATGCGCCAGTGCTGCCAATTAAGCGGAAGCAAAAAGCACGCAAGCAAAGGCCAGCTGCTCAGTTCTTGTTAACAATCTTTGCGGCCTTATTATTGTATGGTAAATAAATTTGACTTTAAGTTATAATATATATATATATCTATACTAATAATATTTAGCAGTTTAGGAGGCAAACGTACAGTTTTGCTTTGGCAATATCTTAAAGTATTTGTAAACAAGGAAGAAGGGCTATGTTCGGCACGCCAAAGTTTGAATACCCTTGTACACTTAATTGTTAATCCGACGTTGATAAGAATTGGCTCATATGGCATATATAGCAAATGTGTCGAGTTTGGTTTAAATAACTTTTTAATCAAGAACATTTTTTATACAAAAAGCAACTATGTGATATAGTAGTCCGATATTAATAAGATTTTGTCTACATATGTTGATAAATAATAAAGTTGTCCATGCAAGAACTTATTTATTGAGCGCTTCTTCCTATGGTAGCTATATGATATAGAGGTCTGCTTCGACCACTTCAGACAAATGTAAGGCCTGCAAGTTTAACGATGATAGCTTTAAGACTGTGAGAATTGTTTGCATCGAAAATAGACAAATGGACAAGCGGATCAAGAATATATATGTACCCTATTAGGTCGGATATGTCACCTCCTGTGCGTCATACAAATAACAATTCATGACAAATAACAAAAAGCTTTATTAATTTTGAGAGAGCATGAATGTGTGTGGGAGCAAGAATCTATTATTCGGATTCGTTCGCGAAACTTAAGTTAAAGAAATCAAATTTCAATAATTTGTAAATCTTATATTGCTTATTGTAAAGGTTCATGCTATTAACGTGACTGACATTTGGAATGCGAAATGGAACACAAAAATGATATATAGTAGGCCAAGCCCAATGAAGAGACAGGGTCGTTTCTCGTTTGTTTCATTTGCACGAGAGAAGCAAAGCTGTTCCAGGTGACAGTTTGAGAAAATTCCCTATAACAAAACACATCAATTTTGTGACTAAGCTCCCCCACCCCAAAAAAAAAAAAATAAATAAAAAATTAAAAAAAAAAATACTGAAAAAAATTAAAGCACACAAATTTCCGTGCAAAAAACCACAAAGATTTCAAACAGGTGGGTAAGTGACAAAGAAAAGAGAATTAAATTAAAAAAAAAAAAAAGACAGCCGCTCTCAAGGAGGGTTGAACAATCGGCATATGCCCGCAGGCGTGCTATATTAATTGAACGGAATACGACGGATATTAATTGCGGGGGGGGTACTTGAGATGTAATTGAAAAGTGAATTTTCGATTGGAAATCTAATTTGCGAACAACATTTTCTAATTGAAACAGCTCAAGACGCGGCACCGAAACTCAACCAAAGAGAACAGATACATATATGTATATATACATTTATATATATATGTATGTGTTTGTATATATATGCATATGTATTTATATAGATATATGATTAGAGCACAGGCATGGACGAGGGTAATCGCAAACTGGACATGCAGGACGAGCAAAAGGACGATGCCGATCTGGAGAAGATGCAGCGCGATACCACAAATTTGATGCGTCAATCGGAGAACTGCATGTTTACCATTCAGGTGGCGCCGGGCACCGTTATGCACATAAATATAGCACCCGAGACGGGTCCAATACCGGCCACCTGGTGCATATCCACGTTGATCATTCACAATGGCCAGCATTATACGAATACTATACACAATTTCACCGTGAATCCAGAATTGATACTCAATTTGGGTTTGGTGCAGGATCCAGCCGGTGGCAATATATTGCAACAGCTGATGATGAGTCCCTTGGACTTGCCCCGTAATCCGGTTCAGTCCACGCCCCGCATTCTAGTCGGCGGCGGATTCGTTCAGCCAACGGCCATATATCGCATGGTGGAGCACTATTGCAGCTATGTGATGCGCACGGCGAGGATATTGGATAACGTCTTTGGGTGGGTGGCGCCACAGCAGAATCCCGTGCTGCCGGCCCTGGTCCAGGACATACATTTCACCAGCCAATCGCTGCAGGCGATGCTGGAGCGGGTTCAGCGTTCCGTGCAGGCTGCCGAACAGCTGTTTATGCCCAACGTTGCTCAGTTGCCGGCCAAAATTGAGGACGAGTCTCAGCAGGCGGACATTAATGAGCTGCAGACCGACGAGGAGATCAGCAGCGAGACCGATGATGAAACCGAGGATGAGGGCGAGCCGTGTGAGTGCACACCGGAATTCGTGCCCTATGATGACTATGATGATTCGCAGATCAAGTGCGATAACGATTCGTCATCCTCGGATTCGGACATACGTAGCTCCATATTTTTGGGACCCGACTTTGAGGAGTTTCCGCAGCAGTTCTGGTCGCTAACCAGCAGCGAGGAGGAGAACGAGGAGGAGCAGGGCGATGAGGAGAGCTGGGAGAGCGATTTCGAGGATGATGAATCCTTCGATGCGTACATGGTGCGCCAGTTGCGCGCCCATGCTACCGGTCTGGCGACACGCCTCAATTCCGATTGGGTTAATCTGGCCAATGAGCCCACGCAGGCGGATGACGATGATTGGGACATTGGATCGTGCGGCACCAATGGTGACATTGAAGACATACGCTCCGAGATAAGCTGCAGCAGCGAGGATCTAAACGCCTGGCAGTACAACGAGGATCGCACCTTTGAGACAGAGCTCAGCCGTCCATTCCGGCGGCTGGTCGGCGAGCTGCCCGCCCAGACGGCCCAGGAGGAGCGTTACGCCTGGCGCCATTCGTACGAAAACTTTAACTATCGCAGGGGTCTGCGTCATAGTCCCAACTATCGTCAATATTCGGATGAGTCTGTGCCGCTCTCCTTCTATAGCCATTGGCGTCCCCAGGAGAATCTGGCCACTTCGTCGGCCAGCTCGCAAAGCGATAGTCCGGGTCGCAACGGTGCGCCGTATACCTTCTCGTTCTATTCGAATACTATGGACTCAATGGACAACATGAACGATTCCATGCAACCAAACTTGTCCCAGATGCAGGACATCGATTTGGATGACTTGGATCAGGAGCGTGAGACAACGCCGGAGCCAAATTCGGACACGGAACCAGATGAACTAGAAATGGATGTAGATATTGAACCGGATGATATACCGCTCGATCAGCAAATAGTTCCACTCGAAACTTTTATACAGCAAACGGAGGAGCTAATTGCACAGATTTGGGCCAGCCTTTAAGTGTTGGCAAACAGCAAAAGATCAAACGGGAACCAGTTCCTAAACAATTGTTCTTTGTGTTCCGTCTTTTTTATACCAAATTTCAAATTATTTTAACGCAATTCCTAGTTCCTAGCATTCAATTCTAACAAAACCAACTTAACCGATGTGCCTTCTGCTCAAATGACGAATGCCTTTATTGTTGTTCTGCGCTGCATTCGGCAATTTTTGCTTGGTCCTGACATGAACAAGTGCCTCCAGAACTCCGATGCGAGTCCCTCAACTATATCATCGTCACACTAAATATTTAGAAATAGGTTATTATATGAAAATCAAATTGATACTAAGATTTTTGTTTACATCCACATATGGCAATAAATGTTCATGTGATCGTTTGCGTGCTCTTTAGGAGTGGTTCCATAAGGCGTTCAAAAGTGGTTCGCAGAATTCGTGTCGACTTTTGTTGCTTGATTTGTGTCGAAAATATTTCGAATGCTCGAATGTGTTTTTTTAAATTAGTTGTATTTATTTTGTCGGTGTTTAAAATTGGCTACAAAGTTGGTTTAGGGATATATTTCATTATTCGGTGTTCAAAATTGGGTTCAGGGCGATAGCTGAGAAACTATAAGAGGAGAAATGTATATAGGTAGTTGAAAGTTGTAATTGATATTTCCAAAGCAAAGGGAGATACGTGTATGTATAATACTTGACGTTTAAAAATGGTTTAAGAGCTGGTTCAAAAAAGGAACTGAAATACGCTAATTCAAACTTATATATTTATAAGCTTTAAATCACTTGTAGATTGGTATAAAAACTACAGATATATGTCTATGTATCTTTATATATATATATATATGTATATATGTACCATATATATCATCATAAATATCATCATATCATATCATAAATATCATCTACATTATGGTTGCCTAAAAATGGGATCAAAACGGGTTCAGGGACACAAATCTTAATATAATATAAGCTTGCGTGAATAAATAAAATATATATTTTATAAAAATCGCTTTAGGTTATAAATATGCAATTAGGTTTTTATAGGAGTATCCAAAAATCAAGCTATGGTTCAAAAATTGTTTTAATGGTGATTCAGAGGCATATTTCAAATATTACCGAAGACATTTTGCTACAATGCAGGCCAAAGATAGAAAAGTCAATTGTAAATATGTGAAGTCCAATATGTATCAAAAGCTATTTTAATCCAAATTTCGCTTCTTAACCATAAACCGGATTTAATTATTGTAATGCCAGAAAGCCTTAAGAATCCTTAATTGGTAACACAAAAATGCGAAATATCTTAAGCCTAATATCTTAAGAAGTTCTTCAGATGGATAGAAAGATTTAAAGCAGAGTAATTTTTAAGAAGTGCATCAGTTCGCTTAAAGTTCGGAATTGCATTTTATAATTAATTTTTTTTATATAAATAATATTTAATCAAGTTCCACACAGACAAAAAAAAAACAAAGACCATCAACGCTTCGGTGTGCCTTTGATATTTGCTGTGCATTGTTTTTCAGTTTTAATTAAAACAATTTATGCCGATAAATTGAATTCAATTATTTTATTCTAGTTCAGCTCCAGCAATCCAGGCAGCCAGACGAGTCGGCGACCGGGCAGCCGGGCGACCCACTGCACTAAAATCGCCTTACAAATGGATTTTTATTCTTTTTGTGGTTCGTTTCTCGTTTTTTGTGCTGTCAGTGAAAGGAAAGCTGGGAATAAAGCATGGATGCACAGGAAAATAAAGCAAGTAAGAGTGCTTCAGTCGGGAGTGACCGACTCTAGGGGATACCCTGTATTCAGCTATAAACATTCTAGGTTCCTATTAGAGGTATCCAGGAAGTAAAATATTTATAAGCTGCTAATGCGAGAACACAAAGTGTTCTCAAAATCGATATTTATCGATAAAGTATCGAAACTGAGAAAAACAGAGATAAACTTGTTAGGAGGAGAAAAAATATCCCTAAGATCGAGTCAATCGACCTGATCAATCAGATATATAAAAATTATCGCATACTCGATCCTTCCTTCTGCCTGTTGCATGCACTGGCACAGCAACAATCTACCCCTTGTTTAAATCAAAATCGATATTTATCGATAATTTATCGAAACTGAGAAAAAAAAGATAAACTTGTTCTGCTTATGATATAGCAGAAAAAATATATCCCTAAGATCGAGTCAGTCGACCTGATCAAGCAGATATTTCTAAATTATGGGATCCTTGTTCCTTCCTTCTGCCTGTTGCATGCACTGGCACAGCAACAATCTACCCCTTGTTAAGCATTTTCAATAGTTTGCGGGGTATAAAAACGTCGAAAGGCAGCTGCTGCGGTCGCCTTGTTAAGCTCTTGTTTTGTGCCAGAAAGAAAATGAAATAAGGCAAAGCCTGAGAAATGATTATACCATAGAATGCCAAGCATTGAATAAATCAAATATTTTTAGATTGCGGCCAGCATCACGTCGTTTAGTTCAGCTTAAATCAAAGAATCAACCCCATTTGAGCTCTGCTCCGATTGTGGCAAGTCCTTACAAATAGTTATTTAAATTTCAATTACGAGTTGTTGGCTGATTGTGCAAATTGGATTCAATCGATTTGGAATAGTTTTGGAATTATTCATTTTAATCACATGTGCAAGCGGCTGCCGAGGCTTTTCTTTTAAATCCTTAGACTAAGTTAATCAGAGGCGCAGCAATTTTAATTGATAGCGCTTGATATAATGAGCATATATAAAAGACTTAGCACCCAATGAGCTGAATCTCTTTCAAATATGCCTATTTTTCCAAAATCTGCCGTCAAGTTTCTTGAACAGAACTGGCTTAAGCCCGGAAATATAATTTGTTATCTATTCTGAACTGAACGTTAAGCCTTAGCCTGAACCGAAGCATATTAAAAGAAAAGCCAATTGAATCCTTTTATGGTAATAGAGGGTAAAAGGATATATAAAGAAGGATGTATATTTACGTAGGGATGATGTGCTGAGCTGATTTATTCGTGCCCGTCTGTCTGTCTGTCTGTCTGTCTGTCTGTCTTAATATCGATAAATATCGATTAAGAGACACAGGTCTTAAGCATAACTCGAAGATAATAAGAGCTAGATACACCAAAATTGGCATGTAGGTTCTCGTTTAGTATGCACAGACTTAGAATATTTGACTGTTTGAATACCTCACTCCGCTCCTACCGAAATGTAAGAGAACTCACCTTTAACAATATATCCTTGCATTCTGATATACTCACAGAGTATCTTAGATCGGAAATTGTTCGATTGAAATGTCAGCTCGGATCTAGCTTCAAGGTATTTCGTGGTACTCAACACTTTCGACTTCCACTTGCTTTTCCGGTTTAATTCCTTGACTGTTCGCTTTTTATTCAAATCGTTAGAATCTTGCCGTTAACTTTGGAATTGGTCTGTTTTACATTTGCCAAGTGATTCCCTGATTGTTCGCTTCCTTCTTATACCTATATTCAACATTTTGCCGCAACATGCCCTTGTTCGCATCATTAATTTCGACTAGATGCATCTAATCCACACACGATTTCTGCCGTTTTTGCCGACTGGGAAACGCTTTACTTACATGCCACATGCTGGTCAAAATGGTGGTTGCTGCCGGAGATTGGGGGGGTTGGTGTTGGGTATGGGTTACGGTTCAGTTTCAGGTTCGGCTTTCGGTTCGAAGGTGGTTTTTGGGTCTTTGGTCTTTGGTGGTCTCCGGGTTGGAGTTCAGTTCGTGCATGTGTAACGCACGTTCCATGTGTTAACGAGTTGGAAAAATTATTATTACATTATTATTTTGTCTGCGGGTAATTCAGCAGCAGCAGCAACAACAACACCACAAGGTGCTGTCTCTCTCTCTCTCTCTCTCTGTGTGTGTGTGTGTGTGAGGCTTACAATAACAATAAATTTCAATTCTTCACACAGAGCAAAGCGCCTGGCATTTCTAGGATGTAACTGTGGAACGGGGTGGCAAGCCTTAAGCAGCTTGCGCTCAGCAATTTATGCGCTATACGCGCGTTGGCTAAATAAATTTATAACTTACACACACACACACACACACTCGCACAGGCCAACGCGCACACTTGCAATCAGCTGCATAGTTGCGAAGCAGCCCCAAATCCCAGCCCCCTTCTCCATAGTTTAACTCTTCCACAACTTGAAACGAGCTTTTGGTTTGTTTTTTATTTTTATTTTATTTTTTTTTGGTCTCGCTTTATTTTACAATCCTGCAATGCTACCTCCAACTGCAGGCACGCCCCTCGCCCATATTACTTTTGGCTACATTAGTAGCTTGCGTCCACTCCGACAGCAGACCCCCTTTCTACGCCCATGCTCGTCCGCCCCAGCCACACCTCCCTCGGCTTACACATATGAGTTTATCTATGTCTCTGTCTTGTGTGCGCGTGAATTACGAAAATTTTCTTGCAATTAAAATTTGTTGCTTTCTGGGTATCATAATTTTATAAGTTTCAAACTAAAGACAGAGCCAGAGAGAGAGCGAGCGAGAGAGAAAGAGAGAGAGAGAGAGAGAGAGGGGAAGGACCTGCCAGACGCCGTTGAATTTAACAAATTACAAAAAGCTTTGTGCATATGCTTAAAATAGATGTGCAGCTATTTGTGAATAATTATGGAAAAGTTTTAGCTTTTTACCTAAAGCTTTAATATACGAAGAAAGTTTTGTGTGCTGGCATAGTAAAACCATACAATTGTTGGCCGTAGCAGCTCCCCGGTTGCATTTGAATTGAAGTCAATTTATTGTTATACTGCACGATTTAAATACAGAGCTTTAAGCTCATTTTTACACTTAAAGCTCTGCTAATGATATATAATTGAGTCGAAGCGTATTCAAATAAAGTTGTCAGCGCAAAATTGTTGCTATGAGTAAAATTTAGCAATGTTTGTTTTAAGACTCGAAATACTGCAGTAAAGCTTAATAACAAGCTTTAAGCTAAATGGAATGGTAGGGTTCTTAAAGTTAAAATTAGTAAAAATTTGTAACTTTAAATGCTGATGTCTGTTCTTGCTCTCTTCAAAGTGCTAGCTTAAGCTGAATAGTTTAAAAGAGCTTTCCTCGGAAAGCTTTAAGTTTTGCTTAAAGCTTTAAAAGGCTTTTTGTGAAGTATGAGACTTTATACGGTATTTCAAGCTATAAAGCTTGAGCTTGTTTTTTTGCTTTTGAAGAAGATATAAAGTTGATCAGCGCTAACTCTGCAACGGGGAATTAAAAAAATCAAATTGAAATCTTTCTGTGTCTCTCTCTATCTCGAGAGTCAACTCAAGTGAGCTGTTTGAAATGTTAAACAAATACGAAATAAAGTTAAATTGGTCGTACATTTTTTTTTTTTCTAAATACCTTGTAAAAGACCTGCAAACGGACATTCAAACTAAAAGTGTTAATTTCAGCCAGATGCATATGGTAAACAGTTGTACTTAAATATACTTACTATTCAGATGTGTATAAAAACGTATGTATATGTTGATTCATACACGCAGTTCTTGGCACGAGCTACGTCTTGCGGAATTGGGGTAACACTGGTTAACTTTGTGTGGCAGTCAACGTTGCGATACCGAGCTGTGGAATAGGACACTATTTGTGTATATCCTAAACGTCTGGCACAGCTAAGAGTCCGAGTGCTCTGCTTGCGCCGGATAATACGGATTTATACGATGGACACGTGAGAATTTTTCAACAATATTCTTGCATTAAAATAACCATGTGAAATTTGCTGCTTTAATTCAAATAATAATAGTTGCAAGATGTCGAGACCGCATTAAACCCAGATTTGTGGCTGCTGATTTTGTGTATATGCTGCCGCATACGAAAGCTGCACTTTATAAATTTCTAATTACACATATGCGACAATGCTTGGGGCTCCGGCACGGGCGCGCACATTTAAGCCAATGCTCAGGGCCAGGCTGTGTCAGAGCCGTGCAGAGCTTAAAAGCTGTCTATAACGCACCTGTGGAACTATCAAATGCGTACACTGCACAAAATTTGCTTTTACTGCATTTCGATACGAACATTTTATGGAAATCTTTCATTTAACTCAATCTAATCTTAACGCTATGTGAATAATAAAATGATCTACCAACCGGCTAGTATTTAGTATTTCAATTCCTTTTTATTTATCATTAAGAATCTAAATCTGAACCACAGGAGCCTAAAGACAGGCAGCAGTTGGTTCGAACCATTAAACGAACCACCAAAACATCAGGATTTCCTCCTTGATAAATACGTACTGCAGCATCCTATTCTATCCTTTTATGAAGCTTTTCTGTTTTTCTATACAATTTCATCTCTAGATCTAGTCTATTTTTTGCTTTCCAAAGTTCCTTTTTCTTTAGATGATCAAATGTTCAAAGCTTTTAAAAGCATGCTTAAACTTAAAAGAGCTTTATCTGGCTACACTTGAACAGTTGGTGGGCTAACATTTTGCGCACACACACACACACACATACGAGCACACCAAGGCGCACGGAGACAATCGTTTGCCTTTGTCCCTGTTAATGCCACAAATACGCCTAAAATTATGTAAAGCACTTACGTCTGAGGCGCCCAAAATGGTGGCACATGCAGCGGTAACGCGGGCAACGTTGATGGCATCGGCTCATTTATAAATCGACGACAGTAAATTATAAATGGGAATTACTCCGACAACTAAGAGGGCTTCCTATGCAAAGCATGTGTGTGTACGCGCGCGTGTGTGTGTGTGTATGTGTGTGTGTGTGCACATCAACGCCTTTGTAAAATTGAGCTGTCCTTTGTCGCACACAGACACCCATCGCGCGCGCAGACACCGTCGCCAGCGAGGCGCATATTAAAGTTCAAAAGGCAACGACAGGCAACAGGGACAGCAACTTGCAGCTGGCAGTGTAAAATGCTGGCAGCAGCTGTCGTTGAGTGGGCGTGCAGCCAGTGTTGAACAGCGGCCAAAAAAGCCTAAGGATGACAAAGACCGCACACACATACACACACGCGCGAGCGCACACACACTCTAAATATGCAAAAGTGCCAAAAGCAAGTTCAAAAATAAAAATATAGAAAAGAGCGCACTCTACTCTTGAATGCTTGACTGGCAGTTATCCTGTAATCAAGTCTAATCCCACTTGCTGTCAAAGCTAACAAGCACTTTAACCAGCTGTTAAGACTTAAAGGCAGTTCATTTACCTGACAATCTGAAAGGCGAAATCATATGCATCAATATATGATTACAATTGGCAGCATTGGCTTGAAATTGCAAGCATGTGGATTTGAGAAGGATGGAAGTGAGGCGCTCTTGCATATAACTATAAAATATATATTGCGTTAAAAAGGAGCATAGCCAAATAAAAATAAAATAAAAGTTATTGTCAAATTTAACATGAACTTTGCCTGCTTTGAATATTTTCCCCTATCTAGGCTGCAAACTGAACTGAACTGAGATCTAAGTTTGTCAGAAGATTATTTTTACAAAGTATCGCCTGAGTTTGTTGCATAAACAGATCAGATATCAAGTTTCTATATATATTTCAAGAAGACAGTTAAGCGATACCCTTCCGCTTAAATGAAAGGGTATCAAAGCAACCAATGCCAGGCCATTGGCATATGGCTGGGAACAAACAAACCAGTCGACGGCCCAAAAATACAAAAAAGACGGCTCAATCCAGAATCCGCACCAGATGTAAACAGTTCGTTGTGAGGATTTGCGCATAGTTGCGAACTAGAGAAAAAGCATGCGACACACACACACACATACGCGAAAAGGGATGCGCGATAAGAGGAGGCAGCTGCCGCTCCTGCGGCTAAGGCGGCGGCCATGGCTGAGGCTGTGGCTGAGGCTGCGGCGGAGGCTGCGGCGGAGGCTGTGGCTCAGGCTGTGCCTGATGCGGTGGTACGTAACGACGACAAGGTCGAATGGCTTAGGAAGTAATTTTAGCATTGTAAATCCTTTTCGAAAATTATAGCGACAACCAGCTTGTAGTTACTGGCAGAAAGCTAGAAGGGCGGGGTAGAACAGATGGTACAAAGGGAGTAGGGAGGGGAGCTATCATAAGATCAAGCGCCAGCACAAATTGCGTTGGCTGCCTTTAAGTGTAAGAAAATTTGTGCACCAATAACAACACACAAATATATATATATAAGTATAAATTTATATACCCTGTAGTTCGGGTTAGTGGGCTGTGATCAGACCCCAGCAAATCTGGCACCGTGTTGCCTCACAGGTGGTTAAAAGACGGGACAGCGCTGTCGCTTCTCGTATCCACGGGTGGAGAGCACAAGGAATTGTGGTTATGCCCGAGCTTCGTTCAACCCCGGACTACAGGGTATGCATATATACATAAAATTACGTTAGTGTGCGTTAACGCAGGCACACACGCTCAGACACACACGCGCATCGGCAACAGTCTAGCGCGAAAAAATTCATATGACATTTGAAAGGCTGCTTAGCAGCTCCGGCAACTGCCAGGGCTCAAGACAAGCCAAGACGGCGAATTGTGCAGGGTGTAGGATGGCAAGGCGTCAGGAGGGTATGGCTTAGGGGATGCGGAAGAGGGAACGGTAGTTGGTTTAGTGAGTCACATATAGAGATAGACGCGTACATAAATTTGCTGGGCGTTCTAGCAAAAAATAATGCATGCATTCCCAATTTCAAAGTGCCTTCATCTAAAATATGTGCGGCAATTCAAGTACACACACACACACACACACGCAAACATGCACACATGCCCGTAAATACACTTACGCACATTACGTTATAGCTCTAGATTTATTTTGACATTTTTTTTTTTTTTTGGTGTGCCTCTCAAAGAGGCACAAAGTATGGAAATGCCAACTTAATGGAAAATTCAAAAAATATCCACTTCCATATATTTTGCATTACGTTTACTTACGTTATGTAAGCAGGCGGTATGTCGGACTTTCGTGAGCTGAGCCGTTCGCAAGAGCACAACAAACTTGACAAGTGGCAAATCGTAAGAAAAGCTAACATTTTTCGTTACGGTACGTAAGCACGTAACCTAAGAAGTATAATTCTTGTTTTTACTTTACATTACTGAAGACTGCAATAGCAGAAGTTGCATTAACGTTACGCAACCGCATGACGTAAGCAATTAACAATTTACAGATAATAACATAAAAATAGCGCAGAGCTGTTATGTTAACTACCTCTCTGGTAAAAAAAGTACGCAAACTACTGCAAGAGTTACATTTTAACAGTTTACGAACCGTAAGTTCACAACGTAAGAATCTATTTGACGTAAGGCATATAATATATGATCTCACTTCCAAGCGAACTTTACTCAGGTATCTTATTATGAAAATTACATTATTACGTTAGCGCTTACGTAATATTATGACTTATGCTCTGTTATTGTATAGTATCAAAATTGTCAAATTTAATATGCTGCCGTAAAAACCAATTGAATTTGATGGCATTGGAAAAGTTTTTCTAACGTAACGTTATTGAATACTCGGCCACTTTTAAGTCCTAACGTAGTTATATATTGATTTATTGTAGCAGATTGACCCATAAAAAGTTGACAATAAGTTTTTTTTTTAATATGCAAACACAGAAAAAAAGCAATCTGAATCGTAAGTTTTTTTTTTTAAATTTGGTAAGAAAACTTCAGTGAATATAACCGAGAAAACTTTGGTACATCCATCTAAAAATATCAATATATTTTTTTTTGTGTATTAATGATGTATGTATGTGGACTGAAAAATATAAGGAAAATAAATTTATATTTAGGCTTTTTTCTCACGGTGTATTTTTCGTGTTGGCAGCAAGTTTTTTTGGTTTAAAAGTTTATGAAGGGGGCCTGGCTCCTGGACAAAGTTCGCAATGCGGTTTTTTGTCTCTGGATTTGCTTGCCTCTTGTTGTCTCTATCTCACATTTTGACATTTGGCATTACGGTGGCCAGATTGAAAATCGCAAAAAAGTCGGCCAGCAGCCGACGTCTAGCTCGATGGCAACTTGATATTTTATTTGAATGCAATGGCCAAATCGAAATACTAGTCAGGTGTTGCTGGAGTAAGCGACTGGCACATACCGTGTAATCAGATCTCTTGGGATGTATGTAAATTTAGATGAGATCAAATTAAAACACATTGCCTAGTAAAGAAACTACACAAGAATTTGTAACAGCATCAAAAATGATCATTTTATTTTACAAAATAGGCAGCACTTAAATTCTAATATTGTTCTTTCCAACTTGAATAGACCACCAGAATTTAATTTAAAATTTTGGGCTAGCGTATGGATCATCTCATCAATAATTCTACCATTCAAGATAATGAGAGAGTAAAGATTGTTACTATTTTCCTATACATATTTGCTAAATCGCAACACAATTTGGAAACCTCCAATAAAGTACTTTGCGATTCCAGCAGAACATCAAAATTTTCATATCAAACTTTTATGGTGCAAAATTAGTTTCAATAATGCAGTCCGCTCGACCAAAGGACCATTGATCCATTGTGGTGCCAGACAGAGTCCATATCAAACAGCACCCCGTTTAACCATCGAAGCTGTTTACTCATCATCATGTGGTTGACGTGGCAGGGACCTTAAAGAATTTTAAACAAAATTGCTAACGAATAACTTACGAACCAGTGCTGCCAACTCACCTCGTTTTATTAGTGCGCGGTGCTAGTGTTTAACGCCTTAGTGTTGGGCAATAGGTTATGGTGCAAAGTTCAGTGTGAATATCAATTCGTGTAGCGAGTTGTGCATAAGTCGTAGTATTGGCCAATACAAGTTTGTGCATAGTTGAGTGTAAACTTCAATATTTGTACCTGAGTCAGCCTACCTCGTAGTGTTGGATAACACAAGTGTGTGGGAATTTTTGCAATTTATTTTTATTAAGTTATACGACATAGTGATGGACAATACAATGCAGTTGTATCACTTTTCTATACATCGTAGTGTTGGTTAATACGTTTGTGCACATATTTAAGTGTGTGAATATCAGTACGAGTGTTTAGTAATATTGTGTGATAGGCAATATTTTGGTATGTATAGGTGCGTGTGTGTTCCGCGTGAGACAAACGTCGAAGTGTAGGTCAAAGTTTTATTGGGCATAGTTAATACCCGTGTATGCAACAAATAGGGGGACTGAAAGTAGAATTGCCTTAAGCAAAATGTAAATGATTAAAATACGAACTGTTAACTTACGTGCAACAATCAATTTTATATTTTCGTATGTTTTTTTAAAAAGTCGCAATCACTTTCAGCTTAAGAACAAAATTTTAATTTCTTGTAACAAATATTTTTATAATTTTTTGTATTTTAATTTTTTTGTTAAATTCTATTGTTATACTCCCCACTCTTATGAGTTTCGTAGTGAGGTATTGTAGTCTGAAAATTTGAGTGAAAGTTTTAAGAATGCTCCGGCTACTACGATCTGCTAAAATCTCTATAAAATGATAAACATTATGAGTTCAGACGAATTTCAGGGAGAAAACAACATAAAAACATGGTAGAGGACAACATGTAAACTAAAAGCCGAATAAATTTTACCACGGTCTTTATAAATGACTTAAACCTGATCGGAATTCAAACCAAACTGTTCCATGCAATCATTTTTCACCCATTTTCCATCAGTTTGCCACAGTTAAGAGTGTGATTTTAGTAAAGTAGTAGTAGTAAAGACAAGCCAAAGTTTGAATATAAATCTGACTACATGGCGTTGGAGAGCACGGTTCACGAACCGAACCTTAAAACGAGCTATAGACAAAGTTATTTCATATAATATGAAATAATTTTATATAATATTCGTATTTTGTTTTAGACTAAATCGGTGTCAGATACCAAAAGACACAATCTCTCATCTTTGTGTGCACAGGGTATATCAACCAAATCCCGGTTAATGCAGCTACCAACGACTGCAGCTACTTGCCACACGCGGGCATACACACTCACACACACACCCGCACCCACACCCACACCCACACCCACACACACACACACACCCACACCCGCACACACATATATGCCTTGGGGCTGCTTTGGAAGTAACTGTAAGGCAGCTAACGGATTTACTCGTCCATTTTGGCCAGATTACTTGTGGCCAACGTCGATGCCGACTGGCAATGTGCTAAAAACCATATAAGATATACGAATTTCTAGATTTTGCTTCTCTTTATTTTATTACTATATATTCTACTTTTTTTGTTCTAGCCCTGGCGAATTGTGGCAGCTGGTAATTGGTAGCTTTGCGCATGCAGTCAAAAAAAAAATAATAAAATAAGAACAAAAATGTTCAGTGAATTGCGTATACGCCTTGAAGGCCGTGGCTTAGGGAGCTGCAACAGCAGCCGAACTTGCCCAAAACGAGAAAGTTACTTTTGGCATCAGTAGCGGAGAAGTTGTAAAATATTTTTGCTCGGCGCAAAAGTATTTCAGCAATTTGCTGAATATATTTATAAACTTGTACCAAAATGTACTCATTTAAAAACGCACGCTACCCTCCCCCCATCCGCCCGGTCTTCACTTGACTTGCCAAAACCTTTGGCATAGTTTTCGTCCTGAGCCCTCGCAGCGATAGTTTGTGGTCCGTTAGAGCCAAAGCTCAGCTAAAGTATGCGGCAGCTGTGGCAGGTGAAAAACTTGTGAAAATGAGTAACACTGCCGTCGGGCATTTAACAACACTGAATGCCACTTCACACACTGTCCTTGCCAGCCAAGATTCTGTTGTCGTCGCAATCTGATCTTCTTCTTGAATTGGTTAAACTATTTTAAGTCAGGCCCCGAGAGTATTCGGAATTGCGTTTAGCCAAAACGATATCAATTTAAGTCAAACTTGAACTGATTTCAGCTATATCCCAATGGCATTCTGTCCTAGGCTCTGAATTTGCTTCACTTTGTTTCTATAGCTGTTTTGGGCATCAATCATAGCTCTTGGTAAGGTTTGTAATTGACTTTGAAAGATAAATAGTATATTTACATATTGACTGCTTATACATTACATTTAGCTCATCTCTAATAAATGTTCCTACTAAAAGAATTAAAAGTATTTTAAAATAAATTACTTTAATTACTTTTTTAATTTTGAATGCATATTTGCTATAACACAACACAATTTGAAAAAATCTAATCAAGTACTTTGCGATTCCAGCAGAACATCAAAATTTTCATATTCATATCAAACTTTTGTGGTGCAAAATTAGTTTCAATAATGCAGTCCGCTCGACCAAAGGACCATTGATCCATTGTGGTGCCAGACAGAGTCCATATCAAACAGCACCCCGTTTAACCATCGAAGCTGTTTACTCATCATCATGTGGTTGACGTGGCAGGGACCTTAAAGAATTTTAAACAAAATTGCTAACGAATAACTTACGAACCAGTGCTGCCAACTCACCTCGTTTAATTAGTGCGCGGTGCTAGTGTTTAACGCCTTAGTGTTGGGCAATAGGTTATGGTGCATAGTTCAGTGTGAATATCAATTCGTGTAGCGAGTTGTGCATAAGTCGTAGTATTGGCCAATACAAGTGTGTGCATAGTTGAGTGTAAACTCCAATATTTCTTAGTAAGTCAGCCTACCTCGTAGTGTTTGAAAATACGAGTGTGCATATTTTCAGTTATACATTTTAACGGAAAATTTGTGTTTTCTTTTTAAATATTGTTTGTTTTAACATTTGTTTTGAGTTATAGGCGCTTGTCTCAATGTTCGTTAATACGATAATGTTCCTTTGTTGAGTTATGCATGCATCGTAGTGTTGGGTAGTACGAGTGTGTGCATAGTGGGTGCTAATTTCCGTTTGTATTTTGAGTTAAGCATACGTCGTCTCTTTTGAGTAATACGAGTGTGTGTGTGTGTGTGTGTGTGTGGTTAAGTGTGAGTTTTTTTAAGCATTTATATTTTCATTATACATACATCCTAGTGTTGGTTAATAATATAATATAAATTGGTAAAGTGTAAACAGTGTTAATTTTGTATGCTTGTTTTGAGTTATCTGTACGTGTTGGGTAATTCGAGTATAAATATGTGTTTTTTATATGCATTGTAGTTAACACGTTTGTGGGTTGAAGGTGAATATTAAATCGTGAGTGTGTGGGGGGGGGGGGGGGGTTATACATGTCGGCGTATTACGCAATATTTTTGTGTACTAAGGCGAGTGTGGACAACAATGCGTCAATCGAGTTAGCCATACTGCGTAGTGTCTGTAACAGGGTGAATAAATATAGGATTAGATCAATAACAAACAAAAAGAAACTAAGCAACAAGCCGCCAACTTACACATTACGTAGTTTGATATATTCTATTTATTTTTTTTTTTTTATAAAAATGTTAGTTATTCACTTTGGACTTAAGATTGAGGGAAATTAATAAATTAGGTTTTTTGATTTGTCAAAAGTTTTTTAAAAATGACTTTTAATGTTCTCCCTAGCCTTACAAAAGTCGTACTGAGGATTTGTTGTATGTCGACTTCAAATCAAAATCTGAGCGATAGTTTTATTGATCCATAAGCTACTATGTTGAGCTAAAGTTTGCTGGCGTGTCTCAAGATTATTCTCTGAGTACTAATTGAAAGCCTTATCGTCTTATATGATGTTATAGGGGAACGTTGTTTTCCGAAGGACATAAAGGAGCGAATGCCTTACGTATTAATAGTTATGGTTAAAATGAGTTTGAAACAAATCGGACGGTAAACAAAAAACTTTCATACAAACCTTTTTCGCTATTTTTACACACATGCGGGTGGAATTTCCCGAAACCCCGTCTTAGCGTCAATCTATCAGTCAGGACCAAAAGTTTTATATATAGAGATAATACCCAATACTTTAAGCGATTGGATGAGTCCGCCATGAGTTTAGTTTTAGATCAGCGTGCAGATTATATTCGACTCGACCCTCCATTCTGGCATACTTCTATGTATTCAATAAATCAATATAGAATTACAAAAAAACCACAAGGGCTATCTTTGCCGAAGTTAAAATTTTCTTGTATATCTATGGTCAAACAATGAGTTGGTCAAAATATCTAGATCGACTCAAATTATGATGCTGATCAAGAATATTTATAGGTCTATGCCTAATGGCCTCTAAGATGAAGTCTTTGTAGCACCTGCTTTTAAATATTCCACACAATTATGTACATTTTATTTCTCTTAAGTTTTCAGCTTTTGTTGATTCCAACAAAGAGCACAAGAAATGCAAAAAGTACCAGAATACAATATTAGATCATACTGAATTTAAACGCATTCTCTAAAATAGAAACTACACAAACATTTTAATTCAGAATCAAGAGATAATTTGAACTCACAAAGTTGGCAACACTTCAATTTTGATAGTCTTCCTAAGCTGAGATCACCAGAGTGAGTATGTCGAACAATTTTCACTCTTTCCAAAGGTGAAGGGATAAGAGGGAGCTGAAAGGACAGAGGAACAAATCAATTAACTTTAGGATTAAAGACACTAAGCACCTTAAACTGGAATATGCTTTTGATGACAACCCTTAGGCAGAGTTGCCAAGGTCGATGCAGTAAAATACCGCATTAGACTTAATTAAATGCAGCCTAAAGCTGACTCGACAATACCTAAAGTCATATGTTATATACATATATATAAATATTTACTGCTCTAATGCCATTCAAACATTTGCTTGGGTTTGCTGCCTTGATGGAAAGTAATATATGTATATGCAATAAATACCCCTAGCAGATGTTGAGCTTTATACATCCATAGAGTATATTTCAGTCAACGGTTCTATTCATATTCTATAAAAAACTACATAATTAACCAACACAATTCGCAGTCCATAAAAAAGTATGCACATTGTTTGATTAAAGCCGTGCAAATCCTCAAAATAATTTATATATACCTATTAAAAAGGCAAAAATTGCAATGCAATTAAATGCCGGCAGACATACAAATGCGACTATAGAAATAGTTGTGTGTGTGTGAGTGTGTGTGCATGTGCATACATATATTATGAGGCAAGCTAAAAATCAAATGCAGCTACAACCGGATGGTGGCAACCAAATGCAAATGGACGCCAGCGGAAACCGCGCCAACCGCACGCCGGAAAACTAAACACGCGCTAAAGAGAGACGCAGCTGTGTGCGGGGCATTGTTTGTGCGGCAGGGGCGGAACGAGGGTGGGGGGTTGGCTTAGGCCGGCTTTCGCTGGCCAGTTGCTCGGGCACCTGGCAACTCGTTAGCGCTTAACAGGCCCAAATGCTACGTCCAATATCAATATTGACATTAATTTGTGCGGCTCCACATGCTTTGCAGACAGCCGCCCGCCTCCGCCTGCTTGCACCGACCATTGCGCCTGTCTCTGTGTTACGGTTGAGTGGGCGGGGCGTTTGGGTTGGGGTCCAGTGAAAGTGGATGCTGCGCCTCCAACTGGCTGCTGGCAGGCAAAAGCGCTGCATTAGCCCATATCGTATATCATATGCCAGTCACTTCTAAAAAAAAACTAGTAGAAGTGCTTTAGTCGCGACTGCCTGACTAGGATATGCCCTGTACCCAGCGAAGGGACCACATATACACAAAAGTTCACTCACACACAATAACTCACGTGCAATGGCTGTGATTCTTCTTGATTTTGCTCCATGCTATAGGAAATGCATTCGTCTTAAATATGGCAAACAAATATGTGTATATTCCCAAGCTAAAGAATATAGCGTTAAATTAAAGAAATACAAGAAGATTTGTTCAATGTTGGATGGTGGAGAGGAAACTCTCCCCGAATACCTTCCAAAAAGTAAGATAGTTTTATCTGTGTGTACTACAGAGAGCCCACCTCCTTAATGAACCGCATCTAGCTCCGATTATTTAAGAATTATGCCTAAAATAGTCAAGTTTCAAAATCAATATTTATCGATATATTGGGAACGGCGATTTGACGGCTTCAGCTCTTGTAGCTTTCCAAATAGATGAGATTGTCGTCCTGACCATGAACATACTAAGTATGTATACTTTAAGCGGTTGGCAGATGTAACATACCTTAGCACAAAACAAATATACCCATTTGAACCATTTGCAATGGGTTCGGGGTATCTAGAAAAAAAGGAAAAGCCGCGTAGAAGCATAAAATGAAAAATGCCGCAGGGCCGCATGAGTTTTGGGTTTGGGGCTCGGAATCGGTACCGTGCTGCTGCCCATGTTGCCATAGCTGCATATTTTTTCTAAGAGCGAAAAAAATGCAACTTACTTATACCCTGTAAACACTTTTCATATCATAAGTTAGGCTATTCTGTTTATCATTCGCTCTGCTTCAAAATTATTTTATTTGTAAAAATTTATTGAAAATGTGTAACGTTCTTTTCGGTGGATTATTGAGGACTTGTGTTGAATGGACGAATTTCTTATTTTCGTCCGATTGGTTTTAAACTTGATTTCTAAATTTAACGTAGAAATATAATATCCACTGCGCTTTTTGCAATTGGAGCTTAAAAGGCCTAAGAAAGTATTTTATTTTTTCTTCGGGCTGAAAACAACTGAGACGGTGATTTCAATAATTGAAATAAAAATATCTTGAGCCTCATATAATTTCTTAATTATATTAAATTGACCTCTTTGTAATGCCTAGAGTAGGTAAACAATCATTTTTCCTAAGCTCAGTAGCCTGAGCCCCTTTGAAACTATCAATCAGATTTTCATTTGGAGACGACATACAACAAATCGTCAGTAAGACTTTCAACGTAGCACAGAACACACGTTGATATTCATTTCCGTTTTTTGCATACAAAAAAAAAAAAAAAAAAATAAATAAAAATAAAAGTTAAAAAACGCTAACAATTTTAGAGTGTATTAAACATAAGAACAAAGTGATAATTTTTGTAGGTACACTTTGCTGTAGTTCGTTAGGTTTAGAAGGTGAGTTTTTCGCTCTGCTGGTTTCGTTTAAAGCTCTTAATCTTTCTGCCCTTCCTCTAGTTAGTGTAAGTGCGTTAGCTATCCCACCTCCGGAAACATCGAATTAAACACAGGCCGACTAAAAACGAATGGCGAGTTGGATGCACTGGTTGCCTGTCTTTAGCCTAAAACTCATTTTGTTTGGTTTGTTTCTTGTTACTTTCAGTTCCCTCATATTCTTTTACCTTTGGAAGATGTGCAAATTATTCGTCATGCCCAAATTCTGGTGAACTCGGCTTTGGAACTTTGGACTGTCAAAAGTGAAGTGTTGCCAAAAAATTATCTCTTTTGATTCAGAATTAAAATTCTTGTGTTGTTTCTATATAATCTATAGATATTGTATTCTGGTACTGTTTGCACTTACGGATGAACTGACGGACTGTTTGTTTATAAAAAACAAACCATAACATCAGCAATTGGGAAAGTGAATACAGGCATTGCTGTTTGCGCTGAGAAGAGTGAAAAATGGGTGGAATATGGATTATGTGAACATTGTTCAACGACTGTTCATATTTGCTAAAGGTATATTCATATTTGCAGAGGCTTGGAGAAGCCATCGCAAAAGATAAAAGCAGTTTGGATCAGCAGCCGAAAGTTGAGACGTGGAACATGTCCAAGATGGCAATAAAATACTTGGGCATTATCCTAGACACGAAGCTATTGTACCGGGAACACATGGAACTACAGGGCTCTTCACTCCTACGCTTGAATCTCATTAGACTGTTTATCTGAGGCAATATATGGCCTTCAGGCAAGAATTGTAAAAATGCCACATGTGAGCAATTACAGGGTATTAAGAATCTGAGGCTTTTTTTTTCTTATGGCAGCGCAAAGAATCGAAAAACAACTACAAAGCATTTGCATTCGAGCCAATGGCGAAGGCGTAAACTGTAGTCAAAATTGGTGGGCGTGTGTGGGTGGGGTTGTGTGTGTAGGTGGGTGAAGGTGGGTGAAGGTGGATGTGTGTGGGTTGGTGCAGGTCACCGTCGAGGTTATTATCATGTTAAAACTGCAAAATGCAATAAGTTAGCTGGCGAACCGCGTTCCGGCCAACGGGTGGCTGGCATTCAGGCAGCAGCCCTGCTGTGCCAAGATTTATTAAGTACATTTTTGTAAATATGTATGAATATATATTGTTATTTTAGTTGTTTTTTTTCGTTGGTTTCTTTGTATACCCTGAACCCATTGAAAATGGGTGAAAAGAAGGCAAAGTGTTTTTTATATATGCATTATCGGGACGACGAAAGCTAGAGAATTAATATATGAAATATATAATCTCGTATTCCATACGCGAAAAGATTATACAGTTTTCCCTAAATCTCTTCTCGATAAAATCGAATTTAAGACCTGGTTTTTAAGTTTAGCTTGTAATTTAGGTTCTCGTATAGTTAAAGTAGATTGGGGAAGTTAAAAATGTTGAATACCTTTCCTAATTCCCGCTAAATATTGGAAAAAAACGAGAATCTTTTCCTTTGGGTTTACATTAGATATGGGCTAATACCAAAGGACAAGGTTCCCATTCTTTTCCAATTGCGTGAGAATTCGAATATTTTCATAATGATCTAAAGTCCGATCTGAGCACTGAAGATATATAAGCTAACATTATCCTTAGTGTTGGGCTAAGGAAAGAAGCAGCATAGTCGCTGCCGAAAAGTGTAACAGGAGCTCAGGGCGAGCTTTAGGGTATTGCCTAGTCGTGCACACCAGTTTCCTTTTTTACTGTTTGTTATGCGAAAAATCTGTTTGGAGTTTTGTGTAGCTGCGCTTTAAGCTTCGCTTTTGCAATTTAATCGGAAGTGCAAGGCGCATGCTGTAGGCAGGGTATAGCTGGAGTTGTGGGGGAGGGGATTGCCTCAGACAATGTGTCATCAGCGAGTGCTGCTTAAATTTGTTTCGCCTGTTTGTGGGCCAACCACAAAAGTCATTATCATTATCGGATGGCGTAGATGTGGCAACTCTGGCAACAAAAGTTGCCATCGCTCGCAAAATTCTTCGTTTGTTTGTTTGTTCGCTCGTCGTTGTCGTTAGGTAATATTCATAATATTTAAGTTTTTGGACGTTTCGCCCATTTGGGCCCTCATTAGGGGTAATTTTGAATGTCATTTGCATGCGAGGCGCCCGCAAGAAATATGTTTTTGTGCGCTGCCACCTCGCCCCCTACCCGTACTCTTTCTGGCGAGCCACTGAAAATGGGCATGGGCGTGGCTGGCAGAACCCCAAAATCAGCTTAGGTGCATTTGTAATGGCAATTTAATGGGTCCTACGGCGATCGTTACAGCTGGGAACTGTACAAAGGAAAACAAATATGCATATATCAATTTGTGTGTGCGTGTTTGTGTGTAGCCAAGCATTTGCTTATTGACCTACATATATACGCATGCATATACACCTGATGGGCATAATAAATAATATGCTGTTTAAATATATTTGGCTCATTCATTCATAGTTTTGGATACTCGTTGTATGAACATGGGACCTTTTCCGTGCCGAACCGCACTGGATTAAAACAAGAACAGATTTGACCAGTATCTAATATTCGTGATTATATTTGGCAAAATCAAAATTGTCCAACTAATCGTTGCTGTTCAGGTGCCAAGAACCCATTCGTTACTTCAGTTGTAACTGTACTTACTGCAAGCCAACGAGTAAGTAACTCGCTTCTTGGCGCAGAAACTATTCGTTAATACTTCTTAGCATACGCAATTACTCGTTGTTGTACATGTGCTACGAATCCATTCGTTTCTTCAGATAAAAGCTGCACTCGCTGCAAATCAACGAGTGGATAGCTCGCTGCTCAGCAAGGGAGCTAAGCGTTGTGTGAATTGAGTGAATTTAATTCAAGAAACTTTCGCTTAGAAGCGTCTTCTTTAGCATTTTATAGCACTTGGTGCTGCAGTGGTGCAAATGAAGCACTTGCGAGCGTTCTGGGTTCGTTGATCACAAAGTGAACCAATTTTGATGTCCTTCCCCGTCCATTTGTTGGCTTGACCCGCCGTAATTAGAACGGGTTGATGTCACTTGATGTCTTTAGTGCGGCAGCTGTGCCTGGCAGTACAACTCGTCCGCCCCCCCCCCCCCCTGCTGCCTTTTCCCGCTGCTCTAACTCCTTTGCCGGGAAATGCGCTTTGGCAACTTTTTGCACTCGCGCCGCATCTTTCGCGCTCACCCGCGGCCTGCGCGCGCGTCGTGCCTGTCGTTTGGGAGCTGTTGGAAAAGCTTTTTGCTGTTTAATTGATGCTTGAAAAATGCAAAGGAGCAGCTTAAAGCGCAGCAAAAAGCGAAGGAAAAAGCCAGCATACACACAGAAAATGTGTTGAAAACAAAGTAAAAGTAAGTAAAATGCAAAAATTAGATAACAAGCAAAACGTCCAACAGCAAAAAAAAGAAAATAAAACTAAACCAATTTTTTTTTAAATGAATAAAGTGAAAAATATATAAAAAAAAAAAAAACAAAAAAAAAATATGTGAAAAATAAACGCTTGTGCCATATTTTCTAAAACTTTTCCAAGCTGCCTTTTCGGCTCTCCTTTTGCTTTATCTGTCCGTTTCTGTCGCTCTCGTTTTCTTTCCCTTTCTCTCGCTCTCTATCTGTCGTTTTTTATTACTCGTTGCGCTGTGCCATAATTAAATTTACCTGCACTTGGTTGGAGCATTGTGCTGCCACTTTCACTCCCTTTCCACCTTCGCGCCTTGTGCCACACACAACACAGAGCCAAATAGATTGCAAGTTGTTTTAGACTTGGCACGCCCACTAGTGTCAACCCACATGTACTGACAGTCCCGTCCAGCTGTGCCCTCCTGTGCAATTCCCACCCATACATCCCCCTCTTCGCAATGTGGTGAATTTCACAGACATTTCCTCTGGTTTTTCTGCTCAAAATCCTAGTCAATATTTTGTGCACTATCCATAAAATCGGACGCAAATTTCACTCTGGGAATGTATATTCGAAAAGCGGATAGAGTTTCACAATTGGCAGCAGTGCCCAAAAAGGATCCGCATGCTGACCTGCGACAGGAGGAAAATACACATTTGGCGGTTTTTTGGAGATACGTAATTTTTGTACGACTGGGTAAAACTTGGAAAATAAATTCGTGAATAACATCCGTGCTTACACTCCGATCATAGTCCCCAATCTGTACCAGAATACAACATGCCATATACAATTAAAACACATTCTCTAGGTTTGAGAGCACACATTTTTAATTTTGCATTAAGAGATTTCAGCTTTCAAAGTTGGAAACTTAAATTTAATCTTCTTCTTCCAATCTTAAGATAACCACAATTTGAAACAACAGATAGTTTTCAGTTCTTCAAAATAGGACAAGCGAAAAGGGAGCTGAAACGAAGCACAGACGCGAACCAAATGAGTTGAAGATTTATAGATTAAATGACCAGAGCTGCCAACTTACCGAATTCGTGTTTAGTTGGTATGTACTTGATTTACTCTGTGTTTGGCGATGGGCTGACAATCTAATGCACTTATACTAACTAACGAGAGAAACATAGGCTAATCAAAAGAAAGTCAAGTTTACCCACAAACGTACCTTCTGAACCTAACGAACCACCAAGTTTGCCCACAAAGATTTTAACTTTGTACTTATGTTTAAGACACTCTACAATTTTGTTGTATTCTTATGTTTTTTTTGTGGTATCTTTAATGCCGAAACTGAGGGAAATTTTCTGTGTCGACTCAGGTAACGCTTTCGTATATACTCAGGCCTCCAAGTTCTGGAAAATTATTCACTGACTACTCGTCAAAGCGCTTTCTAACGCTGGTTAAATTATATTCTACTGAGGATAATCAAAGTTAGCTGTGCATAAAATTTAACTTTTGGTATATCAGTTTTCACAATGAAAGGGAACAGTGGAGGCAAAATGCACAAGGTCTGGGTTTGGGTCAAGAGTTCACATTGCAATATGTTGGCCTTTGCTGTATAAGCTAATTACGTAGTTAATCTTATGTAATCAGCTTAATTCATATATTGATATATATATATATATATATATATATATATGCGACTCATACTCCTAGTTAAGTGATTAAGTTCTTAACATTTTTTTGGTATTTAATAACATTCATTTTTTTCTCCTAAATCAGACCATACAACAAATTTCGGACATTGAATTCGCACGAGAAAGTGGCCAAAAACTTGTCCTAACTGTAGCCTTATATTTGAAAATAAAATGAAGATACAACAGAAAGAAGTTGAAGTTTAACAATACAGCTAATCGGATCTGGTACCTTTATTTGTGTATGAGAAGTGTTGGAAAGTTGTGTTAGACGCCGCTCACTGAAAGAAGAGGATGCTTAAAAGGAGAATTATTTGAAGCCAAAATCGGGGAATACAAAACAAATATATAATATATCTACCATTTTATTCTTAGATCTACAGAAAAATGTAAAATTTTTCTTCGATTTTTTTTGTGCTTTTCTACAAAACTAACTAACTTTCTAACAAAACTTGCATAAATACTTTGGCCTACGTAGGAGCCACTGGCCAATTGAATAAAAAGGTTATCTGTGCAAATTCGCGGTAGTAAATATTTTGGTGTTTGCATACAGGGTATTTTGAAGTCGTACAGTAGAGTACAGTTCTTTTAGCTGCCTACTTTATTCTGGCTTTTGTTTTCACAAGCGCATTATGAATGCAATTTTAATCTGGGCTAAAATACTGGCATTCTTTTTGCATTTTACATGGGAACTTAATTAATTGCGAGCGTGCATTTAAAAATTAATAGAAAAATGAGATAAAAAGCGGTCGACTTAAATATTCGGAAATGCTTAAATAATATAAATCAAATTTAATTTAAATTCCAAATTACAGTTTTAGCAAATTAATTATGCGGCCAAAATGAATGCCATGTAAAACGAGTTGATTAGCTGCCAAGCGAATTATTGCCAGTGCTCAACACGGAATTAGTTTTATAATATCCTTTTTATTATTGTTTTGTTTTTTATTTAATTTAAAATTAAATTCGTTTTGTGCAAATCACATTTTCGAAAATAGCTTTAATGCTTTTCTGGCTTTCTGCCTGTTAAGCACATTTGCATAAAACAATTGTCATTAATACTATCTAAAGTAGATAATGTACATAGATGCCCAGAACAGCCTATTTATATATGTTAGTAAAAAATCACGCTCTAACTCAGTTTTAATTGATTTGGCAATAACATGGTCCAATTATTTAAATCTCTATTTGAGCTTAATGCTCTAAATCATATTTGTGAGCTATAATTCAATAGAATAGTCAAATGCGCAGCGCAATCAGAAGCTGATATGCAAATTTGATCACATTTAATTAATGCAGGAATAATAGTAAATACACCTAATGGGCACTTTGTTGAAAACACTTAGAACTTAGAACTTTGACTTTGCATATAAGTATAAAAACGTTTCGTTTTTTCTCGCGTGCATCTCGATGCAATGTGTTCATCCCACTTATACTCTATAATACTTGTTATAATAATCAAAGAGGACCCTGAACGGCTCATGCAATGCATAGTTAGTTGAACAAAATGAAAGCGATAAAGGTGCAAATTTACGTGTTAGTCTAGTAGGGACAATGAACTTTAATTGGCTAGTCAACCCAGAAGAATCGTTTTCATCTGTAATTAATTTATGAATAAATATTGCACAAAGCATAGTTCTACAATTATTAAAGAAGGTAGAAGTCTACTTGAGTATGATGGTAACCGAGATTCCAGTTTAAACCACAACAGTAACTGGTTCTGTACAGAATTTGTCCTGGTGAATAGAATATGAGGGCGACCAGATACATGAGGCATGGTCTAGAATAGATAGTGCCAGAGATATATAAAGGTCTGCCTATATTAAATGTGCAAGCCCTTATTCCCAGTTGAAAGCTATAACCATTTGGGAATTATAAGCTGCGTAAGAGATATATGCATACAAGTTATATCGAGTAGAATTAAGACTATAACCATATATTTGAGCTGCTCGCAACTGCTCTCACTGTCTCTCTCTCTCTCTCGCTCACCCTCTCTTTTTCTTTTGGCAACACAATGCAAATTGTTGAGATGACGTCACGTCCGTTGATTTTATTTGCAATGACACAATTTCAGAACGCAGCGGCTGTGCCGGATGTTGACTTTTTAGGGGCAGGTTGGGGGCAGCACCAAGCTCTTGGGCTGTGCTTGGGTGTGTGACGGCAGCGATGGTAGCGGGGAAAGCGGGGGTGCTGCTGCTGCTTGCGGGGGTGCAACTTTGTCCGCTGTTCAACTCATTTGTAATCATTTGGGCGTTAAATTTTTTGGCGCATTCATCGCTCGCTTTTGCTGCTAGACTTGGGCTACCCTCAGTGTCCCTTACGCCAACCCCAACCCCAACCCCAACCCCTAGCCATGCACAATCCCCCATCCGCCCGTTCGACGCCCAACTGCTGCCTGGCATCGGTGCTGTCGCTGTTGTTTTTTACAACCTTCATAAATCTTAATTTGAGCGCATGCAGCTAACAGAAATGGTCTAAAAGATGGCCAAAAGGCAATGAGCGGCGTTGGTTTAAAAGGGGGAAGGAGTGGAACTAGGAGTGAGGGTGTTTTGGGGGCTGGCAACGTGACTCGTTTTGAAGTTTTGAGCTGCACTTTTGACGTTACCAGCTGCCTGACAGCCGGCGGGTGTTGCCAGCACCGACGACGACGACGATGACGCGTCGGATGGATGAGCTAACTGAAATTTGTCGCAAGGCAGCAACACAAACAACAGCAACAACAGCAACAGCAACAAGCAGCATAACAAGCAACAGCAACAACTGCAGGCAAAAACGGAAGACACAGACACCAAAATGGGACAAGTTTTCGTCGCGTTAAATTTAATGCTTGTCCCGCTTTTGTTTTTAAGCGCATCTTTTTTGGGGGAGACCGAGTACAACACACCCTGTGCCAGGCCCCACACCCTCCACACCACCGCACCACCACATTCCACACCCACCCGCAGAGCTAAGGGAAAGTAAGGCAGTCACAGTGCCGTATACAACAAATTGTGCCAAAAATTTTTGGTCAGAGTCCCAAGAAAATGTTGTGAAGGACTATGGGCTGACGTAGGCGGTGGGAATGGGGATGGGAGGGGGCGTGTCGGTTCTGGCCCGAGGGTCGCCGCCTGGTGGCGCATCCAAACGCATTTTGAAAGCTTTTAGCTGTTAATGTGGCATAAATTTGTCTTTTGTTGCCGCCGCCTCTGCTGCTCCGCTTTTGTGGGCGGAAATTGAAATAAAAAGTATTCAAAGCAACAGCAAAGTGGCCAAAACCGAAACGCAAACTTGAAACGTTCCCCCGGGCGCAAGTCAACGCAATGCCAGGCTGGGTGGTGCGGGCGGTTAAATGGTTGGCGGCGTGGCGGGGCGGGGCGGGGGAGGGGAAAGGGAGCGTGGTGGCTGTCGTGCAACAGCAGTGCGGACAGTTCAAGTGCTTTATGCAACAGATATTTATGAAATTTATTGATTAACATTAAACGAACTGAAGCAGCTCGCAAAGCGTGCCTTTTGGAACTGGAACTGGAACTGAATAAACGCTGCATTTTAGCTGCCTGCGATAGCTTGTTGGATGCACTTGCATTACAGCATAGGCTGGAACTAATTGCTTGCTCGCTTTGCAGCTGGAACTTGAGCTGAACCACGTTGAAGCTTGGTTAGAGCTTGTTCAATTGAGCTGGAACTGGAACTACAAAAATCGATGCGGCCTTAGCTCTATGTAGCTGTTCGAATAATAACTGAAAGTGGAGCTGTAACATGAACTAGAACTGAAGCTAAAGTAATTCTTGGAACTAAATGCGGAACTGAAGTCGGAACTGCAATGCGTTTAGTGCTAAGCTGTATCTAAATATAGAGCTGGCTTGAATTTGAACTGAAATTTGCAGAGATGAAAGTTGAGCAAAAAACCGGAACTAATTTCATTTGCAGCGTTTACTCTGGAATGCGAACTGTGGCCAAATCTGGAACTGATACTGAGAACACGTTCCGCTTTTAACAGCAGGAACAGGAGCTGGAGCTGCAGCAGCAGCACAGGAACTGCTACAAAATTGAGATTGATGACATGTCAATGAAATTTATTGACACGACGGCGTCGCCTCAACAGCACGGAATGAAACGTTATATGTCAAGGCATCCACTTTGGCCCGGCCCGTCTCGGCCCGTCTCGGCCCAGTCTGGTCTGGCCTGGGCTGGGCAGCAACAAAATGGCAATGTCTGTGGCAACAGCAACACGTGCGGCGCAATTGAAGCATCAAATTGACTAATTTGTGTGAAACGAATTTTGATTTGTTTGCCACGAAAAACGTTGAATAATGAATAATGAATATCCCCCCCTTCACAGTTCCGCGCGCTAGACAAGTTGAAGGTGGATACATTTATAACATATTTAGAGGAACAAAAGTAACACTTAAAGCTGTCGAAGTATTTATAATAATCGATCTAAATATTTAACAGCTTTTATGAGGTTGATTTTTTATTTTTATTATCAACAGTTTTGAAACAATTAAGAATCATTCATCATCATTTAAAACATCCTAAAAATATATGTAATTTCTTTCGATGTCAGCAACACTTGAAGTATTCATATCCATTTTCAATTTCTTCAATGGTGCAAACTTAGTTTTAATATTTGAAACAGTTCTGCCGAAGGTCTATTGGTCCATTATGGTACCAGTTAGACTCCATATCAAACAGCATTCCGCCTAATCCTTAAAGAACAAAGTTGTTAGCGAATAGTTTACGGACCAGTGCTGCCAATTTACCTCGTTTAACTAGTGCGCGTTGCTAGTGTTAAAGTGTGTTTGGCAATAGGTTAGGTGGTCAATACGTGTGTGTAACAAGCTTGTCTTGAGTTTACTCCTTTTCAGTTGTATAAACACCGTAGTGTTGGTTAATGGGTTTGTGTACACAGTTAAGTGTGTGTATATCAGTACGAGTTTAAGGTTATATACATTTCGGCGTGTTAGGCAATATTTTTGACATGAATAATATTTTAAATATTATAGGAAGGTACAACAAAAAGGAGTGCAAGATAAATAATCGAATTATTCGGAGCTGGCATCTTACTTCATTTGTGTATGAAAAGTGTTGGAAAGTTGTGGAGGATATTTAAAATCGAAAAATCAACTTACAGCCAACGAGGAATGCAAAATATAATATAATCTGAAAACTCTTCCACTTTGCTTTCATACTAACTAAACCATTTGGTTTTTTTTTTGCTCATTTGTTTTTTAATTTCCAAAAGTAATTTTTCTGATTTGTGTTCTCTCTACAGCGTTGTGAGCCGAACTGAGGATTTTTTGGAAATATATCAAAGTTATTCAATGATAAATTATTCTATGATCAATACTCCAGTATGTATACGATACAAAGATTGTTTAAAAACAATTCTAATTGAAGTTGGGGAAATGGAGGAAGAAATCGAAAAGAAAGATAAATTGGTTCTCTGTGTAATATATGAGAGTTTAGGTTTTTAAGTTCCTTGCTCTTACAATGTTGTAGATCGACAGCCTGGCCCAGGCTGGCGGAAAGAGGAACATATCTAGATCTATTAAGTTCGTCATCCTTATAAAGATTACATATACTGTTTAGGCTCAAGAATACTTCCTACCTTTCACTAACATTGACATACGACTTTTTGGGTTTTAGGTAAATTTGGCTTGGAATTGTCATATGAATCAATATGAATTTAAATGTATAGTTTATGTTTTTGCTTCCACTCGTGAATCACTTAAAGTATACAAAAGGAAGCGGAATATGAGTGAAAAGTGTACACAGTGATTCATGCGTAGGTGTTACCCGTGACCGTTAAGCCTTAGGTGTATTTGCCTTTGCGCGCCGAATCGCTCGATTGTTGTGAATGGCATTCGGCATAATAACGGTAATTTCGCATACTTAACTGTTCATACAAATAAATTGCTCTTATGTGGCATCGCTTTAATCCGACATAAATGATAAACGAAACATATTACAACGAGCTGCAGAATATCCTTTTACAATACCCTGTAGTCAAGCATGGGCTGGCTTGGGTATACGCGACTTGCCCAGCCAGTATGTAACCTCATATTGGCTCTGCTTGTGATTAACGCAACTCGGCCTACTCAACTTGGTATGCAAAGGCTTCCAAGTGCCAAACGAAAGTTATTTTATATGCGGAGTATGTGAGGCTGGCCTAACTTATATACGAATTCAAATTTATACATTCATGTATATCCCATTACGTGTGAGCAAAGAAATAATATGAGAAACTACTTAACATATCATAACAGGGTATTCGCAACTTTACTACTTAGCATAGATTGCATAATATATATCTAACTATGCATAAGTTTGAGTATATGTATCTTTGCCACTAAAAATGTAGGGTAATTGGGAGGCGAATATTCCTCTCAAAAGCACTTATACATATTATAAGCTGCTCCGCTCGCGTTCTGCACCCAATAATAATGTTGTGCATCATTTGAAAGAATGACGCTTGGAATTTATTTATTTTATGTGCGAGTGTGTGCAATTGTGTGTGTGTGTGTGTGTGAGTGTGTGTGTGTGTGTGCGTGTGTATTAAATGCTAGCGAAATTACACTATAAAAATGCTGTTTAATTAGCATACGGCAGCAATTAATTAATTTGTAAAATGAATGCTGCAATGCGAGCAATGAAGGGTCGGCTGTAACGAGGAGAGGGGCAGGCGTTGCAATGCAAAGCGGTATTTAATATTAAATCAAAGATTATTGTTTAACTAAATGCGACGGGGGCTGAAAAAGCAGCAGCGGGGCGGGCCGAATCGAATACATATCAGCTAAACTGAAATTCAAATTCGAATGCAAATGCCAATACAAATGGAATGAAATGCAGTTTCCACAGCAGCAAGTGAAAGACACGTGAATTGGTAAGAGCGTGATTTTATGGTTCACTCATAAGTATTGCGAGCTCCACTCAATTGGTTTTTACTGAAGCCGCATTTATTGACATCAAATAGCTGACGGGCGGCCGATTGAAACAGCCGCGGAAACTGCCCGCGTTAAAAGTTGGACTTTATCAGTCATGAGTGCTGCACTGGCATATACCCTCTAGCTCTTTCAAAATATGTTTCGACATAAATATTATCCATTTAGCTTGGGACATGATAGATTGAATCTCGTAGAAGCATGAATTCCGAATATTTAGGAAAATCTTTTTTCTGCTTTATAAATGTTTTCCCATAAAGCTTGAGTCCTTATTAAGGGATTATATTGAAATTTATCGAATATTTGGTTGACGTTCTTAAAAATGTGCTTTAGTGAGCTTGAGCAGATGGAGAATATATCTTTTCTGGAGCATAAGATCGATTTTTATCTAAGGAACACCCAATTTGATTAACTAGGCTCGATTGAAAGTATTTGGCATCTGTCTTACCTAATAACACCCTATGTCAGTCATTTAATTTGTACAGGGTATTTTGAATAAATATAACTTAATACAATTGCAACGTTTGAGCCTTCAGTGAAGCAGCCATTTGAGCTGGCCCACAATAAATGTTAAATATAAAAAGTTAAGCAAACAACTTTTAAGTGCAGTTGGTGCAACAGCTCGACTAACAGATACCCTGCTGACAGAAAAGTATAATTTAAGCAAGACACAAAGCAAAGCACTAGCATTAAAAAACCTACAACGATGCAAAGTGCTTTTTTAAAAGGGTATTCTGTGACATGCTCAAGCACATGACGCCCGTTGTAGACAATCGATTGCGTGGCATTTCAAATGAAATTAATGAGCGAAAAAGTGCATACACATAAATTTATATGTATGTATTCGCATTATTGCTGATTGCTTGGCAAACAGACTCGGGCTCGACTCTACATGGGTCAGCAGCAGATGACACAGTCAGCTGGAGGGGCATGTCCAAGGGCTGCGGGGAGGGATGGTGTGGTGTGGGTGTAGCAGAAGGTTGGTGGCTGACAGCCACAACTGTTGACAACATAATCGACTTGTACTTAAAAAGTTGCAATGTGTTAATTGAATGCCCCATGGCACATGTCGCATGAGCTTGGCGTCATCAGCATTAACATCAAAGTAAATGTTATCGTTATCGATGTCGATGTCGATAACGTTATTGTTCTCGTTGAGCAGCTATCGATTATCTATTATGCATCATTAAAATGTCAACAGTTACCTGTGAGCAATGTCGTCAAATAAATGCAAATGTCTGTGGCAGAGAGAGAGAGAGAAACAGTTTGGTTTAAAGGGTCCAAATGTGAATCATGGACTTATGGCTTATGAACTTTTAAAGGAATTTCTGCAACGGACTCGCTTTTTCAGAATTTCGCTTCTTGCAAATATTTTCTCAGCTCTAATGATTTAAACACCAGGCATTGAATGATTTCTCTTGCATATATTCCACTAAAATTTGGAGAAGATAAAATTCTTCTTAATGTTGTTTCCAAGCAAACATTACTAGATTATAGTAGCATGAGCACCTTCTCAACTGTCATCCAATTTTTATGTAGGAAATACGAACTAAAAACCCTCAGTACGGCTCTCAATGCTGTAGAAATAACACAAAGTAGAAAATAATTTTAGAAAAAAAATTCTTAGAAAAATTATACTTTTTCTACAGATGATCTAAGAAAAAAGTGGAAAATGTGTTAGATTATATTTGTTATATTATATAAGTAGCTATCGTATTGCAACGTATTGCCTGGAGTTCGATTCCAGGCCTTGTGCACTTAGCCCCAACGGTAGCCTCGCATTTAGGCAACTGACACCCAAATTATTTTAAATTCACAGCTAATTGAGATCATCCTCTATGGATTCTAATCTAACCTGCTTTAGAGAGCGCTTTTGACGAGTTATCAATGAATAGTTTTCCAAAAAAATATCAGCCTGAGCATCTATGAAACTGTCGACCAGATTTTCATGTGGAGTCGACACAGAAAATATCTCCATTTCGACTCTTTTTGTAGTATTGCGTACATCGTAAAGATTTCTCTCAATTTCAGCATTATAAATAACAAAAAAACATAAGCAAACTGCAAAATTGTAGTGTCTTAAACTTGGTGGTTCGGTAGGTTCAAAAGGTTATTTTGTGGCTCTGTTTTATTTCTAATTATTAATTTATGTTGCCCTTCCTAGTTAGTATAAGTGCATTAGATTGTCAGCCCATCGCCAAACAACGAGTAAAACGAGTACATACTAACTAAACACGAATTCGGTAAGTTGGCAGCTCTGGATATTTAATCTATAAATCTTCAACCCATTTGGTTTGCGCCTTTGCTGCGTTTCAGCTCCCTTTTTGCTAGAAGAACTGAAAACTATCTGTTGTTTTAAATTGCGGTAGTCTTAAGGTTGGCAGAATATGAAATTTACAAATTTCCTCTTCATGCAAAATTAAAAATGTGTAATCTCAAACCTAGACAATGTGCTTAATTGATATAATTTCGTATAGTGTGTAATATTTTATTGGGAAAAAGATACTCTATGCTGAGCGCTATTACGTTTTTGAACATATATTGACCAAGTCACGGCTTTAGTCAGTCGTATAGTCATATCAATTATGCTCTTTATATACGTTAACATTGTTTTACCCAAACATAAACAAATATGTACCTAAGAAATAAACATGTAGCCGTTGGCATCTGTTGGTCGTTGGGAACAGTTGACTGCGGATTGTTAGGTTAAACACGAATGCGCGTCGTTTGCGCATGTGCAACCAGCTGGACGCGTTTGTGCTCTCGCAATATCGAAATGCTGCGCAACATTTCGCGCTTGGCAACAATGTTGTTGCGCGCGCAATGCGCATGTACGCTGGCAGCATGTTGCGCGCATTTGTTTTGATTTGTGCACCTTGTTTATGTTTATAAGCTTTCCAAACCATCGCTTCATAACGACAGGTGGTTGTGCGGGCCTGTGTGTGTGTGTGTGTGTGTGTGTGTTGCTGGGTGTAGTGGGAATATTTATGCATGGCAATTGCTCAATGTCGCCCGTCTGCGTCGTCCAGAAATCAGAAGTGACGCCAGTTTGCAACCCAACCCCAAAGCTCGGCATTGTGTGTTGCCAGCGCTAAGGCATTTGTCATTCCTTCTGCCTGGTAGCTATGCGTGTGTGTGTGTGTGTGTACTGTTGTTGTTTGTGCGCTCTATCCTATGCAGAAATTGTTTACGTTGCCGCGTGGCTTGCCCCTTGGCGCAGCATTCAATTCGCGCGGTTGCCAAAAAAATAGATTTCGCCGACCCGCTGCATGCCCATCGATAGCTGCAGAGAGCCTTGCCACAAGCCCACGTCCGCCCACAGGTAGGTCGGAGCATGTTTTTTTGTTTATTTTTTTTTTCAGCTTCCCATTCACGGCACACTTCACACATTTTGCAGCCGTCGCGCTGTCACTTTCAATCTGTTCGCAGCTCAGCTCTGGCTTTGCTCTTGCTTTGGCTTTGGCCACATGCCAGCAGTTGCCAGTTGCATGACTGGCTGCCTGCCGCACATTGGTTGCATGCAACTGCGTTGGCTGTCCTCCTGCATGCCAGCCTGCGGCTATGCAGCATAATTCGTTTTGGCTGCTGCCCTGCTCTTGCTGCTGCTGCTTTTAAGCCGCTTACAAAAGCTGCGTGGACGCATAACTGGCCCCAGGTAGCCAAACGCCACCTGACAACCTCCACCGGAGTCATCCCACCCACGCTTCCATCTCGCTCAAGCTGCTCCGCTGACCTTTTCTGACCCGCTGCATTCCACATAAATAAAACGTGTAACTTCGTTTGCTCTTGCATTACACTTGATTCGAAAGCCGTGGCCAATGCACAATCATGTGCAAAAAGTTGTCCAGTGTTGTGCAATGCTCTGCAGTAATGTCAATTAATTGATTAAAAATTCAGAGAGACTATATTTATGCTCTTTAATGCTACTTGCTTGCTTGATTTTTCAACTTTTTTCGCTTCTCTCTTTCCACTGCGTTTCTTAACTTTACAGCATATATGTATTTTAATCTTCATATTCTTAAGCGCTGCACTAAAAACCTCTGTCTGTTTCACTCACGTCTACCCTACCACTGTTTATTGCTCCCGCTCTCGTTCTCACTCACTCTCTTTCCCATTTTCTCTCTCTCACACTGTCTTTCATTTGATTTTCCTTACAGGTTTGCCTCGAAGTTTACCTCTCTTACTTTATGTTTTTTGTTTCTGCTTTGTGTCTCATCCTTAAATGTTGTGCATCCTGTACAATGACAGAAGCCCAGCAAGTTATAGAACCAGCTCAAAATCTGAAACATCAAACAGCTTAGCTATGTTCCTATTTTCCTTTACCAGATTCTAGCTTTGAATGGCATATGTCTGCAGCTAGTCCGTCAGTCACAATCTGTTGCTCTTTGACTACCTCGAACCAAGGACCCGGCCAGAAAGGCGCTTTATTGTGGCTGGCAGCGGCAAAAGGCTGACTGAGTCATCGACAACTGGTCATGGACTCAGCTCCACTTGCCCGTCGAGTGGCCGACATTGCTCTCCCGGCTAGTTAAGCCCCTGGCGTTCCCGCTCACCGAGACCGGCTCGGCCCGGCTCGGCATCAATGGTTTCTGCAAAAGCACAAAGCTAAATCGCGCACAAAGCCAATTGCTTTGCCACCCGGCTGCAGCTGAAAAGTAGCTGTCGGCTGACAGCAACCCTGCGCGCTCTATCACTCACTTCACTTCTAATTTTTTTTTTTTTTGCTGTAGTTACGGATACTCATTTAAGTTGATTCACCGCATCAACAACAACAACACACACACACACACACGCGCAGAACAAGCGACGCCAGCGTCGACAGCGACGTCGCCAGCCAATGACACTTTATGACAATTGCACTTGGCGGCTTAAAGGAGTCGCAAATGGAGGCGGGGCAGTTGCTTTTTCTCTAAAAAAATAAAAAAAAAAATTAAAAGAATAAACAAATAAGAGTGCTCGTCCAGCAGATACCCTGTACTCAGCAGCTGCATACTGCCTTAGGCTACCTCATTCGCTTCTAATTCTACACAAACGCTAAAATATTTACTCGATATTTATCGATTTGTAAGATATATAAATGTTATCGAAAACCTAAAATTAAAATTAGTCAAGCTGTCTGACAGCTTAAGAGACTTGGCTGAACAAGAATATATATACATACATATATGCTATGCCCCCTGCCTTGAACTGCAGTATACCCGCTTGCTAGACACTTTCGTTGGGTATAGGGCACACAAATAGAGAAAAAGGCGAAACAAAAGCAGCCAACGGCACAAACAAGTGAAAATCGTTCAGGGAAAACTGGCTTCGCTGACGCCAACTTCAGCTCTGAAGGAAATCCGCACAAGTGGATGCTGCGGGATGAGCTGAATGCAGTGGAATAGGTAAAGGGAGGGGCGGAGAGAAAGATGGGCGTGGGCGTTGAATCTACTGGTTAGTGATTGCGGGCAAAAATCGTAAACAAAATGCCGGAAAAGGCAACAACATGGCGACAACGCAGCCACGTGCTCCACATGCCCAACCAAAATGCATGATGTGTCGCCAGTCGCGTCGCACGATGAGCCCCAACCTGCCCGCCTCCCCCTCACCATCCCCCTCACGTCTACTGCTGCTGCTGCTGCTGTTTGTCTGTCGCCTTGATAATGACTTTTTGTCTTTGCTCAAATGTCACTTGATGCTTGTCCTGGCTCGCTCTGCCTCTCTGCTGCTCTGTTTCCATCCGCAGTGCTCATCCTCGAGCTCGTCCTTGTTCTTCTGCACATGCTCGTCCTGCTCTTTGTTGCTTCAGCTGCTCTTGTTGTTGTTGTTGTCGTTGTTGTCTCGCCGCCGTTTCCTTTTTTTTTATTCTACAAGGTTATTCAAGTTCAAATTGCAGCTGCCTGCCCTGCCCGAGACTTCCCCCGAAATTGTTGCTAGCCTTGATTAATTGGCCTGGGTGCGGTCGCTTGGGCCTTGCCCGAACTGTCGCCAACTGTCGAGAACTTCAGGCCTGCTTCCTTTGTACATTTTGAGGCACACTCACTCCCTTACACACACACACCGACACCCACACCCACACACAGTAACACATTAAAACAATTTTTTTTTTTTAAATTCGTTTTCTTCCAATCGAATTTTGAGGCGGACGAAACTGTAGCTCCTGCTGCTCGGTCCAGCCAGATGCCATCAGTTCTCTAGTTCAGGCCTCGAGTCCCTGTTCCTGTCCTGGTGTAGCATGCAGTTGGGCTACAAGCTGCGGCGGGCGCCGCAGCAGCGCTGCCTGATACGCAATCTGATGCGGACCATACTCCAGCTGCTGCAGAGCTCGCAACGGCCCATGAGCGACACGGAAATCATTTCGGCCCTGTCTGTGCGCTTCCGTCGCACCGATCCCGAGTTCCAGCGCCAGGTGCGACTCAATCTCCAGGATGCGGCCAGCTATGGCATACTGAAGCGTCAGCTAAATGTATTCTCGCTGCGCTCCAAACGGCTGGCAGAGATCATGGACAATTTGGTACCAAGCAGCAACAGGAAACGACGTTGACGATGCCTCGAAAGTAAAAAAAAACGTTTGAAAATAAAACACGTAAACGCATCGATTTGCCTTTTATTTAGCCCAGTACAGTTTCGCAGTCTGAGAAAGTGCGGCTTGCCGATAACTATCGATTTCATATAAAATCGATAGCGACTGTACAATTTCGATTAATTTCGGACAATGTGAGTCGAAGAAAACCGCAAGTGCAGTTAAATTGCTTAGAAGGCTGTTAGTCAAAGCAATGCCTATCGATAGTTATCGATTGCTCATAAAAGCAAAGAAAGCAATATAGTTACAATAATCTATAGCTATCTATTGCGCTTTCTGTCCATTGCTGTAATTAATTGACATCAAGTAGGCAAATTTAAATTATTAAAAGGAATGAGCAACTCTTTCACAAAATAACTAATCGATAACTATTGATTGCGAATTAGCTTGTTGCTTGTGTATGCATTGTTGACTAATATTCACGAAATATCGTTTATCGAAATTGCATATATCGATTTGAATTGTTTGTCAATATTACAGCATAAAATCGCCGAAAATTACAGGGGTTTTTAACCAAGTAGATTAATGCAATTGATTGTTCTGCTTATCGATAAATAATTAATTGTGAGTTTATCGATATACCGTACACTTATGCAGAATAAAAAACTGAAGAAAATTAGTAAAGTTTGCTGTTAACTGAGGAAGCGCTCGTTATAAGTCTTATCTATTGTCCTAAATATGTCGAGAATATTTTCTAGACATAAATAGTCGTTATCAATAACCGTTGCGTAAGCTACAAACTAATATCGATGGGGTAAAATCCAGAGTCTCGTTTAGTTTTTGTGCATTGAACTGTCAATGTCAGTAGATGTCAACGGAAATCCAATTTACAAATCAAATCGCTTAATCGGTAACAGGGAATAGTCGATAAACGAGCGGGCTATAAAAACTAAATTAAAACATTTGAAGCGTAAGCAATTGAATTTCATTTGATAAAATACACACACACGAAATTACAAATCTCAATGGAAATATTATTTTCGATAGATTCTGCCAAATAGAATCAACTGTAAAAATTCCACAGATGCGATGCGACGCGCTATGTCAAATCCAATTGAAATGCATAAATTATGCTGAAAAGTATGCAACAAATATTTTGTGCGCATTGTAAACACACGCGTGCACCTGCTCACACACACATATGTACACACGCGTAATTTACTGTCGCTGCATCTTTGCGGCAGATGGCGGTGGGGGGGGGGGGGGGGGGGGTCGCTGTTAACACTGGGGAATTTTGTCACGTTACAAATGTGATGCAAATACATTTGTGGTAAATATTTGCGGTTATCTAAATGAAATGCGTTGCATACTTTCTGGCCGTGCGGCAAATACAAATACAATGACGCCCATAAATCGCGCCCTGGCTATTTGCATTGGAGCGCGAAATGTGCAATTAAAGCATAAATTAAGCGTTTAAATTCAAAAATCATTTTGATAACTGTCAGCGCCAAAAGCACACTGAGCTTTATGTTGGCTTACTAAATGTTTAGTTTAATTTGTCAACTATAACTGGTTCCAGGGCGAAAAGCTTTCTGGGAACATCCTTGTCTCGCTTTCTAGTTTTACAGTTTACCTCAGGATAATTATTGTATGGGCAAGGTTTCTGGGAAAATCTTAGAATCACAGGCGCTTGGGCAAGGTCTTCTTTCGATGGAAAAAGCATTGCGGAATGTCTGTTGGAAACATCTGTGGCTCTAAGTTAATTTCATAAACAGTATGACTCTGCCCTACTGCTGTTTCGTAAAAAGTATTTGCAGAAAATCTTTGCACAATTTTCTAATTCCATTTATGGGCGAAAATAATATCATATTTACCTTTTAGTTAGTTGCAGAGGCAGCTTTTACTACTTTTGTCAGTCGTCTGACGCATTTTCACCTTTTCAAATTGCGTGCTTCGTTGAAAAGGAATTACAGAACATCTTCAGCTAACAAGCATCGAATTTTTTTTCAAGTGTAGATTTTTTTTTCGGTTTTATTCTTTTTGGTTTAATGTCGTGTTTTTGTCTTGTTGTGTTGTGTGTTCCGTTTTGTGTTCTGTGGCAGGTCTGCAACATTGTCTAAAATTGTGAAACCGTTTTGTTTTCCATGTATAAATCGGTGACCGCGTCGCGGCTGCCACGCCCCACAAAATTGTGGGGCGGCGGGTCGGCTATGTAAATGCAGTCGCATGCATTATTAATAAATAAGCCGCGGGACAATGAGCTTGGAGTGGGCCTGGTTGGAAGCCAACGGATGGCGGGCGGCATTTGGCAACCGTGCAGCTGTTTAGTTTTAAGTTGTGTTCTATCCAAAATAATGCGAATTATCCTCTAGTCGGCATCTATTTACATTTAGGTAGAGTTTTATAAATTACTACAAAAACTCTCGTGCTCAAGTTTGTATCACCTACTTCGGAATTCTAGCTTGAAGGGTGCAAATAGTGGGAGATTTATGTACATACGTTTGTTTGTGTGTGTGCACGTACGTTTGTATGTATGTATATATGTATGTGCAAATATATGTTATATGATACCAAGCACAGATCAAATTTACTTTCCGCTGCGCAGCATTTGAAAGTAAAAGGTATTTGTCAATATAGCCGTCCTCCTCGATTCTGATAAATTCAACTAAGTCTTAGAGGCTTCCATGCTTTGTGATATATGTAAGTGTTAAGTGATAACAAGATATGTTACCGTTTGAAAAAACTGTGATTGTATGTGGGTAGGCACATATATATATATATATATATATATATATATATATATACATACGTCTGCATGTGTATTTGTATGTGTGCACGTATGTATTTATGTATGTATACATGTACGTATATACTTATGCATACATGCACATATGTATGTTTGTTAGTAGCCTTGTTCAAAAGTACGTATATGTATATATGTATGCATACGTACATGTGCATGTATATATGTACGCACGTATGTATTTATGTATGTATACATGTATGTATATACTTATGCATACATGCACATATGTATGTTTGTTAGTAGCCTTGTTCAAAAGTACGTATATGTATATATGTATGCATACGTACATGTATACATGTGCATGTATATATGTATGCAAGTACACACACATGTAAGCATGTACACATGTATCAATGTATATGTATATATTTGCATGTATGCATGTACAGGTGTATGCATGTTTATATGTAAGAATGTACGCATGTATTTTTGTATGCAAGCACATAGGTATGTAGTCATGAATGTCCGTGTGTATGTACGCATATATATGCATGGATGCATGTACATATATAAGCATGAAAGCATGAAGCACATGCATGCATATATGTATGCAAGTATGTGCAAATTTATTTACATGTGCATGTATTTACTCATGTTCATCTGAATGCATGCTGTATTTTTAAATGTTAATATGTATGCACTTAAGTATGTCCATATGCTGCTTATGTACATCCGCATGCATGTTCTAATGTCTGCACGTATGAATTAATAAATGAATGCATGTACATATGAAAAAAATTATCTGCAGCAATTTGAAATGTTAAGTCCCTCTTTGTGGAAGTGATTTTAATGAGATCTCTAAGGGCCATTTTTGTTCTCTTTGCTCAGATTTGCGGTTTTTTATTTTTTATTTCCGCTACGTAATTGCAAACGGATACGGAAACGCGCGCAACTAATAAATTAACTCAGTTCTAGTAGCAAAAATGGAAGCCAAAAATGTACAAAAAATGGATAACAAAAAAAAACCACACAAAATTGCCATAAATTATTAATTAAAATAAATTGAGCCTTTAAGAGAAACAGAATATTTCATAAATTCAAAATGCAATACAAAACAACAAAATTTATGGTCTTTGATTTGTAGAAGGTAAGTAACAATTGTTAACGTCTACAAATATGTATGATGTATCACGTATTATCAATGATTGATAAAAATTAGAGCTGTTCCTTGACAGACTAATGGATGGATAAACAATGACGGAGTGGTAGATGTATGGGTTAAAGATTAATGCTAAATTAATGAATAGGTGACAGGTGGATTGTGGGATTGATGAATTGATTAAATAACAGATTGATTGAAGACTTGCCAGATTGCTGTATTATAGTCTTCCTTATGCGACATTGACGCAGCTTTCTTGAGCTGGTATGCTCAACATGCCATTCATATTTGTTGCCGTACATATTTTACAGGGTATCTTGCACAAGCAGCTAACATATGACATTTTCATATATTGTAGTTGTTTTCTTACCTAAAGATACTCTGTACTGAGTTATAAAAGGCTTCAGTTGCAGTAGTCAATAGATCCCATATACATTTATTATCGATAGGGCTATATACCCTACAAGTCTAGTTTTACAGTGAATAAACTTCAAAAGCACAACAGAAAGAAAAACAAGGAGAGAAAGAAGAACAACAAGCAGTTGACGCTTTGAGCCAGTTCAAGTGGCAAAGGCTTCTTCCTTGTCGAGTCGCCAATGGTTGGCCGGGGCAAAGTTCAAGAGTTGTGAACTTGGCGAAAAATGAAGAAGAACAAGAAGAAGAAGAAAATAAAACAACAACAATAACTACAACAAAAAACAGGCGCCGCACACTTGTAAATTTCTTATGAGCTTCGGCCACAACACACACAAAGTAACCAACTAGCTGAGTGTGTGTGCATGTGTGTGTGTGTGAGTGTGTGCTGTGCTGTGTATATTTCTGTTGTTGTTGTTGTTGCTGCTAGCAGCACGCACAATTAAATCAAATTACCTCAAGTGCACTCAACGCTTTTTCAACGTCTCAGCCTCAGTTGGCGGCTCAGTAATTAAGCTTTTTCTCAGGTGAGGGAAGCACACTTTTGTGTGTGTGTGTATAGTTGGGTTGCTTCCGGTACTGGTCATTGAACTTGAACACACACACACACCCATACATACATACACCCCTGTGCGCTTTTTGAGCAACTGACACTTTTAGCACTGAACTGTGAAATGGAACGCAACGAAAAGCTTCAATTGAAATCATCTTTTTAACAGACTCTCAGCACTAAGTTTGGCCGGACTAGGAAATACCCTGCTACGAATAGCCGTAATATATATGGATAGCAGCGCCTCTGCCCCTTGAAGTATTCATGTAAATAGTTGAAGTTAAAATTATTTCACACATCAAGGTTGTACTTCTGTGCAATGCAGGGAAAGGTATCCCAAAAAGTGATATATTCCTGATCAGTAAATTATTAAAGAGAACCTTAAATATGATAGCAATCCTGAGCTAAATATCGATATTTATCGATTGTGTTAAGGTGCGAAGTAATTGAAAAGAATAATTGAACATAATCTGTAACATGCATCGCCACAAATACATTCAAGAGCTACATAAGCGCTCCAGTTAGAGATCCCAAAAGGTCCCAATACGTTAATTGATCAGAAAATAATGATGGGCTTCTGAAAAGGTTTTCTAGAAACCTGACTGATTGATGGACTGACTAGTTAGTCATTGATTGATTGATCAACGTACAGCCCAAGAAGTGAGATCTAGTAAGCTTAAGCTATTACTAGCTGTAACTTATGTTATTAGAATGCATGCAAGGTTGGGGTTTTAGTAAATTCCACCGATGAATATGGAAAATAGGGGAAAACCATGGTAAGACACTTATTTGTATATTAAATACATTTTTAAATATATTTGTTTAAATTCATTAGAAATGTGTTTCACACCTGGGCGAAAATGGGAGCAAAAAGTTCATAAAAACTTTTGAATACTTAAGCCTGCAATTTTAAATAATCCACCTCTATGGTCGAAAAAAGCGCGGAAAATTACTGTATAAAACCTATATGTTTTTCATAAGATCCGCTTTAACTGTAAATAGTAAATTTTTTTCCCAAATCCTTGTTGGAAAATGGGGTCAAAGGTTGTTTGGGCGCATGTAAAATTTTGATCCGATCGGCTTGAAAGTTATTTTAAAAATTTTTTGCACGACGTTTACATTGAACACACAAAAAACAAGTTCACTCGGGCAAAGCCGGATAATAGCCGTTAGTATTTATATACTGAAAGAACATATCATAATACCCTTCGCCTTTTCCAGGGTATATTAATGCCACATCGCCAGGGGAATCAAAGTGCATATGTGTGACAAGTTGCCAACGAGGGCGGATTTGTTCGGTAACAAAGGCGACTAAAATACATATGTGATGCTGATGAAAAGAACAAGGACGATGTCAACGACAACGGCGACGTGGCATGGCTGCAAGGCGAGAGAGGCGAGCCAGCCTCAACGTCAACGTTGAAAGACGCATTACGAATATGCTCCAAAGCCTCTGGGGACCGACTACAACTCCGACTCCGACTCGGACTCGGACTCGGATGTTGCGCCTGAGTACCGCGTATGTATGTGGCTCCGTACTGTATATAAGTATATTGAATGCTGGGGAAAAACCTCAAAATGTGAGAAACCGAAATTAAATTTACATCAAAAAGAGGGCGACGGTGGGGGAGAGGCCGCTGGGCAGCAGAACAGCAACACGTGAGGGGTTACTCAACGCGCCTTGGGGGGTGTTCCATTGTTATTTTATTAGGTGAGAAATGTGCAGAGGGGGTAGTGCTAGAGGGGTGCTCGGGCTGGGGGAGGGGAGGTAGTGAGTGTGTGTGTGTGTGCGTGTATGCAACAAGAGCTCAAATAAATAAGCAAAATATGCTCGCTGGTCGCTGCGTATGCGATTTCCGTTTCCTGTTGCCGTTGCGGGGGTTGCTTGGAATGCGCCAACGGGGGAGCCTGTGGGGAAGGGGTGGTAAAGAGGGGGGCAGGAATGGGGTTGGGTACATTTGGTACATTAAATTAGTTTTGACACGTAAACGCGTTTAGAGCTAGCAACGCAGTTGGACACAGCACCTTGCCCCCATCCCCTGAGCTACCCCACATCCGCAACAGCTACCCCGCAGCATGTTAACATGAGCATCTGCAGCTGCTTAAAGGTGTTTCCGTTTTTTTTTTTTGTTTTTTTTTTTTGATACCCTGTTCTCAGAGGGAATATTAATTTGAGAGATACATTTGAGAGGCATAGTGTAAGGGTTTAAGAGTCACACACAATCGGTTTTTTTGGCCTATTCATAATCTGTTTTCCCACGGATATCTTCCATCGATAGTTTCTACAGTTTGAGAGTCCAATAGGTTTGAAAGCCATTTCATTTGGTTTGCAGAGCTACTGATGTTATCCTTAATAGTTCAAACCGCAAATGGTAGAAAAATCACATTGCAGAGCATCCTTATATTCAGTACAGTTTAAGAGTCACAATCAAAGCACAGTTTTAAAGCTCTCAAACAATGTCCGTTGCCGGTCTTCTGTGTGCACACATAATTCATAGGGTATCCTTTATTCGGTCACTCACCCTCGCTCTTGCTGGTTCTGTTCAACTTTTTCAAGCCGGCATTCGCGGCATTTTGTAGCATAATTTTAGGCTGTCACTTGCTCAGCTGAAATATGCAAATAAATTACACGGAACGCGCTGCGCTGAAATGCACAAAATTTATGGTTAACGGAAGACCACCCCCCACCCCCTCAGACACACGCACGCACACCTCGCAGACGGCCGCTCCCCCCTTTGCCCCTCGCTAGCCTATCCATTAAAAACTGAAATACAATTAACATGAAATTAAATGCCTGTTATTATTGTGACTGTTTGTGCCGTGTTTCTGGCTTGTTGCTTGTTGTGTTGAGTGCTGTTTGCCACGCCCCCTCTCCCAAACCCCCCTCCTTCCCCCGTTTCCCCCACCCCTTTAGCCAACGCTTTAACAATCGTCCCCAGTGCGCGTGCCTTAATTGGCCACCTGCATTTAAATGCCGCCAACTTAATTGCCATTTGTTGCATGTGCGCACCTCCTAACGCTTCGCTCCTAACTTTGACAGAAACTAAACCCATTTTTCAGAAAAAAAAATTACTTTCGGCATAAATTATATGTACTTTTGAATAGCTTTTCACTGGGACTAATTGTAGGGCGAGATGTCGAAACTATAGTTCAATGTCTATATATAAGACTGTTTGTATTGATTAACTAGCTAACCGCCTGACTGATTGACTGATTGATTGGCTGACTAGCTGATTGCATAACTGACTGATTGCCCGACTGACTGATTCATTTATTGACTGACCAGCTGATTGATAGATTGACTGAATGACTGACTGATTAACTGATTGCATAACTGACTGATTAACTGACTGATTGACGAACTAACTGATTGACTGATTGATTGACTACTGACTGCATGCCTGAAGATCAACGCACAGTCCCAACCGTAAGAAGTATGGAAAATTTGCGGAAAATGTTCGTATGAAACTTTGTTTATTTACCATCCGATTAGCCTTGAAGGTCAGCTTCAGTGAGAAGACATTTAAGTTTTCAAGCTGCGCACAACACAAGTGAAGTAGCATTCAGAATGTTAAGAAATGCTTAACAGCTGTTCACGGATCTTGAGAAGAGCTTAGTAGCTGCGTGCTTAGTTATTGGCGCCAACTTATCGTGAGGATAAAATTAACTGGTGGTTAAGCGAACAGACCGCAGTCGTTACTTCCGCTTTACGTATTCGCTCTCAATTTGTTTCGTTTAACTTTTAGTTTTCACGTTTTTCGCATTTAGTTCATTATTATCGGCTATCGCGCATATGCCTGGCTATTTGCGAGCCATTTGGAATTTTACAGACAACATTCGCCGAGTCATCAAATAAACTGCAAACAATTAACATTTAAACGTGGCTTTGGCCGAATCGCACACATTTTGCCAGCCAGTCAAGTTAGTTGAGGATGTTTATGACCCCGACTGGAGCAGAGCAGCACCCACATGATGCAACAAATGATATACGATGCGTGTGCCATGTCAATGCCGGGTCCGGGTCCAGGTCAGAGTCCGGGTCCTGTTAACCGAATACTGGTTACTGTCTGCTCTCCACTGGATACTGGATGCTGATTTTGCTGTACGCAGTGCATTTGGTACATGGTTTTTGTGCTTATGGGCAAGATGACAATAGTCGCAGCCACAGCAACAACAAGGACAACAGCCAGGACAGCACCAACAACAAGGACAAGGACAAGAAATCGAGCGCTTTGCTTTGCTGCAGGCTTAACGACCCAGCTAAGCACAACAAGAACTGCAGCCTGGACAGCTCACACACACACTCATGCACACACCCAGACCCCACATCCTTTAACCCTGTTACACACACACGCGTGCCTTGCCCCGTCCTCCCGTCAGCCCGCCAGTCCGCCTGTCCGCCTGTCCGCCTGTCCGCCAACCCGCATTGCCCTGTGTTGATGAGTGATATTTATGAATCACATGAGTACACTAAATCATCGCTGTTGAGTATTTATGCGAGAGCGTGTGATTAGGGCTGTCCGGCACGCTCATGTCCGGGCACGTCCAGCGCTAGTCCTTGCCCCAGGACATGCCCACGCCAGCGACAGCTTAAGCACGAAGCGTGAGCTTCGCCTGTTGGTCCGGATAATTGTTAAGTTGTTGCGATTCCATTGTGTGCACTTCTGCTTCAAAGTGAGTTCAAAGCACCGTCAACCCGAGGAAGAGAGGGAGAAAGAGGGACAGAGAGAGAGAGAAAGAGGGACAGAGAGAGAGAGAGAGAGAGAGAGAGCGAGAGAGCGCGACAGAGCGAAGGAGAGGTAAGCTACAAGAGATAATATGTATGAGCATCATTTAACATCTTACGGCAAAATGTTGCCTGAGCTTTTGCCGTGCCAACATTTTCTCATTTATTCCAACATCTATGTGGGATGCTCCTATTCCAAACTGTTCCAGCCGATAGTTCTTAGTGCATCACTACAAAATTTGCCATTCTCTTAAAAAACAATAGCAACTGAAACGCACTGTCCAAGAGCAGACAAATATATGAAATATATCGCTATATCCGCTCGTCACTAATTTTGCAAAAGAGTCATCACTAATAACGGAGGTAACGGTGTTTGCTCTAAAAGCAACGTCATCTCCAATGCAAATGCACAGTAAATCGTTACATTATTAACAAAATGATTTGAGGGCTATTCCTTGCTTGAGTGGCCCTCTCGATAATCTACGTGCTATCGACACTAAGTGTCATCTCTAGAAAAAGTCCCGAATGTGCTGGCAACAATCAAGATTCGCCGTTTCTTTTACAGAAATTACAATAGCTTGTTCCACGTTTTTCACTCTGAACTTTCTCTGCTATATTTTCGGGAACTCATTAACCAGGCCCAGCTATGAGTAGGGCTCCAGCAATTAAGAGCTATGGAATTCTCCAGATACATATATCCCTATCATATCGGCTTGCTATATATGATATGGTTCCTTAAGAAACAGTCTATTGGACATAGCTTTTGTTAATAAGTACCTCCCTTTAATTTGGCCCACAAATCTAATCCGAAGCAATCCATTCTCTCTAGCTTACAGTTCAAATGAACATCTTGAAGAATCCAGCTAAGAGCTTGCTATAGAGTTATTATATGATAGGCGGTTGGCTAACAGTTGTGGGGCTTGGAAGTGCGTCGGAAATGCAATTAAAATACAATACGAAATATGTTTTACAAATAACAATGCTCCACACGAAAGCCAAGTCGGTGGCGATGCTCGGAGGCATAGCCCCGGCCAAGTCCGAGCCAGACAAAGGCAGGACCTGATGACGCCAGTCGCTGCTGCTGTTGCTGCTGCTGCTGCTGCAGTCGCTGTCGCAGTCGCTGCCGCAGTCGCAGCTGGCGTCGCGTCATCGTTTGCACAGTTGTTGACTGTATGCTTCATGCTGATTACCAGTTCGGTCCACAGCGGCAGGAGCCAGGAGCTGTAGCATCGATGTGGCCTTCGCTGAAGCCTCATGCCCCCATTCATTTGTCGCCGCCCGCCGCTTGGTGGCGCCACTTTGTCGCGACGCTTTTTATAATTGAAGCAAATTGTTAGCCTGCGTTGGCATTCACTTGTCCTCCGCCTGCCGCCAGCCAGTTACGTGGGTTGGGTGCTTGGGTGGTTGGGTTGGCTGGGTGGTTGGGTGGTTCACTGAACTGTGTTTACCCTGCTTGCATTTTATCAGCTGCCTCCATTTCCTGCCGGCAAACGCCGCTGCTGCTGCTGCTGCTGCTCCTGCTGCTGCTGTTTGCGCCGCATTGTCGCATTCCAATTACAAAACAATCATGATGAGCTCTAGATATTTGCAACAGCAGCAGCAACAACTCCCTCATAGTTACTTATTTGAATAGAGAGCCAGTTAAAAGAGAGAGAGAAAGAGAGAGAGAGAGAGAGACAGCAAGCTGTTTAGCATCCGCATTCAGTGGTTTCTACTTTTGCCTTTAACAGCTCGCCAGCTCTTTAATCATTTGAAGAGCTCTCGTTGATTGTTTCTTATAAGCACAAAGCGCACTTAGATCGGTCCCTTGACTTTTACTTACAGGAACCTCAAATAATTAAGGTGTATCAATAGTACAAAGATTGACAACATTGTATGCAACTCAATGTCGAACTGCCTTCTATACACACACACACACACACACAAACAAACACATGCGCTGTCGTACCTCTTCCCAGTCTATGTGAAATGCGTTCTTACGTAACTTCGGCATTTATTATCCGATTTCTTTAAAACTTTCAGATCTTAAATATGGCACACAAAACTGCGTACATACTAAAGCCCAAGGCAATAACTCGCAAATTTGGAGTTATTGGATTTTTTCGGTATCGGAATGTGAAATATTCTGAATATGTGTATAATATGTGATTTGTGTTCCATTCATATATATGCATATTAGAAAGATCTCTGCAAGATAAAGTCATGTATAGCCGGCTAGTGCTTTATATATGATATTCTAAATTTAGTCCCGGTTGAATTCAGTTTTTCCTTGAAAGGAACCAAGTCCTCCTGAACTATTTGAAACACAATTTGGGAAAATGTAACTGACAATTTTCACAGGTTGTGTGTGTGTGCGGGAGTGTGTATATATGTGTGTGTGTGTGTGTCTGTGTTATGATGCGAGGTGATGTTGGCCAGCCGCATCGAAAAGCCTTAAGCCTGTGATTAGAGCATATGCTGTTGACTAGCTAAGATGCCACGCCCTGGCAACATATTCGCCCACATCGTGCACCAGCCATAACAAGTGGGAGGGGGCGGGGGTCTTGCGGGCAGCTGGTCTTGTGTTTGATTTGGTGTCAGCTTTAGGCGCCTGCCGCAAATCCACTTAATGCATACACCCACACCCACACACACACACACACAGACAGCCTTGTGAGTGGCATGTAGCATGGGGCATGATGCATGGGGCATGAGGCATGAGGCATGAGGCACGAGGCACATGGGTGTTGTTATTATTGGCGTAATTTGTTAAATGGGCGTGGCACGTACACTGATTGTCGCGAACCAACTGCCATTTAAGGGCTCTAAACAGGATATATGTGGGCCTCCACAGTACATACACCCACAACCGCACACACATATGCAGTTGTGGCATTGTTTGGCCCTACTGCAAGATGAGCTTGAGTTGCATCAACGCCTGCTGCTGCATCAACACGGCTCCTGCTGCAACGGAAGTCACTGCATTTGAGGTTAAGTCACGCTTATGCATGTCTGTCTGTCTTCGCCCCTGGCCCCAGGCCCTGGCCCCTGACCATGCCCTCTCCTGGCCCCTGACCATGCCCTCTCCTGGCACATGCATTTAACCTTTTTACACCCTGCGCACTTTATGCCACCTACAACACTGGCCCCACCCGCATCATGTGCGTCAATACCTGTTTAGACTGCTCCCACTCGCAGTGTGTGTGTTTGTGGGTATTGGTGTGTATGTGTATTCCATCAGGTGAGCTAGTTGAAACTCATTTAGTAATATGTGCAGAACACAAGCACACACAAATGACCAGCTCGAGTGTGTTGCATGAAACATTGCGTTGCGCTATTTAAAAATTGCGGGTAGTATGCAACACTGGAAATCAAAATAGAATGCCTTAGAAACCATAAGATGCAGAAAGGTCAAAATATACAGGCAAACATAGGTAGAGAGAGAGAGAGAGAGAGAGAGAGAGAGAGAGAGAGAGAGAGAGAGAGAGAGAGAGAGAGAGAGAGAGAGAGAGATATATACATATAGAGAAAAGGTACAAATAAAGAGAAACACAAATATATATAGAGAGAGACGGGGAGCAAGAGTGAGGGAGACAGAAAGTCTCCCAAGTAATCTAACATATCTGTTCTGTTTAAATATTTAGCGCAAGCATCCGACAGTTTGTCGAACTTGTTATAAAATTGTTAAGTTTTGTTTGATTTGATTTGCGAATAATCTAAGCAATATATTATCGGAGTGCCAATCGCACGGAGTACGTCCAAAAGGCATCTCCCAAGCAGTTCGTATTTGCCAGCCACTCAATGCCCGTTGAAATAACCCCTCACAAGCGGCAACCCTTCGCGGTGTTGATTCGGTTGAGCGACCCGTAGCCCTCGGGCCGGGCTGCTACTCCATAAGTCACGCAATTTCAATTCAACTGATTTTTCGCACCTCATCACGGAGCCCGCCCAAGGACCCGGCCCCGGGTGGGGCTTCGTCTTCGCTTATGTTTGCGCCCCGCGCCCTTTATATATTTGGAGCATAACTTTCTGACTTGGAAGGCGTCTTGTTTTGTTGGCATTCTCGTTTTACATTCTATCATAAACGGATTTGGGTTTGGCCCGCGGCTGCAGCCAGTACCCGGCGCATAGAAACAAATTTATGATATGCCTCCAAGCATATAGGCAGCTAAATTGTTGAACAAACCTTCCAAGGGAAAGTGAATTTTGGCTAAAAGCGGGTTGTTTATGCCCTGACCTAAAAGTGTATCCCTATTTTTCCCTTGGAGAGGGACGAAATGTGTAAATGTCTGGATGGAGTTGTCTTCGGCCTCATAAAGTATATATTTGTATATATTACTGAACAGTATAAACAGCCGAGTTGATATAGCCATGTCCGTCCGTCTCTTTTCGTGGAAAAAAGTCTCTCAGTTTTGAAGTTCTCAATAAGAAACATTTCATAGGCACGGATAGGACCAATATTCACTATAGATGCTGGCAAAAAAGTAAGTTCTTGTATGAACAACTTTTAAGATATCTTAACCAAGCGAGTCCTGGAATGCTTCTCACATTTGAGCCAAATCATATCCAGATTGGACTTCTACATTTCAAAACTCTATACGAAAAATCAATCGAAATATATCTTGATCAAGCTCTGCAATGCCAATTCGCTATTCTCGACTATCATGATTCCTACAAAAATAATCGGTCAGAAATAAAGCTTTGGTATGAAAGCACTTCTAAGCTATACATACACATATCTGCAAGTGTATTTAATAGCCGGCGTGTCAAAATAGGATCATCTTTCTAATTTTAAGTTTCCTACAAAAAAAAAAAACAATTTGATCCAATCTTTGAGAATTCCACCTTTTTTTTAACATTTACTGTCAAGAAATGCTCTGCACTAGATATCCAGTGAAAAGTTATATAATGTCAAAAACATATCTCTTGATATAATATATGGTATGGTCTTTGTAATGTAGTTTAGCAGACGCAGATCAGTTACACTAGGATTGTTCTCGAAATGTATTTCAATTGATTTATGTAAAATTTATCTATGTAAAATGTAATAGAAACAAAGCAACTGTTTTGAGCATCTCCCAGTCGGGGACTGTTCACTCAGTCAATGTCATTTGTTAGTTTTTATGGATTCTCGGTAGAAAAGCAGTTTCGAAAAAAATTTTCAGAATAAACTTATTTGGTTTTAGTTTTTAGATATTTGAGTAACCCCTAAATCTACACAGAGAGGACTTTTTACTTAAACTGATCGGAGGTACAACTTTGGCACATCTGTTGAGAAGTGGTTCACGTTGATTTGAATGATGCCAATAACGAATTTTACATAAACGGAGAATACGGTATGTTACACTTCGCGTTCTTTCCCCCTTTAACTAAACATACAGCCTCGCACAAGAGCTGAGAGGTACGCGATCTATCAATCAGTGGTACGCTCTAAAATGATTAATGGATTATTCCAATTATTCCATTTGATAATTGGGTGGTCTCAGTGCATGGATCCCACGGACACATCAATGTTGCACTAGAAACGCTGTTCAGCTTCTTTTTTTGTTACCATTGGACTTACATGGATTCACGGTGTGCAGCCTATTGTTATGTCTCTTAGAACTAAGGACTCACAGCTGGGCTATTCCAAGTCCAAGTCTCCAAGCTTGAGAATTCTTTAGCAGTCTACAAATCTGTATAGACATGACAGTAGTACGTTCATTGATGGAGAAATATGTCAAGCGCAGATCTACACCGATGACCGATGATCTAGATTCACTTCAACTTAGGCGCTGCTCAGCCACAAGACTTCGTAGGTCACGCATTGACCTTTAGTAAGACTTTTATTTTTGTTTAGCTGAGCTAAGTACAGGGCACTCGAACTGCATTGAGCGAAGTAGGTTTGCATTGGGGATCTTCAGTACAACACAAATGATACAGATCTTCCGGAACTCTTGTGTAAGGTAAACAGGACAACTCACTTTGTATGGTTACTGATATTAAAATATGTATCTGATGTATATAGATACATATAAATGGGTAATACGTAGGTGGGGTATGCTCGATTGTTGGCCTAGCAGGCCTGCTGAATGCTTTCAAGTATTCATCGAGTTTGTGTGCTCAATTTCAGTCATAACACAGACTAGATACACTTAACAACAACCAGATCCCGTTCAGATTATTCGAACGACAAAATTTTCACTTTCGGCAACACATAGATTAAAAGACCCTATTGTAAATTAGTGTAAGATCATTGTGTTCAATTGTGGGAATCTTGACAACTTGGCACTTGGCACTTGGCTCTTGGTCGCCGGTCGCTTCCGCATTGCGTTTCAATCCTCGATTCAAACCGATTCAATTCATTTCAAATTAAATCGCCTCGAGAACCCAACACCACCACCACTCCCGCAGTCCGATATAAATAAATATATAGTAATACATATCGATTTGAGTCGCTAACTAATATGGAGAATCCGCTTTTAAATTCAGGTGATACGGCCCAGCAGACGACGAATCAGCAGGCGGCAAACGCCAAGCAGCTTCAGCACCAGCATCAGCATCAGCAGGAGATTTTCATACATAGCCGTACCTACGGACCGAAGCCTGCACTGAATCAGAGCAGCAGCAGCAGCAGCAACAGCTGCAACAACTGCAACAGTAGCAACAGCCTTTTTAGCTGCTGCAGCAACAACAACAACAATAATAACAGCAACAGCAACAGCAGCAGCAACAACAACAACAACAACAACAGAAAGTTTCATCACAGCCGCAAGTCTGGCGGCGGCATACAAATGGCGTCGGGTCATATGGAGCGCAGCAGCGGCCAGAGCATGAGCACCTCCGGCACTGGCCAACAGGCCCACAATCGCCATCACAATTATACGAATGGACAGGGACAGGCACAGGCACAGGCACAAGCACAAGCACAGACACAAGTACAGGCACAGACACAGGTACAGGGCTACGGACACGGCGATTCATTGGGTACCAGCGGCAACAATGGCCGCACCAGCAATAACTCGGCAACTAGCATTGGCGGCACCACTGGCAGCAGTGGCAACATGCCGCTCTTCTATAGACACTGCTCCGAGTATCAGCCGGGGCCGCATGCCAATCGGAATCCCTCGGCAAGCGTTTACAATGTGCGCTCGTGGTCTGGTTGGGATCCGCAGCAACACCAGCAGCAGCTGCAGTTGGTCCAGCATCATCAGCTGGCACAGCAGCAGCAGCAGCAGCTGGCGCAGCAGCACCATCTCGCACAGCAGCAGCAGCAACAGCAGCAGCAGCAACAGCAGCAGCAGCAACAGCAGCAACAGCAGCAGCAGCAACCATTGGGCACGTCCTCGCATTTCGAAATGCAACCGCTGCAGACATCGCGGTCGCATCAACTGAATGTGAGCGCACCCAGCTTTACGCCAGCCAGCGCCAGGGCTGTCGGTGGTGGCCTTACACCGGCACCGGGAATAGCTCGACGCCCGCCGATACCATTGATACCCAGCCAATCGCAGCCGCAGCTACAGACACAGTCGCAATCACACTCCAGAAGCCAGTCGGAAAGGAGCAACGGGCGACGCCAACAGTTACCGGATCTATTTCAAACGGTACTTAAGCTGATGCGAGAGCTAAACCGTTCGGTCAGCTATCCGGAGATGATTGGAATGCTGTCGATGCGGCTGCAGCGTTTGCCCGTCGAGCTGAAGCGTCATATACCGCACACACTACACGGGGCCGTTGCAAATGGGTATTTACGCAAGGATGGCAATTATTATACGCTTCTCTCGGAGCAGGAGCAAAAGGAGATCATGAAGCGCAACCAGGAGGCAGCCAAGCGCGCCAAGGAGCTAGAGAAGGAGCCGCTCTCGTGGCGCATTCGTTAACCCAGACTTTCTTGCCACTCGTAACACTTGGCCGTTGCCAGGGATTCGAAGTGTAGTTCATATCGTTGATGTTTTTGTTCCCGCGTTACATGCACACCCCCATGAATCCAACGAATGTCAAATTGTTCCACATACATATACTACATACCAAACGCTGGGCTGCTGCCGAATGACATTTGGGTATTCCTCTGAAATTTAAGTTATTATTTTTAATCAATTTCAATTGGCAAACCCTTCGTGTAAAATAAAAAAAAATTTAAGTTCGATCCAATAAGGCGCCAACTTCCTTCATGTGATAAGTCGGAGCAATTGAATATCGTATCTTGACTTTTCGTCAATATATCCATCACTATTCGCACGATTTAATCGAGACGCAAGCCATCCTAGTCTTAAACAGCTTTATACCAGAAACCCTGCTCGGGAGCCTTAGTTACAGCTGATATGATGATCAGTTATTCCAGGCCTAAGCATCATCGGCTAAACTCTTCGCCTTTATCAATTAGAAGTCTTCCAACAAATAGATTTGTTGGTGGGCCTCACTCGGGCTTCATTTATTACAAGCCCTAATTGTTCCTTCAATGAGAAGTCTTCCAATAGCGAGATTCGCTTTTTCCAATTGTTAATATTTCTTTGTCTATTCGAAGCCTTATCTAATATTCCATAAATATCCCTACCAATACGTTATAGTCATGTACATTCTCTTTCTGCCTTTCTGTCCCATTTCCCGAATTTTAGAAGTCTCAATTTTAGAAGTCTTTCTAGCAGATTTGAACAAGCTTCATCTGTTAGAAACCTCTCGGTTGCCACTCGCTTAGGCTAACTCGATGCTGATTATATTCGATTGCACATATATTTAAATTTTCTAGTATTTGTAACAATTTAATATATTATTAGGCGAATATGTGTGGCACAGGTTATGAATTTGGGTTGTGGGCCAACCTGATTCATGGTGAACTTCCTTTCTCTGCCTTTGGCTGCTCACTTCCAGGTTCTTTTACACGGGTTTCCTCGCGGCTTCTGTTGTTCTGTTCGGGGGAAGCATTGCAACTGGAAACGCTTAGACTCTGCTCCCGCGGCTCATTTGGATCCAGGCGACTTTGCACAATGGAGTAGCGATAGTCTCGAACCCTCAGATATCCATAGATGAGGGCGTCGTGCAGATTGACGGTTATTTGACGCTTCAGCTCCTCATCGGAACGATCCAAACGCTCCGATACGGCCTCTACAATCTCGTGCTGTGTCAGCGGACGATCCGATTCGGCGACCACATTCAGTATGCTACTGAATAGATTTGGTATAAGTTTACGTCGCGGCGCTTGATTTGGACCATTTTGTCTCATGGTGATGGCCACGGAAGCAAAATGAACATCAACAAGCAGACCAATAATCTAACTATTTCTACTACCTTGAATATGGGCTCTGACAGCTTTCTAATGAAAGCCCACCAAGTAGGAGTACTAGATTGGATGTGAAAAACGAAAGCAAGCCTTTAGACAGGTAAGGTAACGTTAGGTGAGAGTAGGACGACCATTGACCAAGTCCCTCATTGCTCCGTCTTATGCCCCAGTTCGCCTTAGCTTCTCCCCTGAGAATTGAGCAATTCTTTCTTATCCGATACATGAATGCACGTGAGTGTTTGCTGAGAAAGATCTGAGAGTTATTATTGCTATTATTAAACAAATTGTATTATTTAGTCTCTCTCCTCCTTAGTCTAAGAGGCCAATTCCTGAAATACTCTCTACATACCCACCACCCAATAAAGCCTCATCTTACGCCAGGTTAGGTAGGTTAGATAGGTTTAGGGACTAGAAGAGCAGCTTACGACCCAGACCTGGCTAGTTTGTTGGCTTCCACGTACAACACATTTTTCAGGGACCTAGCAAAGTAGTTGCTTGTTTCGTCTGAGAGTTTCAATATGAAATATTTTCAAAAAAAACTTATAGTTTTGCCTGGACCTTCCTCTTTCCCACCGTTTCAACTTCCGCAGAGTGTTGCACAGTTGGTGCTCTTTAATTTTATATTCCATTGTAGCAAGCGTTTGAAACATGGGTAAGGTCTAGCACCTTCTTTCGGTTCATAAACATAAAAGGGATATTGTTATGGAAAATGGTTAATAGAGAAGTTATAGCTATAGAACCGTTCACCTCATTCGAGGTGGATATTCCTGGACTCACAATCGACAGTTAGATCATGCAGTACGGCTCGCGAAAAACGCTCCTGTAAAGCTGCATATACTTTTAGAAAAGAATCCGTTAATCAAATGCAAGACTCTGTTCTAACAGGGGATTGTAGAAAGAAATCCTCATGCAATCAGATTTTTTCTTAAGGATACTAAAGGAGCAAGTTGCCGGAAAAGCTTAGGAGAGAAATATCTCCTTGGTATCTATAGGGAGTATCTGCGAAAGGTACAGAAATTTAAAGGGAAAATCTATATAAAATATAAAGATCGTTTATATGGTAAGTAAGACCTATTCCTATTTCCGACCACTTCAAATTATGCCAGCAATTGGCATACTGCATGCTTTAAGAAAAACTAAAATGAGTTGCTTTCAATTGGGGAAACATAAACAGCTTGAGGGTTGTTCCACAAAAGAATGCACTAGCCAAAAGCCAAACATTTGAGAATTGTGATTATATTGAAGCGGATGCTGGAGACACTTTAAGTGCCTCTTACCCAAAACAGAAAAACGAAAAGCGACTTTGCGGTTTCCATTTCGTTTGGCAGCAACATCTTCAGCTGCCGCATGCAAACTGAAGGACAGACTCTTCGTCTGACAGAGAGATGGAGAGAGAGAGGGATATAGAGAGAGAGAGAGAGAGCGCGAGTCAGTCTCCAGAGCAGAGACAGAGATGGTGCTCGGGGTCAGGCTGTGGCTGAGTCTGAGGCTGGCAGCTATCGATTGGCAGTTAAAGTCGAGCAATGGACATGATTCGAGGGCAAACTGTTTGGTTGGGCTAAAAAATGTGATATGCTGGCAACTCCACAATTGGAACGACAAAGAATCTGCGTCTCGGAAATTTGCATAAAGCATTGCGAGGGCGCGACAACAGATGCAGATACACAGCTACAGATACAGATACACAGAGAGACTGAGCCGCAGGGGGAGATCTCTGGCGACTTGGGGACTGGGACTGGGCATCATCATTGTTATGGTCGTCCTTGCTGGCAGTTGTTGTTGTTGTTGTTGTTGTTGTGTCTGGCACGTGTCACAGGAAATTTAGATAGCTGCAAATTTCCATTGGACGTCGCGTAACACAATAACCGCAGCCTGATTGAAATCAGTTTGAGTGCCGGCGCATTTATCTAACAGATACACAATTGAGAAGTGTGTGTGTGCGTTTGTGTGTGTTTGTGTGTGTTTGTGTGGTGCAATGTGGTGCAGCGTTGCATTAACAAAACAAGCGTTACTGAGCTGCAGGCGCCTTAATTCATGCTTTGAGCCTCAATTAGCAGGCCAAAAGGAAGCGCTGTCAACGTTTGCATAACGTTCGGTTCAGCGATGGGCACGTGTCGTGACACGATAGGAACACGAGTCACGCACGACGTATTAAAACTCATGAAGTTTTCATTAGTTTATTATTATTTTGAGGTCCTAAAAGGGTTTTCTCAAAAGAAGATATATCATAATAATTGATGTTTTACTAAACAGACCCCATGGAATCAGGAAATGAGAGGAAGCTGAAGTTAAGAAGGGAAGAAGATTTCAGCAAACGCACCACCTTGGAGCACGACTGGCCTATTGAAAGAAGCCCTCAAAAACCTGATCCAAATGCGTTTTGGGATTTTTCTGGATATCAAACTGTTGCCTAACCCTCCATCATCCAAGCATGTGCCCTTCATATGCTTCATTTTTAAATCACAATTTACGCGTAAATGCTTCCAAAATTCGTCTTCTGCTTGAATTTGTTATCGTTTTAGATAGACACGAATATTCTGTGTCACGAGATTGCGGGCACGCGTCCATCTCTAGTTGGGTTCGCTCAGTAAGTGTCGCTTTTGAGTTCAGCAAACTGCCCGGCAGTTCTGCGTAAACGATGGAGCTGGACGTGGATGGGGTGCTGGTTCTGTCCAGGATTCTGGTTCTTGGTCCATTTGTGCAGCTGTCGGAGTTGATTATCAACTTTGGCGCAGCTCTCAGCCAGTGACAGGCCCAAAAGTTTTGTATCCATTTCCATTTCCAGTTGATATTATTTGGCTGGGCGCACTGCGCTACACTGTTTAATTATAACTGACACTGTGGGTAAGCGCAACACAATTCGCCACTTGAAGTTGTCCCGCTGCCCGAACTGCCCTGGACTAAGCTGGCGCAAGTGATTAGGCAAGGCCCCGAGTGTGTTGGGTAACAATTAAAATCAGCTCTCGCCGTGAAAAGTTTGTGCGCCCATCTGCGGAAGCCACCACAAACTAACCCTAAATGCCACACACGCCCTCACAATTAACAGAAACTTTTACGGCGACTCAGCCCGGGGTTCCCGCTTCCGCTCCCGCCGATCCTGAGACAAGAATTATAGCCTGCAATCAGGCAAGCAGCATCGAGCATCTTGGCCCATTTATATACGCATCGCATATAATTCATTTTTCGTTTGCGCTTTGGTTTACATGATTTCCATTCCCGTCTTCCGTCTACCATTCCCATTTCCACTCCGTTCCCGGCACCAGTGAAGCATGTAAGTGCCGTACTCCCGTTTCAGCCTGGTCAATAGCTGCCGCTTGGCCCAGACTCCGCTCACATAACACAATGGCGTCGCATTGGCGTCGGCGACGCTGACATCAGCCCTTTTAATGCCCCCCCTTCACGCCACAACAGTGGCGCGTCGAAATTTCGGATGTCCAATTGCAGGCAGTGGCAGCGGTCTAAACTTTGCAGCGGGGCTTTCCATTTACAGATGAAAGTGAAACTTCAAAGGAAAGTTTCACTCAAACAAAAACTTATCTCGTGATCAAATATTAGAATGAAGTATTTGCGTTCTAAGCAGACAATGAGCATACCCTGTACCTATAGTAAATGTGTTAGAAAGGGTGTTAGGGTAGTGCGTGGTACCGGAAAAAAGAAGCATCACCGACCATAAAGTGTATACGCAAAAAGATCTAGAGCAGGACGAAGAGCAGAACACACTTAAATGTAAGATATTTTTCCTCGAAACTATTCATTATTCCGATATGTCCCCCCATTTCCATATTATTTTAAGCATAATTCGAAATATGCAAGAGTAGATTGTTGATGATCAAGAATATATGTGCAGCGCATTATGGGCCCAGAGACTTAAATTTAACAAATAATTCTTGATGGAACATTCGTTTAGCTTCCTTTAATTGAACCCCCTTCAATCAAGCATATCGGCCGGCACTGGGCAAAGTGTTACCAGCTGAAAGTGAAGCTGGCTCACAAATAATACTGATTCGTGTCGTATCCTTGGCAGCTGAATGCGAAAAAGTTTCCATCATTTGTGTTATGTAAGTTGTTGTTGATATTATTGTTGTTGTTGTTGTTATATTGAATGGACTCGTCTATAGCGCTCCTGGGATTGTAGTTTGAGTGCCTATTTGTTACTCCTCCTCCAGTTTCACTTCTCTTGCAGATTTATAAACATCGCAGCACGCGATCAAAGAAATGAGCAGAAGTAGTTGCGTGTTTCTCGAATGGTCAGCAATTGTTGTTGTTGTTGTTGTTGCTGTTGTTATTGTTGTTGTTGTTGTTGTTGTTGCAAGCACACCCTCTAGGCGTTACTAATCTAATTTGCAGTTATTGGCGTCGAGATTAGCATTCGCCACATATGTGTGTAATGCGTATCGCGTGCTCAGCGCCGACAGACTTTATTTTGTATTGGCCAACATTTGGCACACAACGGGAGCCAGCACCAAAAACACAACCACAACCACCAACACCCCCAGCCCCTCTCCCTCTCCCTCTCCGCCATAATACCCACTCCCATCTCCATTTCCACCGCCTGGCATACATTAGTCTAAGCTGTGCAAGTGCAAAACATAATGAGAATGATGTCAGTTTGATAAGATTTTCGCCATGGGGCGTGAGTGCTATTGTGTGTGTACATCTGTGTGTGTGTGTGTGTGTGTACAAATGTGCTCGTGAAAGTACGTGTGCAAGTGTGTGTGCTGGGCTCTATTCCCCATGTTATTAGAAAACTTTTGCTGCGCAAAGAAAGCGGAAGCTTAAATCCACAAACAAGAAGCAATGCTTAAACAATAATAATTATATATAATATCTGCTTTTGATCAATTTTCTTGCAAATAGCAAAAAATAAACTAAGAATAAAGGAATGAAAGGAACAAGCAAACAAAATAAAATAATAGTTATTACCTATAAGTATTTATTAAAAATAAAATAAATAAAACTAAAGAAATGACTAATAGTCAGAACCCCTCGACCCCTCAAAGTGCCCCTCAAAGTAGTACAATGCCATACTATTGGAAATTTGATGTAGAATCATTTTTATACGACAGATTTGCCTAGGCTACTATATCGTGTGAAGTTCTCCATTCAGTATTTATGTATTATTATTTTTCTCCCATATAAAGAATTTGTTATCCAACACAAATGTCATTGCCATTTATAAATTAGATAAAGTAGTTTAAATATACATGGACAAAATGTGTATAAAAACCTTGTGCAAATGTATGTAGCAGGCAAAAAAGAGCCTCACTGACCATAAAGTCTATATAATCTCGATCAGAAAGACACAACTTTCAACCACTAAAGCTGAAACTTCGAAGTTGAAATCTACATTATTTTAAAATTTTTCCTCGTCTTCTGCCATTTGCATAAAATCGATATATATCGATTTTTAAACCTTAAAACTTATATCACGAACGATCCACTTTGTGGATCCGTCCCCATATTTCCTCAAATGACCAAGCAAAAAAAACTTTTGAAGGTAGAGCCTTGCGCCATGGTATATGTGTACATTCAGTTAAATACCATATTTAGTCAAGAAAGTTGCAAAGGGTTTCGACAGTAAACATGAAAGTTATTCAAGAATGCATTTGTTATCGGGCAGGGAAGAAGCACGACCGCTGCGTAAAATGCGGAGCAAGCGCGGCTTCTACCGGTTTTCGAAATAATTCGATCAATAGATTTTATTAGCGTATAACAGTAGAGTTTGCCTATAGCTGGGCCCAAGCTGGCTGCAACGGGAACATTGTCAAAGTGTCAACGCTGCAACTGGCTACTGACAACGCCTATCAAATTAAGCAAAACAAAATTGCATTAGGGCTGAAAGTACCCACAACAGACTGCACCAGTGTGCATGAATGTGGTGTGTGTGCGACGTGTATGTGTGTGTGTGTGACCAATGTCGGCACAACCAAAATTATTCATTGCACAATGCGGTCCAGACAATTTATGCTAATCAACATCAATCGATTTGCATGCCATGCATATGACCAAAGCATAAAAGCCGGTCAGGCCAATGGGTATCACCTCCTGCCCACAGATGAAGTGGCAGCGGTTGAATATGGATTGGACAGGGGTTTTATTGCTGTTTATTGGGCGGCTGTGTGGGTTGTCCGGGCTATTGCTGGCTATTGCTGGCATATCGCAAAGTGTGTGTTCAGATGAATGTTCGAGTGCGCCAAAGTGGACAATCACTGCATATGGGTAATTGCATATAACGAAGTGGACGCTCTTTCAGTCAGGCGACTAGTTGCTGCTGTTCCTGCTGCTGCTGCTGCTGTTGCTATTCCTACTATTGCTGCTGGTGCTGCCTGCGACAGCAATAATTTCAAACTGTTTAAAAAACGGGGGTGAATTACGGGCATTGGATTGCAACAACGAAGAACAGTTGCTCTACGAAAGTTGTGAGGTTTCAGTATGCTGAAATGTTGTAGCTAATTTTTTATATATTAAAATACAATTTTCTTTTGGTCAGCTTGTATAACAATTAGTATAACAGTTTGTTGATATGCACATTCATATCAGCGTGAGTTGTGTAATTAATTTTTTAACAATGAAAAACACACTTTGTATAACAGTACTGTATAACATTTTTAAATAACAGTTTTTTATAACAGTTATATATAGCAGTATAGTTATAAATGTTGAGTTTTGTTACCTAACAAGGTTTAACAACAAGAGCACAGTTTGTAGAACATCTTGTATTACAGTATTATATGCCAGTTTGTTAAGTTGTTATACAACACAAAACATATTTTGTAGTATTATACTGAGTGATTATCTAGTTTAATTCCTAACACACATTTTCTAGAACAGCTTGTATTACAGTTTCATATAACAACTTATTAAAAAACATATTCACGTGAACGTGTTTAACCCTATATTACATTTCGTATAACAATTTTTTGTAACAGTTTTTTTTTATTCTGGTTTACGTCAACTGAAGTTATGTAACTAACTTGTTTAACTGCAGAACACGTTTTATATAACAGTCTATTGAACAGGCTTACTTTTATATATAAATTAATTTATGGTTGCTTAACTTGTTAGTTTTACTGTTTCCACTACCAAGATCATTTCACTTGCCCAATTGCAGCAATTATTAATAAGGCGAAAAATGGCAAAAAGGGACGCATCATTCGAACAGTCTGTATAACAGTTGTATATAACAGTTAATGTGGCAAACAGCATGAATATAATTAATTAATATTGATACGAGTCGCTGCAGCTGCCTGCATTGCATGCACACCCGCTGGGCAAAACGGGCCAATCCACTAAGTAACCCATTCACTAAGCCACCAAACCCACCAAATAACCGTTTCATATTAGCCACCACCTGTGCCAGCCAACGCGTAACAGTTTGCAGTTTATATGCGGCTCTTAGGCACACATGTTGTCATCACTGTCATCATCATACCCCCATCATCATCATCATCATCATCATCATCATCATCATCAGCCTCGTCGTCATCATCAGCTTCATGTCATTGCTGTAGCCATAGGTATGCTGGGGCATGCTCATGAATTTGGTCTGTATGGCAAATGAACTTGGAACTTGGACCAGCTGCGGAATCGCACAACGAGCCACATATCCACATTCAAAACAGCTGAAACAAATTTGAAAAAATAAAAATTAAATAACAAGCCAAAGGGCACAGTTAGCTTTAAGTTGCCGATCTTTAAATACCCTTGCTAATCTTTACATATATACACTGACTGACTGACCGACAGATGATCAAGGTAGATAGATAGATTAATAGCTATTGACTGATGGGGTGCACTCCCAGCCCGGAATTAGGAACTATTTAGTTTACCTTTCGCTGGACGTCAAGCTCCTTTTTGAAGACTTTTGTGAAATTTCACGTGGAAATAGGGAGTCAAAGTTAGGTACGTACTCCTATTATTATTATTTTTATTATTAGTATTATTATTATTATTAATTTTATTATTATTGTTGTTATTATATTATTATAAGTATTCTAATTATTATTATTATTATTTTGATTATTATTATTATTGTTATTAATATTAGTACATTCATTAATAATACTATTCTTTGGGAAATTAAGAAAAACAGTCTTGAAGCCTCTTGACAAAATCGTACGACCCCTGTGTAGAGTATAAAAACTGGTCACAGAAATGTGCAAATTTACTCAATTTTCGCTGTGTGTGAACAGTTTTGGAAATTTGATTTTGTGCTGGAAAGGGAAAGGGAAACGGAAAAGGATTGGGGAACTGGGCTTAGGCTGGGCAATTTTGTAATTGTTTAGCATTCAATGCTGGGGGCACAGTCGCAATATTTGCCTGGGCATTTTGGTATGGGTCAAGCAGGCGTAGAGCTGTCTGATTCGAGCAGAGGCTGCTCAGGAAGCCATGAGCTTAAATCAGAAACGAAATCGAAATCAGTTCAAGCAGAGGTCGATTTTCCATTTGTATCGCTCGAAATTGTTCTTTTCAAAATTGTAGGAGTTGTGCGCCACCAAACGAAGAGCACACAAACAACAAACATAATTGATAATATAAGAGATTATATTAACATATTTATACATAAAATATATTTATATATATATATATAAATATATATGTATATATATATTTATACATAATCCAAATCTCAGTGGATACGCAAGAGGCGAAGGAACGCAAGTAGTAAGAAACATTTGCGCACTTCAGGATTATGTTGCTTAAGGATCAGCCATCGTTTAAGGAAGTGGCCAAGGTATTCATAGTTGGTGAGTTTATTTGCTGAATTTGCTTTAAAATGGAATCCCACCTCAATTGTCGTCCATCCACAGGCCTGGCACTGCGCTCCTATGTAGCCGATGGCGATGGACAGCAACGTCGGACGTGCTTTGGACACGAACTGTCGCGTCGCATTTGCATGGCCGCCAATCGGCAGCGGGTCAACAATCGCCATCGCCTCCTAAAGTTCATGTCCCCGGAGCGTCTCAAGGATTATGATGTGAGGAATAAGCAGCGTGCCATACAGCAGCAGAGGGAGCTTAGCCACAGGGCTCAGGAGTTTGCGGCCAATACAAATCTGAATTCCAAGTTATAAACGAGAAACCCAAACATAAACCCATAGTCCAGATTTTTGCATCATTTCGGTGGTGAGCGGACGGGGGGGCGGGCCAGTTTTCAAGGGCTCGGGGCATTGCAATTAAGTAAATCATACTATGGAGTTGTAAATTGCTACATCCTCAAGCTGCAAGCTGGGGATCTGCTCAAGCAAAGCTTTTCTACTGCTCGCCTCACGGAGCACACAGCCGACGCAACCAGTGTTGGCACTTTGGCTTTTGCTTGTGGTATCTAGCTATTTATACTGATTGTGAGAAAATTCGTTTAGAAAAAACCAAGCATTTTGCTTTTATACTCTGGTCCGAAAAGGCAATAAATGCATACTGTCAGTTGAAAGGTTGCAAACCCGAAAATAAAACGTTAAAGTTCGTTCGGTTCTCGGTTTGCGTCAATGCCTGACCTTAAGGTTCGGCTCGGGATAAAGTTTATTGGTCGTCCGTTCGTATAACAATTACTTACGAAAATTTTACACCTAGAGACTCCCAATAAGATGCATCTCTGTAGGCTCTACTGCATCAGGATCGGCCCACAATAAACTGTTCGACCACTTTTTAAATGCACTGCGAAAAGTTTCTGCAATGATTGATTCGACAATCCTTAAACAAATTCAAATAGAGCTTAAATGTGTGTTTTTTGAATATGTGTAACATGCTAAAGAAGGCATCTCCGACCTCAAAAGGATTGTTCTGGCATCCGACCACAGCCGAGTCGATTGTCCCGAGTCTTCAAGCATCCATCACGGACAACTATATTACCTGCTTTCATAGCAAGAATCGATCGTAAATTAAGTTCATATGATAAACTTCATTTTGAAGAACCGCAGCATAGGTCTTATGTCTTCAAGGGCATTACATTTTCGGCGTGGCAAATGTAACCTCTTTCTTCCTTATCTACTACTTAGATCTACGATTCTTCTTAGACCACCTTAATTTGGTACTGCACTACTCTCTGCCCTGTATTTGGGCAACTACTGAAGCTACTCCCTTCGCTTCTATTATTGTCTATATAGTACCAAATGTTTTATATGGCTTGGATTTTGTGTACTTTTATAGTTGCAAAGGCAAAACTAACTAGCACCAATTCAGGACAAATCGCGTTTTTAATTTCGGAATCTTCATCCCCAACTCGCTTTCCCAATCAATCGAATAATAAGTCAATTAACATTTCAGGCAATTAAAAACATATTTTTAATGTTTTTCTTTTTACAATATTAACTTAAAATGCTTGTTTCACGTTCTCTGTGCTAACAATGGGCTCCTCATTTCCATTCTTGGATGTGGGCGCCGTTTTCCTTGGTACGGAAGAGCTCAGATTTAATACACCAGCTAACCAGAGCCCTTAACTTCCTTCCATCATGTATTTAAAACATCTGACAGTTGTCTGAAAGAAAGTTGAATTGAAAAGGCATCTAAAAAGAATTTATCATAAAATGTAAACGGCCAACTTACATAAATTAACACAACTTTTAACCTAACAACTTCCACTTTTTACTTAAGCTGTTATAAATATACTACTCAATTTGCATTTTCTCATTCCTTAACGTTTTTCCCAATACCTGAAGTGTACTCTCGACTAAGATGCGAGTCGTACTGAGCATTTGTGTTTTGTAGAGGCCCACTGGAAATCTGGGTGACAGCTTTGAAGGTGCTCAGGCTACTAGATTGAGTACAATTATTGGATGACTACACGGCCAAAGTATACTCTATAAATCTTGCTGGCTTTATCAAGCATGTATATTATAGATGGTATGTTATTTCGGGCAAGCTGCATAAGGATCTGGAATCACATCCCAAACTTGGGTCGTATATGCCATATTAGATAGTGCTTAGATCTAAGTCGACTACGCAGAATAAGTCACATTCGAAATAACATCCAGCAATATATGTTATGCATTCACATTTTTACAAACCTCTGAAAACAGAGTGTCTACTAGTCGACCTGTCTGTCCTTTGTTGAACGCTGTTTTAATGTTTTGCTGCTCTGTGGAGTAGCAGATATTCAAATGAATATCTAATGTTATGCCTGGTGGGTAAGTTGCTTGAGGATCAGCGCTGTGAAGCCAACATAAGCTGCTCTTTAGCTAATTTTTCGCTAAAACTAGCTGCTTTGCTGGTCACATGCGGCGCACAGCTCACACACATAAACACACACACGCTGGCACACAAAACTTGAGCTCGAGCTTAGTCTGAAGCTGGGACAACTTTCGGCAATGAGCCTCAATGTGCTGCAGGGCAGCCGAAACGCTGGCCTAACACATCCTGCCAGGATATGCGCAGCAGTGGCCAGAGATGCTTGTCCGGAGGAGAGGCGAAGTAAGACTCGTTGTGGCGTGCATGAGCATTTGTAAAGCTTCTGTTGCTGCATTGTTCCTGCTTAATTGTCTGCAAGACAACTGGCAGGCAGTTAGGCAGGCAGCCAGGGTTACCACAGCAGTTGCATAATTTTTGCAATTGTCGCTAGCCATAACTTGGTTGCAGGCACCGGGCCGTCGGGCAACCAACTTGCAACTTCAACAAGCACACACACACACACACATACACGCGCACACACATGGCAGGTGCGGCAACTGTATGCACCTGGGCATCCTGTGCGCCGCCCCGGCTCGGGCCGGGACACTGCCACAACGCTACAACATCATTTTGTGCATTGCACTGCCAGCTGGCAACTTGGGCGAAACTTTTTGAGTGTAAATAATTGTCGGGGCACCGTCTAAAAGAAATACAACCGCAAAAATGTTGCAGCAGCCTTACAAGCAATTCCTTTGTTGCCGCTGCTGCTGCTGCTGCTGCAGCTAGAAAGTGTTTGCCTTCTTGGGTGCTCAGCATTTATGGATATTTATATGAATTGTGCCGTCCACCCCAACGCCCACTGGCTGCAGCTCCAATTAGTCGCACCGAGGATAAACGTCGGGCTCTCATCTGGCCATCTGTCACCATCAGGCAGCAAAGTTGCCGGCAAAATGTCCCTCTGCCTGTCTATTTGGAGTTTCACATAACTGACTCACAAGCACAAGCACACGCACACAAACACACGCACACATAAGTGCATTATTTGAATGCAGCATCTACAACTTTAAAATGCCCAAAAAGTATTGAAAAGTGCTCTCGACTGCATGCTTGGGCATTTCGCAGCACTGGCTGCAACTCTAACAGGCATTGCGCCCATCACTATTTGAGTGAGTAACTTATTTTAGTACGATTTTAATTGCTTTTATTATTTATATTGCAATTATATTTAGCAGTAAGTTAAGAGTGACCTATTTTATAATGGACTTTGTTCCGACAGACTGACAGCCAAGATAGAAAAAGCTAGACTAGCTAGACAAGTTGGGCAAGTTGGGCAAAGTGGAAGGCAATGTTTGTAGAAAAGTCAGATAAGGACTTCGAGCGACGTACTAACATGCGGAAGGTCGCCGGTTGAAATCCTGCAGAAATTGATTTCAATTGTATTCATTTTCTATTATGCTTATGAGCTTAGCCTGAAAGTTAAGGAATTCAACATGCAATATGTAGAGATTATTAGTCTAAGGCCAACGGCAGGTAATACCTAGTTATATTCTTTTCTAGTTATCATCTTTTATCATCAGCACTATAATTATAACTTGTATTATTATTATTATTGTTATCATCAATTTTATTAATATTATTATTAATATTAATTTTATTATTATTATTTTGATTACTTATGCTCTTCAAAACAAATTTTAAGCGAGCAATCGCAGGATACCTGGCATTAACTGTCAAACGTTTGGGTTACGTGTTCTGTATTCTGGCTGACGGCTGAGAACTGAGAAACATTTCGCATAGTTCAGATCGTTATATTTTTATTGTTTTTATTGAAAAAAAAAATGGCAGACAGCATTCCCCTTTTACAACGTTCGACTCTCAACCCGGGTGCCCAAATCTTTCAGCCCCGTGGCGGGGCCCCTGTTGAAGGTGAGTGCAAGATGTTGCAGCAGCAGCAGGAGCAGAAGCCGCTGCACATCATTGTGCACAATAATAACAATTGGCAACAAGCCGGCCTAGAGCCACAGCAGCAACCGCAGCAGCAGCTGCAACTGCAACAGCAACAGAAACAACTGCACTACGTTGTTCATGGCAATAACAATTGGCAGCAAATCAGCCAAGACCAACAGCAACTTATATTGCAGCAACAGCAGCAGCACCAGAAGCAACTGCAGAACGTTGTGCATGGCAATAACAATTGGCAGCAAGTCGGGCAGAAGCAGTCGCCGCTGCAACTGCACCAACAGCAGCAGCAGCAGGTAGTGCAAATACAGCAGCCACAGCAGCAACAGCGAGAACAACTACATTACGTTGTGCATGGTAACAGCAATTGGCAGCAGATCGTCACAGAGCAGCAGCAGCAACAACAATATCAGCTACAGCAGCGGCAGCAGTCGCAGCAGCAGCAACAGCAGCCGCAGCAACTTCAGTACGTTGTGCATGGCCCTAGCAATTGGCAGCAGATCGCCCAGGAGCAGCAGCAGCAATTGCAGCAACAACAGCCACAGCAGATCCAGTATGTTGTACAGGGCAATAATTGGCAGCAGCTCGTCCAGGAGCAGCAGCAGCAAATACAGCAACAACAGCAGCAGCAGCAACATCAGCCGCCAGTCCAGTACATTGTGCAAGGCAATAACAATTGGCAGCAACTCGTCCAGGAACAGCAGCCAGAGCAGCCAATTCAGTATGATGTGCATGGTAACAATAATTGGCAACAGCTCGCCCACGAGCAGCAGCAACAAATATTGCTACAGCGGCAGTTGCAGCTACAGCAGCAACAGCAGCAGCAACGACAACAGCAGCAGCAACGACAACAGCAGCAGCAGCCAGTTCAGTACGTTGTGAATAGCGGCAGCAGCTGGCAGCAGATCGTTCAGGAGCAGCAACAGCAGATCCAGCAACAACAGCAGCAGCAGCAGCCGCAGTATGTTGTATCCATCAACAGCAACTGGCAGCAAGTCGTCCAAGAACAGGAACAGCAAATACACCAGCAACAATTACTGCAACAGCAGCAGCAGCAACGGCAGCCGCCACTACAGTACGTTGTGCGTGGCAATTGGCAGCAAATCTGCGAGGAGCAGCAGCAGCAGCTTCAGCAGGAGGAGCTGCAAGAAGAGCTCCAACAAGGGAAGCAACACGAGCAGCAGCAGTCACCGCAGGAGCAGCAAGAGCAGCAAGATCTGCATCCAGAGCTGCAGCAAGACCAGCAGGAGGAGCAGAAGCAGCAGCCTGTTATGTGGATACCCATTGCCCAGGCAGTGCCATCGGCAAATTCGCCCTACGTGCTAATCCAGCCCTTTCCATATTATCAACAACAGCCGCCGCCGCACCCAGAGCCAAGTCATGATCAGCCCGCCAGCAGCAGCCCCGATGGCGGCTACTTTCAGCAGCAACAGCAGCAGCCATTTCAGGCACATCAGCAGCCATTTCAGCCACAAACAGTGTCCGTAGCTAATCTCCAGCAGATGCCAGCAGCTTATCAGCAGGCAGCTGTCCAGCCGCTCACCACATATCAGCATCAGCAGCAGCAGCAGATATCCGATAATTTCTCACGTTACCAGCAGCCCAAGCAGGCGATGACAGCTGACGTCCAGCTGAACTATTGTGCCCAGCAGCCGGGGAAGGGCTACCGGCTGCCAGTCAAGCCGCTGACCTATAAGCCAAAGCAATCGAAGCAGCCAAAGCGCATCATGTACGCCGCCCGACGTGGCCAGCAGCAACAGCAATTGTCGCAGCACTATGAGCAACAGCAGCAACTGCAACTGCAGCAGCATCACCTGCAGGAGCAGCAGCAGGCACCGCTGGGCCAGCAATATCAGCCAATCAATTCGTATTCGTATTCAAAGCCATATCTGAACGCCTATCCCAATACCATATTCTATACCAATCCGATACGCATTAACGGGTGCCGGGCACCGGCTCCAACAGCCGCCGCTTTGATTCAGTGGAACGAGAACATTTTAGGCGCTCTGCTCAGCCTGATGGTGGAGCAGGGTGAGCCGCTAACATTTGCATTCATCCTGACCCAGCTGTCCGTGCGCCTCGGCTGCCCAGAGGAGATAGTCAAGCGGCTGGCGCCCAATGCCATGTATGAGGCATCCAACAAGGGCTACGTGCGCCGCATCAATGGCTGCTATGTCCTCGGCGTGGATCCAGCCATTGTTCAACAGCACCTGCTGCAGTAGCGGCTGCCGCAAACGCAAATTATTTGAGTTATAAGTTTCTGTGAAGCCGGAAGATCCTCAAGAGTACGCCCCACAAAGAGCACACCTGACTTTGCAGTGATACGGGCAGGGAAAGCGTCAGGTCTGTGGCATTTATTTGTATTGATTTATAATTTATGAAATAATGAATAAAAAAAAAAAATTCTCAAACGGGGAAATTGAGCAATGTTCCAAGTGTGCTCATAGCGTGTGCTCACTCACTCAGCCTTTTGCTATAATACCCTCTAAAAGTGAACTAGGGGTAGCATTAGCTATTTATTTTAGTATAGTAATGAAAAGAATTCAAGGCTTGGTTCGTAAACCCACCTTTTAACATCTTGAACCGAGGCTGTGGTTCGCTCTTGTAGTATCTTATTTGTTTTTCCTTTATTTAACCAGACTCTTCCATGAGCACTTCAGACATAGATGAAGAGTATCTCGTAGTGTGCCACTCGCAGCACGGCTTTGACATTTGGAAATGTCAAAAATGACTTCCATGCGACGTTTATCAGCTCCTGCGACATTTATCACAACGGGCTAGCAACACCCAGCGACTCGACTGTCGACTGCTACGATTGGTTCGAGTCCCAGGAACTCGGCGGGCTTTTCGTGTCGGGCATTAATTGCAAGTGAAATCACTTTGAACTTCATTAAAAAGCAACTTAATCAACTCGAGTCAAAGTTTGCCGACGCACCTGCAGCACAGACCCTCGCCACACGCCACTCGCCACTCGCCTCTGTATGCTCTTCATCAGCCCGCTCCTGCCTGCCTTCCCCTTATGCCTCCCGTAGCTTAATTTTTGTGCTGAATGGCCTAAAAATTATTAATTAGCCTCGTCGCAGCCAGTTTCGCCCTCCCGGTTGCCCGCTCCGTTGCGCACTTTGTTTGCTCCAAAAACTTTTTGCAAGTGAATGAAACGCACATTGTAGCCTCCCCCTCCCTACCTCATCGTCGGCCTACTCCCCTGCCATTGCGCCTGCTGGTTGCTCCCCGCTTGCCCCAAGTCAGGCAGCTCTTAAATATTTCATATTTAATTGCGCGCGTAAGCATTGCAACCCTTGCAACACACGCACCCTTCACTCCACCCCATTCAACCATACCTTACCTGTCCATGTAGCGTTTGAGGGCGAAAAGGAGGCAGAGACCGTTCAAAATTGGTAACATTAATAAAATTAGCCCTGTCGAGTGGGGCATGCCACATGCCTCATTCTATGCCCCATTCTATGCATCATTCTGTTCCACATCCCCAGGCTCCTTCCATGCCGCCATCGAGTGAGTGTTGAGCAGCTTTTTCATTTTTCACTTGATTTCCGACACGCCCACCGCCTTTGTGTGTGTAGAAAAATACCCTTTAAAATCTTATTAGCTGGCGTGATCAAAGTGTGTAAATGCCTTCAAGCGTTGCCCCGCCCGAAAATTTTGCCACGCCGAATAATTGGTGGCGCCTCCAGGTGTCCAAGATGTTGCCAGATTTTTCGCCACCCCCTGCCCACCCCCCTATATTAAGGTAAATCGCAAACACAAACGACTTCTTGATGAGGGTTGTCTCTGCCACAAGTTGGTGTCAAGTGTTTCACAGGGGTTAAGAACGAGAGACTGAAAGATAGACAGAGAGAGAGAGAGAGAGAAAGAGAGAGATGGTGAGGGAACAATAACCTTTGACTTGTCTGTAAGTCTTTAATTATGGATGCAATAATTAATTAATCTAATAGTATGTCGCCTTTTATATCAAAATATTTTTTTATCTTTGATTTTTAAGATCTGCGAAGCTCTGAGCATATCCTGAGGCATATATAATTGCAAGTCCCTAAACATCTTTTTTAAAGCCAAGAGCTTGACAAGACGATTTTCTTTAGAATTTGAGCGTGAATCTAAGACAGTTAGTTTATAAAGGCTTAAGCGATTCAAATTGTACATCTTTAAGGATTGGAGGTCGAAAATCCTAACTCCAAGACTGTAAGCGATAAGGATTTGACCAGTCTCCCGGCACCTTCAAAGCTGTTACCCAGATTTCCAGGGGGTGACCACAAAACACAAATCCTCAGTACGTCTGAAATCGTAGTAAGTTGCCCGTTTCGATATTATGGTTTATTCTTTCTGGATACCTTTTTTTACCCAGTAGCTGGTGCATTTCTTTTGCCGAAACAAGGAAAACAAGGTCCCATGCATAAATGGAAATAATTTTAGTTTCAGTAAGAAATAAGAACAAACTTTGTGAAACGAAAATTTCAATTAAAATTGTAAGATGAAGACATTAAAACATTTTCTTATAACCAAAAATATTAATTGACCAACTTGCTATTCGATAGATGAGCCTGAAGGATAAAATTATTATTATTATCTCTGATTATATTGTTGTTTTCGTCAAGTCCGGGGCTAAGGACTGAAAGTAAAGATCCTGGATACAAGGCGCTGAAAACCAGAAATTTTACATTCATTTTTATTTTAACTTTATAATTTTGAACATTTGACCAAGATAGATTACAACAATTTAAGTATGCAGCAATTCTTATCGATATATCTGCACGAGGCTTCCAAGATTTATGATCAGCACCAGAATTTTTGATTTCCTCATAAAGTTTTCACATTCCAGTGTAATACACATCCATTATTCTTATTTCTTGAGTTCTGTTTAGGACTGCGCAGAATTAATGGATAGTTTGATAATATTACGCAGATCTAAACTAAACAACCAACTTACTTCATCCGTGTTGTGTTGCTCATGTCAAGTTTTTCGCATGGGAGTGGAGAAACGGGTTCGTCGTCAGGTTGAGAGCTTCAGCAATCGCCGTCTATGATTATGAGAGCTGCAACGAATGGTAGAGAGAAAATTTAGGTAACATTTACAAAATATAAATATACAAAAGACAGAAGTTACCTCCGTTAATAAAATACAAATATAAACAAGAAACTAACAAGCGAAAGGAAATGCGCACTTTTTGCTTAATGTTACTTTAAATTGTCTTATTCTGTTTTGTTTCCCTTTTTTTTCTGTTGTCAAGTCTCTTTTTCCAAAAAGTGTAAGCTGTTTTTTATTTTTGCTGTTAACCTAAGCTAGATGTGAGTGAAACTGAGAATTGATCGTGTGTCGTTTCTCCAGCAATGACAGCTATCAGCTATCAAAGTTCCCAGGCTACTCAGATTTGATTTCACAAAAATGAGCACTTTTTAAGCAACTTTGACAACTGCTGTCGTTTATATTGAGTGCACACTGTACTGGGCTTGTAGGCTGTAAAAGCTAACAGGGAGCAGCTGCTGCTCCTACGTTTGGCTCGTTCCCTTTCCGCTCACTCTCACTAACGCCTCTCTCTCTCTCTCTCTCTCTCTCTCTCTCTCTCTCTCTCTCTATCTATCTCTCGCTCTCTCTCTCCCGCGTCTGCCTGTCTTTGTCACAGCTTGTCAACTTCAATTTGACATTTATTTTGTTTGTGCGAATTTCAGCTGTATGCGCTTGTGTGTTGGTGTGTATGTTGGTGTGTGTGTTGGTGTGTGTGTTGGTGTGTGTGTTGGTGTGTGTGTGGCTGGGCCTGTGGGTGTGCGTAATAAGCCACATTCGTTTATTTGAAACCCGCTTCAATAGTAACGCACACTCATTGCGATTGAATAACCATTCAACCAGACGACGCAACACGTCGCCTCCCCCTGACCGCGACACCCATCCTACCGCCCCACTACACCGCCGCACCGCTGCCTGCACGCCTTTCGCTGTGTGTGGTCAGCAATTTGATGCTGCGTATGCCCGACTGCAACGGCCACACCTCTGCAGCCACCTAACCCCCCCGCCAAGCTCCTCTTCACATATTGTGGCTTTCATAGCTGTTTTCATTGCGGCTGAAATCCTTTTCCGCTGAGGCATCGGGGACGCGGCTTGAATGGCAATGGGCTAGCGGCAGCGGACGTTGGTGGGGGAGGGAAGGGGAGGGGTTGGCTGTTGCTGCCACAATGCGACGCGGCCATGATTCAGTGTGGGGCGGGGGAGGCTGGCATTCGCGTTGCTGGAGCGGGGGGCGTCAGCACGCACGACTACATTGTCAAAGTTTTGTGTGTCATTATTGTGGCGGTTGTTGTGCGTGTGTGTGTATGTGTGTGTGTATGTGCATGTGTGTGTATGTGCGTGTGTGTGTGCTGTACAGTTGTTGTCATTATTGTTTTTGCCGCCGATGTTTTTGTTGTTGCGAGTTATTAAAAACTTTTGCCCCCAGTGGGCCGACCCGTTGCCGAACTACGCATCCACTATGCACCCCCCTCCTTGCCGCTGCAGTTGCTCGTTTTCATTTTCATTGTGAATGTTAATTACTAAAGCGGCGACAACTGGCACAGTCAGCGGCAACTCCAGCAGCAGCTTTGATTCCGGGCCAGACAGATTCCATTGAAGTATTTACCCCCTCTAAAACTACCAAACCATCCCCTCCCCCCTCTCCAAACTACCACTCTTCTACTGTCACTTTGTTTCTCTTATGCTCTCCCGTAGCCACATAATCAAACTTGTTTACTTTATGTGACTTTTATGTGAATTAAGTTGCATGTGGATTCGCCTTTCCCTCTCTCAATTTCTTGTCCATTCTCTCTCTCTCTTCCTCTTTCTCAGTCTCGCTCTTTTTTGCTGTCACCCTTGTGTTGATGAGGTTGCTGCTCTTAATGAGCTGTGACTCATAAGCGGCCGCCTCTGATTACTCATTAGGATAAACACCTTTCTATGCGATTTTCAACAAATGATATCCATTTAAGTTGATGCTTATTATAATGGAGCTTTATACCCTTAACGCATCTCACTATTATTAAACATACAGAAAGGTTCAGAACATCTTCATGTTATTTTATGTAATTTGGGTTAAGTTTTTGCTTTATCGTCAAGTTTTTAATTTCTACCCCAAGCAGATACCTTAAATATATGTATGTCCTCTTTTGCTCCAAATATACCTCAATTAAGCCCAACATTTAGTCTCGCATGTTCCATTTTAATTGCATTCATAATTGAATTACAGCGAACACTTATTTCCACTTACCACTTACCAGTTGCCAAAGGCAACACACTCGCATGCTTGGGACTTGCTGCTGATGTTGCATGTATGCAAAAATGTCTCAGCTGTTCGGTGGCGAATCTCTTGTCATGTGGCTGTAGCTGTCGCAAGCTTCTGGTAATATTTATTTTTTCGCGGTTATCTCTGTCCAGATGCCAGGTGAAGGGTGCGGATGGCACCTGGCCCCAGTTGGTGCCTCTTTCTGCGAGCTGTCAGGGTCTGCATCAGAGCTGCGACCTGTCTGCTGCCTGCTGATTGCATCTCATTCGCAGCTCACCGGCCCCCCTTTTGTTGTCTGCCTGCTCTCTTCTCTCCTCTTTTCTCACTGTCCTTTACTCTCCACCTCTGTCTTTAGCTCTTTCTACCAGACTTGCTAGATTTCCCACTAGAGATGGACAGGGAAGAGAGACGAGCTGCCGTTATAAGCCTGCATATGCCTTTCGCAGCGGTTGTGCTTCCTATTCCTTAAGCCCCACAATATGGTAAATATATTCTTGAATAAGTATCGTGATTCTAGTCCACACCTTTTGAAATTTAACTGGCTCAAATATAGCACAAACATGCGCGTATATACCAAAGCCCAAGGTTCTACATTACGAAATGATTTATTTTGCCCATATTGTTGGTAACGTGGGGGAGGCATACGAAAAGTAAAATATTCTGAAGCTGTGCGTACCATACGATCTTCTATGTTTTTCTTAATATCGATATTTATCGATATTCTGGAAATTGGGTAACAATTTAAAATGTATTTATAATGTATTTATTTATTATTATTTTGTATTTATTGCATGTTCTCATCGTGTCTATCGTGTCACGAACTCACGCTCTCATCTCAAGTTCTTGAATAGAAGCTAAGTCAATTTATCGTTTTAGGCCAGCTGAAGTCTTAAGCTTAGCGATGTCTTCGTAGACACTCGGAACAGGATGCAAGTCTGCTGCCATACGGTAGCAAATCTCGCTCCTTCTCTCTCGCCCCTCTCACTCTCCTTTTCTCTCTCCTCTCTCTTCTGTTGGCATTGTCTTTGGTCCACGAGCGTCTAGGGCTGCTTTCCGGGCCAAGTTGAGCGCTGCGCTCACGTACGAAATAATTATAGCGCAAATACGTGTTCGGCATATGCAATTCGTATAGCTCACAGGCTCAGACATTGAACCCCTCCCGCCTACCGACCCCTCACCCCCCCCCCCCCTCTCCCATGACGACACCCACGCATAAACGTCTTCGGCCTGAACAGCCCGCCTACCCCCTTGCCGCCTTTTCAAGCCCTTGGTTGCCATTTTGTTGCCATATTTATTTTCGGCAAGCCCATTTTTAGGCATATATATTTTGGGGTTCCTTGCGAGCACTGCACCCCCCACCCCCTACCTCTCACCAATACCCTTCTAAAAACTTGGCAAAAGTTGGTTCCGTTTTTTTTTTTTTTTTTTTTGGGAGTTTTTTCTTTTAATTTTGGGACTTGTTTTTCCTATGTCAAATATTCGTTTTTTGTGCCTCCCTCGCGCTGGCATTGTTAACCGTGTTTTTTCGTTGTCTAATATTGAAGGCTTTTTATTTCGATATTAAGTTTACACACACACGAACCAACTTGTTCGACCTTTTCCTTTGTCATGCTAGAAAATCCAAGTGCTTTAGGGTTTTTCTTTGTTTTCTGTGGCATCATTTGGCTAAGTCGTTGATTACTTTAAGTTAACTTTAAGTAAGACCATTTGTGCCAGATATATTTATTTATTTGTATCTCGTCTAATCTGAACTTCTTAAAAAAAAAAAAAAATTACGTTCACAGATTTGCTTCGGTTAGAGAACCTCGCTTAGCACAGCTTGGAAAGCAGGTCTTTGGCTCAAGCCTGACCTTAATTATTTACTTTTTAAAATTTGTATAAAATAATACAGCATTAAATTTAAGTGTTGCCCATTCTACGGAAAATATTGCAAGCCATAAATATTTAGCCTAAAAAATCGTTGAATCGCATTTTTAACGAGGAAGCTTGGATTTTGCGCAAAGTGTGTCACACGTCTTAAACGATTTTTCGTGTAGATCTTTGGAAGTAAATTTGAACACGAATCGTCACCCACCAAATCTTTGACCCCCATTTCCACCAAGCAGGAATGCATTTTCCGAAAGTAAGTCAGTCAGTCTGGACAAATTTTATATAGAGATATCATCGACACAACATTTTTTCAGCCCATCTACAACATTGACTGACATTTCTTTAGTATAAAGTAAGCCTTTTTTAGGGTATGCAAACTTGCTGAGTTCCATTCAAACGATAATCGACTCTGCCAAGCTGATGATACCCTAATTTTCTATGACTTTTGTGTTGGGGTAAACTTTGTTAGTCGCAACGACTAAGGGTGGGGGGGGGGGGGGGTGGTTCGGTTGGAGCAGCCAGTGTGCCACAGCTGTTGCATGCTGCGCCTAAAGTGTGCGTTAACTCAACCACAAAACGCACACGTTCCACACACACACACTGAACGATGGCATATGGGTGTGGCTAGTTGTGTGTGTGTGTGTGTGTGTAGGGTGGGCAGATACGAGTTGCTAAAAATGGCTTCGTGGCCGAAGCGCGCCAAAAACTGGCAAAACTTTGCGCCAAAGTCCAACATATGTTACTGTTCATGCATGTTAGCCCAGTTAGTCACTCAGGGCGACAGCATAAGGGGCATAGGCTGTTCGTGTGTGTGTGTGTGTGTGTGTGTGTGTGCAGGACTGCATACTTAGTTTAGGCTGTGTATGAGTGCGAGCACACATACACACACACACACACACACACACGCATACACCCAGCTGGCTGTCAAGGCAGTGTAATTATAACAAGTTTTCAAGGCATTTTCTTCCACGTATATACATTTTTTGTCTTTTGATACCCTGTAGAGGTAGCTTGAATGGGTTGTATGTTAAGGACTTGTTGGGTAAATTTGGTGACATGAGACTTGACTTGTTGTTCTCTTAACAATTTAAATGCAGCAAACGCTCTTGTTGGGCCTATGAACTTTCTTGATAGGGTATGTGTTGGGTGTATATGCTGAACTTTGCTGCTGTTACCGAAATTTCATTTACGCAGATTTCTTACTGCACTGCACTTATGAAAAGAGCTTATAAATAGCCAAGAATCGGCCTGGATGTTTGCCTATAACATGACAGGTAGGGTAAATGTGGAGATCGTACTTTTTCAAATGGACAAAGCTCAATTGAAATCTATAAGGGACAAGATGTTGTCTTCAAGAGGCCCAAAATAGACTTTTTAGAAATACACATTTTTACATTAACTCTATGACAGTACAGGGTATTGTCAAGTCGTGTTGTTATGCTTTAACTTGCCTTACAAGTCACTTGAGTTATTCTTTTCTCTTGTTTTTTTTTTCTTTTTGCTTTAGGATATCTTTGCAGCACTCGTTGCCTAAAATAAGTTTTTGATAAGAAAGTTATGATGAGTTTTCTTCGCATACACACACACATGCTCGCACATACACACACACACACACATACTGTCGCACAGTTGAGGCATGTGTGTGCGCAGCTGTTGATTTTGGCCAAATTAGTGCAAACACGTCTTGTTTTTCAGTTACGAACGAAACATGTGCAACTAATTTGCAGCTTTTTGGCCAAAACAGAGCTGCCAGCATCCGCAGCTGGACACGCCCCCTTTGCAGCATTGAATCGCAGCTGCCCTTAGACCTTGTGCCTTGCGAAAGCCGCCGTCCACCCCACACTTTTGGCCTGACGATCTAATTTGCATTGCGAGCACAGGTTCAGGTCGGGCAAGGTAGAACTCCCGCCCGTCTGTCTGCCGACTGTCAAAAGTTTATTTATTTGACACCGACAAAAAAGTTGACACAGACACCACTGTCAGGCGCACACACACAGGCGGTGGGCGACGGGGCGTGGCTTGTCACAATGAAATCCGATTTATATGCCTGCTCAAAATTGGATTACAATTGAGTTGTAATTATGCGACAACAAAATGTGGTTGCTGTCAGTGTTTTTTGGGGGTTGGTGAGGGGGGGAGCAGTTTTGGCGTTTTCGCTTGCATTTTCATGCTTTCCGCCCCCAAACGCCCTTTTCCCCTTACCGCTGCCCATCCTTTAGTCATCTGTTTTTCATGTTGTTGCGTCTAGCAACATCTTTTGAAATTCACATTTTGCATTAATTAAAACTGATTTAATTAAAGCGCCGTCGTTTCGCTTTTAAGTCATTTCTGTTTCGAAAAAGGAGCACAGGTTAGATGGAATCCAGACTCTAGTACACGCCCACCACTTGCCCCCTTGCCCTCCCCCCCTTGCCACGCCCCCCTCAGTTGTGATACAAAGTGCTCTCGACCTGCTAGCCGAAAATTCTTTGGAGCGACCCCTCAAAAAGGTGAAAGTTTAATTAAATATGCATCAAGTGTGTGCACTTTGATTAAGGACAAACTCGTGACAGCCTATGGAAAAGGCAGAGTCGCAAATACTTAAGCTACAGTAAATACTCGCATGCTGGCATCTTCTCAAATCAAATCAAAGTTTTATGTACGAAATGTTGCTCGGCTTGTTGCACAGTATTTTTGACTCAACATATTTGGGCTCTTAGAGAGCCCTACTGCGTTTTAATGCAACGAGTTTGAACCGGCAAATGGTTCAACCTATTCACTCATTACATTTGCAACGATAGCACGAGAATTACACAAAATCAAACATCGTGTATTTAAATTTTGTTAAAAATGATAAGTTAATGCTACTGACGAAAGTTTGAAATGCTTCAAAGGCAAATACTTGTTGCCTTTGCAAGTGTCAGATTGTCCGAATGAATGACGACTTTCGCAAGAATTGTAAGCGAATCAATCAATTGGTGATTATACGAGAGTAGTTTTCTTCAATGACTCATTAAAATATGTCAGCTCCAAATATCACACTCGCCACTTTTGCAACGAGTTGTGCAAACTGTTTTCTTGAATGTAAGCCATGTAAGTCAATTAAAATTCAAATTGTAAAGCTAATGTACTCGCTACTCGTTACTTTCTTAGGGAGCAGTACATGCATCTAAATGGCGACCACTCACTAATTATGCAGCGATGGAGCATTATAGCTTCTAGAAATTTTAGCTTATGATAACTACTGCAGCGATTTCTTGGGTAAAGCTCTCGTTACACGTTACACGTTTTTTTTCTAACAGAAAACGGTGCAACAGAATTTCGAACACCCACTAGTAATGTAGTATGATGAATATTCGAGCTATCTTTTGCAGCGAGGAGACGATGCAACGAAGTAGCGAATGGACGTGGTGAAGGGCATTGACTAAGGTCTCTGCAATCAGCCATATTTTAGGTAATACATAGCTGCTACTCGCTACTTTTGCTACGAGAAGTGGTAGCATTTTGTGATAACTCAATAATATTTGTCCAATGAGAGACTTATGACTTATTTAAGCGTAAAAAGCAGCAAGCTATTTGGTAAAGCACTCGATACTCGTTACTTTTGCAACGAGAAGTACGAACTCTGTCGTTATTCAATAATCTTTCGCCAAGGAGAGATTAGTGACTTATTTAAGCGTAAAGAGCATCAAGCTATTTGGTAAAGCACGCGCTAATCATTACTTTTGCAACAAGAAGACGATGAAAAAATGTCAATGGAAGCCGTGTTGATCAGCATAGGCATAGGCATAAGAGTCAGCTGTTTTATATTCAACATGTATTATATCCGCTGAACGAGATGCTTACAGACTGAGTAGCCGCTGGGATTTCCAGTCAGAGCTACTTGGCTTAAATAGCTGCCAAATTCTTTTTAGACTATAGATCTGAGCTATCAGAATTTCAAATAATTTTAAAGTTTTTACTTTTGTTTTCTTCCCCCTCCCAAATTCCGGTACAAATACAAAAAAAAAACCAAGCCAAAAAGCCAAAAACCAAAAAAAGCTCAAAAAAACACAAAAAAAAAGTAAATAACAAAAAAAAATAAATAAAATAAAATACATAAAAAATAATAATAAAAGATTGAAAACGACAATGAACCCTCCCCGGACCAGACAGTTGAACATGCGCCAGCGTCGGCCCCAGCCAGAGCTGCATTGGGGACCCAACGAGGAGCAGCAGCACGAATACGATAGATTTATACCACCGCTTGTGGCCGCTCGCTTGCAACACGAGAATCCGGTGGATGTGGCCAGGTTTGTCCAGAACCTGAGGATTATACTGCAGCGCCAGCGCGTTCACTTCGACATGGGCGAGGGCGATGGGGTGCACGTGTGGAGCTGGCGCCTGCCACCCCGACCCATTGATCAGGATGGCGGTGGCGATGATATACGGCCGCGTCGACGGCCCCAGCCCCAAATGCTACCGGCAGCTGCTGTCCGTCTACCCGAGGTCCGATACTAAGAAGCCCCCGCTAACACTAACACCCGAGCGGTGCCGCAACTAACCCAAGCGGCACTGGACTCCATTTGCGGCAACCCTCGAAACTCTCTTTCTCTCACTCACTCGATTTGTGTACGCGCCAGTGCTGCACAGTGGCGCGTTTTGTGGATGTTACTGGCACAAAATGATCAATAGGATAAGTTGGATGAATTGGCGACTAGAATCGGGAGCTGATGCAACACATCCTTCTGGCCACTCGCCAACTCCAGCTCGGTCTCGCGCTCTTTCTCTCTCGCACGCCTACACACACGACACCATCTCACATTGTGTTTTATTATTATTATTATCCCAACCAAAAAAAAAAAAAAAAAAAAAAAACAAATAATAAAAGAAAAAAAAAACATGTCTAGTCCCAGCCCGAACCCCCCGGCCCGTACCTCCAGTTGCCATCCTATTTGGTTGTCTATTTCTGGGCAACGGGCGGCGAGAGACCATCCAACAACATCCAAAACTGGCTGGTGGGAAACGGGGCAGACGGCGGGCGCAGGGCGCAGAACGCACGCATATAATAATTTCCTGTTCAATGAGCAATTACCGTAATAAAGATACATCTCGGCTACTCTATTATACGCATCGCATTTATAACCCTCCTTCCGCCCGACACAAGAACGGAGATTCGGGCTTTGGTCTAGCCCTAACAATGACGACGATGATGCTGATGTTGATGATGATTATAATGATGATGTTGATGTTGATGACAGTGGAGTGACATCAGCTCCATTCAATTGCAACTCTATACTGGGCATATTGCAATTGTTCACGCTTAGCTGGGAGCCAGACTAAAGCTCTGACATTCATTTTATTCCTTCTTTATTTTTGAGGGGTTAGACCGTAATTGAGCAGCAACAAAGGGCAGCTAACTGAGCCAAATTTGGAAAGCAGAAGGCACTAAGTTATAAAGCATATCGGGATGATAAAGTCTTTAGCTAAGGCTTATTTTTTGAACTATTAGCTATATAATTGCATATTGATTGAAAACCTATGTAATAAAGTTCCAAAACTTCAACCTGTTCGCACTCGGCTAAGACAACTCTACATTCATGCCTAGGCTGGTATTCGAACGTAGAGCCTCGTTCATTTGCCCAAATGGCTGGGTCACTATGACATAGGAGAGATGAGATTCCATTCGAGGACTATTAGGAATTTTTCTTGCATTTCTTTCATTCCGTTCCATTTATGGATTTTTATTACCCTCCAATATCATGACATCAGATTTTCTTACATTCAAAAGTATGAATAGTCACTGTTCTTCAGAAAAAACGCTGTCTGATAGCTGGACTTAAGCTTTTCCAAGTCCCGATTCTTAGAACAACTTTCCTTTAATGAACTGACCAGCCAACTTGCCGCTGGGGTGCTTATTAACTTCACGGCTTGGTTTCAGAGCTGATTAGAGTCACGAAATCGCCTAGGTCAACAAGAAGCTAACCCCATACCTTCTTATCTTCCAGCAGGCTTCTTAAGCCTCCGGACAGACTGGATCTCCTTGGTTCGAGTGGTCGTCAATAGCTCATCATCTGTCCGCAAAGTGACGAAAAAGGTTTGCATAAATGTGAAAACTTTTATTTAATGATAATTATACAAATTATAATTATCTTAATTGCAAATAAACTTCTTACATATATCACTCTTTTTGCAAACTGGAAGAAATCGTGAGCTCAGTACTTCTGTCGTCAAATACATTCAAAATCGGGACATCAATTATGTGAATAAGGATTGCTGACTAAGGGATTAATTTCTGTCTGGGGAACATAGGGATTAGTCGGCAAGGGAAAGGAACATTTAATGAAATTGTGGTTTTTATCCCAGGTATGTTAGCCTCTATGAAAGAATTGACCTAAAGGAAAGAACAAAGTCCTTGACTTATTTCACAAATCCTATACTAATAATAAAAGCTCCTGTTACAGATGCCAAAGTTGGAAGCAAAATTTTTAGAATTATAAGACATTTATAGCATTAAAGCCATCCAAATCATGACGACATCTGCCTTGCTATAGTTGCCAATAAAGTCAAAGATCCCACGAACTCGCTGAAACAGGGAGGTAAAATCCTTTTATAGTATAGGAAATCTTGAAGTTGGCTTCCTTGACGCATTTCCGATAATTGGAAATGGAAATAAAAGTGTCGGCACAAAGAAAACTAATGTAATTATTATCGATTGCTGGAGTAGAATACTTACAAGAACAAAATAGACGGCGGGAGAGAGAGAGACGGAGTGAGACGGTGCACGAGAGATGGAGAGGGAGGTAGAGCGTGATGCTCATATGGAATGCAGCTTTAAGGTTTCCCCATAAAATAACGCGTGATGGATGGTAGCAGCTAGGGAGATGCCAGAGCGAGAGAGAGAAAGCTGCCATTATAGAGGCAGACGAGAATGGGAATACTCGACAGCTCTGCAGTTGCCATTAGCAGACAATGTCGAGCTGTCAGACAATTGAAGGCGCGCCTGTGGGTGGGAAATGGGTGAATTTGGTTGGATTGGATTGGGCCCGATGTGGATTGTGGCAGGCAATGCCGATGCTTTTGTTTCGTTCATCAAGAGCACATTTTATTGCTTTATGAGTTTAATGAAGTGTTGCCAGCAATCCGCCACCCCCATTCCCATTCCCATTCCTATTTCTAGCCCTATGCCCAACCCCTAACTGAACCCGGGCAGCCCAACTGAGTGGCAACCCTTCGCTTCGCTTTCACTTTTCGCCTTGACAGCCAGTGGCTGCCCAAGGAGCGAGGGCGGTCTTGTGCGGCTGGCTACATATCAAACAATTCTGACAGCATCCAACTGACTGACTGACAACGTGAGTGACTGACTGACTGACTGGTTGACTGATTGATTGACTGCCTGACTCACAGTCTGTCTGAGTTTCGTTCTATGTCTCGGTCGCATGTAATGCATAAAGAATGAAGCTTAAATAAAAGTTGGGAGATGAGAAATAGGATTAACTTGTCACACAATTGAATTTAATTTTCCATACACACTCACACGCGTGTGTGTACACACACACACACACATCCGCACACACAAAGCATCTTGAAAGCTGCTCGCTTTGCGCCAACTGCCAGACAGCTACTTCAGCTGCCTGTTTTTGGGGCTCCGGATTGTTGTTGTTGCCGTTGTTGGTATGGTCTATTACTTTCACATTGGGGAATTGAGCAGTTTCATTTATCTATCTCTCTCTCTCTCTCTCTCTCTCTAGCGCCTACCTCTCTCTCACTCTCTAGCTCTTGCTGCGCCGCTTTTGTGGTAATCTTGTGCTACTGTTTTGTAATGAAATTACAAGGTCCCCAGATTTGTCAAAGCAATCAATACTCTCATATTGAACTCTTCATTGGGTTTCTGCACTGAAGCTAAGCCTCTGCTCTGCGACCCGCCCACCCCTCTTCACCACCTCTCTACACCCTTGATTACCCCTCTGACGCTCCTGTTCTTATTGTCCTGGCAAATTGCTGAAGGCAAGCTTACCTTTTTTGGTACTCAACAAAATGTTTGGCAATCTGATTGATCTCCCTTTCCCGCAGGCAAATATTTTTGTGCCCAAAAATGTGCCACAATAATTTTTAGGTAAATTACTAGTTTAGCAGCTTAACAGACAGGTGAATGTATTCCATGTTGGACTGTACAAGCACATGGAAAATATTTAAATAGCTATCAGATATAAAAACAAAAATGTTTCTTGCATTCATTATTTAGGACTTTTTATTACCTTCCAATATCATGACATCAGATTTTCTTATATTGAAAAGTAGATAAGTACATAGTCTCTCTTCTCCAGAAATAACGTTAGTCTGATAGCTGGTGTTAGGCTCTGCCTGGTCCCGATTTCAGGAGTAACTATCCTTTGAGGAACTAGATAGCCAACTTGCCGCTGGGGTGCTTAATGATTTCACGTCTTTGTTTCGGAGCTGCTTGGAGTCTCATGAAAACTTCTTTAATACATCAGCAATACATCAGTATAGGGTCCCATAGACTATATACAAAAGCAGGATTCGTCATTATTGAAGACCTCCGCCTGATATTAAAAAGAAAATTTAATTTTTGGAATTGTGCTTTGGTATACAAACATTTTTTGAATGTTCTATTAAGGACAAATCAGTCAAATTAATTAATCGGATCGGTCAGTTAACAGCGAAGTTATTCGATAACTCATTTCTCATAGTGTAAGGTGTGAGGAAAGAAGAAGCTCAACTGCTGCGTATTTAAATGATGTGAATCATCCATCAATTAGTTGACTGCAATGCTGCAGGAATCCTCCCAACCCAACCCCTTCCATGCCACGCCTGTCCAGCTGTTGCTGCTATTATTGGCAGGACATCGGCTATGCAGCGCACATGGCGTTGGGCTCTCATCCTTTGATTAGCGACAACAAAGAGCGCCAGACGTTCATTAACTGTCACACAAATATGGCAAACAATGGAGAGAGCGAGAGGGGGATTGGGAGAATGTGGGCCATATGCTAGCTCTCAGCATTGGACAAACTGTAGTAAGGTAAAGATCAAGCTTAATTAAATAGTTGGGCATTCGAAGAGCTGCTCCAGCCGAAATCCTTTTCGTGGGGCAACTTTGCGTTACATTTCACATAAAAGAGTCTAATCCATTTGCCCGATACTTATGCACGCCTGCACTCGGGGGATTAATAAACTCCCGCCCCAGTCGCCGGCTCAGCATTGTCGCAACCACCGCGCGGCGCAGCGCACCACCAAAATCAATTTCAACTGTCAACTGTCAATCAGGCAACAATTCAATCACGTAACGCTCTGGGACTTTGAGTCTTCGTCTCGGCCACATTTCCGTCTCGAAGTCGCGTTCGGGGGTTGGCGGCAACGCTCTGCGGTTCGACTTTAAAGCATTATAAATTATGAAGAAACCACTAAAAATGGGCCCATGAAATTGGAACTGACTCTGCAGCCGGTTGTTCATGTCGCAAACATTTGCTCAAGAGATTTTTATGAATTACTAGCACAATCGCCACGATTCAAGCCCGCAACCCCTCGCATATTTCTGGCCTGCACAGATTTTTTGTTGGTTATGTATACGAGCTCGCATTACCCATTTACAACTCTGCGCTCCAGCCTGAGCTTAACACGGCAACAAGCTGGTCAACGGCAAAACGGGTAACAGAAAGCGAGCTCTCGGCCAAGGGTGGCAGAGTGGGGCTGGGGTTGGGGTTGGCGTTGGGGCATGGGCATGGGAATGGTTAGGAGCAGGGGCAAGCTGATGCTGCTGCTGCGAGTCACAGCTAAAATTCGCAGTCAAAACACATGTCACGTATTTTGCTCGTAATTATGGCAAACGTGAGAAATTTCGTTAAGATTTTCTTGGCACATTTTTATACCCTTACTTGGGTTATTTACAACACTTGCCTTCTTCTATATTCTGTGTTTAATATTAAAATTTCCTCGCTCAGGTCCGGAGCTGCAAGGCCAGAAGAAAATTTTCCTTAGGTTCAACTTTCATTTCGAACCAGCTCTCTGCCTTGAAGTTCGGCTCGGTTAGGTGCGGTTTGTTGATTTGATTTTCGAAATTTTAAGCCTATTTAATTGTTGTGTATAATACCTTCCAAATGACATTCCATTTGGCAAATTAAAAACCGTTTTCCACCTATTTTCCACGATTTCGTGTGGAATTTACCAAGACCAAGATTAGGCGTGGAGCAGCAATCAGTCAGACAATCAATCAGCATAAAAAGTTTTAAATATGTTGATCAAAATTTAATATTTTGTATTTTCGAGAATTCAGGAATCGGGGGAACGGATTGGGTATATATAGAAGCCATGTTTTGTCAAATTTTATTTATTTGTGCACTGGAAAGTGTATTGAATATTCTACCAGCTGTTAGCTTAATTCTTCCACTTACGTTCGTTTGCTTTTTGTAGCTGTTTACTTTTGTGTTCGCCTTTGGTAGGTATAATTTTTGGCATTTGCATTTTACCCAAAAGCTTAGTCCTGCCCACCTTTGCAACCCGCAACCCGCAACACGCCCAGGTCAACCCTTCTGGCGACCCTACGAGCTGCTTGTTAACATGTGTATCCACTTGTATACTCTTACAATTGGGAAATGGCTTTTGATAAATGGCAGCCAAGTTGTACTGCGTTGTGTTTCACTGTGTTGGTTCTATAAATTGTTGCTCTGTGCAGGGAGCTTAAAAATGTCTTGACCTTTGACCCTTGGGAGGGAAGCGCGGACTGTAGAGTGCCTAAAGCTCGACTGAAATAGATTTGTTCTCGCAAGTGAAGGGTTTCAATTGAATTTTTATTCTTTTAACAGTTTGTCGAATTATTGAATCTTAGATGATAGATCCTACGTTAGCTGCTGTTGCTGAGGTTAACGTCATTTGTTGCATTTATCTGCTGCAAGTCCTTCATCAACTTGGCTATTAGCCCCTGCACCTGGTTCATAAAATTTTTCACCAGCTCACGACGCGTTGTGCCCGTTGTTGCTGCTCTTTCTGTCGGTTGGGACATGCCGCACGACGCCAACACTGAAAATTTGCAAAACAACTTAATTTTAATCCACATTCAACAACATGTTGTCTAACACTTACGGCTGACCACTAAAATAAAAAGCGTCCATTTGTTTAACATTCTTGATGGGTAAAAACATAACTAAGGCATTAACCAAGTGGGCCTAGCGCTAAATAGTTCTAGAAGGTAGTTTCCTACGTGCTGAACAGGGCAATGCAACGCACGTAGAACAGCGATTGGACTGTGCAGTGTTGCATAACGTTGTGAGTGTTTCGTTTAGTGTGAGCCGTTCAACTAGTTGATCGTTAAGAACCATTCAAATAATCATAAAACTAAATGCGATTTCTTAATGCGAGATTCAAAATATTTTTCAGAGCTGCTTGGTTCATATTTCTGTCAACACAGACTTAAAAATCGAAAAGACAAGTTCATTCAATGAGCTGGTTCAATTATTCAATTCAATTAAATTATTTCCTGAGACTCGCTAGTGCGCTCTTAAAAAAAGCCGCTAAAGATTCTCTGCTTCAATTTCTGAACTTATTTAATTTTTATTTAGTAGGTGGAAAACAAAACTAACTTTAGGAGCCAATTCAAGAAACGAATAAAACCACAACCATTTGTAAAATTCCCTGGATGTTATTTAAAAGTACCTTAACCCAATTCCTACAGTTGGAATAAATAGAAAGTTCCTTGTTTCTCCAATTCCTGTTAAATGGGAACAGCAAAAATAGTAAAAACTCACATCATTTAGGCATGCAAATTGGTTTTAATAGACCACAAAAGGTGTACACATTTGTAAAGATTAAGTTTTAGTTAATATTATAGGTATTCGAATTAGGAATTGATGTTTTCGATCATTTTTGGTGCATTTGTCATTCAGACTCCCAGGCCCTTTCCCAGTGGATTGCCCAGAGCAGAACCCAGGCCGCCACCAGCCAGGCCTCCAGCGAGGCTACCAGCGGTACCGCCGACCGTTTGTCCAAGGGTGCCAAGGGCGGCAGTACCAGCACCAGCAGGATTTCCGAGTAGCTGACCTGCAGGTAAACCTTGCAATTGGGGGCGTGCCAAGGTGGCGGCAAAGAAGCAGGCTGTAAGCGATTAAGGGTTTCGGTCAAGTTAGTTATCCTTAACTAGTTCGTTTCAATTGAGTTCACATACCACACAGCATGAGGGCCACGAGGAACGTCTTGTTGAACATGTTTGTACGAGTTGTTAGTTTGAACTGTTTGCTGCCCAATCCAACTTGGCGTCTTTTATACGAAAACCTCTGGAATGCTTAGATCAGTGCGTAAGCACGTATTTCAGCATTGACAACGAGCTCGATGAGCGTGATATTAGCCCAGAACTAGCTCAGTGACTCGCTACTTTTGCCGCTGCGCCTATCTCAAGCCACTACTAATTGACTTGTGTATTTTAATTTCTGATGAGCAGACATATGTTTTATGCTTATAATATCATATTATTTATGTAGCACCCTGTACGGCTCTTCGCTTGTATTTCTGTAGTTTATTTTTCGTTTTTCACGTTTAATTACATGGGTGCTTCGAGCATTTGCATTTCGCCTTTCGGCACGTTTATTTTGAATAATTAAAATTTTAACAGTCGACACCGAAAAATGCGTGTAAATTGTATTCATGAGTATTCATTGTAGAAAAATGTTTACCTCGCAGCCAAGTTGATGCATGGGGTATATTGGAGGTAGACGTTAAAATTAACAATACTCACTTAGCCACCACATCGCTAAATATATTTATAATGGATCTCAAGCAATATTCGATATGCAGCTACGATTTTTAATTTTATTAATTTTTTAAAATAGATTTGAACCTAAGTTTCAGTTTAAAAAAGTTTCAGCGCGCAGCAAGATTACAGTGAATATAGATTACAGGGTATATAGTCATCGTATACAGGTGCTTGTATTTTGAGAGGCAATTATTCCATGCTTACGGCATTGCGTGTCAGCATTAAATCCAAGTAACGAATTTAATAGCTGGTGGCTTGTCGCGCTTTAAGAAAAGATTTTCCATTCGTTAGATTAAAGCAATCTTTGTTTTGAAATGCAGCACACTTCTTGGCAATTCTTGCATGCAGAAATTATCGTTGTTTGCATTTCAAATGATCGCAGCAATCGCGCCAGCTGCTGGCCAAGTTTACGTGCCTGTTGGCCAACACCTGACCAATAACTGACCCAGTTGATAGGGCGGACAAAATACAAAAAAACAACTAATGAAAATGGAACCAAATTGGTAGCAAATGGTCTGCATGGCTTCCGGTGGTCAGCGCATGGGTGTGAGCTCAACACGTGGTTGCTGTCGTGATGTTTCCGGTATCAAAGATGCCGCCGGCAAAAGATGACAGCAACAACAATTGCTACTGATGTGCGTGTGTGTGTGTGTGTGTGTGGCTGATTATTATCTGGCAGACATGATAAGTAAACAGTGAAGCTCACGTACAGGCCACACGTTTCCGTGCGACGTGTGTGTTCGCATCAATATAAAAATGCATCTGATGAGCACTTGGCAAATCAGTTCAATTAACCAAATTTATAGAGCAACAGCAGCAGCAATATCAACATCGGCAGCGGCGACAACATCAACAAACTTTCAGGGGCTAATTAAGGAACGACTAGGATGACAACAGCAGCAACAACAACAGCAAATCGCACGATGCTGCTGCCAATTTTGACATCACGTCGACATTTAATTGCGCTCGTTGTGGTAACAACATTAGGTAATTAGTGTGCCATGTGACCAGCTGTGGTTTGTGGTCGCGTCTTTTGCTTCTAATTGATTTTCCAACTAACTTTTGACAATTTTGTCGGCTGTTGTTGTTGTCATTGCATTTCAGCCTGCTGCCAAATGTGTGCGGCACAGAACTCCACGTTCGTAGCAACAATTGTCAGCTCAAACAACACGTTGCAGTCGGCAAATGAGACGCGGCTCAATGAAACGATAACAATCAATATTAGCGAGATAATTGCTGCTGCTGCTGCTGTTGAGACGGCAACAGCAACATCAACGACAACTGAAGCAACATCAACAACTGTAGCGGCAACAACATCAAGCAGCACACCAGCAACATCAACAACTGTGGCAGCAACAACATCAAGCAGCACACCAGCAACACCAACAACGGTGGCGGCAACAACATCAACAAGCACACCAGCAACTTCAACAACTGTGGCAGCAACAACATCAAGCAGCACACCAGCAACACCAACAACGGTGGCGACAACAACATCAACAAGCACACCAGCAACTTCAACAACTGTGGCAGCAACAACATCAAGCAGCACACCAGCAACACCAACAACGGTGGCGGCAACAACATCAACAAGCACACCAGCAACTTCAACAACTGTGGCAGCAACAACCACAACGACAACAGAAGCAACATCAACAACGGTGGCGGCAACAACGTCAAGCGGCACACCAGCAACATCAACAACTGTGGCAGCAACAATATCAAGCAGCACAACACCAGCAACTAGCACAACAGCAGCAACTGTCTCAACAACAACAGCAGCAACAGCTACAACAACTGCAGCAGTCTCAGCAAGTAGCACGACATTAGCAGCAACAACAGCATCACCAGATTTAAGCAGCTCAACTGCAGCAGTAACATCAACATCAACATCAACAACAACAACGACAACAGCCTCAACAAGCTCCACAGTGCCAACAACAGTGACAGCTACATCGACAACAACCGCAGCAAGCATAACATCAACGCCCACAACAACTGTTGCTGCAAATGTCACAACCCAGTTACCAACAACAACAACAATAGCAGCAACACCAGCGACATCAACATCTACGACAACAACAACAACACCTCTCATAACCACAGTAGTTGACAGCAGCAGCAGCTCGGCAATCACAACGACAACGGCAGCAACAGTTGTTAATAGCACGACAGCAATAACACCAGCAACAACAACTACCGAAATGTTTGCAACAACAAGCTTGGAGCCCTTCCCAATGGCACCCTATCCCACAGTTTTTGGTCAGCTGGCAACCATGGACATAATCGGGAAGCTGGCCAAGAATAAGAAGGAGCGCCTGGGTCGGAAGGGACGCAAGGGGCGCAAGGGTCGCAGGCGCAGACGCACCACAACGACAACAACAACAACAACGACGACGACAACAACAACTCCACGAGCAACAACGCCTGGCGACAATAATATCGACGACGAAGATGCCAGCCTGTTGGAGGATGTGGATCTGCTCGAGCCGCTGCCAGAGTTGCCCCTGCAATTGGGCAACATCGACAACCAGCGCATTGATCAGTAGTTTTGCAAGCCGCAGCACTCAGTGAGCCCAATAAATCTAGAATTATGAATCGTAACTATAATTGTTTTTTTTTTTTTTTATACAGCTGACATAAAATAATAATAAAATATTCACATATTTTTTCATATCTCTTTGGTGAATTCTTTTGCACTATCAGCAAAAGTTGTTAAATTCGCGAACAACGAATAAACAAGTCATTGACAAGCTTCGAACAACAGCAACCAAAAAGAAACTACAAGCACCCAGTTAGCGTGATTGAGTCGGGTGTGCCCGACTAGCAGATACGCTGTACTCATTCCAATCTTCTGCCTGGATGTGTGCATACCACACAATGACATCCGAACTCAATTAAGTATCTTTACCTCTTTTATCTCCGAGTTGTGCTCAAAAAACTTTGCTTCAGAACCGATATGTATCGGTATTGTGGAATTAGAAGGCCCAAAGGCCTCATACAATAATCTCAAGCAACTTAGGCTAAATTATTTACTTGCAGTTCTGACTTACTCCTAAGGTATCCAAATTTAATATAAAAACTATTAGGATTTAGTAAGCCAAATTCGAATATTCGAATATTCCGATCAAATATATTAAACCAAGGACATTACTTGACGGCATTTTCCTCCAAAAGTGGGAACTATCTTGCAAGATTCAAATAACATTAAGAAAGCTTACTTTTACTTAATTTTCCAACTACAACAATTTATTTGCCCGATAATTAAAAAAATCTTGTGTCTATATATATATATATATATATTCTGCCTCCTTTTTATACCCTTGCAGAAGGTATTATAATTTTGTCGTGAAATGTGTAACGCATAGAAGGAGACATCTCCGACCCCATAAAGTATATATATTCTTGATCAGTATCAACAGCCGAGTTGATATAGCCATGTCCGTCTGTCCGTCTGTCCGGCTGTCCGTCTGTCCGTCTGTCTGTTTCTATGCGAACTAGTCTCTCAGTTTTAAAGCTATCTTTATGAAACTTTGCAGAAGTCCCTCTTTCTGTTGCACGCAGCTCATATGTCAAAACCAGCTGGATCGGACCACTATATCATATAGCTGCCACAGGAACGATCGGCCGAAAAGTAGGTTCTTGTATGGAAAAAATTTTTGTTTATAAAGTTATCTTTACTAAACTTGGTATTTATTAGTTTTACTACGTTCCCCATATATATGCAAAATCCTATTAAGATCGGACAACTATATCATATAGCTGCCATAGGAACGATCGGTCGAAAATTAAGTTTTTGTATGGAAAATTTTTATGTTTTTCAAGATATCTTGACCAAACTCGGTACTTATTAGTTTTACTACGCTCCCCATATATATGCAAAATCCTATCAAGATCGGACAACTATATCATATAGCTGCCATAGCAACGATCGGTCGAAAATTAAGTTGTTGTACGGAAACCTGTTTTGTTTTTCATGATATCTTAACCGGCATTAACTATTTTCCCTGTGCTTCTTAGATACGGGCAAAGCACTATAAGCATTTTGAAAAGGTTGGGTCTGCAAGGGTATTAAATCTTCGGTGTGCCGAAGATAGCACTTCTTTCTCGTTTTTATATACATATATATATGCAAATATTAAAACTTCATTATAGAAACTCCTTTTAAGCTACTTAATTAAACAAAGCTCAAAACCCTTTTTCTATATTGAAGTTATGTCAATTTCATTAGATCCAAACTCGTTTGAAAATTTTGAAAAAATGCTCAATTTGTTCTATTTGTTGTGCACATTCGATATGCAGTGTTTTGTTTAGGCAAAAACAACATGGCTGGCAATAACAAGATCATACACACCCGCACACACACTCGCACACACACACACACACTGGCAAACAACTGGATGGCGTGCAATTAATTTAACAAATTGTTTGCTCAGCTCAAATAGCCATACAAAACAAGCCAACAACAAATATTTATATATTTACTATATACCAAGCACCACACACACGCACACACACATACACACACGCACACACACACAGTGCTGCACACACGTGAGGCTGCCACATGTGGCGCATATATTTGCTTGAAGTTCGAGTTGCAGGCAGCAGCTGGCGCACGTTTGCCCCGCCCTCTACGCCCGGCGCACTAAATAAATACAATTTAACTTCCACTTTCAACACATCAACAGCTGCCCCTGCCCCTGCCCCTACCCCAACCCAGCCTGCTCCTATGCCGCACTCCGCGCTCCGCCCATCTAGCCCTGCTGACAAGGGCCAGCAGCCAAGTCAATTAGCGAAGCCGCTGTCCAGTTTGGCAACCCCCGTTCCCCCCCACGACCTACCCAATGCCTGCCAACGCATTCAATTAAAGTTGCCATAGAACCACCCACTCCCCCCTTGCAGCCAATTCTCATCCCACGCCCGCTCATATTGTTTTTCTCGCCAATAATTATTGCAAGAGACACAAGGAATATATTTTGATTCAAGGACTAATCAAAGCTGACAGCCAGACAGGAGGGTGGTTGCCGCACCACAGTGCATTGAACTGTGTGGCAAGCGTAGAAGGAGAGCCGGGTGCGGTTGGGGGGCAGGAGGGGTATTGGGCTTAACTTATCAATAAGCCGAGTGCGCACATGCCAAGAGCCAAGAGTGATTGGACGCTGTCAGCGAAGACAGACAACAAATGCACACGTGCTTATCAGCTGGAGAGCAGCACGTGCTCCGCCAGCTCTGGTCGCGACTCTCCGGTCAAGCAGACGACATTTTGGCTTAAAAGCAACTGGCGGGACAGCGGCAGAGGCACAGAAACCGTTGGCAATTACCACAAGCAACAACATGGCAAGCATATTGAGGCAACAATTGGCGCTGCTGCTGATCGCCGTGATGGGTAAGTGGATATTTCAGTGCTGGTTATACCAGAGGTGCTCATTGACTCTCATTGACAGCCCTGCACATCTCACACGCCTGGCTGCTGAAGCTGCCCAAGCTGGAGGAGCTGGCGGAGAAATTGGATGAGAAGGAGCACAAGGAGGCGCTGAAGAAGCTGGATTTCCTCAATCTGTTCGCCGCCAAAGAAGAAAAAAAGGAGAACGAGTGGGAGAAGATCAAGCAGTGGTTCGAAGACAAGAAGCTCAAGGAACTCAACCTGTTCGAAGCGAAAAAGGAAAAGGAACTGGAGAAACTGGAGGATAAGCTGCATAAGAAGAGCAGCAAGAAGAGCAAGAAGCTAAAGTTGAGAACAACCACCGAGTGCTACAACCAACACGAGTACACCACGAGGGCCAGCTATGTGCCAGAGTCCGAGGAGCAGTACCAGGCAGAGGAGGAGCAGCAGGAGGAAGAGGAGGAGGTTCTGGTGCAGCTGCCCAAAAAGCAAAAGGGCAAGAAACCCCCCTGCGACTGCCAGCCAAATACTAGCTACGGCCATGTGCCCACTGCATACGATGTGCGCGAGGACTTCGACGAGGGCGTACGCTACTTTACATAGAGCGGGCGGAGTGGAGCGTGGGGCTGAGCATAGATAGCCTCGCATGTTGCATAATTACATATACTTTCTATTTTTTAATAAATTTTATGAAAATACTTACGTGTGTGTGTGTGGAAAGCAGAGGAGAGGAGCATACTATTTGATATTTGTCTTGTCGCCTGCATAGCATTTGCATATAAATTGAATTCCCAGGTTTCGTTGAAACAACTCGCCTTGCCCCTCCTCCCTTTGGGTAGACAGCCAATATTTTACACATTTTATGTCAGCAAGCGCGCTCGGCGCCCAGCCCTCCATCCACAGTCCGCAGTCCGCAGTCAAGCCTGATCCATCACAGCACAGCGACATCCACATTCTCACCCACAGCCCACTTCCATACCCAATCCTGGAGAATCATCTGCATCGGTTCTGTCAGTGCGTCGCTTCATCAAAGTTGTCAGCGGCGGCAATGACACATTGTGCCCATTATTTGCATAAAGTACCCCTGCCCCGTGCCCCTTACCCAGGCCTTTGCCCTGCCTCTAGCCCTGGCCCTGCCCCTGCCCCTTCCGTTGCCCTGTGGCATCAAGCCGTCTTGCAGTGCCGCAAAGTGGTTTATCCTGTCGTAAGGGCAGATAACCAAAAAAAAATACTCGCATTATATGAGCTGCCAAAACGAAATGGGGAATGAGTAGCGACTCAGGAATGCACTTTTTACTGTCAGGTGGCTACCCTGAAGCTGTCATCGACTACTCTGTTATCGATAAGTGTACACATTAAGGCGAACCTTGATTGCGAGAATATATAAATATATTGCTTTAAGAGACAACCTTTTGAACCTAGCAAACAAATAAGGTTTGCTTCAATTGAGGGTTCAGCCCCACCAATTCGGTTCAAATCTTGACTTCTGGCTATTGAAACTGATTTCTTGTAAGCCGATTGGGATCCAACTCTTGGTATAAATAACTCGATCTCTAGGTTACATAATGGTGTTTACCTTTGATAATGTCGTCCATGGCAGTCTCAACTAGAATTTCCTCCATACGGAAGTTCTGTCGCAAGCCCCTGAAAGGGTTAAATGTCGAAAATGTTGAAAAATTGCTTAGCTTTTTTTCTAAAACTCATTTCAATGTTCTGTAAGAAGAATTGTTTTACCCTTAACTTGGAAATGTAATCAACAGGCAGCTAAAAGCCAATCCGTATCAGACCCAAGACATGGAATTATACAAAAGTTAAGTTCATTTCCCATTTAAAAACATTATGTAAGTAGACTTTTCTTCAAATCTATTCATAGCAATGCGACGCCGTGAGCAAGACGTTTAAGAATGTGTAGCACAAAGAAAAAATGTAAACTAAATGCGCTCTCAGGAGAACGAGGGAGGGAGAGTGAGAGAGTTAGTGCGAAGGAAAGGGCAACGAGGCCTAGGCAGAAATTGGTTTCTCACGTCCCGTTCTGCCAACAAATAACTTAAGGAATAATATTAATTTAATGCAAGATATAAAAATATACTTAAATCTCTGCAATCTATAAAGAGGCATATTTTATAGCTCAGTCTGTGCAATAAGCGTGCCCAATTTAATGGCTCAGCTGGAAAATCAATAAGGTCCATTATGTGTTTTTATGGCCCACAATTAAAGAACAGTTGCACGGCCAGCGGAGGGTGCTGCGGCCCGGAGGCACGCACTTCTATTAGCTTATTTTCTCTCATTGTAACTAGATCAGCTGCAATGGCCCAAAAGCGCCGCAGTTTCCCCATTCGCCCCAAGCGGCTGTTTGCAGTCCCCAACACAATCAGAATTTTTCTCCAAACTATGATTATTTTCCAATTGTGTTGTCTTCTGGGGTGGCATCTTGTGAGCTGTGCGAGGGAGGGATGCGAAGGGAGGGGTAGTTCGTCATTCCAAGACAACTGCCGCACGAAAGTTTGGAAAGACAAACTTTGAAGCCCCCAGACACCGGACAGCGGAAGCCGACAACCAAATGCACAAAAGACACAGTCTATGAGTCGAAAAATACTTATATGAACTGGCCATAGCTGCTCGACTTACGGTTATCCTATAAAAGAGATAAGTGGGACCTTCGATACGTAAAATCTTGAATGCACATATTTGCAGCCTACTTATGTGATATCCTATTTATAAGTGTTTGATATACTTTTACTTAGTTTCCGAAAAAGATTCTGCCTTTTCTTAATTTCATTTACAGGATATTACTTATATAATTTACAGTATATTGCAATAAGCCATCGGCTCAATCAAATTTGTCCCCTCCTCTGTACCATTTACTTTCTTGTTTTTTGTTAGCTAGCATAGCATACCCAGCATTCATGTTTTTTACAGGGTATTGTGTGTCTGAGAAGGGCACTTGCCCTACCACAGAAGTTGCTCCAACTCTTGTGCAGCTTTTCGATAGCCCAATTTCTTTCACTGCTTGGCCGTAGTTTTTTTTTTTGCGTCCGTTCAAAGGGGGACGCGGGTCAATCTTGTTAATTTCGACTTGCGCAGTGCGGGGTGGGACGGGAGGTAACAGCGTCTAGAGCTTTCTGCCTAATTTCAGTACTTCTGCGTTTTGGGGTTTTCAAGCCAGCGTAGCCAAGAGCTGCGGCTCCATCTATGCTATCAATCCCAGCTACTCTATCTATTTATCCAACTCGCCGAGAGTCTTTCTTTCTGTCTGTCCGTCCGTCCGACTACTGCTTGGGGTTACCCACGCATGTGGCGCATGGGTGGGTGGCGCTTGGGGGTGGGGCGGGTAAGGTCGGTGTCCCGTAATCGCAATTAAGATAATCAAAAAAGTTTTGACTGTGGCCTGTTGAAACGGTGTTTTTCCTTTCGTCTGAGACTTACGTTTTTTTCATCCAAAAACTTCCTGAGCCCTTGTCTCCCCTTTTGATTGGAGCCATGGCATGAAAGGAGGTGGGGAGTCTTGCTGCGCCGCAGCGTATGCTACAAGTTTTTGCAACGCACCCAAAACTGTCGTCGGCGTTGAAGTCGTTGCCAGAGCTACGCGGCCAAACATGAGCTTGTGGCTAGGTTTGAGGTTAAGCCGAGCAAAGAAACAAATGCAAATGCTTGTGAGTAGAGTGTGCGACTGGCAGATACCCTGCAAGTATGTCAATCTTCTGAGATATCTGTTCCATTTATTCTTATAAATTTTTGACAGACTTTGACGTAAGTTTCAGCTACATTATGTACCACATTGTTTATATGTAGATATTATATAAAGTAAGGTGGGATTTTACTCCAGTGAAAGGAGTAAGATATGATATGATAAAGGGCATCCAAACGAAATTTCTGATAATAGAACTCAACTGTAATTTTACCAACTGACAATGGGCACAACTGATACTACAGATGCCACATTTCTAATTACGGTTAGATCGAAAAAATAATAGATTTGACTAAAACAACTTTGGAGAATAGGCGCAATCTCGCTGAAGGGCACAATAGCCAATTGAAGCTTTTAATGTTTCATCATTTCCAGAATAATTTTGACTAATTTACAATTGGGGTTATCCACAACTTTTCAAATATTTAAATAGGAGATACTATATACTATACTTCAGGTATAGGAACATCTAACATCTGACATCATATGGAGTCATCTATAAGAACCAGTAAAAAGGCTCGACAAAGTTTTCTGTTAGGGAATCTATATATGCTTCAATCAGTTGCAAGCACTTACAACACATTTTGCATACCCCATACATTGTGTTTGCGCTACAGGGCATGCAAACTAAAAGAAGAAAAAAACTTTGTCTGGTCAAGATTGTTGGGCAGTTGCTGGGCAAGGGTTTTGCGAGGGCTGCCAGGCGCGTGTACTTTGTGCCCAAGTTTATGGCAAACAATGTTTTTTTGTTATTGCATACTTTGCGGCTGTTACGAGCATTTGCAACTCTCAACTTGAATTTCAAGTTTTATTGCGCGCCCAATGAAAAGCGAAAACCAAAGCCGAGGAACAAAACACACAACCGAAACGGAAACAGAAGCAGCAACTGAAACTGAAACTGAAAATTAAACAATAAGCAAAATGCGAGTTTTTCTTCAGCTGACATAGTTGGCAATTAGCCTGCGTGGTGGTCAGGCGGGGTGGGGGATGGGGAAGGAGGGACGGTATGCAATCGTCCTGCAAGGCGGGGCAATAGCTGTGCAGTAAATCTGACTGGGATTTTTCCAACCCATGAGCAGCAAAATCAATTCGAATCAAATCAGCCAACGCATAAATCACACTCGTCCAGGTGAAAGTTGGACACGTTGCCTGACACACACACACGAACACACACGCACACGGACACAAGAAACGGAAGCAGCATTTAGCGACTTCCGCAGCAAACGAAATGAAAAGCCCCAAACGAAAGTTGGACACAGGCGAAGGCAACCCGGCTCAATGGAAATGCGAATCGACAGGCGGCGAGACAGCGCACAGACGCACAACCCCTCCACGCCCCAATCCAGCCCCCTCTCTGCCCACCACAAAGCAGACAGTGTAAGAAGAAGCAGAAAATGCACAAGATGTGGAAGAGTTAGACAAAGTGGCCAAGGGTTGTGTCTGTCGATTGGCGATAATCAGTGGAAGAAATCAAAGCAGGAACGTGCCGAAGTCAAAGGGACTTCAAAAGGGTGGCGGGCTGTTGGAGAGGGGAGGTTCGAAATAGTTCATGCAAAATCTCCTAAACGAACTAAAGTCGCATTCCCATTTTCACTTTGCTACATCGATTTTGTAATTTCACTTAAAGTCATTGAGAGAAACAATATATTTCGTTTACAATAGATGGTTTTGCGACATGAAAAAAAGAAGCTGAACGCGTAGAGACATTATCTAAGCAATCAAATTGATTAATCACAAAATTCAGTCCGCAATTAGATAAGTTAAGCAGAGTAGGAGAGTATTCTTATACCCTGAACCTGGGAGAACAACAAGGTGGCATATCCGACCCCATAAAGTGTTTATATTCTTGGTCAAGGCAAGAAGTTGAGTCTATGTAGCCATGCCCGTCTGTCTGTCAGTCTGTCCTTCTGTCCGTCCGTTCATCTATCCGTCCACCCGTCCGTCTGACTGTCCGTATGTATGAAAGCATCCATCTCAGAACCCATAAGAACTAGAGAATTTTGAACGAAGGTCCTCCTGGTGTCCGTTCAGTTCGAGTTTTTCTCCGATAATCGAATGCCCCGTTTTCAAGCAAGCGATAAATATCGATTTCGAAATCCTATTTTTGAGCAAATCGCATTGGTTATAAGAGCTAGGGTCACCAAACTTTGCGTATAGCTTAAGTACAGTTTATGTATATCAAGAATCTTTTATTTCTAGGTTAATAAAAAATAAATGTGTAAAGCCAAGGCAAAGGAAGGTTCAGGGTAGCCCCTAAGCGGGGCTCGCGGGTTCGAAGCCCTGGTCTTGAAATCTCTATATGGTCTTAGTCGATGCTTTGCAATGTATAAGCTCTCTCCTATGCTTTACTCCCCTTCAAAAAGTATGCAACTAAAAGCAAATGTAATTATTCATTAATGCATAGTATACTTACAAAAAGATTGTGGCCTAAAATCAAATCAGGACAGAGAACTGAGTCGATCTCTATGTCCATCTGCTTATCTGTCCACATGTAAGTGTAAGAATCTAAGAGCTATTTTGATCGATATTTATATTACTTGGCGAACCGCTCAATCAATCAAATATTTCAGTCAAGGAAGTTATAAATGGTTAAATAAGTATTTCTTACTTTCTGAAATAGGATACATTGTTTTAGTGAATGACATTGAGTTTGAACACACGTTTGCTTGATTAATTAACTGATTGATTAATTGATCAATTGATTGATTAAGCAATGGACACCGAAGTTGTGCAAACTTTAAACGGCGATTACGAAACGAAGAGTACAAACAAGTCTTCGACGGGAACTTGAGTTGGTCTATCTTCGGCCGCAAACAACAATTAAGTTGAACAGAATTTGCAGACCAGTTCAAGTACTTGGTATTATTTATGGCGCATCTTTTGCCCAAGGGAAGTGCGTCCAAATTCCAGGGCCAGAAGTGGATGGTCTGAGCTAAGTGCTCGTAGATGGTATTGAAGATTGAAAGTACAGCAGGCGATGATGATGATGAGAGTCTTCCTGAGAGCAGAATCGAGAGCAGCACTCACCACTACAATCAACGGAACCCTTCACATAATAACAGGAGGAGAAGGAGCAGAGCTAGAACTAAAAACAAAAACATGGGCCAAGGCAAACAAATCCCCGAATCAATTGAGCCACAAAAACCGCTTCGGTCAACAGAATTTTGAGCACTCGCAACGCTTCGCTGGCCGCAACTTTCGCTTTTCCCATTCTGACCGGGCTTTCCTTCCGCTTTCCCTCATTTTCCTGGTTTATCGCCATTGAAGCAAAGCAAAGTAAACAAATTAAATAATGTTAATAACGAAATCTTGTTTTCAACATAAACGGCAAATATGCAAATGTCTTCATAGCATTGAAACCTGCTGAGAGCAGCTCGTTGCGAATTACCAGAGGCGTGGGTAAATTGTGGGAGGTTGGAGAGGTTGAGGGGCTTTAAGGCCAACCGAATCCGATTCGGTTTCGAATAGAACAGAACAGAACAGGGCAGAACACGTGCCACGCCCGCACTCTATGTAAATAGAATCGCCCAACACTGCAGCAGATAGTTGAAAGAAAGAAAGGGTATTGAGAGATGGGGCCCGAGAGACAAGAGATGGATGATTGCGGACGAGAGTTGGTGGACTGAATACTTTGCATTATTTGTTGTTGTTGTTCAATCAAAGGCTAAAGGAATATTCCTGTCCGTCAATTTGCATAGATATCCTGCTGTTGGGCAAACAACTCAGTGAATAAGTCAACGTATAGCTGGAAAAATGGATTACAAAAGCCAACAAACTGGTTTATTGCCGAAGTGAAAACACAGATAATCAATCAGTCAGTCAGTCAGTCAATCAATCAATCAATATGCCACGTAATGCAAACATAACTTTACACGACTTTAAAAAAAGACATGAAGTTAAACACATTTCTGAACCTCTTGAGATTAAACTTCTCGTTAGCACAGAAATCATTTCAATTTTTTAAAGAGAGAAAATATCTAAGCCCGTTAAATACATATTATTTTTTATTTATTCTTCTCAATTGCAACAATTGAATTTCGTCTTCCTTCACCAGAATTTTCACAAAGTGATGCGAGTTAAAGAGTGAAAGGGTTATTAGATGGAGGGATTTGGAAGAATAATTGGAATAATTTTCCAGCTAATCAGGGCTTTAAACTTACCTAATTTGCTTGTAGTTTAAATACAATTTGTATCTATTTCTGTGTATTATCGTTGTCGGCACAGATCACAACATATTAAGATCTCCCCTCATAAGAGTTTTCCTAATGTGCTTCCTACTACACCGAAACAAGAATCGCACTGATATTATTATTATTATTAAGTTTTGCTTTATTTTAATTTTTCTGTTATTATCAGGAACAACTTAAATTAAATTTATATGAATATTTACAAACTACTTATTCTACTGGTAAGTCTAATATACAAATTTACAGTGGCGACTATATAAATCGATCTGGGAGATCTATTGGGTGAGACCTTTGCAGTCTCCTCCGCGTTCGGAGTCCTCCAATTCTACGCCTATTCAGAAGACGCCTAGCCAGACGATTAGGATGATTTCTCAGTCGCGCTATATAATTTGCGGCCTGTATATTTATTACGTCCCCGACTTTGGGCACTCCTAGGTCATTTTCCAGGTCGGAAGTTCTCATATACCAGGGGGCACCAGACAGATTACGGAGCGTTTTTGCTTGAAGCACCCTGATTTTTGTTAGACGGCACTTTGCAGCAATGCCATATACCTGAATACCATAACGCCAGGCGGGAGCTATGCAGGACTTATAAATGTTTACTTTATTTTTCAATGACAACGCATTTCTACTGCTCAGAAGCCATCTTAGTTTTCCTATTCTGTTCTTTAGGGTTACAGAGACACTTGTGATGTGCTTGTTAAAGTTCAAGCGTCTGTCTAAATGAACCCCTAAGTATTTGTGGCTGTTGAATTGCGTCACCAATTGACCGCGCAAGAATACTCCCGGACACATGTCCCTCCGTAGCGCATAGGTCACATTGGCGCATTTATTTAAATTAATGCCAATATTCCAGCGCTTGGCCCACATTTCAAATTTATGAAGATATTGCTGCAGGACGTCGGTAGCTTCGTAGACACATTCATTTCTTGCTAAGATGGCTGTGTCATCTGCAAAAGTGGCGATTGTAAGGTCGTGTGGATCCGCGACTTCAATTGTAGAGCCAGTGGGCATGTCGTAGGTAAAGAGGGTGTAGAGCGTGGGCCCTAGCACACTCCCTTGGGGAACGCCAGCCCCGATGGCCTTCATGTTGGACTCAACTCCATCGAGTACTACCGAAAATGGCCGGTTTGTCAAATAACTTTGCACAATTAAATATAGTTGAGGTGGCAACAAGGGCTTGATTTTGCAGAGTAGTCCATCATGCCAGACTCTGTCGAAGGCTTGTTTTATGTCTAAGTACGCTGCCACTACGTACTCTTTGGCTTCGAAACCCTCGAGGATAAAATTCACCACCCTATTTAGCTGTTCCGGTGTGCCATGAGATTTTCGGAACCCGAACTGAAAGGGGGGAATTTTTTCTTTAATTCTATCTAAAGACAGCAGTCTCGTAAGCAGACAACGTTCGAAGAGTTTTCCGATCGTGGGCAACAAACTAATAGGCCTGTATGAGTCTAGGGACGAGGGGCTCATTCCAGCCTTATGGATCATGCATATCCTCGCCTTTTTCCATTGGCTTGGAACATGCCCCAGTCTCAATACCGCATTAAAGATTAACACTAAAAATAGGACTGCTCTGACCGGCAATGCTTTAAGTGTTATGTTGTCGATGCCATCATCGCCGGGAGCTTTTCTTGTCTTAAGTGCTGCTATGTGGTCTGATACTTCGTTGGCAGTGATAGGAGCAACTGGGAGGCTTAGCTGGCCTGGGCTCTCCAGTGTGAGTTGAACCCTTCTGTTCATGCTTGCCGAACTTGTATTAAAAGGCTTGAAGCGATCCTCCAAGTCTTCGGCAAATGCATCAGCCCGTTCCTTTGGGGATCTGGCCCAAGATCCATCAGGCTTTCTGATCGGAAATTTGGGGGACACTTGCTGTTTGTACCTTCTCGTCAGTCTCCATAGGGAGTGACTTGAAGATTCATCTGGAGAAACATTTTCCAAAAAACGGTCGGTTTCCCTTTGTCTATTCAGCTGCAGCAGCTTTTTGACACGGTTCGACACTCTACGGTAGATCCTGTCCACAATTGGATCTCCGGTTCGACAGTACTGCCTTCTAATCCTTCTCTTAATCAGCAGTAGTGTATGAATTGCTGGCGGAATTCTCACTTGTGGTCGTGAGCTTTCTGATCGGCTTACTGGCGCAGAAATGAGGGCTGCCGAGTGAACCTTGTTCAGGAATAGCGCATATACATCTTCGATGTCTTCTGGGGCAAGTATATCCAAGTTTAGGTCTAGAGTTTCCTCTAGATCTCGTCGAAAAGCAGCAATGTTGGCTCCAGGAGGCAGCAGACGACTTTTAATTGTTTTGCCCTTTGGAATACAGTCGTAACCAACTACTAGTGGGATATGATCAGAGGATAGCTGAAACTCAGGCCTTATACTTAAGCCATCTGGGTGAAGTCCGTTATAAATAAAGAAGTCAATGGCACTCGGCGTGTAACTTTGGGCAAACGGGAAATGAGTGGCTTGTCCAGTCGCTAGTATTTCAGATGATGAGTTTTGCACCGCGTCCAGTAAGCAGGTGCCTCTTGCGTTAGCTCTAAAGCAACCCCAGCATCTGTTTTTGGCGTTAAAATCGCCTCCTATAAGGAACATTCTTCCTAATCCGCTGAAAAGTTGCTGGAACTCCATTGCTGACCACGACAGTTGCGGCGGGAGATATGCCGAAGCAATGGTTAATTCACCCCTGCTAGTTGCAATCTGGATGCTGGCCATTTGCAATTTCTCCATCCTTACCGGTTCATTTTGGAAATATTCGATCTCCTGCTTAATAAGCACCGCCGCTCCTCCTCTTGCTCTATCGCTAGGATGATCCGCTTTGTGAATTTTGTAGCCTGGAATAAAGATGGATACACCGGCCTGTAGCCAGGTCTCTGTAATTAGCATCACATCAATATTATGTTCAGTTAGGAATTGCTTAAGCTCCTCCACATGCCCAGAGATACCACGGGCATTCCACAATCCGAGGCTTAGTGAATTGTGCATCATTTTTTGGCGTTCAATAGACTCAGACACATTTGTTTAAGGAACTGATTCGTCTCCTGAAGTTCCTTCAACATAGCTTGTAGAGTGTCGACTTTCACAGTGAGTGCTTCTATTTCAGCCTCCAGCCTTGAACTATTGTGGGGTGGGGTATCTTGGTGCTTGGGGGTAGGGTTCCTAATTGACGTCTCTTTATTGAACTTTTCCAGCCCAGTACGCAGAGTATCGGCGTACGAAAAATTTCCTCGCACTAAGGTTGCTGGAATGTGTTGCTGACGGTCTTTTTTGCTACTGAGATTACTTTTCAATCCTAGACTTACTTTTGGTCTTCTTTCTTGCGTTCTAGCTTTGAACACATTGCATCCCTTATGCCAAGCCTCATGGTTTCCACCGCAGTTGATACAGCAAAGATTCTCAACCAAAGTTTCTTTGCATTGAGCTGTTGGATGATTTTGAGCACACTTTCCACAGGTATAAGGCCTCATGCAGTAGTTTTTTGTATGTCCAAATCCTTGGCATCTGTGGCACAGGATGGCATTCAAATTTTTCTTTGGTATTTCAACCAAGACTCTTTGTCGCCCTAATTGCTTGATTTTCAGCGCGTCCTTATTATTAGGCTTGCGAGCCAAATCAATGAAAAAGAAATTATTTTGTATCAGATCCTCAATAGCTTCACCGTTTTCCTGTTGTTGGGTCTTACGAGGACGAGGATTGTGGATACGAAGGACACTGTGTCCATATCGCATAAACTCCTCTTTAATGTTATCTTCAGGGGTGGTGCTAGCCAAATTGCGGACGATAAGCCTGAAGGCCTTGTCTTCCTTCAGTTGGTATGTAAAGTGATGTGCATTATTTTCTTTGAGAAACTGCACTAGACTACGATATGAATTCGAGTTTTCAACGTGAACTCTTACATTTCCTTGTGTTCCAACGTGGAGGGTATAACTATCTGACCCAATGACTGCATCAAGCTCTGCCTCCATCTGGGTCACATTGTTTACATTTTCAATGAAGATGGGGGGTGGCTTCCTGGATCTGGGTACTCTGGCTTCTTTTTCCGCATTCAGCTCTACTTCCATCTCTTCTGCCAGTGCCTCGGCATGGGCTATTTCCTCCTCTGTAGGATCATCGTTCTCTTCATTATCCAGTAATGCAAATTGGTTTTTTGAGTTTATTGGGATCTCCTTTAGACGTCTGTCCATCGATATCTGAGATGCAATTAACCTCCCTTTTTTACCGTTTGCTTTTGGAAAGCTTGAAGGCAGTTTACGTTTTATTTTGGTCGTCATCCAGCTGAGTGATTTCACTGATGACTTTCCTAGTTCATTGATATTATTTTCTGATTCGGTTGCAACTACACTTTTGTAGTTAATATTTGGGATGGTGCACACTCCTCCACTTGAAGTTGTGACAGTGTAGGTAGACGCGTAGATGGAGTTTGTCGACGTCAATGTGCATGTCGTTGCTGCAAAATTGCTACTACTGCACTTAATTGCAGTATTTGAAGCACTTACAGTATTTAAGGAAATCATTTCACGAATTTCCGCAGGTGTAGCGCCAGCAATTCTCATCATTTTAGCGAATTCTGGTCGCAGCTCTCTCGGTTGAGAGGGCGTGGATGCACTAACATCCATGCCCAATGTTGTTTGGTTCAATGTTGTTTTTTTCTTATTAATTTTTCACAAAAGATAATAAATTTAATGGTACACAATTTTTATTTTATGAAAATTTACCTCTGAGAATCGCACTGAGGAATTGTGTGTTGTACTCTAATCATGAGAATGCGTTTGGCAATTTTAAAGATGATTTGGCTAAAAGATCGAATGGAATTATTCATGGACAAAACATATTTGTGACACTCGTTTGTGATTCGCCGCAACGAAAACTTAACTGAGAACTCTTTAATACAGCTTTGGGAAAATTTGGACGAGCCTTTATTGTGATTGGTTTTGTTTGAAAGTCTATTAACTTATTTACGTTCAACAAATTAAAAGCAAAGTTTAAAATAAAAATGTTACCTTTGCGCGGGCACAGTCAGTCGGAGTTCATATAGATGGGGTTTGGGGCATGTTTTCTCTCGGTGCACCGAAGATTAGTTGCAATCGATTGCACTTGGCGCAGTGCCTGGTTTGGTGAAGAGCAACTCGACCAAACATCTTTTGATATTGGGCGACGCGGGAAACGGAAATCGCATTTTGATATGGTGGAATCAAGTTTATTTATGCGAATGGACACACACACACACACATACGGACGCGGAGGTATTACCTGATGTAATTCCTGACAGACAGAATACGGCACACAAAGTCCAATGGGGGATGTTTTTGGCGTGGGCGGGCGAGCGGCGTTTGTGTTGGGGTCTTTTGGACTGCGAGTCCGGTTCGCGTCAGTCAGTCAAGTGTAAAATTAAAAAATGTCAACAGAAAATTCCTTTGGCGTTGCTTCAATTTTCTGTATTACACAATTTTCGTTGTTGCGCTTAATGTTCTTTGTTCCTTGTTTTCCAACGGAGGCAGCGAGAAGGGTATATTGGTTTGGTCTGCCTAGATTTTAGCGAGGAAGTGAAAGCGAAGGCGACTCCAATCAAATGTGAAATGTGTTTTAGCTGCGTGCTTACAGTTTTAGAGTTGCAGTTTTAAGGGCACATCAGGAAAGCGGGCCCTCAATAGTCACAGCTTGGACTGTGTAAAAAGAGTATTGCACAGTCGCAAATGCTGTTTTATTCCAGTTGTTGTTGTTGTTACTGTTGCTGTTGTTGTTGGACAATGACAGCAACTTTCCATTGTTGTGGGCCGCTTGCAATTAGCAGGCATTGGAGAGCCCCTGCAACTAGCCCCCACCGCCCTGCCTTGGGCATAATGCCCAATCCGCACGGCTCACTGGCCAGGTAAGCCATAAAGTCATAAAGCCAAAAAGTGATAGTGCGGCGGTAGTCGGTCCTCCTTTACCGCCCCCTGACCGCCGTCACACTGTCCAGTCTCGACTACCAGCCGAGCAAATCTCGGCAATTTGTCAGGTTTTCATTATTTTCTTTTTGTAGCCAGCATGACAAATCGCCAAAGAACCTAAAAGCATGGAGTATCCAGGAGAAGTAGTGGCAGGGAAAGGGGTCGGCAAGGGGCGTGAGGGGTGTGGTTGCAGTGACAGCAGCTTCTCAACTAATGTCAAAATTCAATTGGAATTGACAATATTTGCTCAAAAGGCAAATAAAAACAAACAGAAAATAATATTATGCAAATGCTGAAAGTAAAAGCAGAGAGTGGACCCAAGCAGAGGAGACAGGAACTACGCATGGAAGGGCCTTTGTCGGCGAGGCAGGGGTGTTGTGGGGGGAATGTGTGGGTACTAAGGATTGAGGGTTGTCTTGGGTTTGGGTTTGCCCTCACATTCTTATCACATTACGTAACAGGCCGCAGACTTGAGCTAGAATAACACAAAAAACCCAAGTCAGAGGGTGGCGCATGCACATGTGGGGTGTGCATAGTGTATGTGTGTGCATAGTGTGTGCGTGTGCATGTGTGATGGGGAGTGTGGAGTGGGGAGGTGGCTTTGGGGTTTTCGGAATTGTGGGTTTCCATTTCGCATTCTATTCATGGGAAAGGGGCATTGCGAATGCGGATACACGCATCAACATTCATTTAGTTTGCAAAGATGCGGCTGGCAGATAGCAGCGGCATTTTCCTTGTTTTCCCCCACAATTTTAATGTCCTCCTTTAATTTTCCAAAAATGATTTTAAAATGCAAATTTCACTGTGTCTAGGCTGGCAGATAATCAATAGAGAGAAGCATATCCTTGCTTTAAGACATAATCACAAGAGAATCTGCTTAAAGAGCTAAAAGTATATTTTTAGTGCCAAACAATAAGTGAGGCTGACCTGCCAGAGAGAAACTTAGCGAGAAGCAAATTTACTTCGTACCAAAAATAAACATCTTTAAATAATTTGGTTGCACAGAGAAGCGATAGTATATCAGAAGATAAGTTGTGCTATAATATCTCATATCATTTTAAAGCAAAAATTGAAGCGAGAAGCGAATCTGGCTAACGCTGTGTAGTAACAAATTGATGCAAATAAGAAAAGGGAGTTCAGACCGCTTCTCACTTCAATTCACGCTTGAGCTTCTGGATCTGCTTCTTGCAATTTGTTTCCTTTTTACTCTCAGCAAATTTAAAGCGCTTCTCCATCTTATTCATCTTACACTCAATTCCATTACACTGCGCTTTTCTTTCGTACTCCATTTCTCGCTTCACATTTAACTTATCTTTAGGCACTTATTGATAATTAAGTTTCGCTTTTATTGCGACTGTCTTTTGTTTTTGACTTGACTTCTCTGCTTTGCAGCTCTCTTCGCTTCTCAGTATAGTTTTATGTTCTGCTTCTCCAAATTGCTTCTTTCTTTGCTCTTAACGGTTCTTTCAATTAAAAGCTTCCCTTATTCTGGCTTTGTTTTCCTTTATGACCCTACCTGCTTTTGCTTGCGGCTTAAGCTTATCCTTTCTCACATTTTGGTTCAAATCGCTTCTCGCTTCTTTCTTAATGCCGCTTGTTTTTGCCAACGCTTCACGCCTTCACTCTGCTATTAACCCCTGGAGTGCGTTTAACCCTCTTGTGTATAACATTTCTAATCCAGTGTTGACCATAAAACATAAATGAATTTCCCGGCAAGCGCTGCGTCATAATTTTCAATTTGTATGCCCAATATTAATATCGATGCGGCAGACAACAAACAGCATAAACCTTAACTCCGACCACATCTGAAGGAAGGAAAGACATAACAATAAAATTTTTACGCCAAGGCGTACGCGGGGGCAGCCGACATGACGGCTAACCCTTTAACAGGAATAGCCAGTGGGGGATGGTGAGTGGAGGGTGGGTGGTGTTTGAGGTTGGGGACTTGGCAAAAATAACAACTACCCCCAATGCATGCGCCCCGTTTTTGGCCCTTGTCACTTTAGACACAATTTAAGTAAGCGTAAAACTGCAAATTGCTGCTGGGCAGCCCCCCTCCCTCCTAGTCCATGCCAGACCAGGCCAGGCCAGACCAGGGTAGACCAGACCAGGACTGTAGTGTGGAGGCAACTCCAGAGTCGGGGCCACAATAAATTCAACTAGCACGCGTCCCGCACTGTAATGCACTTTAGAGCCGGGCAGCAGGCAGCAAGCAGCAGTGAAAGCTGCCAAGTGGAAAGTGAAACGAGAAGCAACTCGAACTGCTGGCCATTGTCTCATTGTCACGCTGCCGCCCAGATGCTCTGCATAATGAGATGGCAGCCCTCGCAGCACGAGCTTAAAGTGGCAAATCAATTTGTCATAATTTAAAATATATTTAGGCGATTTGCGGAGCCATGAATGTGAGCAAAAAGGCGAGCAGCGAGATGCGAGCAGAGAGAAACTTGCCCAACCCACATACAAACACGATAAACCTGCGGGCGCTGGCGTGTGCGTTAAGGAGTTTACGAGAAGTTGGGCTATTAATAGCTTGAAAGTCAGCAAAAAAGCAAGAAGCGAAAAGTGAGCAGAGAGAAACTTTTCACGCACATGTGCGACCAGGGCTACGAAGGGGGCGGATTCGAGCTTGTAATCGCATTAGTTGCACATTTTATTGCTTTGACAGGGCACCTGGCTGTTGGCCACGTCGACAAGTTACAGATCTGTTGACATGTGCTCGATACCAGAGGTAAGCATCTTGCTTGACATGTCGTAATTGCCGCCGCCAGATGCCGCTGCTGTGCTCGAGGCGCACTAATAACTTAATAGGCTTAAAGTGCTCCCCAAACATCGCTCGACTCCGCTCCTGTTTTTTCTTTCTTTACATTTCTCCACTGCAAATAAATGTCACATATCAATGACAAAAATAAAAAATCTTAGAGCTTGAGTGACGAATATTGTACTGCGGACTGCTGATGAAGTCCATCTTCTCCTCCTCCTTCTTCTTAACTAACTTAACTTTAATACTAAACGCCTAAACTACTTTACTATGTGGGAACATAAGATATATATCTGCTTGTATTAGCAGAAAACGGAACTCATAGAATCTAGTTCTTGAATCTCTCAACTTATAATTTGTATACCCTGAACCCATGGAAAATGTACAAAAGGTTTGTAAAGTTTTTGTGCAAATGTATATAAAAGGCAGAAGGAAGCATCTCCGACCCCATCAGTTATATACATTCTTAGTCAGAAATTGGAATATATTTCATGTGTAACTGCAGTTTTTCTTAAAATCGTAATATGCCACAATCTGAAGGCAGTTCCTGAACACCTTAAAGACTTTTCCATAAAGTTCCCATTTTAAACGTTGGTATATCCGGTTTCCATCTTCGACATTTTCCGCAAGTTTATTATACTTTAACGGTATTTTATGCTTATACTTTCTTTACTTATGCACTTATTTATAGCTGTAAATAAAAGTTTAGCCCCCATTGTCTATGGGGAAAAGCGTATACCGTTTAAAGCCCGCGAGGGGTGTGCGGGCGGGTGGATGTGTTTGTGTGTGGGGGGTGGTGTTCCGTTACTCAACTCTTCTTCTTTTAGCTGTGTTTTTTTTTACCGGATTTTACATTTCGCACTCATTAATCTTGAATACAAAGCGGTCGAAAGCGCAGAACATAAAAAATGGAAAAAATAAAAACAAAAAAAAACCAAAAAATAAGCGAAAATATAACAAAAAAAAAATATAAATAAAAAAAGTGCAGCTTAAAAAATAAATGTGCAAACAAAGAGGCGAACAGAACGTGAAATAAATTTAAATCTTGCCTTTTCCAGGCGAAATCTAATAAAAATCCATTTCATTTGATAACAAACAGCGCCAGCAGCTTGCAACAAGCGGTGGCAACAAGCAGCAGCAGCGGCAGCAGCAGCAGCTGATGCGCCAGCAAAATGGATTACAGCAATTTGCTTTGTTGCACAAACAGCAAAGCAACCTGCCACACCCACCGCTCCAAAGAACACACTGTGCCGCCCTTATCGTTGCCAGGCAAAAAGTCTGTCTCTGACTGCCGCTCCAAGGACCTTATATCCTTTAATATATAGTATGTCAAATTGGTATGGCCGCGCAGCGGCGGCAACTATTAATAGAGTTTTCCACGCTGCGCCTGAAATTTACATAATCAACAAATAATTATGCGGCAGCTGCCGCCAGTTGGAGGCAGTTGCCGCAGTTGCAGCAACAGCAGCCCAGACGCTACGCAGCAGCTCCCTTTGCTGCCTTTGCTGTTGTTCCTGCTGTTGTTTGTCAGACAAAAAGTTGCCGGGCTGACGGCGCCACATGTGTCTCCAAATAACAGCACACCCACACACACATACACATACTTATAGGCAATTGACCCTCATCAGGCGGCGGGCAGCATGCGGTTACATTTGATGTTGTCCTTGCCCCCAAAAGTGTTTGCGGCACCCCCCAGCCCACAAATGATGCCATTGTACATGACAATATGTGGTTGAAACAGCCCACACATCACCACACAACCACCCTCCCCCCACCGGCCAGCTATCAGTCCCCGCAGCACCACCTTAAACTTGTCTATTGAGGCAGCTCCAAAGTTTGGGCCCGCAGTTGCTTTCAAAGTAATTGCGCATATGAAACGCTGTAAGGGGCGCCTCCTGCATGGGCAAAGGCTATGCAGGAGTCTAGCGAGTAAGTGCGCCTGCGGGGGAGGGATGAGAAAAAATGCAACAGCAGCCGCTGCTCAAGCGTAAGAGCAGCCATAAACATGCAAACTCAATTAAAACGATTTCTCATTAAGAGCATTCACCGCCATAGCGGCCACTCATCGATACACACACACACACACACATACACAGAGGCCCCCAAGGCCAAGCACTGCCACGCCCCCAGACACACACACACACACAGTCAAACACCACTGTCCATTAGGCTATGACTTTGTCTATGGACACACTGGATAGCTGGTTCGTTTGTTGCGTGTACACATTGTCAGATTTCATTAATTATCGTTTGTAAAAGTCACCACCAGGCTGGAGCACATTGAACACCGCACCAAGCAACTGCCTCCGACACCAACCTACCAATCTCGCACGCACCCATTCTCTCGTTGTCAGCTGCAGCATCAGTCTGTGCCTCTTGACGGGCCGCCAGTTGATAAATGCAAATGAAGCGAATGATTTACTTGCGGCAACCGAACCGAACGAGCCGACAACCCGACAACCTGACAGCCCAACAGCCCGACGGCCCGTCGCCCATCCAGCTTGTCACTAACCAAGTCCGTGTCAGCAGTCACCAGGCGGCAGTTTGGCTAATGCCTGAACCGTAAGACTGAGGGCCACATTGAGATTGGATAAGCTAGCTGGCATTAAACGGATATTGCCTTGTTCGTGTGTTTTTCTTCATATCTCAAATATCTGTTTTTTTCACCCAGTTTTCACCCGTGCTCGTGGATTGGGCAAATGCTGTTAACACACATCTTTCATTAAACTCAAATCTCATAAAAGTTTTGTTTTTGTGAACTAATAAGTGGGCAAATCGCCGATTCAATTCCAGCAATAGTTTTCAATTTTTTGTGCTTATAGATATGACTCAACTCACATGTCATGTTTAGGCTAAAACAAAGAAAGTGTTGCTTCTTTATGTTTTAAGTATCCGTTTTTCACTCAGTTTCCACTCGTAAATGTAGATTCGGCAAGTACAATTAAAACACATGACGAATGAACTGTAAATTAAATCATTATAATTCAACTCACATATCATTTCAGGCTAAATACCTCAAGTTTTCGATTTTCACTCAATTTCCACTTCTTAGAAGTGAATTATGCAAATTCTGAGAGAGACATAACGAATGAATCGTAAGCTGAATCATTAAAACTCTCTTTTATATATTCAATAGCCACTCAGCAAACCACATTACTATATTTTTTTTTAGATGCGGCAGCCCAAAAGATATCCGTAAAATGGAATACCCCTACCGTGGCATTTTTTCGCTTCGTTTATAATTGACAGTTGTAGCTGCAGTTGTTCGAGCATTTGATATGCGGATAATGTTAGCGAATCCAAAGATAATGTACACAATTTCAACGTTAAACAAACTTATTTCCGCCGCTCGCGTGTTCTTCTGGTTCATATACCCTGTGCCCATTGCGAATGTGTGAAAGGGGTATGCACAGTTCTGTGCAATTGGGCTTAAAAGCTTAAAGAAGACAGGCAAATCATTGACATGGTCCGATTCTTAAGCAGTATAAAAAGGAGCCCTGACTTAAGCTTAACCGAACCACAGAGCAGAATATGTGCTTGTGTGCATGTTAAAGCCAGCTACAGGGTATTCGGGAGTGCGACAAGTCCGACTGGGGACACAGCTCTTCGCTTGTTGTTGTAACTGTGTCGCTTTGGCTTTGGTGTGGCTGCAACTTGGCAATTTTATGCTTCAATTTCCGTTTCCTGTAAAGCGAGCAGCACTCGCAACCATCACGCGGCGCGTCATTGCCAATTGAGTTGACTCCCCGCGAGAGACAGACAGACGGACGGACAAAGAGACGGAGACGGAGACGGAGACGGAGTCGCAGCGACTGAGAGCGAGACAGAGAATACTGCTCAATGTGTGCCACATAAAACTGAATTTCTTGTTTTTATCCTCATGTTTCTTTCTTCTTTTTTTTATGACCAGCTGTGGGTGAGGTGGTTCCGAGCTGATTTGGTGGTTGTTGCAAGCTCTCACCTGTCTGTGTGTGTGTGTGTGTCGCCGCACTCAACCGCAGCATAAAACCAAACAACCCAGCCGCGTTTTTTTTTTTATTTAGTTTTTACAACTGGCAGGGCCGTCGTCTTCAGTGACATTTGACATTTGATATGCCTTAATCAACTATAAAAGCATATCCTAGACAAAGACAACCTGCCATTTAAACAGTCGGCGGTGCGGGGCGGCAGACATAAAATGCAGCAGCAACATGTGGCCATCAAATTGAGGGCAAACTTGCTAAATAAATAATGCACACTATTCGCAAAGGCAACAAAACGCACCACCGCGCACCACTGCGCACCGCCTCCGCCCAACCAATTTGGTGCCACAAATTCGAAAAATGTTGTTAGTGCCCCAACCCCGCCATTGGGCCCACAACCAATGCTGAGTTCATGTTTGGTGCGGCTTCGATTTTTGGCTAACTCAATCAGCCGCCCATGTCCAGGCGGCCATTTAAATGGAGCTGGGGCGGGGCTGGACTGGTTGGCCAGGGCTAATGGGGGGCTTTTGGGGGGTCTGGCAAGTTAAGCGGCAATCATCATTCGCATTTAGTTTGCTCGCAATTTTGGCCAGTGCAATCAACTTTGTATTTAACTACAGTCGGACTAGTTGAACCCCCAAATACATTTCAAGTCTGCGATGAACTTTTGTTTCTCTGTGCATTTCTTCATTTCATATGTAGTCTTGTAGCGGATATGAGTTTTATCCACATCGGATTACTATATAGCTCTATAGGCAGTTCAGCAGGCAGCTGCATGACAAATTTTGTAGTGTTAACTCACATAGATGCCGAGATCTGCGATTGAACGCTGCGAAAAGTCAAAAATTGCTAAGATTTCAAAAATATATATAGCATAATATCTGCGTGCACCCTTTGGCTTACGAAGATTTTAGAATAAACATGACTCACATTTAAATAAATTTAATAAATTCATTTAAACAGCAGCTGCAAAATGTTTATGTCTTCTATGCCGCAAGAGGCGCCGCTGCAAAGTATGCAACACTTTTTGGCTTGGCTTAGTGGGCCACGGAAACAGACCGCAGATGACTTTAGGGCATGGGTAAGCGAATATTCGAGAGGTACGCAATTAGAAATGGCGCTAAAAATATAATAAATGTCAAATATATGCCAACAGGAAAAAATAAATAGGAAATTAAGCACAGAAAGCAGCGTGAAGAAAACCCGGAGTCAAACGTGAAATTAAATAAAAGTGCGCTGCGCAGCTAGCTGAAAATTTTAATTATATTTGCGATTGCAATGCCATAAATTTTCAGTAGAAAACACGCTCACACAAACACACACACACACACACAGACACACACACACACACACACATACACACACACACACACATACACACACGTAAGTTTGCTCTGAAATATGCAACAAACAGCGAAGCAAGGCTCGTGGGCAGCGCGGGGGGGGGCAGAGTGGAGTCAACACCTACAACGGGGCCACAGTCGCGGCAACCAAAAATATGTGGCAAGATATTTTAATATGACCAAAAGGAGGGTCGGCCGCGCCTAGAAAAGGGGGCGTGAGGCGACTCTTAAACGGAGCCAAAGTTGTCGCTGTGGGTCGTTGGCAAAAGTAAACCTTAAATTAAATTGCAATTTGTGGCTTAATTTATTTTTATCGCACACGAGATAGAAAACCCAGAGAGACCGACAAAAGTTAAAGCATACTTAGTGGTTGTGCACACACACACGCGCGCACACACACGAGCGCGCAGACACACGCACACACGCACACGCACACTGGCGCAGACACACGCGCTTGCACCTGCGGCTGGCATTTGGGTGTAATGCTATTATTGGAATTTTAATTTCCTATTTTAAAGCTGTCGAGAGGCGCCCAAGCAGCAACCCAGCAGACGCAGACACACACACACACAGACATTAAATGCCTAGGTGTGTGGGCGTGTGTTTTGCGTGTTTGCCATGAGTGTTTCCTTCCGTTTTAGCCAGGTTTGTTTTTGGCTTTGTTTTGGCTTTTACAGGTAGCTGGCCTGACGCCCCAGCCACCCACTTTCTTCTGCCTGTTTCAAGCACCACCTCCAGCCCCAGCACCCCCTTCACACACTCTCTTGCAGCCCTTCGTGTTTGCTGGTGTGCAATTTCACGCGAAGTTACAACGCATCAATCAAACCGCTTGCTCTGTGTATGTGTGGGTGTGTGTGTGTGTGTGTAAGTTAGTGAGTGTCTGTGTGTTTGTGGATTTGCGGTGGCAACAATTTCAAGCCAAGCTAGCTATAAAATCGGTAACTGCGGGAACAACCATCCAATCACCAAATCAGACAAGGGGAGAGGCAGCTGCGAAAACAAAAAAATACGTATCCAAATATCTTCTCCAATTCCGAAAAGTTGACTCTACAAATGTTTTGCCTTTATTATCTATGTATAAGATGGATATTTGCTTTTAAGGGAAGATTTTCTAATAATTATGCTCGACTTGCTTACTTTAATTTTTTTATATATAGCTTATATATATATTTATAAATTGCAAATATTAAGTATTTCTTATAAGATTTGGTATTTGTATATTTGATTATGTTTTGAGATTTGAAATTGTTTCGAGCTTAGCGATTTTAAATAGTTTTTAATTATTTCTTATCGCAATACGCATGGAGAAAAATTCGAAATAAATTCGAACAACTTTCAAAACTCTTCTAACTAGTTCAATTACATCGATTCTAATTAAACAATTGGTTAACTAAATGTAATTGGTTCATTTTTGATTATCTTTGAGAGAGTTTGTAAGTCAGAATTTTGTAACTATATTGGATTTGGTAACTTATCGATCAATAATTCTGAGTCTTCAAAAAGTTATTAATTCATGAAAAAAAGAAATTGGGAATGCATATTTTATTTTTATCTATAAGATCAAATTTGTGCTTTGAAATTTCAGAATAAATTGTATATGTAATAAGAAATATGCAGTTAAGCGATATTTGGCTAACAAATGAAAAGCATAACATTAAATAATATAAACAATTTGAAAGCTTAATAAATGTAGAGTCCAAATCGATATATTTAAAGTTAACTTAAAATAGTTCTGAAAAAGGAGCTAGGTCTCAAATGATGATTCTATCCTTTTGTTAACCAAACCTAGGCTCAAATGACAGCTGAAAGTTAGAAAAGAAGCTCCTAAAGAAACAACAGCAGCTGCTTGTGTGTGTGTGTGAGTGTGTGTGTGTATATTCTTCACTTGAATTTGAAATAAATAGAGCCTGAACGGAAGGTATCTCAATGTCAAATGGCAGACCAAAGGTGGCGTTCAATGCGTGCGGGGCTACCAAAACTTTTGGCCTGAAAAGTGGAAGCACACTTTAAAACTCTCACACACACACACACATATACATATATACCCGCACACATGCACACACATACACAAACGAGCTGAGGTTGTGTCAGCCATGTGGACAATGCCGTTGACTGTGACACCTTTGTGGCATATCAAACGGAACTATGCGGAACGAACACGTGAAAGCACGCGCCCAACAACAACGACGAAAAAAACAACAACAACAACAGGAACAAGAACAAAACATGCCAGGGACAATAACTTCATCTAGGCAAAAGACGAGGTGGAACAGCACAGACAGAACGCACAGGACGCAGAGCAGCAGGCGGAGTCGAACGAGGATTTTGTAATTTGATGCCAGGTCGCAAAAGCTGGAGTGGGGAGGAGAGGGGGGCGGAGGAGCGAGCTGGAGGCTTTGGCTCTTGTGTGGGGCTGGGGCACAATACAGGGCATAATAGGCGTAAACCGGAAGTTAAGTGTAAAAATAATAATAAAGGTGTGCGTGTGTGTGCGCTGGTGTGTGTGTGTGTGTGTGTATGTGTGTTGGTGTTGGTGTGTGTGTCTGTGTGTGTTATGTCTTGGTATTGTCGCTACCGTTGCAATTGCCGTGCGCCCTTGTATCGTTGCCCAACCAACTCCTCAGCAGACTTCGCCCGGCGTCGCACTTTTGACTTTTGCTTTTCGCCGCTTGCTATTGAAATTTATATACACGCCCTTGTCTATGTGTGTGTGTGTGTGTGTGTGTTTGTGTGTGTGTGTGTGTGCCTTCGTTTAGGGTAAATGTGTCCCCAAGGATAATTCGGGCATGAAATTACAATCGAAGTGATGCAAAAGTGTTGGCGCCTTTTGTCTACCATTGTTGCGACCCGCAGCAGCATCAACAGCAACAACAACAACAACAACCTTGGCCATTAGGTTGAGCAACAACAATATAAAAAAATAAAATATACATCAAAAAAACCTGACTTCAAAATGCCGAAGATTAAATATCCTTGCATCGATTTACATCGATTTTAAGAACTTTTTTTATTATTTTCTCTTTTTCTGATCTTAAAAAACCACAAAGTGGTTAATCTGAAAAATATAAAAAAATTGAAATAAATCGCTAGCCTAAGATTTGAACCCCCAGAAAAAAAAGAATAACGTTTCCAAATAAAGTAAAAACGCACTTGATCTTACAAAACAGAAAATTATTTTGTCCCATGATGATTAAAGCACATCACGTGCTCTGAGTGCTGAAAAGCGTATGATAAAGTAATTCAAGCCAACCAAATGCATGACAAAGTCGTAACGGCCTCAACAAGGGTATACAAATATAGCAAAAAAAAAATAAGAAAACACGATAGAAAATGGAACAATGGCGCAAAAAAATGCATGAAAACGTTGCCCTTTTTCCTGTGCCAAGGGAAGTTGGAGTACTGAGCACTTAATGGAGAAAGGGAGGCTGGTTGGGTGGGGGCGTTTGGCCGTGTCACGCCCACAGGTAAGCACACTGGCACTTGAGCAGCGCCACATTTTGCCTGTCTCTCAGCAGCGTCTCCTCTCTGTCTCTCTACCTGTCTCTCTCTCTCTCTCTCTCTCTTATCAGCCGTCTCAAAGCGTGAAAAAATGCCGTAAATAAATACCGTTTGTTGTAGCTGAATTTGGTAAGAGTTGCCGGACTTCTTGTGCACCCCAGGTAGGAGGGGGGGGGGCAGCAAACGCGAAAAGCCGAAGATGAGCATAGTCATCTGATAAGTAAAAGCCTCTATTGATTGTGTTTAGCGGGAAGGGTGGCTTGGGTGACGGTTGCCACCGCGGATGCGCCCGGAAAATTGCGATTTGCTTAACGCTTTTTAATTTTTGCTTTATTGTGCGCAAGTTATTGCGCCCAACCTGTGTGACCCGCAGCAAGAAGAAGAAGAAGAAGAACAACAACAATGGCATTAACCATCCCCATATCGCACACATCTACGCGCTACCTACACCTTTTACCTGTGCGCACCCGCACCCGCAACCGTACCCGCAACATACCCCACCCCACCCACACATAATTTTCTTGTGTGTTTTGCCATAGCTCCCGTCGCGTACGCGTTTTTCACCATTTTCGTTCGCTTCGTTGCTGTTGTTGCTTTTTTAATACATTTATACGGTCATATTTCTCTGTTTTCATTTATTTTAGCATTCCCCATCATACATCTATCTTGGCGGCATGCACGATGCGGACCATTAAAGCAGCCTCGGCCCAGCGGGGGGAAGCGAGCGCCCTGACTTTTTCCTGGCAACGGCATGATATACTATTCCCATCCAGCTGAGCTGCTGAAACTGCACTTAGCGAGTGGCAACTGTACTTCGTTGGCATGGCTTTAAGATCAAGAGAGAGAGTGAGAAAAAGTATCGATAAATAGCCCCAAATATTTAGACAAGAGAGATCCGGTTTCGAATCCCCAGTATACAAATGATTCCCCCTTGAATCCTTACTTGCTTCATTCAAGTCGAAAAGTGAAATGGCTTTTATTTGTATACACCTCACCACATTTCAAATTTTTTGTTTGTTCTGGCGCTTATAATCTTCGAGCTATGCTCAGAAAACCAACTCGCAAAATCGATTATTATCGATATAATGAAAGCTAGAGAAGAAATGAAAACAAATCATCATACAAAATATATAAGCTATATGGAGTCGCAGTTCAGACAACATTTGCTTAAAAAGAAAAACATTATACCCCTGCTCAACATTTGCAATGGGTATGAAAATGAATACAACACTGTTTAAAAACTTTTGTTTCTTCAGCGCATTCCACAGCTCATCATTCAGCTGGCATTCACATCAATTTCAATAATAAATATGCATTTGCTCAGAAATATTATTTATCAATGAAAATCTGCATATTTTGTAATTGAACGAAAACAACTAGTCAGCCACATTCCGAATGTTGTTATTCAACATTCGTTTATCATTCATTCAGCGGAATTTTGCATTCATTTACAGTTGCAATGTTATCCGTCGATTTTTTTATTATGCCACATTTTGTGCAACGCATTCACGTTTTTAATATTTTTCTTTTTTTTTTTTCGAAATTCAAGCGTTAAGCTTAATGTTTATTTTTAGCTGGACCCCCCTCGAAAAACATGGGCGTGGGCCATTTCGGGTGGCTCATCAATGCCACATGTGACCCGGTGATAGATGCAACAGTACGCGAATATAAAATCACGCAAACACACAAAAACCAAATTACGACCTATTTTTCGGCTTTACCCCGCTACAAACTCCCCCCCCCCCCTCTCTCTCTCTCTCTCTGTCTCTCTCTTAGAGTCCACAGCCCCTGAATACAGGCCCAAAAATTGCTGTAAATACATTGGAATATGTATCTATATGCACATACAAAAAGCTGCCCTGGCTAGCAATCCCCCCTGCTCACAGCTTGTAAGCTGCGCCCCTTCACACCCATACACACACACATACACTCACACGAACACACACACGGGCAAGAAAAGTCTATAAAAATCCACAAATAAAATGTCATTTGCCTGGTACGTGACTCGCATCTACTTAGAAACTAAATTAAGGATAACATTTGAAAAATTTGCACAAAATAAAATCAAGCAGAGGAGGGGTAGCATAGATCTACCCCCTACCCCTACCATTGCCTAGCCCCCTCCCACCCTTCACCATGCTTTGTCCAAGTCTTTGGGCATAAAGACGCATCAGAGGCTGAACACGAACCGCGACACGATGTCCTGAATGCTTAAGTTACAAAAATAAAGAAGCTGAGTAATTGTAGATGAATTCCTCCGACTGGTAGATATCCTGTACGTTTTCCAAGGCAATCAATCAGGCATAAACGTGCGACAGATATCAAGACTGTCATTAAAAATAAACGAGTTCTTAAATATTGAATTACTCAGGTATTAACTAGAGTCCTATATTTTCCATTCTCCTAGATTGTTCCCTAAAGACGAATGCACAACGTTTCTGATAAGCTGATTGTGCATTTTGCAAGGCCTATTTAAGTTTATACCTCTTTCGTCGATTGGATCTAAACAGGGTATCAAAATGTGGCTCTTTTTACAAAATGGGTTCAACAAAACTGGAAATAAAATATACACAATAATTTAAATTGCCTTACAATGAAACCCTAAAATGTCAATAGAGCGTCGCTCTATTTGCTTTTTCTATTTATTCCATGCAACCAACCTCCCACCCTGGCTCAAGTCCTACGCCCATTCATGCCCGTTGCCACCCTCCACATGCTCGCCGGTGCTTAGTATGCAAAGTGCCGCCTTTGCATTTCTCTTTTCCAGTTGTCGGCGACTGTTTTTGCCTTTTCGCTTTCATTTTCTGGTCGACGCATTGAAAAGAAGTGGATAATAAAGTCTGGGCATTACAAGGCTCGCCATCAGTCTCCGCCGTTTCCCATGCAAATGGACCACAGGCGCCAGCATGTGAGTTATGAGGTCCGTCATGTGCGTGTCTGTCTGGCAAACTCTGTCTTTTCCTCCCACTAATAGCTCAGCAATAAACTCGACATAAGCTGCTTAGTTCACTGGCAAGCAGCCAGTAGCGAGTGACGAGTAACAAGTAACGAGTGACCGAGTCTTGGATGCCTTGGCTCTGACTGTTATTTTTGTTATGTCACTGTTTACTTTTTATAAAAACATTGTATCTTAACTTAGTTCATAGTAGCAAGTTACGAGTAACTAGTAACGCGTAACGTGGCTGTGAATGTTTTTGGTACTTCAGCTCTAACTATTATTTCTGGAATATCATTGTTTACAATTTTTATAAACTATGTTATTAAATTCACTCAGAAAATATGAATCACTCTCAAGATACGGGATTCTAGCTCTATAGTAGCGAGTGACGACTAACACGTAAAGAGTAACCTGGCTTTGGATGCTCTTGTCCCTTAGCTCTTACTGTTATTTTCCTTGTCGTTAAATGCACTCCAAAATTTTATTCATAATTATTTCTTCACTTACTTTTTAGTGGCGAGCAAAAAGCACCGATTGATTTACTACCTACTCGCTCGTTTTTGTCCTCATTCGCTACTCGTTTTACGAGCTGTAATTGCAGCTTATATTTGAGCTTCACTCGATTTTGTCAGCATTTGCCAGACTCATACAGACGATTCACATAAATTTACTCGTTCAAAGCTTACGCATGACTCATAACTCGCTACTTTGTGCCCTTTGTGAAGCTGCATATCCAAAAAAAAGCCTGAGTAGACGCAATTTACAAAACCTTTGTTAAGCAAAATCGTGTCAAATAATGTGGGAGCTTATGCGGCTGAGAATATGTGATCCGGATGTTGCTGTTTACAGTTGGCAAAAACAGACGAGCAGGCGTTGCCAGACATGCCCAAATTATAATGTGTGTATGTGTGAATAGTTGATACAATTGATGATTTGTACATAGTGCTGAGCACTGAGGGCTGCAGTTGAGTATGCATAAAGGACCACGAACCGACCTGAAATACTGACTCGCTGCTCGACAGCGAGTGAGACAGACAGAGAGAGAGAGAAAGAGAGAGAGAGAGAGAGAGAGAGAGAGAGAGAGAGAGTGGGTTAGAGACTTGAGCTTATCTTAAGTCTTGTGAATGGTCGATTATAAGCTGCTGACTCAACGCATATGTGACCCCAGCGCACAGTGTCGCTGACAGTGTATGACAGTGGTGCCAAAGTGGGGCAGCTTTACCTTTTCCGATTCGTTGCAACAGCAAGGATGTTTACACGTACACCCTGCGCTAAATATTTTAACAGGATTTGCAAAGTCAGAAGCGTACTACTTAGTAAGTACACACACACACACACACATACACACCGCCCCACCCATACACACATTTGCACTGCATTTATAAAACATTTGTGGTTTTTATGCTTAATCATCATCAGGTTGATGCCGATGATGATGATATAGCTGATGATGATAATCCCATCGTGTGGATTCTTGAAATTCCCAGCACGCTTGTATATATTAATAAAAATGCATTAGTTCACATTTATTTTGGACATAAAACGTGTTAAAGTAAGCAACAAGCAGGATCCCTCGCCTCCCGGGGGGCAGCTTGTGTCGAGGAACGTAAAAAAAAAACACAGCAGCAGATTTGTAGCGAAGCACCAACAGCCACCCAACCACCCACCCAAAGCAGGGCAGGGCAGGGCACACGCAACAACGAGCGACAGTGGGCTAAAGTCGCTCTACTCATTTAAAGCTTTCGAGACTTTTACTTTTACAGCGAACATTTGAAAGCAAAATAATGTACATGACAACAGTGGCCCATCCCTCGGCCCAGCGGGGACAGTGTAACTAGTGTCATGTGGGCAGACCAGCCCAGAGCAACCCAACACCCACCACCCACCGCCCACCGTTCACACCACCCACGCGACGACCTGTGCACTTTCGCTCTCGCTTGCACTGCTCGTAAATTTTAGATATTCGCAGCACGTGCAAATTATGTACAATAATAAAAGAAAAAAAATAAAACAGACAGAGAAGGAGAGCAGAAAACAAAGCACAGCGAAAGTGAAAATAGGAATGGGCACAGCAAAAAAAAAAAAAAACTAGAGAAAAAGGCTATCCTCTGCACGCCGAAGATTAAATACCCTTGGCTTACGATTTTGTGAAAAGAACTGTGCTGCCCGATCAAGAAATGTTGAGAAACATACAAATGTGCCTTAAAAAACTAATTCTTAGACCGATTCTTCCTATAGATATATATGATATTGTCATTCGATGTTAAATGGAACCATAGTAGCATTCGTAAATGTCAACATATATTGAAGACAAAGGCAAGTCTTCATGCGAAAACTTAACTTATGATCGGTCCTAGGGCAGCTATAGTTCGATCCGAACCATTGCCTTATATGCAAAGTCTTAAGAGAATATTTTTAAAACAATGAACAAGTTTGCAAGTAGAGACCGAGAGCTGATGAAGTACATGAAGTACACTATAGCATAGAAGATGTCGCTGTCTATGGCAGAAGTATCATACCTTCCACAAGAGCATCAAAAAAAAATAAGAGGAAGACAACTTGTAGATAGATGTACCACTAGTCCGACCTGAACCCAGATGCGGGCCATACAAATCTAACTACCGCTCACAAAACAGGGTCGCAGACGGGCAGGCGGACATTTTGGCGGTAGGGCAGGGCAGGGGTTTGGATTAGTTGCGGAACTTGTCTGGGCTGTCTGACAAGTACATAAACATGTCTGCGCCTAAAAGTCTGTTGCATTTTATATGCCCCCACCCACCAAAAAATAAATAAAAAAAACTTTCCGCCCAATATTGATTTATTCAGCAAACATTTTTTAGGCTAGCTTCAGCGAATATTGTGCTTAAAGTATTTGCCATATCGTTGAATCATTCTTAAATTCAGAGCGTACAATTCGAATCCAACCGAAACGACCCCCTCTTAACTACACCTATACTTTAGGCATTACTCTTGTCGCGCGCAAATTGGAAACCATCAGCTCCAGAGGTTATATTCAATTAGCGAAAAAACTGTTTTCTAACAAAAAACTCAACAATTCTATATTTTTCTTTTATTAAAAGTACCAAACAATTTTCAACTAGGTCATTAGATTTTATATATAATATAGTATATAAAAAAAAAATATATATATAATTTTAAATATCTTGATTTTTTAAAATATATAAATATTTTTTTAGGAAGAAGAAAATGAAAACATGAGAATAATTACAAAAAATAAATATTTTTATACTATATTTATATAATAATAAATTTCTTGATCTCTAAATATAATACTTTTAAATGTGTGGCAGAAGAAAGTAATAAAAAATTCTTAAAAATTCAACAATTCCAATTTTTGGATGTTAATGCTTTGAAGGTTTTGTTTAAGAATCTTATCGAAGTCAAAGTGCAAATATCAAGACTAACTTTAAATGTTATTAAAGTACAATTCTTAACTCAATAATATTCGCTTAAGAAAATAACTTTATATACGGTACAAGTTTCAAGGCTAACTAAACTTATTCTTTTCTTTCTGATTTCCTTGTGCTTAAAGTTATATTGAAATCTTAAGATTAAAGCAGGAATTGATTTAATATATTTGTAATATAATTTAAAGCTTTAAGACTTTAACATTCACTCGTTGTAATGTAATATTGGCGTTGCCAGATCTCACCAATTTATGTCAAATTAATCGTTATCGAAGAATGTAGCTTCCAAGACAAACACCCCCATATAAGCTTCATATAGAGGCTACAAGCTCGCCCAAAATCAGCTGTTCCCAGTTTAAATTTAAATTTCTGTTCTTTAAGAAAGTACCTTCAAATAAGTTGACAAGTTTTTGAGGGCTTAAGCGCCAGCAGGTAATCATTATGAGTTTTGCGGCATACTGAGTGGAACAAATTGTGTCCCCGAGGTGCTGCATAATATTTAACACCCAGTGAAGTTCACGGTTATCGCTTATCATTAGCAGCTTGGCAACATTAGCAGCAGCATCTTGGGCCACCTTTTTGAGCCCACGCACAAACACACTCAGATAGAGAGAGAGTGAAAGACACGTGTGAACGTGTGAGCGAGAGGAAGAAACACAAGAGACCCACAAGCTGTTGGTCTAAAATTTATAATTGCGCCCCATATTTTGTATTTCCGTATTTATGTATTTCCGCCCCGTGTTTGTTTCACGTTTCATAACCATAACAAATTATCTCAGGTCATCAATTATGGGCGCGACACGGGCAACTCAAGAATTTGCTCCGTTTTGTACTGTTTTGTTCAGTGTTTTTTTTCATTTTCATTTTTGTTTCAGTTTTTTGGTTGTTGAGCAACTTTGCTGATATTTTTATTGCTTTTCATTATGATTTCATGTGGCGTGAGCACGTTCTACATTCCAATTCGTGAAAGAGGGCTGCCGCGGCTGGCTACGGGGGGAGAGGTCGGAGAGCAACTTTTCCGTATTGAGTCAGCGCTGACGCCCATTTGTCTAACTGAGTACTCGAGGCCCTTCACATGGCTCTTGGGTGTTAATAATGTTATCTTTTATTTATGCCGAGTGGCTTTTTGCCCCTACTCCATGCCACCCACCCGTATTTCACGTACACTGTTTAAACTTTTTCGTTTTGAATGTAATTGCATTTTGTTTACCTTTGTATGCCCTGTACTTACCAAATTAAGCAAACGGAGTGTGTACTTTGGGCGAGTAACTTAAATCGAGTAGCAGATGACATGTCAAGAGTAGCGTCTGATCTGTTACGAGTGACGAGTAGCGAGTAACGATAGTGGAGTGGCGAGTAACTAATAACGAATAGCATATTACATCTAATGAGTCACGAGATGCGAATCACAGGTAACAAATGAAGTATAATAACTAACGAGTGACAAGTAACGAGTATCGAGCAACGCGTTGGTATATACTGACTACCAGCTTGTGCAACGAGTGCAACGTGTGTACTTACATTCAACAAGTATTTGTTTATTTGATATTATTTGAAATCTGAGTTAAGGGTATCTCCAAGTCTAGCATCCCTTCATTCTGTTCTATTTTAAAATGTCTTCATTGGTGGTATTTATGAAAATGTTTTGAATATGTAAGTACCTTGCGCCAATATGGGACCCAACCCGGCTACCGTATCCCTTCTTCCGATTCAAAAACTTTTCATTTTACAGTAAATAATTCAGTTGTATTTCAATAAATCAAGTACATTAAACAAGTTCACTTAGAAAGTAGAAAAAAAAATAAATAAATAGGTGCAACCATTGCAATATTAAATAACAGGTGAATGGGCGACAGAAGTTGGTCCCATTTTCAGAAACAGTTCACGTAACTCCTTAGCGAAGTCCACATTAGGGTCTGTAGACGTAAGAGCCGCCGCAGTTTTTGTAGCACAAGTAACTGGGGCGAGTGCGCCACTTGCGACAGTAGCGACGGTAACAGTTATTCGGGCTGGGGGTAGGTGGACTTGGCGTGGGTGGTGAGGGGGTAGGAGGTTGTGGTGTGGGTGGATATGGAGTTGGGGGAGAAGGAGTCGGTGGAGAGGGCGTCGGTGGAGAGGGCGTCGGTGGAGAGGGCGTCGGGGGTGAGGGCGTCGGTGGAGAGGACGTCGGTGGTGAGGGCGTCGTCACCTGACAGTCATTGCCGACAGTGCCAATAATGTTATTCAAGAGATTCAAATTGGCCAACACATCCAAATTGAGATCCACCAATGTCACAAGCGTATTACGATTGCCCTCAATAATGTTCTCAGGTCCAGCTGTAAGCGAGAAGATTAGCATCACGTTTAAAGAATTTGATATGATCTTTGATTTTGTACTTACAGTTCAGCTCGTTGTCGAGCTTATTGCCAATGCCATTGCAGGCGCCGCTGCTGCCCCGGATGGAGTTGGCCAGATCAAGCCTAGCCAGCACGGACGCATCCAAATTCACCAGCTTGACAATATTGTTGTCGTCGCCCATAACAATTTGCTTTGGACCTCCTGCAAAGTCAAATTAGTAATTACATTGGACTGGAAAAAATTGCATTTGATTCACTTACTGTTAACGGTATTGGATAAATCATTGCCAATACCTCCGCTACCAGCAGTCACACCGTCCTTATCCCAAATGTCCATGAGGCGATTGCCTTGCTGATCAACCACCTGAACGACATCATTACGGGCAGCACCACCTCCAGTTACACTTCCCACAACACTGCTGAGCGCGTTTACGGCGAGACCCACAGGAACCGCTGCATCAACTAAGCTGACAATGCTATTGCTGTTACCCGAGATAATATTTTTCTGACCCGCTGTCAAAATAAAACGTGGTTAAGCGTTGGCATGGCTAAATAATAACAGGTAAATAATCTTACTGCTTATCTGATTGCCACCCATGTTGGCAATGTTTTGGCCTTGAGAGGAGCTAGAGCCAGCTCCAGTAAGGCCACCAGTAGCACCACCCAAGACACCACCAGAACCACTGGAACTACCAGAAACCATGCCCACTGTGCTTTGTAACAGATTCACACCGAGTCCCACAGGGAGATCGAGATCAACTGCCTTCAATATGGAATTGTTACTTCCATTGATTACATTCTTAGAACCCGCTGAAAAACAATAATGTAGTTATCCTAAATTGTGAAAACTTTCTTATTTAGCTATAAGGTACTTACTTGTGATGGTATTACCACCTTTGTTCGCAATATTTTGTGAGCTGGAGGAGCCAGAACCACCACTGGCAATTCCACTTCCAGTACCTCCAGAACCACCAGAACCACCAGAGCCGCCAGGAGCAGTGCCAACTACGCGGTTGAGCAGATTCACACCAAGTCCCACAGGAAGATCGAGATCAACTGCCTTCAAAATGGAATTGTTACTTCCATTGATTACATTCTTAGGACCCGCTGCAAGACAATAATGTAGTTGTATGTATCCTTAATTGTGAAAACGTTCTTATTCGGCTTAAAGGTACTTACTTGTTATGGTATTACCACCTTTGTTGGCGATGTTTTGAGAGCGAGAGGAACCGGAACCACCACCCAAAAGACCACCGGTAGCACCACCCAAAAGACCACCTGCAAGACCACCAGAACCACCAGAACTTCCAGTTACAGTGCCTAGAGCACTGTTGAGAATATTCACATCGGCTCCCACAGGAACCTGAGCATCAACTAAGCTTGCGATAGTATTTCCGCTACCGCTCACGATATTTCTGGGACCCGCTGTGGAAGGAAAAGGAATTAGCAAATAGTTACATATTTTTGTACGGCAAACAAACTTACTGGAGATTTCATTGCCGAACCGGTTAGCAGTATTTTGAGAGCGAGAGGAACCGGAACCACCACCCAAAAGACCACCGGTAGCACCACCCAAAAGACCACCGGCAACACCACCAGAACCACCAGAACTACCAGAACCTCCAGTTACAGTGCCTAGAGCTCCGCTGAGAATATTCACATCGGCTCCCACAGGAACCTGAGCATCAACTAAGCTTGCGATAGTATTTCCGCTACCGTTCACGATATTTCTGGGACCCGCTGTGGAAGAGAAAGGTATTAGCAAATATTTACATATTTTTGACGGTAAGCAAACTTACTGGCGATTTCATTGCCGAACCGGTTAGAAGTATTTTGAGATCGAGAGGAACCGGAACCACCACCCAAAACACCACCGGTAGCACCACCAGAACTACCAGAACCTCCAGTTAGGGTGCCTAGAGCTCCGCTGAGCACATTCACATCGGCTCCCACAGGAATCTGAGCACCAACTAAGCTTGCGATAGTATTTCCGCTACCGTTCACGATATTTTTGGGACCCGCTGTGAAAGAGAATGGTATTAGAAAGTAGTTACATTTTTGTACGGTAAAAAAACTTACTGGAGATTTCATTGCCGAACCGGTTAGCAGTATTTTGAGAGCGAGAGGAACCGGAACCACCACCCAAAAGACCACCGGTAGCACCACCCAAAAGACCACCGGCAACACCACCAGAACCACCAGAACTACCAGAACCTCCAGTTACAGTGCCTAGAGCTCCGCTGAGAATATTCACATCGGCTCCCACAGGAACCTGAGCATCAACTAAGCTTGCGATAGTATTTCCGCTACCGTTCACGATATTTTTGGGACCCGCTGTGAAAGAGAATGGTATTAGAAAGTAGTTACATTTTTGTACGGTAAAAAAACTTACTGGAGATTTCATTGCCGAACCGGTTAGCAGTATTTTGAGAGCGAGAGGAGCCGGAACCACCACCCAAAAGACCACCGGTAGCACCACCCAAAAGACCACCACCAGAACCACCAGAACCCCCAGAACCTCCAGTTACGGTGCCTAGAGCTCCGCTGAGAACATTCACATCGGCTCCAACTGGAATCTGAGCATCAACTAAGCTTGCGATAGTATTTCCGCTACCGTTCACGATATTTCTGGGACCCGCTGTGGAAAAGAAAGGTTTTAGCAAATATTTACATATTTTTGTACGGTAAATAAACTTACTAGAGATTTGATTGCCGAACTGGTTAGCAGTATTTTGAGAGCGAGAGGAACCGGAACCACCACCCAAAAGTCCACCTGCAACACCACCAGAACCACCAGAATTACCAGAACCTCCAGTTACAGTGCCTAGGGCATTGCTAAGAACATTCACATCGGCTCCCACAGGAACCTGAGCATCAACTAAGCTTGCGATGGTATTTCCGCTACCGCTCACAACATTTTTAGGACCCACTGTAGAAGAGAAAAGTATTTGCAAATAGTTCTGTTATCTTCCTATGATGTTCCCAAACTTACGAGCTATATTATTGCCTAGCTGGTTAGCAATATTTTGAGATCGTGCCATGCCGGCGCCGGAACCACTATTGGAACCGGTACTGGATCCACCACTACCATTGGAGCCTCCAACCACGCCTGTAATACTGTTGAGAGCATTAACACCAACTCCCGCAAGAACGTTCGCATCAACTGCAGAAAGAATAGTGTTGTCGCTACCGGTAATCACATTCTTAGGACCCGCTATAAAATGAAAATTATTTTATAAATTGTAAAGAAACTTCCTTATGCAGTGTTTTAGGCACTTACATGTTATAGTATTGCCACCTTGGTTGGCGACATTTGTGGGTCCAGCTGAAGGAGAAGCAAGCAATGAATTACATATAAATTTAACTATTATGACTGGTCAGAGGAAACCTACATGCAATGCCATTTCCCAATAGGTTGCCAATAACGGGAAGCGAACCACTGGCACGTTTGGAAGTAGGAGAGCTCTTGCTAACGTCAGCATCCACCAAATTGGCGACTGCATTACCTTGCTCTGCAATTGAATGGGTTTACATGGATTAACGGATCGGCAGCTAATTGGTAGCTACTTACGTATCAGCGCGTTGGGTGAGGTAGGCAGCGAGCGGTCCAAGGCCGTCATTAAACCCATAATAATAACCTTTGCCACGCCCATATCCAGAAGGCGCACAATCCAGCTGTCAGGTGTAGCCGCACAGAAGCCGCTCTTGTTGCCATTAGCAATAGACGTCAGGCTATCCATAAGGGAAACAATCAGCGTGCTAAAGCCATTGATCTGCAACACGTTGACGCCAGATCCGTCTTTAGGGCCCACTGAAAAGTTAAATAAAGAGTACAATTTAGTATAGCTGGACCGAATGCATGTCAAGCACTACTCGTTACTCGTTACTTGTCACTCGCAGCACATTTCATTCCACTTGTGATACTTGCTGATTTTGACATGCCACTCGCTACTGCTAAACTGTAAATGTAACTTGATACTCGTCACTTTTTTGATGTTGCTACTTGCTACTTGTTAAAAATTCATCTCTTGCTTGCTACTCTTCACGTGTCACTCATTGTTATTCGCTCCACATTGCTTGATATTTATAGCTTACAGCTGGTTACACGCTACATATCAATCACTACTCGTCACTTGTGGTACTTACTGATTTTAATATTTCCCTCGCTAGTTTTAAAAGAATAAAGATAGCTTGGAACTCGTCAATCGCTTCTACTTGTTTCTCGTAGGAGCTCACTCAAAACTCATCTCTGGCTGCTCGTCACTCGCTACTCGTTACTCTCCACTCATTATCTGTCACTCGATCTCCGTTGCTTATTGTGTGTCACTTGCAACTTGTCAAACGCTACTCGTTACTCGTCACTTGCTGCTTGATACTTACTTTCAATCAGATTCTGCACAATGTTCTGAGCCTCGACGCTGGATGCACCGCACACCTGTAGAAGCGTGCTCAAAATAGCGCTCAGCTCCGGTACGCTCCTTGCCTGAAGGAAACTAACGATGGAATCCCGATCGCCTTTTATGTTGGCAGATTTGCCAGCCTGCTCGAGGGCCGTGCGCGTGCTTCGAGTGCCCTGTATAGCTGTCTCACTTTGTTTAGCTGACGTCGTGCTCTTGATTATCTGCACCACTTGCTTTTGCGAGCAGTCGATATTGTTGAAGGCGCATAGGGCCAGGAAGGATTTGAGACCAAGTGTCAGGCTATTTTTATCAGACGACTTCTTGATATCCTTGATGACGCGTTCGCAGCTGGCATCAGCATTGCTACCAATTAGCACATCAATGATGACATCCATGCCAACCTGCAGCAGCACGGCGCCGCCCTGCCGTTCGCTCGTCTCCATGTCTCGCAGGGACTTTATCGTCGAGTGCTGGGATTCGGTCAGCTTGATGCCACGCGCCTGCATGCTGGCCAGAAGCAGATCGGCCAGATCCTTGGCCGCCAATCGGCCAATATGGCTGCTGCGTCGCGCCTCTGACAATGTTGAAGCCGACGTTAAGCTGCCTGTGGCCGGCTTTGCGTCGTACGGTATGAAGAAGCAGGTGGATAGCAAAAGGAACAGATGAACGCGCCACATGTTGCCGTCGAAGACCTCGTGTCAATTAATTCCAATAACTTGTTTCGGCTCTCCGAGAAATACACAGATGATCGCTGCTTGAGAGATTGATACTGATGGCTGCTGTGCCAAGCGCTTTTATGGCCATTCGGCGTCTTTGTGCAGATTTTTATCACCCGAACGCGTTTCTTTCACAACTGCTGATAATGCCACAGCAACAACCCAAAGATAACCGCGTCGTATGCAACATTGGCATGCCGCAAACGTGCTTACAAATCGCCAAACACCATCAGCGCTGATGTTGATAGCCGACTTAACGCTTTTGTGTCTTCTTTAACACCCATTCGCATTCTTCTCGCATAATTTGTCATCTGCGGTTTATCGCTGTCGTCCATAGATACTCGACCCGTATCATTCAAATGGATTGTGCTCAGAACGGAACTGGAAAGGATTGGGTCTGCCCTGAGGTAGGCTTGTCTAACTTTATTCCAAGTCGATCTACAAAAATTGATTGAATTTTTGCCATATACCGAATCGGACTAATATATCGTATATCGCAAAGTTAAAAAAAATGGTTATATTCTAAGTAAATGCATTTGCCCAATTACGAGAGGCCAACGTTTTTTAAACTAATTAACTGTTATAGTTGATTTAGTTTCAAACCTTAGTTGTTCCATTATGAAATTGGGAATAGACTATATTTTAATCATTATTTGTGTTCTTCATCTTTTTCTAAGGCAAGAAAATTAAAGTATTAAAATTGTTTGCGAATGCATAAAAGCTAATTACTTTATGCTGCTCAGGAAAAGTCCAGCGAAGATAATATGAGACCATATTATTATTATTAATTGTTCACTATATCGTTCATAAGGAAAACAAATCTTTAAGCTTAACTTTACAAAATATAAATAGAAATAGTACTTGAAGAGTACTCATTAAAAAATAAAATCATTATGTCTCAAAAGCAGACTGGTTCGGATCCCAGGCTAAGTTAAGGTCTTAGCCGGAGAATATACTTATATAGCTAGAGAAGAAAAACATAAACATAGTCTTAATCATTCACTTTTTCCATTCATTGGGCTGTCTTTTTATCCAGTTTTGTACAGGTGTTAGACTCCATCGGCATCAAAAACAGCAGCAGCAAATTAGAGGCTGACGTCGACACCTGACCCAGATATTGAAGTGGAGGCACAGACAATATTTAATCAGGTGTGGCGGGTCGTGCACGTGCCCTGAGAGCTGTGTGGACAATTTTGGATGGTCCGATTTCCGCATAGAGATATCGGGCAGCGGACAGCAAATACTCGAGGTTGTATAAAATGCACAAATCGCTGCTCTTTGGCAGCCAGTTAGAATTTTGACTAACAACCCAAGACCCAAACGAAATCCCAGCAGATCCCAAAAATGTCAGCTTTGAGCAGCGATCAACGTTTTGTGGTGCTGATGCTTATCGGACTGGCGAGCGGTGCCTGGCTAGGTGCTGGCACCACAGCACAGACCTTTACGTCGGAGGATCGCGGCGCCATACTGAAATTTATGGATGTGCTGATCAATTTCCTCGATGCCGAGTCGGATAATGACACCAGCACTGAGAGCCCGAACAATGCCACCACAATTGGCGCAATGGAGAGCACCACTTTGGCCACCAATTTGACAACGGACAGCACAGCGACAGAGGTCACAACAGCCAGCAATTCGACGATTGCCAGCAGCGAGAGCTCTGAGGCAACGAGTGAGAGCTCAACGCTGGCAACGAATGAAACTAGCTCAATAGCCACTAGTAGCAGCACCACCAGCAGCAGCACCAGCGACAGCACCACCAGCAGCAGCACCGCCCAAGTCAGTGTGGCGCCACGTCGCATTTGCTTTAAGCGTGTTTGCTACAAGTTTGCGGGTGACAAGGGTTATATCTATTAATAAGCCTTTTAAAAGCAACGAATAAAATCGTCAATCGTTAGTTTAATTAGCTACTCGCTACTGCTGTATTTTTATGTATTTTTATTTAGCTTGTATTTTCGGGTATAACTTTTATATGAGGAAGTTAACCGAATAACTCGTTACTTTGTCCTCGTCTCGTAAGTTTCAGCTTTAACTATCAACTTTATGTTTTTCTGTTCTTGTACTCTTACTCATTACTTTTACACGAATTCACAATCTGAACTCAATTCGAAAAGACTTTTACACGATATCGTAAGCTGTACTCGACCTTGCGTATGTTCTCTGTTTGATAAAATTTGTTTCTAACTAAATTGATTGGCTAAATTTATAGCTATTTATTTTGCGTAAATGCATATAAGTCCTTACTGACGAGACTCGCTACTTTGGCGCTGTCTTCTTACTTCAGCTCTTTGTATTTAATGTAAATGATTGAAGACATTTTATAGGCAAAGCCAATTTGTAAAACGCTATTAAAACATGCTCCATAGTAAAAGGAAAACAAAACGAAAAGTTTGCTGTCAGAAGTTTTTTGTTGCCAATCCCAAAACGAATTATTTCAATTAAAAGTTTTCGGAGCACAGTTCTTAATGCTGTCAACTTGGTCGTTTATGTGCCCAAGTCTTAATTGTGCCACAAATACGAGCTATAATTTTGTGTTTCAACAAACGCGCACACACACACTCACACGCACACACACATAAACACGAACATGTTGACCAACAAACTGACAGATAAAGCCCATTGGCAAAAGCTTTGTGGCTTTTCAATGAGTCGTAAACAAATGAAATTTTATTCGTTAAAACATTTTCTGAATATATTGTGCAAATAGTTGACGCTAACGTTGATGTGCCCCCAACCCCCCCCCCCCCCCCCCCCCCCCCACCCAAAGAGAATTCTATGAATACGCTCAAGAGTCAGTCCTCAACTCATGATTAAGTGTGTGTGTGCGTGTGTTATGTTTCCATAAATAGTTTGAATCCACAAATTCGAACACAATGCACAAACAGCTGGAATAACTCAATAGAAATCGAGCAAAAAAACTTGCAGCGAGTAAAATTGGGATATTTATTATATACCAAGCGAGAATAGGTTGCTAGCGAGTGTCAAGTGTTCCAAACGTAGTTGTCAAGTTAACGTATTTAAGGAAAAAATTTAATGTTTAAAAAATGAACATCGATTAAGTATTAATGTCCAACTAACGAGCTAGTAAAAAATAGTAACTATAATATAGGATTTCTTATTGAAAAATAATTTATAACTTTATAAATATATACAGAAATTCTGAAAATTTGCGCTGATTGCCCCAACTACGTGGGCAGCCAAAACATATTTTCTTTCTTTTGTGTTTCTAAACCGATCTTGATGAAAATATCAACAGTAGATATTATTATACTATAGAATATTTGTGTATTTTTAAAAAGACAATTGCATTAAAATTGAGGCTTAAATTGGTAGCCAATACAAATTGGTGCTTTTACTTTTATACAGACAGACGGACATGGCTAGATTGACTCGGCTATTGAGCTGATCAAGAATATATATACTTTATGGGGTCGGAGATGCTTCCTTCTGCCTGTTACATACATTTGCACAAAAACATTATACCATGATTCGTACGAGTCGAAAATGGTATATAATTTAAATATCGGGCATTAAATGGCCGAGATATTAAAAAAAATCATCAAAAAGATTGACATCATTCCAGAGTTGGTATTTTGCCAAAAACTTTGATGTAAGCTCAGATATTAGATTCAATAGATTGTATAGAAAGAAGAAGACCCGTACGAATACAGAGAGGCATAACATTCCGAAATCAGTCGTTATTTTTCCTAAATGTTAAAAAAAATGATCCAGAAAGTTTTGATTTTCGAGCCGACCCCGATTTTGCGAAAAAACGTGATGTAACCCCATGCCATTTTGTTGATTTTGGTCAAAATTTCGATTTTCATTTTATTGATGCCAATAGTACTGATCCTTACGAGTCCAAAATGGTATAAAATTCCAGAATCTGACATTATTTGGCCGAGATATTCCAAAAAATCATCAAACAAGGTTGACTTTACAAACGAATCGTTTTTTGTTCAGCAACTTTTTTTAACACTTCGATTTTTAATTTGTTTGAGTGCAAATTGATAGTAGGGATCCGTAAGAATTTAAAAAAGTATAATATTTAAAAATCAGACGAAATTTACCCGAGATATTCCTAAAAAAATAATCAAAAAAGTTTTGATTTTCGAGCCGACCCCGATTTTGAGAAAAAACGTGATGTAACCCCTTGCCATTTTGTAGATTTTGGTCAAAATTTCGATTTTCATTTTATTGATGCTTATCTATGGTACTGATCCTTACGAGTCCAAAATGGTATAAAATTCCAAAATCTGACATTATTTGGCCGAGATATTCAAAAGAATCATCAAAAATGGTTGACTTTACAAACGAATCGTTTTTTGATCAATTACTTTTTTAAGCCTTCGATTTTTAATTTGTTTGAATGCAAATTGATAACAGGGATCCGTACGTATTTACCCGAGATATTAAAAAAAAATCATCAAAAAAGTTTTGATTTTCGAACCGACCCCTGATTTGAGTCAAGAATATATATACATTAGGGGTCGGAGATGCTTCCTTCTGCATAATTTGCGAGGAGTAACTTCTTGTTTTACAGAATATAATCTCGAATTGAAAGAAATGAATTTAAATATTGAATATGCAATTTAAAGCAAGTAAAATTGAGAACTATTAGGTTTCAATCGATATCAAACTAACGAGTAGCTAGTATTGTTTGAGCTCTTCTCATATGAAGAAAAAGCGAGTAAATCATTCGTAACGCGTGTAGAATTTAGAGGAACTTATGACTTTTGATGAAAGGAAACTTAGCTTTTTGAATACGACTTTGGCTTTCTTATTGGACGGGTTTTGAGTCATGCAACTCATTGGACACGTGCCACGTGTCTGTGCTATTTAATTACTATCAGCTTATTGTTATTACTGCCCCGTATGCGTCAACAACTTAACGATGTTATCGCACACAGTGCGTCGGATTAGCCGACCGCCGCGTGAAGTAGTTTAAATTAGTTTCGTTGCATAAACAAGGCATCCGCCACAGGGGGGGTAGGGCGTGGCGCGTGTACAGGGCTTTAAAAACAAGCACGCGGCGAAAGACAACCCCAAACTAAAAAACCAAATCAGCACCCAACCAACAACCCAGCTCCACGGCCACGTGTCAGCTAGAGTGACATCAAATGAAGGCTGCAGCCTGGAATGGGCGTGGGAGCGGGAGCGGGAGCGTGATTGTGGATCAGGGGCTGCGGGATGACATGTTGTTTATTTGCGGTCGAAGGAAGCGCATCAAAATATATCCAATTACAATTTAATTAAGTTGCTTTTAATGCATCGTCTCCCACGCTTGTTAAAAATAGGCCACACCACTGTCCGGGGCTAAAGTTGAAATATTTAATTATATGTTGCATACTTTCCAGCTGTCCAGTTGTGCCACTAGCAACGATCTGTCAGGTATTTTATGCTGCATACCTTAAGACCGCGAACAAAATAGAAGCCGTCTAATTAAGCTGGCACTTTAAAAACGCTAATTGGCAGAATATATTTATCTAAACACTATTAAAAATTTTAATTTAAATACTATACAAGTAGGAGGGAGCGCCAGACAAGAAGATACCATAAATGTATATACATATGTATATATGTATATTTGTATATATGTACATATATATGTATATATGTATATACATATGTATATATGTATATACATATGTATATATGTATATATATGTATATACATATGTATATATGTATATATGTATATATGTATATATGTATATATGTATATATGTATATATGTATATATGTATATATGTATATATGTATATATGTATATATGTATATATGTATATATGTATATATGTATATATGTATATATGTATATATGTATATATGTATATATGTATATATGTATATATGTATATATGTATATATGTATATATGTATATATGTATATATGTTTATATGTATATATGTATATATGTATATATGTATATATGTATATATGTATATATGTATATATGTATATATATATGTATATATGTATATATGTATATACATATGTATATATGTATATTTATATTTATAAATCTATATATGTATATAAATACATTTTACAACATAATTGATCTGTGGCCATAAAATACAGAAATGTGGTAAGTTGTGTGATTCCTTAAACCAAAGAATAAATGACCTAAAACTAAACCGATTACGCTCATTGATTGACTGACAGATTAAAAAGAAGATCTTATGTATATTAAATATATATATAACTCTAGGAACATAAGAATAATTCTACTGAATCAGATGTCGGTTGGTGTCTCAATTCTAGACTAAAATAAACTAAAAGCATTGCCGGGCAATGCCAGTTACTGATACTGAATGAAAACAAAGGTCAAGTTCGGTGACCAATATTTTGCTTGCTAGATGTCCGAAACGATGTCCCGACAGAAATGTCGAGGAGGCTGATCAGCCCGTTTTTAATAGACCACAGGGTATTAAATGAAAAGAATTCATTTAATCTCTGTTGTTATTTACATTTATTTCAACAGTTAAGCGAAAGTTTACTGCGCTGCGCCATTCGCCGACGATTGAGCATTTCAGATGAGAATTTTATTTACGATGTCGCAATGGCATGCAATACATGTAAACGAACGGTCACACACGCACACACGCACACGCACACACACACACACGTACACATCCCTTTTGCAGGCGTTGCAAATTTAATCATTTTCGCTGTGGCTGTTGCGTTTTATGAGGCCACGGGCTGTTGTCGGTGTTCGCTGTTGTTGTTGTTATACCCTAGGCACTAAAGGGTTAAGCGGGTATTCTGTTTTTGTGCAAATGTATGAAACAGGCACAAAGCAGCATATCCCAGCTTATTTAGCATGTGTAATCCCTTTCTCAATACGACGAGCTGAGGCGATCTGCTTCTGTACGTCTGTACGCTCGAGACTTTGCATAACGCGCCCTTTCTTTCTTTTCTCTGCCCAATTTCATCAGATCGATATATATCTATTTTGCGACATGGTTTTTCAAGCAAAGCTTGAAGAATATAAGAGTAAGATACATTAGGTGCATAGTAAACTATTCGGAAACCTTCCCCCGTTGCCCGTCAAGTTGGGAAAAGACATAATTTTAAAAGTAAGAGCCTGGCGCTTTGGTTGACATATGCAAGCCTTTAACCTTTCACAAAGATCGGACTATAGATACCGAAGTTAATCTAGAATGCATTTCGCCCATATATTGTAAGGGCAGAGGGAAGAGTGGGGTGGGGTGCGTACCTGTTTGTGTATGTGTGTATAGAAAGTAACGAGAATGCTTGAGAGTAGATGGGCGTAGTGTATCTGCTAGTCGGTCACATCCGGCTTGAGCACTCTTGCTTGTGTTTGTTGTTGTTGTTGTGCAGGACATGCGCATAAAAAGCGCTATTTTGGCCGCCAAATGAGCCGCATCATTATCGGCAACAACATCGATGACATGGCCAAGAGAGTGTTGGGTCTCGTTGTTGTTCTTGCTGTTGTTGTTGTCCAACACTTTTTCAGTCTCTGGCTACTGCTTGCTTTTTATGCCCGCGCGCGTTAAAATTTTATGAGCAGCTCGGCGGGCGGGGCGCCACTTAACGACAGCAACAGCTGCTGTGACGCCGCGCCCTGCCCCTTTAGATCAGCCCCCCCCCCCCTCACCCCTTCACACTCTGCTTGGAGCATACTGTACTTTATTTCTTTTGTTTGCATTCAAGTTGTTGCAAATGGAATTTTTGGTTAATTTGCATGGCTGAAGGCGCTTTGAAGTTGCAACCAAGTTGCACTTGAGACAGACGCAACTTGCCCCCAAAAGGGGGCAATTGTTTTTGGTCTACAGCATTACTGAGTGGCACTTACGTGTGGCAACAACAAATAAGTGCGTAGCCAGCTGCCCAGCAGCCAAAGAGCGAGAGAGAGCGGGATTGAGGGCGCGCATGGTGGGTGGGCTGCAAACGAAAGACTTAAGCAAAAAACTTTGAGTAAACGCTCGATTAAAATTTAATCAAAATCGCATTAAATAATCGCTATAAAACGCTGATGCAATTCTCATGTAATGCATGACACACACACGAACACACACACACACAGGAACTCTTGAGTTTTTGTTGCAAGGATTACAAGCTGCAAATCCACTTGGCACATGACGCGCGCGCCCCTGCCACAGGCCCTCCCCTGCGCCACCTGCGTCGCATTGTTATAGCTCCTGCCCTATTTTTCGTCTGTTTTTTTTCCTGCTTCAGTCTCATTGTTGTCAGTGGTTGAATTTGGCGCTTCCCTTTTTTTTGTAGCTGTTGTCTGCTCGTCCTGCATTGTCCTTTACACGCTGCTGTAACCTAATCCGCTTAGCTCTCTCACTTTCCCTTGCCCTCCCACACGCTTCCTCTCTATCCTTGTCTCGCTCTTCATTTGCACACTTGCCAGCAGTTTCCCCTGACGTATCCTGAGCGTCATCAACATTAACAACTTCACAAGTGTTTGATGAGTTCGCAGCCGAAATTGATTGATCGTTCGAACTGATCGTCACAGCTGTCAATAGACGAAACAGAGAGCGGCCCAATCAGCTAACTGTGGGTAGCTCAGAATCGAACCGGCTGCAAGGTATGGGTTTAACTATTCTATACAGCTTGTGCACAGGTAAGAATAAAGATAATTTACTCACACTCGCTGTTCGACAATCGCTTTTTATTACTCGCTACCTAATACTCGCTATTGTTTACGTTCTGGTAAAAGCTAATTACCTACTTTTCCTTTTCATATTACTTGCGACTCATTTGCTGATAGTCGTTGCTTGTTTTTTGCTTCTCGTGGCTCTGCGGCACTGGTTACTCGGTAGCAATCAACCGTGAATGACTCGTTACTCGCTCGATTGTCGTCTTCTATTTATAACACACTACTGATTGATCGACAGTTCTTAACTCATGCCTTGACCAATTACTCGCTATTGATTACGCTCTGTTGTTAGCTTATTATTAAATAATAAGTTTATAAGTTAAAATCAGGTGATACTCGTTACTCGTAATTCGCTGCTCTCGCATTACAACTCAATCATAACTCGCTGCTTATTATTTGCCTTCCAATTCTGCATTCGTAATTCGTTAAGCTCTGCTCTCGATTCTCATTTTCTCTCATATTTACCTTTCATACACACCCATTACTAGTCACGACTCGCTGCTTGCAACTGGCTACTCGCTGGTGGTTACTCGTTGCTCGTTTTACTCTTTAATTTCGGAGAATTGATTAAGGGTCTTAATTCGACTTTTATTTGATGTTTGGCACTCGTCGCTCCCACGGTCAACCATTTTACCATATCCGATTATCGGAAACGGAAGAGCACAAACTGTGAAGTGCTGGCAAATAGCGGCGGGTATCGGGTGTGTTTGAGTATTTGATTGTTGTTGTTTTTTTGTTTTGTGTTTTTTTTTTTGTTGTGGTGCAAGCAAATAGTCGTTAAAGCCGCTTGGCAACTGATACAAATGCGATTGCAACTGCGTCTTAATTTCGGCATTGGGCATTACATAATCAACATCGCAGCGGCCTTTGTTTTTCTTTCACTCGACTCGGTCCTGCTCGCTCGCGCTCTCTCCCCCTCTCTCTCTCTCTCTCTCTCTCTCTCTCTGTCTCATTTATGACCTGACAAAGGAAAAGCCGCAACGAACCCCGTGGTAATCGTATAGGTAATAGACCAACAAAGCAAATGCCGCCGCCGAGAAATTCGCTAGAAAACGCACAAAAACAAAACTGAGAAAAAACGCCACGCGGTAATGACAAATATTGACATTTCCTTTAGATGCAGAAAGAGACAGACATCACTCATGTGTTTGCCTCTCTGTCGCACACATCGGGAATGCCCGCGTGTCATGGATATGGCAGGTAACCTTAGACGATTTTTCGGGCAACATTCACAAAAGCCACGCATTGTGCTCGCTGCCTATCAATAAATAGCACAAAACACTTTTTGTACTCGACGTTGGTTATTTCTCGATTTCGTTTTGTCGGGCTTGTGAATTAGGCGGGGAGGGTGTGGGCGGCATTGGGGTTGGATTTGGGAGCGGGTGGGGTTAGATAAAAACTATCGGATTACTTAGCCAGCATTTCACACGCTACGCGTCCGCATATTCCACTATCTGTCTTCGCTTTACTTTCCTATTGTCTGGAATTAGTTGGTAATTGGGCTCGTCAGCCGGTCAGCCGGTCAGCTGGTCGGTCAAATGCGACGTGATTCGCATCGATTTCGTTGTGTAACTGACTGATTTGTGTGCTCATTGAATAATGTAGTTCAATAATTATAGGGTATACAAAAGAAATTTTGTGGAATTCTAGACATTTGTTAGGTTTTTCGGACTACTTTCAAAGTTTCCTTGAGATGGACTTTTCAAGTAATGGAACGAGAGCCTTTGAGGAAGCATATATTTTACATATTAGATTATTATTTTAGTTATTTAATTACCTTTGTATTAAGATAATAATTATGTATTGCCTTGAGATAATATTTTCACATAAAAGAATGCGAGCTTTTAAGAAAGCCTTCTGGTATATAAAAGTAAGTTGATTATATATATATATATATATATTTATACTAGCGGGTATAACCCGGCCTTGCCCGTGGAATGTATGTTAAAAATCAACGTTCTCAAAAAGCTTTGAAAATGATTTTGAAACATATCGGACGGTAAACAAACAATTTTCATAGAAACGTTTTCCGCCAATTTACCAATGTTGCGAGTGGAATTTCCCAAATCGCTGAAACACGTATTCATTATATTCTTATGTAGAGCTTTGAAAATAAGTTTGAAGCAAATCGGACACATCTTAAAACTTCACACAAAAAATCTTTGAGTCGCATTCCTCCCGAAAAAGTTTGGATTCTGCGAAAAGTGTGAAATACGTCTCAAATGATTTTTCTTATAGATCTATGGAAACGAATTTGAGCGCGAAACGTCACCCACCAAATCTTTGACCCACATTTCCACCAAGGAGGAACGGATTTTCCTAAAAGTGTGAAACACCCCTCAAATGAATTTGAACAAAGATCTTTGAAAATAAGTTTGAGGCCGATCGGATGGTAAAGAAAAAAGTAACATACAAACGTTTTTCGCGATTTTTCCACACTTGCGGGTGGAATTTCCCGAAACCCCGTCTTAACGTGCACCTACATCACATAAGGTAGCTACAGTGAAAATTTCAGCTTCCTAGCTCTTACGGTTTGGGCTGTGCGTTGATCACCAATCAGTCAGTCAGTCAGTCAGTCAGTCAGTCAGTCAGTCAGGACAAACAGTTTTATATATAGAGATTACAGAGAAATTTCAAGCCCCATGTTTGGCTCACTTGGTTTTTCATAACGTAATAAAACTCTCAGCATTTTTAATTATTTGTATTGAATTTCATGAAAGGCCGCAGCCAGAGTTGCTTCAATCCAGCCTTATCTGCCCGTCCGACCTTCCGCGTTAAACTCACATGAATTTAAGAGCTGCCTGCGCCACCTTCATAAAAATAGGCCATTAAATCTGCCTGGAAATTGTGTACGCTGTTAATGAAAATCAACTCAATTAAGTAGCCACCATTATAAAAAAAAAACAAACAAAAACAATTAAATTATAAACAGTTTTTGCATTATTTGATGCTCGGGAAAAAATGTTGAAATATTGCAAAACTCTCAGGACTAATCTAATTACAAATTTAAAGCATCGGCTCGTCATTTTAATACTTTTAATGCACTAAAGCCATTGAGAATGAGTAAAAAGGGTATGATTGGCTTGTGCAAACGTATGAAACAGGCAGAAAAGGGCATATTCTAGCTTATATGGCATATATAAGCTTTTGATCAAGAAGACGCGCTGAATCGATCTGCCTATGTTCGTCCGTCTCGAGACTTGATATTAGACCCTTCGCAGAATGCGCTTATCCTTTCTTTCCTTTGCTCATTTTTATCATATCGATATATATCGATTTGGAGACAGAGCTAGATATTTAGATTCTCCTCTGGTATGCACAGGTTAAAAATAGTTAACTTTTCGGATATCTTTCCAGTTGATTTTTAAAGTTAGAGCCTTACGCTTGGGTATATACACACATTTGAGTGCCACAATCAAACCCTGAACATTTCATAAAGATCGGACTATAAAGACCGAAGTTAAGCTAGAATACATTTCCCATAAACAGTATGTGGCAGAGGAAAGAAGCAGCACGGCCTGTGTGTATTTTGTTGGTGTGTGTATTAAAGGGTATCTGCTGGGTTCAGGGTATCTGCACTTCTACCTGCCAACTTTCTATAAGTTTTGCAAAAATGTTGTTAGACTTTTGGGCATATGTTGTGGACTATCAAGTGGATGGGTTGGACAGATGGGCAACGGGCTAGATCGGGTGCACAACATGAAACATGGAAGACTTCGTCGTCGTTTTGACCACAACAAAGCGACCTGCTGTCTGGGAGGCGCATGTAATCTAGACGAGGCGTTGCCGCAGCTACCCAAAAGCTAATAATTGTAACAGAAGTGGCCAGGCCTGTGGTATCAGCGCCCCTCCCACTCCCGGCGCAGCCTTATAATGTGTTTAATGGCGCCGCATTAGCCACACATTGCCCGGCTGGCGACGGCTGAAGCCTTAAATTTGCTCAGCTCGTCCATTTGCTACAAAAAAGAGAAAAACAAAAAAAAAAAACCTTGTCAATTTTTTCTTCTCTTGTAACTAGAGTGTGCGAGAAAGTGTGTGTGCGAGTATGTGTGTTGGTGTGTGTGTGTTTGTTTTTGCTTGAAAGCAACATTGTTAAGCCGCACCGCATGCAGACATACTTTGTGTTTGACCACATGGCGTAATGAGCGAGTGTCCTGCAAAGGACATTCGACCAACTCAGGTGTGTGCGTGTGTGCGTGTGTCCGTGTGGGTAGGACGTCAGCCAGCAGGATGCCTGCGGTTGGGCAACAGAAATAACCCATTCAATCGTTCGAGTAGCTGCAAAATGTGCATGTGCTTGAAAGTCCTTCGCATAAGATTAACACTCGACTAATTAATTGATCAATTTATGAATTCCGTAAATCATGGACATTCAGTTTACATTACCTAAGATGAATGCTGGAAATGCATATTAAGCCCATTCACTCAGTCGGCCTCAGATATGACGTTCTTAATCGACATAATTCCGCGCGGAGATATGACGTTTGAAAAGGGATTAATCATATAAGTTACATACTTGTAACTGTGTAACTATACATCCTTCTCTTATTTATTCGCTTTGTAGAGATCCAGCGCAAAATAAAAATAAAAAAATAAAAAAGAAAAGAGATTATGTCGCCGTGGTCTACGCCGGAGTTATGTCGATTTCAAACGTCATATCTCCACCTCGGAATTATGTGGTTTGAGAACGTAGTCTACCCATTAGAAGCCGGTTGACAGCTTTGTAGATGATCTGGCTACTCAGTTCCGCTGAGGTGGGGAAGTGGGAAGGGGTACGAGTCGAACCTTGAACCGAACCACTCGGAATTTGCATTCATGATGCTGACAGCTGGTTTATTTGTGTTAATTGTAAGTGAGTCGACATGCGGAATGTTTAGTTTCACTTTTCGTTCACTTTCCTTTGAATGGGCTCATATGAAAGCGAGCACAAAACGTGGCAGGACACGGAAATGGTCGCCATATTCCAGCGCCCATCTCCTCGCTCATTTGTGTTATAAATACAAGCGATTCGTGCTTGGCGATGGAGGGCTACCCTGTTTTGGGGGTCCCTTGGTGCGGATTTTTGGCTTTGGTATTGGTTAGCTTTCTGGCATGGCATGGCCTGGTCTGCTCTGCTCGGGTCCGGTCTGGTCTGGTCTGGTCTGGTCGCATGTGTGCTTATTGTTTTGTGTTTTTGGCCTGGTCTCGTATTGCACGACAACAAACAGAACAAGGACAATAACAATGGAACCCGGGCCCAAAGGCAAACAGCGCGCCTGCAGGAAAAGCCGAAACATCGTCGAGCCGGATTAGTGGTATGACGTCCTTTGCTCTGCGTTCGGTACAACGTTATTTGTGTCCCGAAAAAGTTAATTAAGGGTTTCACAGTTTATGGAAAATGTCAACCGAAATATGTGAAACTCGGCCGCGTGCATTGAACCGCAATTATAAGGCGCAGGACAACGTTGTCCAGGCAACCGACCACCCCATCACCCCCACCCCGCCCCCAGCATCTCGAGCATCAGCAACAGCCCGCTACACCCCGCTACACCCTGCTGCACGGACCAAACACCTTCGCACACCACCCGTGGCGATTTGGCCATAATTAGCTGCGGCCGACACTAATTGTCCTCTACCTAGAGACACAGCTGTGACTCCAGCCTCCTGCCCCCACCCCTCTGACCCTCCTCATCACCGTGCCAATTACCACACTGCCCAATTTTAGACTCGGATTCGAATTCGGTTTGTTAGACTCTCGTTAATGCGGATCTCAGTTTACGTGGCAGCATTTGTAACCATTTGCTGTGCCACGTATCGCGTTGCACGTTTGCCAACTGATTTGCAACTTGCAACGCCCCGTTATCCAGCACTGGCTCGACAAATACCCGGCGGTGTGTCCAGCCACTCGCGCCTGACAATGGAGCCTTTGTAACTTCGCACACGGAGCACGGTATACTGCATTTTTATTTGTCTGTTCAAAAAAAAATTTAATTTAAAAAAAAAATATTAATCTTATATTATTACCTTTGTAATGTTTACTGTTATTTATGTTCATATTGTTAATATTATTATACTCATTGCCAATATTTTTAAAGATAATTATTACCTTTATCATTTCTTATAAATACTATTATTACTATTAATGGTAGCCTTTAATGGCGTTTGTCAACACTGAACATGGCTATGTCAACTTTCAAGCGCAAGCATGAAAGATTCGTAGAGAACTTTTTGCGTTTAATTTCTTAGGCTTGGAGCTCATTTTGTAGTACTTAACGAAAATAATTGACCCAGCTGGGATCAGCGGTATTTTGGTCAAAGTATTTAAAGCCTCATTAGTTACTTAACAACACTCAACACTGTTTATTAAAGTAAAAAGCATAGTGTTTAGAAAGAACCTGTAAAAGTAAACATATATTAAAGTAGTTGGCTGGCAATTAAAATGCATCCATGATTTAAGGATAATGAAAAGCGCAAGTCAAAAGTTAGCCCAGCTCTCTTAATGGAATCCTTTCATGCCACAGATCGATAAAAATCGTTTAGTCTGTTTTATCGATTCAATTCAATTTGCGCTTCATTCAATTCAGTTTAAGTTCAATTGGATTGCTGTGCAAAGTGAGCTCTTTTGTTTAGACTCTGAGTAGCTAACTTTGCCCTTTCTCTCTCTCTTTCTTTCTTTCTCTCTCTGTCTCTCTTTCTCTTACGCTGTCTATCTCAATTGAACCTAAGTCCCATATAAGCTGATGGACTTTATATAGGACCCTTTGGGCTCTCATTAATTCGTGACATGATGCTAAATGCTAGCATGTTATTCAAGGGGTTGGCCATTAATTAGTTTAGCTGGACGCGGGGTTTTCAACTCCCACCCACATGACACGACCGCAGCGTTCGCAGCACATCCGCATCGGCATCCGCATCCGCAACCTATGCGTGGTCCTTCTGTTGGGACTTCCGGTTGCAACCGCAAAATTAAAAACTATGCGACTCGTTCATTTGATTTGTTGCCAATTGCCAACTGGACACGGAACTGGTGCGACCCGCTGTCCGCTGCCCGCTGCCCGCGGCCTGCTGCGCCGTGACCTGCGACCCCGTTGACCTTTTAGCCGGCGCGTGCCTGTTTCCATTCGAGTTCCTTATTTTTGTCATTTCTGCACCTCGGCGGGTGGTCCGATGCAATGCGCACGCGTGCCCAACCCCTCGATCCCAGCCACAGCCTGACCCTTTGTCCCCTGCATTGTTTTCCAAATATTTGCCGCATAATGTTGCCAGTCCAAACACCCAACTGACCAGTCATCCACATTCCATCCACATTCGCATTTTAAATGAAATTGCCGAAAATTATTGCGATTCGCAATTGTCGATCTGTTGTAGGCGTTCGTAATGGACCATCCATTATCAGGGGATGAAGTCCATGGGTCACACTCAAACGCTTCGTTTCCTGCCTCAAAAATTTAATTACAACCATTCCAACTGTGCCCCTAAAACTGCGAGCCCAAATAAAGTTCACTCTCGGTTGGCAGAGGGTACTATTGAAGGCAATCCATTAATAAATTTTAAGAAAGAAGGCAATGGCATGAAATGGATATTATTTTGGATTTATCCTTTATTTCATTATTATTCCGTATCCCTTATTTCCGATTATCTGTTATAATAGTTCGATTTGTTATCGATTTAAAGATATGTTTGTGGAGAAAGGAACAGAAAAGTTTTTATACCAAAACTCATCTTTTGCCTGATACTACTCTATATGATATAGTAGTCCGATATTCATCACACATAAAGATCATGATAAATTATCTAAATGCCAAGCTATCGATCGAAAATGTTCGCTATAAGATATAGTTTGCCATCAATACCAATGCTTAGTTAGATGATAATAGCTTCAAAAATATTGAAACCGACAAACGGACAGGGCTGCATTGCCTTTTGATACTCATCAGGAATATATATTAAGAATATATATATTCTATTTAGTCAATATACATATATATGAATGACTGTTTGACTGTTTGACTCGCTTACTTACTGACTGATTGGCTGATTGATTAACTGACAGACAGACTGACTGACTGACTGACTGGCTGATTGATTAAATGACTGACTGACAAACTGATTGATTAACTGACAGACTGACTGACTAACTGACTGATTGACTGACTGATTGACTGACTGACTGACTGATTGGCTGACTGACTGATTGACTGACTGATTTACTGTCTGGATAATATTAAAACTTTTTAGCACGAAAACTTGCCATGGGCAAGGCCGGGAAATACGCTAGTATATTTAAATTCTTAGACCTCTCTATAGAACCTGATCGAACTCGGGAACTGTGCACGCTGGAGCTAGAAAATTTGGTTTGCAACTGCACGTTTAGCAAATGTTAATCCATATAGTATTTGAGTTTAAATATCTGCCGTTGAGTATCCAATAATAGCCACAATTCAATTATATATCCATCTCAAGCAGGCAGTCAGGCTGTGGAATCGTTTCCCATGACTCAGATCGGGCGGCAGTCAAGGACCTGTTTCCTATACAAAGAAATCAACTTATAAAGCGCATACTTAAATATCAATTTATTATTATTTCTCTTTTATTTTTTTTATTCTTTCAGGTTTTGCACTGAAATCAACGCAAGAAATCGTTTGTTCTTTTGTGTATTCTGAAAATTTGAAAACAATAATTCATCATTTTGTGCTTGAATGGGGGATATGCTGCCTCTTCTTAACTGCTGGCTGCTGGCTGCGGGCATCATTAGTCAGACGAGGATGTTGCACCCACAGAGTACACTTAGATATAGATATGGATAGATCTGGTGCATTGGCGGCGGAGAGTTAAGAGCTCTTGCAGACAAAGCCTGTCAGTCAATGGCTTTGTGGCCCAGACAGGTAAACGGCATCGAGCTGAACATTAAAAACATTCTGCCTCTAATTGCTTATTGAGTTATTAACCATTTTATCAGCATTGGCCCTTTGGTAATTTGAGAGAAATTTGTCTGCAGCTCGGCTACTCGCTCGATAATTAAGATCCCAGTCAACTTCGCGCTGCTGCAGGTGTCTGCGTCGCGACGCTGTAAACTGAGCTCCTCACCAAATTGTAACACGAAATGCCAATGGCCAACGAATTTGTCTTAGACCACCCAGCTAAGCCAAAACATTTTCTAGGGATTAAGTTTATTACACAGAGCGCAAACAAAGCAAGATTGCTCGACTAGAGGATACCCTGTACCTTTTTCTACCAACACCAAATGCAGCTCGCGCTCGTTTGTTATTAAAAATATACTTTAGCTGTATATACTATTCTATAAACTTTCTCTCTTTTAACCTAAGAGCTTTGTCCAAAAAATAAACGTCAAACGTCGTTTTATATCGTCACACCTTCGTGCGGAGATACACCGTTCCAGGTGTATCTTTAGAAGTAAATTCTGCCCTTTGCTTATGAATAGCACTTTCTACTTTGAAAATTCTGAAATATTAGCCTATCTTTTAAAGAAAAACTTTATAGGATATAGTTAATTTTGGTTATATGTATATTTGCTGACTGAGGGACAAACTCTTCTTCAGTACAAATTTCACGCATTCTTTTTTGTTATATAAATAAAATTTCGATGTTTTATAAAATGTAAGCCCCATGGATCAATAAATTAGTCAAGTGTTAATTCTAAGGACTCGCAAGGACATCAAATGACTGAGTTATTTCTGTTGCTCAGCCGCAGGCATCCTGCTCGGTACAGTCTCTCACACACACACGAGCACACTCACACGCACACACACACACACACACATGTATACACACACTCACACGCAAAACACTTGAGTTGCTGCCGTTGTTAATCGCATGTCCTGGGCAAAATACACACAGAGTTTGCCATGTTATATTATGCTGAATAAATGTTTGAAGTCTATTAAAAACAGTTTTCGCTGATTGACCGATTGACTGACTGACTAACTGATTAATTTACTGACTGACTGATCTACTAACGCACTAGTTGACTCATTGACTGACTGATTAACTTACTGAACGGATGAACGAACAGATTGACACACTGATTGATTTACTGACTGATGGATCGATTGATGGACTGACTGACCAACTTGCTGAACTTATTTACTAACAGACTGATTAACTCCTTGGTTGACTGACTGATTGATAGATTGAAGGTCTGACTGATTAAGTGAATTACGGACTGACTGATAAGCAGCCTGACTGACTAGCAGACCGACTGATTGACTGACTGATAGATTGACGGACTTACTGATTTACTGACTGATCTGATTGAATATCTGACTGACTGAATGACTTACTAACTGTTCAATTGATGGACTGACAGACTTACTTACAGACTGATTGATTAACAGGTTGACTCACTGACTGACAGGCTGACTGACTGATTAACTGACTGATGGACTAACTGAATGACTGACAAAAACAAAAAGGCTTCAATTGTGTAACAACATTATTAGCGTATGGAAGCCCAAGGCTCTAAGGGCGGACAGAAAACGCCTCAAGTCAAATGCGATTAGCCAAAATATGAAAATTGAAATATTCTGAACTGAAGCTAAAGGTCGGCTCATATTTCCCACACAGCGACTGTGCAAAATCATTTAATGGCTTGGTCCGGACGGCCGTAGAGGGAGTTAGGGGAACGGTGGTGAAAAATGGAAATAAAATTAACACACTTCAAATCGTTTGGGGCAATAAATAAAACGCATTTGCAGCAAGTGCGACATCAACGACAAAATAACAATGCAATAAATCACTTATTGGCAACCGACGGGAGCGGGGGCGTTGCCATATGCGGGGGTTGGCAATTGACTGAGTGAGAGGGGGTGGTGTACGCTGCTCTGCGCTGATAAATTGCCAGGCCATGCCAAAACAGCAGCAGCAACAGCAACAACAACAGTGCGAAGGGCCAGCAGATAGATAACTGCAGCCAAACGCTGTAATTCGTATCTGCGAATCGCATTCGCATCTGTCAGATACGCAGTTGCATTTAGCAAATTGCCAAAGCCTCGCGAACAGCGTACCAATCCCATCCGTCCCAAAGTCACAGCGAACAGCGTACCAATCCCACTCGTCTCTCTGCGTTGATTTGGCGTGATTTTGTTTTATTTCCATTTTCCTTTTTATAGCCAAATTTTGTCATTTCCTTTGCTAGCCCTTGAGGTGTACTTACAGTGGACCTTAACTAAATGCACTAGAGTATATATATTATTATTTTATCAGTGCTAAAAAACACTTTTGTTATCAACACAATTTTTACAAATTATTCCATAGTAATGCAAAATATGCAATATACACAGAACCAAAAGAAATAAAATGAAACTCGAACTAAAAAGATATATATATATATATATATATATATATATATATAGTTGCATGTTGATAGTTTAGTTTTCTTAATTAAATAAAATATTATTTAAATTTAATTAAACACCAATAAAAAACGTAAAACAAATATTAATCAAATTTAATTGAATGGTACGCCTACTTATCCCTTAACCTTAGTCCTTATCCATAAAACTGTTTGTTTTACATCATACATTAAATTATTTGTTATCATGTTCAGTTAAATATATCAATAATAGCGCCTCATTCTTCAATATACGCTTTGATATCAAGTCAATAAGTAGTTTTTATCATATTATGCATATTGTACTATTATGCCTATAAATAAATATAAATAGAAAGACATTTTTATGTTTATTTGTAATATTACGCATTAAATGCACATAACTTGCTATTGACTTTTCACTTTCGTTTATTTAAGTCACGAACCACGGTGCAAGCGATCCGCAGTTTTGAAGCTGACGTGGACAGAACAGTTGTTGGGTACAGCGCAGCATGTTGCCTGCAATATGCGAAATGTTGCGCGTGATTCGAAAATGGGCAACAAGTGGCTGTAAAGAAATGTTGCCGCTCCAGAAAAATATCAAAAATATATACATACATATTCACATAATCTTAGTTTTAAGAACCATATGTTTTCATGTAGATTAGTAAAAATTACTTATAATAAATATGTATAATGATAATAATTTAAAGTAAACAGCTAACTAGAAATTCATGATGTTTAGATACATAGCAGATGTGGGGTATTTCTCGGTAATTGTTTTAGCACATTTTGACTCTCGAAAAATGTAATTTAAATAGAGCCAATTTAAATATAAGGCACATGCATATATAGACAAAATGGCCATATATTTTTTTTAAGCTAAATGTTTTTTTTCAAAGCACTTTCTGTCCACTGTGCATTAAAAATTGTTAACGGCCGTTAATATAATTTGTTGCTGATGTCGATGTTCCTGAGCTCACGCTCTCTCGCAACATTTACGGCTGGCGACTGGCAACAACGTTTCCAACGAACTTTTTTGTGTTGCGTCGCGACAGCACCAAGAGCAGCGTCAGCGCCGACAGCGGCGGCGTCGCGTTGTCGCAGCCGTTAAACCCAGCCGTTGCATGTTCATGTGGCTAAGCATGTTGCTGCAGCCATGTTGCTAACGCGTCGCGCCAGCCCGCCTATCCAGCGTTGTGCTATGCCAGAGAGAGAGAGCGCACCGAACGTACAATTCATTCTCATTTCGTTTGTCGTGGCGAGTGGACGTCGTCTGCTCTTTGTCGCCTGCCGTTGCCGTCGTGTGTGTGTTGGCGTTGCCCAAGCTCGTAATTTAGTTAACTGTGGTAACACGGACCGTGAGTTCTTAACGTTTATCGCATGTACGTAACGTGTCTCGCCTTGTCTCTTTCACTGAATGTGTGTGTGTGTGCCAGTTAGACAATGAAATATTGGTAATACTTGTTTTTTTTTTCCTCTCTGCCTTTTTGTTTTTTTGCCTTATTTTTATTGTTAAGTGCACGCATATTTGAACAAAAATAACTGCGGCGTTTTTGGTTGAAAATATTTAAAAATAAACAAATAGCTGGCTAAAAAAAAATGCGTGTGACACAAGCGCAAAAATATAAACAGATAAAAATATACGAAAAATATTGCTTTGACGTTGAGTTTATTCAAAATTATTATTTCTTCGACTTTTGGTCAACTAAATTGGTTTTTTGTAGGCCGTGAGTCACGTGCTGCTTAAATTAAGTAAAAGCGTTATCAAATTATTTTTGTGTGGCTAAAAACTTATTTACAAAAAACAAACAACTCTCGAGTGCATTCTTTGTTAAAGCGAATACAAAATACTGTAATAAATAATAAAGTTAGCGCAACGCAAAGAAAATTTAAATGCTTTGGAAAACTGGTTTTTTTTTGTACCGCTTGGGGAATGACGCCCAGTTGTTGTTTTTTTTACCTAGTTTTTTTGTTGTTGTTGTATTTTTTTGTTTGTTGTTGCGGCTTTGCGTTATTAACGTGTGTTAACACACACAGTGAGCGACAGAAAAGTATGACCGTTAACAGAAAAGCTAAAACTTTATTCGAAAGGAGGCGAAAAAATGAAACATTTAACATTCCAAACGCTCTTGAAAAATAGTGTTGCAAAGTATTTTGAATATTTCGCAGCGAGTTGCTGCGAATTGTTTTTAGTTTTCGGGCTCTTAGCTCCCAGCATCAAATAAATTAAAGTTAATAAATAATTAGCACAAGTCTTGGCTGCGCTCTAGAGAAAACAAATTTCAAGGCCAACGGAGTAATATCGATTAAGTGCAGGGGCCTGCCCCCCTTTTAATTCTATTGTTTATCGGCGGCGTTGCCAGGCTGCCAGTGCATAGAGACGGGCGCTATTTGCCAATCGAACCTGTTGCAGTTCAAGGACATTTGCATAGACATGCAATTTAGCTGTGCTTAAAGAACATACATATGTGTGTGTGCGTGAGTGTGTTAGTGAGAGCGTGAGTCAGTTTAGCTGCTTATCGTGCGGCCGTTACGAAATGTCAAAACATCAAAATTGCAACAACAAAGACAAACAAAATTGAACGCGCGCTTTTAACGTGCTCTCACAAAGCTTAGTGCGCTCTCTTTCGCTCTCCAAATCACGTTCACTGATGTTCAGTCTTTAAAAGAGAGCGCCCACCCACACACACACACACACACACAAACACAGACAAAACAGAGAGAGTGAGCAGCTACCTGCACGATAAGCATCAACAAAATTTATTGGAAAAATCAAGCAGCAAATATAAAATAAATTCTTTTTATTTTTTAATTTTTCATTTTTTTTTTGCTTTTTAAGTATGCGTGTGAGCGCGCTGTCCCCTCTCTTGTGCCCCTTGTGCCGCGACGTGCTTCAACTGCAGACAACGCAGCAATTTCCGTTACAAAAACCTGGCCAAGCAGCGGGCAGGCTGTGCAACGCACATGTGTGCGTCGCGGTTGCAGCGGCAGCAGGTTTGCTGCTCTGCTGCCAACTTTAGAATGCAAAGGCGAAGAGGAAAAAACAAAGCCAAAGCGCAAATGTTACACTCACACACACAGACGCACAAGCACACACACATACGCTCACTCATAATCGCCTCGCACTTGCGACTCAGTCACAGACAAGTTTTTTAGCTGCTGCCGTCGCCGGTTCCAGTTGACGCTGTCGCTACAAAATCGCCCGTGTGTGACGCAGCAGCGCCGGCGGCGGCTGCGGCGACGGCTGCGATGCGTTTTCAACGTTCTTTATTGTTGAGTCAGTTGTTGGCCAAAAGTAAAGGCCAACATTTGGCATTTTAACGAGTTGCGGCTCAGCGCTAAATCCAATTGTCAGACATTCAGTTTTGCCACTTGCAAACTTTGCTTTTTGCCATTCGTTAGTTCTGCTCACTCGCTGCAAGCGACTAAAGTTCAATCCCACTCTGTGTTCTCTTTGGCACTTTGAAAGTTGGTAAGCTCATTCGTTAGTTTGTCACTCGTTACTCGTTGAAAGTTACTCGCTGCAGTTTGTTAACTTAATTGTGGCTGATTTAACAATTTTATTTTAGCAGCAAAGACAGTTGACTAAATTCTATTTGTCACTCTAAAAGTTGGCAAGTTCATTTGTTAGTTTGCCACTCGTTGAAAGTAACTCGCTGCAGCTTGTTAACTTAAATCTGAGTTTAAAGTTTGATTTTAGCAGCAAAGTCAGTTAACTTAGTTTCTTCCAAGTTATATTTGTCACTTTGAGAGTTGGCAAACTCATTCTTTAATTTTCTACTCGTTACTCGTTCACTGACACTCGTTTTAGTTTGTTAACTTAGTTGTGGCTAATATTGCAATTTAATAAAATCAGCAGTCAATTCGCTGAGTTTTCTCTAAGTTCTAGTTGTCACTTTGACAGTCGGTTAGCCAGTTCGTTCGTTAGTTTGCTACTCGTCACAGGCCCAAAGTTATTCGTTTTAGCCAACTTTGTTGAGCTTAACTCTGGCTTAGTTTTCGAGTTGCATGTCAGCTGCAATGTCAATTGTTAAAGTCCTGTCTAAATTCCATTTGCTCCTCTGAAAGTTGGTTAGCTCAATCCTTTCTTTTGCTTAGCGCTGACATTCATTCGTTATAATAAATTCTGGTGGTGTTTGCGCAAATATTTGAGCGCCAAATTCAATTGCCAAAGTTAGCCTAAGCATAAAACAGGAGTTGTTAATCCTATTCTCTAGGCTGCCACTTACTACTCGTTACTCGCTACTCGTTAAAGTTAAACCTAATTTACCCGAGAACTAACCATATGCCACACGTTTCTGCTTCTTTTCAGATGCCAAACAGCGCACGATAAACTCAAGAGCGACCGCAATTGAGATACAATCTTGAAGTCAAGTACTCGTTCGCGTTAGCTCTCGCTAATTGGCGTAGAGTGTGTGTTTTTTTAAATAGTGCGCAAATTATAAAATTAAAATCACATTAAAACAACTGCGAATTTTTTATACATTTTTTTTCTGTGTGCCGTAAGCAAAAAGAACAAAAACGAAAACTGATTTAAACAAAGCGAAAAAAAAAAAGAAAATACTATTTAATTCTTGTGCGAAAAGTGAACGACAAGAAAAGTCAACAACAACAACTAAAACAACAGCAAAGCCAAAACAAACAACCAGAAGAGGAAAATGGGCCAACTGCAAAGGCAGCGAGTGGCTCAACTCGCCACACTCTATGTGGTGCTCTGCAGCTGCTTGACTATAGGTGAGTGGTTCTCTGAGTATGTGTGTGTGTGCGTGTTTGCCCCACTGCAAAATGCAATTTGCAATTTCGCATTTTATAATTAGACACGAGCGGGCAATGTGAAATGAAGTTGTAAAGCGTAAATTGCTCTAGAAAAAAAGAAATGAAGGAAAAATCAAAATTATACACATAAAAACAACGAGTAGGCAGTGCGGGGAAATAAACGACTGGGCACTGCTTTGATGTAATATGCCTGCACAAACATGTACATTATAATAAACATGGCATTCCAGTCATTGGCATAAGCCAGCAAAAAAATGCCTAATCATAAAACAGCATTTCATAAAATTCCACTCGATATCTCGCCAAAGATATGTAGAACGAATTGCTCTCGTTGCTTGCTTACCTGAGACCCTGGGCGTTTGTTTCCAACAAGCTGGCAAACAAATAAGACCCAAAAACAACATTTCATAGCCAAAGAACATAATTTCAAAGCCGGACCCGGGCCCGGGCCTAGGCTCTTATCGCATTGCTCCTTGTGTCAATATTTGCGCTTGGGCCTAGCACAGCGGACAGCGAGTTGAGTCGAGTCGCGTTTATCGCCGGCACAGAAAACAGCAACTGGAGAGACAAACGTAATCGAGATGAGCGTTAATGCAAATATTATAAATAGTCTGGTGATTAGGGCCTCGAGGGAGTTACAATTGTCGCATTTGTTCAAGTCATTTCGGCTGAACGAAATTGAATTTACCATCACCTGACTTCTGGGCCCATAAATGTTTCGTGCGCAAATATTTGTGTCACAAATGCGACAGATATTACGACATTTTTCACAATCTCGATAAATATTCAACATTTTGCTGGAAACACAAGTGAAAATGCTCGAGTTTGACCTTCCGTTGCGATTATAATGAACGGAATATTGTAGCTACTCGTTGCAGTAAATGCAGCAAATGGAGCAGTTTTTACATTTTTCATAATCTCGCTAAATATTCGTAATTTTGATATAAATACTAGTTAGAATGTTGAAGTTTGACCTAAGGTTGCGATTATATTCCAGCGAGTGCTGCTACTCGTTGCAACAAGTGCACCGAATGTGACATATTAGAATTTTTCGTAATCTCGCTGAATATACGATATTTTGCTGGAAAAACAAGTGAAAATGTTCGAGTTAAGCTTTGATTGCGATTAGAAGGGGCAAAATATTCCAGCGAGCAAATTTATTCGTTGCCCAATACTCGCTACAATTGAAACAAAACAAAAAACTACTCGCTGAATTAATTTGTTAGTTACAATTAAAAAAAAAAATTAAAACATGATTTATATGCAGTAGCATTATTACAGACTATTCCAAATTTCTTGGATTCTTAAAATATATGTATACATATGTACCTGATCAGTGTCGACGGTTGCCTCGCTATAGCTTAGCTCGGATTATCTGTCGAGTGTTGGAAATTAAATATGTATATGAACAGTTATTATTGAAGCTATTTAGACAAAAGTTGGTTCTAATAGGTTTTTCCAAGCGGCTTGCAAGCGCGCAAAATCTGAAAAGAAAAAAGAGAAAATAGTACTTTTGTTTGAATAAATTTCGCTTTATTAAATTAACATAATTTCTGAATTTTCGAGTTTCTTACTGTTACATTTTGTTTACTTTTGGACAGTTGAATAAAACCGCTGAATTTAAAAAATTGAGCCAATTTGAACTTGAGCATCTTGTTCATTTAAATTATTTCTTTTTTAAATATATTTTTATCTTGTTTTAATATTATTTTGAGTTGCTGGCGCGAACCAAGCACACTAAAAAGGCGCAGGCCCCTCCGAATTTGATTCATTTAAACAAGCATTTACTACTGTGGTACAACAAAGAGCATTCAACAATTCGTTGCACGCTCTGTGGCAGATTCCAATGCAAGAGCTGATCAAGCTGTTGCTTGTTCGTCAAGTGGCTGAAATTGAGGGCCTACAAAGAGTAAGTCAGCAAGTGATAGGAAGGGAGAGTAGTAGGGATGGGGAGGTATACGCACCAAACTATGTAGCATCCATGCTTAGCCCAGTATTAGGCCCAGGCCGAAGCGAAACCGACTGGTCAGATGATTCAGCTTGCCGCTGAGCTGCAGCAGAATGGGCAGCGGCTCGAGTCGCTTCTCGCAGACGGCGCTGATGACGCCGCGTGTATCGATGCCGCCCCGAAAACTGAACCCAACCCTGGGCATATGGCAATGATAGCATAGCCGCGATATCGCCTGACGCTTCAAGATATTCGCCTGCAGCTGAACACTGGCGCCCAGACTCTGGCCATAGAACTGCGTATAGCAGAGCTCCAGGGCGTGCAGGCTGAGCATGGCGGACCATTGTCGACTATCCTGCTGGTAGCGTGCCACTGCCGAGACGAGCGCCGCCTGGCCGCCGGGCACAATATCCTCGCGCTGATAGATGAAATCGACGCCCAGCGCCAGCTCGGGGGTGACCTGTTGCAGATAGGATGCCACAAAGACGCCCATGCGCTGCGGCAGATCGATGTTGCTCAGGACGCAGGTGCAGCTGTAATTGCTGCCAAAATAGTCTAGAAAGAGGCGCGAACTCTGCACCTCCGAGTCGAGTATGGTGGTGGTCAGTTTGCCACGGCACCGTGGCGTGATGAAGTGCATCAATGTGCCGGTCACATTGCCGTGGGCATCCACCTCGCCGATGATCATTGGGTATGCCTCGCCGGTTAGCGCGTGCTGCCGCTGGCCCATATAGCTGGCATTGAACTGACAGTCGGCGGTCTGCGGCCGGTTGCCCACCTGCAGGGAATGGCCGACGGTCACATTGCTGCCGAGGGCACGGCTAACATTCAGCCGGAAGCCGTCAAATGTTTGCGGGAGCATATCGTGGCAGCGACGATGCAATTCCGCCACGGTGCCTGGATTCGCTAAACACTCTGGCAACGCTGTCGCCGGCGCTGCCAGACCGCCGACGGCAACCGCAGCGGCGGCACGCGCCCCTCCTGCGCCCGCTGCCTCGAGACTCTCCTCCTGCTTCAACTGTATCTCCGCACGCCGCTGCCCGGTTATATCATAGCCATCGCCCTCATTGGCCATGCGTATGCCGAAGAATCGATAGAGCTTCTCCCTGTCCATGTGCGACTGTCCCAGCCCCTCCTTCCCCTTGCCGTCGCCGTTGCCGTTGCCCTGTCCCTGCCCGCGGCCATGGCCATGCCCATGGTCCTTGCCCTCCTCTAGCGTGTGCACATTGCCCATTGTCGCTCTGCTCTCTGCTCTGCTCTGCTCTGCTTAAGATCTGCGGATTTATATATTGTGTTTTTTTTTTTTGTAGAATTTGCACAGCATTAGAATAGAATGGAGTTTGGACTCTGTAATTCCCCGCCCGGCTAAGTATCCCAGAGCTAAAAGAAAACGTCGACCAATTACCACATCCGCTTCATTTGTCGAACCACTTTTTCTTTCTCTGCTCCACACTTCGCTCCTCTGCTCTTCGCTCTCTCTCTCTCTCTTATTTTTCTAATCGTCATCAGCTTCTGTCTGCTCTGTGTCTTTTGTCTAACCTTTCTCTGAGCGGAAGGGGGGGTTAGCTGCAGACCCATACCGGTATTTTATACCGGATCTGACCAGACAGAGTTCTAAACAACAACATTAACAGAAGACACATAAAAGAAAATCTAATTGCTGCTTGACGAATTTAAACGTACCCTTACAGACAGTTTTAATTAAAGCACTATACAGTTAGCTAACCTCAAACTATATTCTGTTCAATTGTTGGGGAAAAGATAAATGTATGGAGCTAAGCTTTTTACTTATACGGAAAAAATACCGTTTCTCTAATCTCTATACAAAAGATATTTAAAAATTATCAAGAGGAAATTCATTAATAAAATAAAAACGGTTTGATAAAAGTTTCAGATCTTAATTATGTCACTCCAATGTGTGTGAGAGCAAACAGGGGAGGAATCGACAAAGGGAAATATGAATAAACTGTGTTAACTCCACAAGAAGCTGCTTACAAATTTTTGTATATTAAACTTCTTTAATCTTCGAGTTTTTTCTCAACGATCAAGTCGCTTGATCGATATTTATCGATATTATGAAATGTCTCATCTTCAGATACCGATAAGAAATTATGCTAAAATTGATATCTTTTAAATTTCAAGACTAGCTAATATTTTCACTAAACCCCAGAATAATCCCAGCCGTTTGAATTTAATTTGAGTAGACTTTAAAAATTGTTCAAACGCCTTTTAAATAGAGTTTGGCTGACATAAAAAGATATATCAGATTGACCATAAAGCACTTTGCTTTTACAGTGTATAAATGGTTATCTGTGTTGAAATATAATTTAGGAAAAACTTATGAATTATTCCTATGAAAACTATGAATAAAAGATCTAAAAGAAAGGTTTAGAAAATAATAAAAAGCTTAAGAGAACTTGCCTTCAGCCAAATATGACTCCATAAAACACGTTGTCTCAACAATTATGTAACTTAATGTTATATATAAAGCCCCAACCAGCTGGTAACAAGATTTGTTATGCTTTAATCAGAAAGAAGCGAGTGTACTACAGTAATACAACAAAAGACTAGTTCCTATAGAGTACCTAGGCAGCACCTCTTTCCGCCCAAGAACATATAGTTATATCCCGAACCCATTGAAAATGGGTGAAAATGGGTAACAGAAAAAAGGAAGCGTGGCCGACCCCATGAAGTATATATATTCTTGATCAGCATCAATAGGGGAGTCGATCTAGCCATGTCTGTCTGTCTGTTCGATCTCAGAACCTTTAAGATCTAGAGGCCCTTCAAGTGCCCGCACACTACGAGTTTGTTTTCGATAATCAAAAACTTGTTTCGTTTCCAAGCAATCGATAAAAAATCGATATCGAAATCCCGTTTTAAGAGCTAGAGTCACCAAATATGAAATGTAGCTTCTAGAATAGTAAAAGGTCAAGGCTCTTTCATTTTATTGCTAACGCAGCAATCCCTTCACCCCTCCCTAGACCTTGATGCGTTTGGGGTTGGTAGCAGAAGGTTCAGGGAATTCCCTAGTCGGGCATCACGCCTAGAGAACTCCTACTTGTTTGGACCTAACAAACTATCCCTCTCACTCAGTGCGTTACACATGTCATGGCAAACGCACAATGCCCCCACCAAAAAAATAAAAGGGAAAAACACAAAAAAGAAAGAAAAATAAATAAAAACTAAATGAAATTAATTGACGCAACTTTTTTGTGAACATGTACAACATTTTTTCTGCTGCTTAACTGTATCTGTGGGCAACCTCTTTTTTATTTCTCTTTAATTTTTTTTGAGCGGACTTTGTTGAAACGACATGAAAAGAACTCGTCATCGTGCCGCATGCCCCTCAACTGATGTTGCAAGCGAGCGCGCATTAACCTGCGCTCGTTGCATTAAACGGGCTTGTTTCATATTATATTTTTTATGGCCTTCAGAACCCCCCTCCCCACCCGCTGCCCGCTGTCCGAGCGGCTCTCGACTGATGACACAGACTCTACTTACAGAGTCCGAGTTGACGAGTGTGGCGCGTTCTAATTAGCCGCGACTGGGAACTAGCCCACATAATCGCTCGCCAGCTTTCACTGGAGCCTGAGAACAGTGCTGGCAAACGCAGAATTATGCAGAATTGTGTTGCAATAAATCAGACAAAGGCCGATTTAGAAGCGCTTGAGGCATTCAATTCGCATCAAGTACACAAAGAATATAAAGAAAGTTGCAATAAAGCAAATAAGAATATTCAAATTTTATATCTTGCTAGAAACAGAAAGTTACTTGATCTGTATATACTATTCCAGAAACTAGATATCTAATTAGGTGACTTAAGCTCTCTTTATTTTAGCTATCTCGAGTCTCTAAAGCTGCTTTTAGAAAGAGAAACAGAAAATTCTTTAGATTTAAACCCTAAAATTTCTGATTAAATAACTATTGAGCACATTTTTGGCAAAGGAAAACATTTTAAATATGTTAACCTCACAGAATTGGATTTGGCATTGATATTTTTGGGTTTAAGTAGAAGATTGATAGTTCGAGAAAAATCAAAGAACACTTTTGTAACCCTCGTTTGAAAGTAATCGGAATACCTCGTAGCTAACCTCACAAATTAGGTTTCGAAATTGTTTTTCTTTTATTTTCGTATATAAGCTATATACGAAAATGATCTTTGTTCTTTTCTTTGCCCTTTATTACAGGGTAGAGCTTATAACATAAGTATATGATTAACTAGCTGAGGTGGGGCGGTAAGAGAGGGGCGACATTCGGCTTAACCCTTGAACTTAACGAAGCATAATGCACACAGACAACCGAAATGAGCAAGAAGAAGCAACAGCATAACTGTCATATAAGTCGCTTTCTCTCGCAATCGCCCAAATTCAAAAATCCAGCGACATGTTTGAATTTCTTGGGAAACGCTTCTGAGACAACTCTTGACGACGAGTCGCAGTTTTGATGAGGTCCGTTGTTGTTGTTGTTGCAAGCATTGTTGCATTGTTGTTATTGCAGTTGTTGTTGGGGCAGCTGATGGTCAGCAACAAGCGGAGACGACTCTTGAGCCTGGTCTTTTGTGGCACTTGAGCGTACTGTGGGCAAGGCAGGAAAAAGGAAATTCCAATTATGTTGCAAGTCTGGCCGTGCGTAGAAAAAGAATTGTTACCACGTCTTTTATGTGGCATGCCTACACTCAAACCCAACCCCGCCAGCCAACCCCTTTCCCTCCCCCGCTGTCCCCAACAGCACTTTCTATGCCGTCATTCAGCGCTATGCAGCGACTTGGCTCTTCCTCCCGCTCTCCCTCGCAGCCTTGCTTTAATTTTAATCCAGTAAGGGGCATTTTTATGGAGCAGTTGCCCATGTTCGTGCCCAGAGCCCCCCTCGCCCCTTTCCCCGTGCCTAGCTTTAACAATTGTCTTTTGTTGGCGTTGGCTGGTTTTTTTTTTTGGGCCGCTTTTGTTTGCGCCATGGCAACTCGCTGCGTTATAAGCCGCGCATTTGCTTTTATTAAAACCAACAAGAACATAAAACACAACAACAGCAACAACAATAATTTGTCTTAAAGTGCAATATGTCCGTTCGGTATTTAGTTCGCATAACAAGCAAAACAAACCCCTCGATGAACTTAGCCAACTTGGCCGAATCAGGTTAATAATGAAGCAAACAAATTGTTGTAAACTTTTCGTACACAAACAGTGATCGCAATAAGTCAGTAGCCAAGCTCGCTATAAGCTTGGCCTCAAGTATATAAAAGCTGTTTAAAGCAATCTAAAGCTTATTGTTTCCTTTTGAGATAACTGTAAACAAATTTAATTAAATTAGATATACAACTTGTTATAGCCCAAAGTCGATATTGAGCACAGATTCTTAAGGGAAGTCAAGCTTGGTCAATAGAATTTCTTAAAGCTTTTGCAGATATGTAAAGGAGTAAAGCTCGTGAATGCTGGGCTTGATTAAAATATCTTGGAAAACATAATATAATAAAGTAGTGCGATATTGAAAAGATTTGGCCCATAAATAAAAAGCATAATAAAACTAATAAATGCCGAGTCTGGTCTAGATATTTCTTTTCACACAAGAACCTACTTTTTGATCGTTCGTATGGCAGCTATGTGATATAGAAGTCCGACGTTTATAAGATTTGGTATATATATGAGGAGCATAGTTAAACTAACATATGGCAAGTTTGGTCAAGATACCCTGGTAAACAAATAAGTTTTCCATACAAGTTCTCAGTTTTCGACCGATCGTTCCTATGACAACTATATTATAGAGCGCCCCGATGTTATTAAGATTCGGATGTAGGGAGCATAGTGAAACTTATAAATGTCGAGTTTGGGCAAGTTATATTGATAAACAAACAAGTTTTTCACACATGAACCTACTTTTTAACCGATCGTTCCTACGGCAGCTATATGATACCTGACCTGCAATAGAAAGACGGACATATCCAAACTTTCAAGACATGAGCTTTTAAAACTGCGAGACTAGTTCACATAGAAATACACAGACCGACAGACAGACAGACGGTCGGACAAACATAAACGGACATGGACTCGGCTGTCGATGCTGATCTGGAATATATATACTTCATGGGAACGGAGATGTCTCCTTGTATTCAATACTCGAGTCATGAAAAATTTATGATAGCCTCTACAAGTGCATAAAAAAATGGTTTAGTTCAACTTTAGACTCGACTATTCTTTAGTCAACTACTCCGTCTAAAAGTTCGACTCATGATAAATCAAAAATTTGGTTGCAAGTTTAAAATAATTTCGGCTTTGATAAAATCAAAAACTTCACTCACGAACAAACGTTCCACCAACAAAAAACCTTATGCCATAGCAATCAATCACCATCAATCACGCGTTTCTTCCACACACACGCCCACGGCGAGCTTAATTCAGCGAGACGGGCGGGCTTGCCTGCAGAAATCTAGTCAAAAAAAAAAAATAATGGAAAATACTTAACAAAAGTTTTAAAGAGTCGAAGGACACGTCGGGAACTCATGATTAGCTCGGGACTCGTCTCACAACCAAATAATGATTATAATGAGCTGCATAATGTGCGCAATCTGCAATGCATAGATGGGCGTCTTCTAGAGTATATACCGTGAGTATATATAGATATATATGTATGCGTACATATTATTTGCATAACTTTGGCCTGCCTCTGCACTTGACTTGACTCCCATCTGTATTTTTGGGCGGCGCGGGAGTCGCCTGTGCCACACTGACAGACAATTAGTTGAAGTTGATCCAAAAACTTGCGCATAATTAGCAACCATTGTTGCATGCCCACGCCCCGCGCCCCTGCCTCCGTGTGCTCCAGCTCCAGCCATCTTTTTATGCAGACCCATAAATTAAGTGCAAATGAGCTGCGGCGGTCACCCGCGCCCTGCCCGATGCGCTCCTGCCTCTGCCTCAGCCTCTGTCTCTGTCTGTGTCTGTGGGGCGCCCAAAAAAGGCAGCTCGACAGCTATGCTGGGGGGCTAATTATGAGTAAGTAGCTGGGACAGCATTCATATATTGTAGATATTATGAACTACACCGAGACCGCAGCCAAACTTTCCTTCATTGCTCTGTGCGGCGCCCAACGTGGGGCGTCAGGCAATTATGCTCAAGAAACAAAAAAACACAAATTTGCCCTGTTGCTTTCGATTAATTATAATCAAAACTTGCAACAAAACGAGCTGCGGCCCTCATCATTTTCAAGCTCAAGTGCAACAGAAAATGTGTCTCACACTCGCTGCCATGTGGCATAATTACAAGTGGATTTGAATCTGTATCCAAAATATGCGAAACGCGAGTCGGCGAAATGAAAATGAGCTCACAAAAGCAACAAAGTGAATTGAGAAAAAAATACATAAAAAAAAGGAAAATTATGCCAATGTTTGTGTCAGTTTCAAGTGTATCTACTGAAGCTCCCCTTTCTGCCTGCCCCCAGCCCCAGCTTCGTTTCAAGCTTCTTGGGATGCCATTAAACAACTTTTTCTCAGTGGCAATGCAAGCGACAGGGGAGGGGGGGGGGGGGTTGGTTGGTTTGGGTAGGGGAAAAAATGAATACCCGCATAATGCCAGAGGAATTACAAAAACACAAACAATAAGTAGCAAAACCCAAAACCAGCTTAAAAAAAAAAGAATTAAAAAAAATAACAACAGAAAATGATTGCGCGAAATAACAACAACAACTACGAAAGCTGGGCGTTGTGGGTTGACGGGGGGTTGTGGGGGAGGGCTACAAAAAATGCACTGTTAATACAAATGAAGGATTGTTTTCCTGCTCCATTGTTGCCCCTACCCGCCCCTATCCCTTTAGCCGCGCGCCCCACCTCGAGCTCCACGCTCAGCTGTCTGTTTTTTTCTACCCCAACTTAATTCTTAATTTTTTGTTGTGCGTTTTTTAAGTATGATGAATGAATTTTAAATACAATTTCAGTCGCAACCAAGAGAAACCCAATCCACGGAGGAATGTCTTGAGAAATTATAATAAATGATATGGCATATGCGTTATTGATCTTAAGCCTCGCATTCAAGTGTGCCTCATGCACTATAAATAAAAAATAAATATGCTCTTGTATACGATAAATGGAGGAAATTGTATATAGAACATTATGGTTAATACCCTTGGGTATTTGTAATATACGATATATCTATAGGAATATATCTGAAGAAAAGACTAACCATATAACATAACCTCACCTCACCGTGTTCTTTATAGACTTCATCATATACGATATTATATTTTTATGATCAATGGCCTAGGGCACTTATAGTACATGATTTGTCTATAAGAATGTGTCCAATGAAAAGTTTTTTGGGGCATTCACCATATTACACGAAAGAACCCAACTTTAGTGTGTTCTCTAATCTAAATCATATACGATATTATATTTTTATGATAAAATAATACCCTTGAGTATTTGTTATATTCGACATTTCTATAAAATCATGTCACACGAAAAGCTTTTTAGTGCATTAACCATATAACATAACGCAACCTAACTATGTTCTCTACAGACTAAACTATATACGAAGTTATATATTATTGATAAATGTTTAAAATTGTATATATAACATTATGGTAAATACCCTTGAGCCTTCGATATATAATATACCACATACCAACCTCACTATTCTCTATAGACTAAACCATATACGATATTATAATTTTATTATAAATGTCTGAAATTGTATAGAAATCGTATATTACATATACCTTTGATTATTTGTTATATACGATATATCTATGAGATCTTCCATTATAATAATCTACCCTATCCTGAATTAGTAGCCATGCCTCTATGAGCCGTGCCTCTTACACTATATCTCTAAAGCTATGTCTGTATATACACAATATTAATATATATAATATATATGCACTATATTTATATCTATATATCAATATATGCCTATATATCTACATGTACACCATATCTATGTGTACATCTCAAATGTATTACAGGGTATACCGCATACGACTTACCCAAAATATGATGTGATAAATAAATATGACCGAAGGTCGTAATTTCACAAAATGACTTAAATTTGTAACGTTCTGGAAGTGTTTTTTTTTGTTGTTTTGTAATATCTGGTTTTAGATCTCTAGTTCCATTGGTTAACACACTTGGGTCTGAAAATCGAAAATGTTTTGTTTTGGTTACTGATTTTTCTACAAATTTCTAATCTGACAACTGAAGAAATAATTTGAGTGTTCAGACGTAGCTGTTTACGAGTGTGCATACCCTGTAAATATTAGCCAGCTCAGCTTGTAGATCTCGGACACAATTAGAGCTAGAGTTGAAACATTTGGTATATGTCAGCTGATTATGTTTAATATGTATAAACATAAAAGGTACATTTTTTATAATACATGTCTACTATACTTCAATGCTTAAAGAAATATGATAAACAGTTTCAAGGAATATTTATCATAACAAACGATGGGCCTTCAGATACATATATAATAAATAAACCCTCGACTGGCATATTGTTGTGTGTGTGTGTTTTCAGAATGTTTTTCTTTTTTCTTTGATTGCGACTAGTCCAGGCTGATGAACAGGAAGCGCTGACAGACGTGCCGCATGCCATACAAGTGCGCCCCTGGCATACTAAATTGAGTTATTTAGTCGGCATGCGTAATGCATTAGGCACTGCCCAAACCTAGCCTGCAACTGGGCTTGGGTTCGGCTTCGGGTTTGGGTCTGGTTCTGGTTCTGGTACCGTCTCTGCAACTGCTGCTACTACTTCTACCTGTGCAGGGCCAGCTATCTATTGAACCATCTAAGGAGGGTCTGTTGCTCACAGGTAACCTGACGACGACGCCCGGCATACACAACTAATTGCTAATTGGATTATGTCTTACTCGCACAGCAGAGAGCGGAGCACCAGAGCGGGAGCGAGCGGGCAATGGCGTGTGCCAAAAGGTCAATGATACGAGCACTTGCTGTTTGTAACGCCTTTGGCCCTAATCCAGACGTTTAGACGTTGGACGGGACTATATGGGGCCCACATCGAGCAATGGCTGCATTTTTAATTGACTCAACCTCCCCCCACCCACTCTTTCAGCCACTGCAATTGCATAACAATGAGTCCGGGGCGCTACCTAGTTCGATTTCGTTTTCAAGTTCCTTTTTACTGACAGCCCGCCCTCCGAGCCGCACTGTTTTCAACGTTTTCCTGATTGCGGCCTCAATTGTCGTGGTCGTTGACGTTCCGCATTTGTTGCCAATGTTCTTACTTACCATTTGCATTTCATAGGTCCCCTGGTTCCAAGGCCTGTGGCCTGGGACTCTGCTTGTAATTGGTAATGCGAAGTGCATAGAGCACAGGTCAATTGTCGGTGCCTGACTGTTTTTCTAACCCCCTCACCGCCCCTTTGGTGTTGCATCCAAGCTTCTTGTTTTTCAGAATTGTTGTCGTTTAATCAATTCGTTTCTATTTCACATTTTTGAATTCCTGTTTCTGTCTGGGCAGTGGTTGAGTGCGCCCAACCCGGGAGATTCTATTGTTTTTCATTGGTTTTCATTTGGTTATATGTATATGTATGTATATGCAGATACGAATATGCCGTCTATACTGGCCAACAGCCTGACAATCTTTCAATCTCTGTCCCGAATTGTCCATTTTCCCTTGCAGCCGTAGTCGCTTCTAATTGTATTCAACTTTGCCTAACCCTAATCCTCTGGCAGTCGCTCTGCATTTCTTTGTCTATTCATGCACACCCTTTATCCATTTAATGACTGAAAAGTCGGTTGCATGGTGCATAAAGGTAGCTATATGCAATGTATACTTGAGTTGTTGAATTTTACATATTATTTGCTAGTTGGGCATGCACAAATTGGCCATTAAAATGTTTTAATGATTTTATAAGAAAGTCACGCTTAACTTAGAAGTTTAAGTGGAGTGAAGAAGTGTTTGTTTAGTACATGTGCATTATAGGGTATCTTTTAGTCGAGCGTACTTTATTTAGATTAAAGGGTAGCTGCCAAGTCTAATATACCCACATATTGATTTATTTAATTAGTAAATAGAAAGTAATTTAAGCCTCTGAATGCATTACAGGGTATTCTGGCAGTCTGATTTTCGCATATTTAAATCTATTATCATAGCATAGGCTACAGGGTATCTGTCAAGTCGCGCACTTTCATTTGTTTACGCCTCGGCTTTCACTTGCTGCCACTTTACCTGGCATTTAGTATCTGGTATTGTTCCCACTCATTAAATTTCCCACACTCCAATTGGTTAGCTCCCACGCCCACCGCGCCACGCCCCATTCCAGTCAGTTGTTTCGTACCTTCTGGTGCTTCTTCTTCTGCTTTTTCCTGTTTCCTTTTTCACTTTTTGTTGCATTTTTCCCACCATTAAGCAGCAAACTATCAGCTGCAGCTCATCAACTCTGACAAGAGGCCAACCAAAAATCAAGAAGAAAAAAATGCATCCACAGATTTGCCTTGCCTCATCCTCCCCCCCCCCCCCCCCCCCCTTCACCTTTCCGACCCCTGCGTCCGGTTCGCCTCAGTTTTGACCATGTCTCTGCGTTTTACCAATTTTCTGCATTTAACCAAATAAACCGCCTCACTGCTCCATTCCTCATGCCAGGTACCATCCCCCTCCTGCCCCCTTGCAATTCCTAACTTCCCGCTGCCCATGATCAACCAACTTCGCCCACCTACCCTCCGTCTTCGTCTCTACCAACTCAATTGCTGCATTCGCTTCCATCACATTCACATGATGCTTGCTTAGCTCTCAGAACCGAGCGTTGGCGTCATTATCAACGCTGCCTTTGCCTTCGCTGCCCTTTGCACCCATCCCCCCTGTCCACCCATCACTAAACGCCTCTTTGCGCCCTCTTCCCCCTTTTACTTGACTTGAGCTCAATTTTGTTGCATTGTCGCCTTCTGAGTGATGAGTGATGAGAGTTACCTTGACTAAATTAGCTGCGTTGCAGTTGCACCGTCCGATCATGACATGGTCGCGCCAAAGGGGAGGGGGGGGGGGGAGGCGGCAGGGGCGCTACAGATCTTGTTAAACTATACAACCAGTTGGCTAGCTTACTAACTGCAGTTTGTCTGATTTTCTTCTTTTGTCTGAAACAAAACCCCTCTATAGTTATATTTCCATCTACGCCTCTGTGCAGCTCCTGCTGACCGTGCTCGTCATCATCGCCTGCGCCCACAAAACATACGCAAAACTTTTAGCCAGTTTGGCTGCTTCAAGCCTTAGTACTGGCTTACGCCCTTCTAGCTGGCAACAGGGCCCCGCCCCTGTTCCTGACCCCTCCACCCCTACGACGGCCATGCTCCCTGTCTGGCTACATAGTTTAGCGCACATTTTCATAATTTTATGGCAATTTTTCACATGCTACATGCTACATTCGCTCGCTCGCATCAAATCCTGTCGACCCCCCTTCCCCACCGGGTACCCTCGTAACGCCGCCCCTGGCAACAGCTCTTTGTTTGCATTTTAGTCATGAACTTTTAAACATTTGTCATGCATAATTTGAGCACCAAATGTATTGGAAAGAATTTTAAATTGATTGTTATTGTTGTTGGGACTGTTTTCGTCTGACGGGCGGGTTGGGGCGAGAGGCGAGGGCTGCCTGCTAGAGGGCCAGTCAGATATCAGTGTCAATAATTAGCTTAACCCATTAATAACCCAACAAGCAGACAGCCTACACAACTGACTCAGCAAACAGAATGAGCACCAGTTTGAGGTTAGGTTCGGGTTTGAGGTTATGTTCTGCTTTGAGGTTAGGTTTGTCTTCTGATGCGGGCTCAAGATTAATGATGCAGCTTACATATTACCTGCAGCTGAGTGTGATGCATCTCCAGTCGAAGTCCCTCTCCAACCACTGCCATGCTTGCTAAAAGAAAAAGTTCGTTCACATGAAATGCTCTGCCCTGTGGATAGGTGGGGGGTGGAGTAGGAGAACAGCCCGAATTTATGTTGAACTACGTAACTTATGGCTTTATCTCGGGATTCAGCTTATATTTTTTGGCTGAGATGGAGGGGGACACTGGCAAAAGGCGGAGCTGCAAAAGTTTCTGATACACCTTTTCCGGGCTTCCAGCGAAACTGAGTTGACAATTCGCCTGCTCATCCGCAAAGAGTCGGGAGTCTCTTAACGCTTCATGTTTTTGATTTTCAGGCTTTATTTTTTTATTATCATCATCGTCTTTTTTTTAAGTAATTCCATGTAAAGCACACACACACACACCGTTGGAGACTGGGGCTGGTGATTAAATTTTGCTGATTCAGTTTCTGTCAGTTTTGTGAATTTGTATCTTTTGCCCTTCGGCTGATGCCAGAACTGAGCTCTGGCAATTTAAGCTCCACATCTTCATGAATTCCATTTATGGATGGCCTCCGCTTCAGCTGCAGCCGCTGCCATTTGCACAGCTTCTGCCACAGCCGTTGGGCTAGACAAATTGTTGCGCCTTAAAACGAGCCAACACAATTAGAAGACAGGGCCCAACTTGTGCACGGGCAGAGAGTTAGGACAATGCCGCTGCATTTGCAAGTAATCTAGCTTGAAATTCAAGCAATTCATAGAATTGTTGAAATTTCATCTGAACTCGAGATAATTACAATTATAATGCCCAACAGCAAACTTTTGTCAGCGTCATCCCTTTTAGGGGCTTTCCATATACATTTCTGCCAGCTATCTGAATATTTTCTTGGAAATATTGAAGCCATTCGCTCGGCACATACCTAGCACAATTTGCACAATTGGTGCTCTAGTCTAGCCTAGACTTTTCATAGCATCTATGAATTACGCACGAAGCCAACAAGGCGCTCACAAGAAATGAAGCTAGAAAAAAGCTATATTAAAGACGTGCGAGGTGTCTCATAAGCTCATAGGTCTCACAAGAGCCAGTCTGCAAGCTCGAGTTCAAACCTTTAAATTAGACTTAATTCCCAAACATTGTCTAGGCTCAACTTGGTTTCACTAAACGAAACTAATGTCAGGAAGCTGGTTCAAACCGTAAACCGAACCAGCGGAAATTTATTTGATTCGAAATAAAGAAATATTTTTGTGTTAAATAGATTAAAACCCAACTCAATTTCAGCTGCAGTTAAGCCAAGTAAAGCCCTGTCAGAAGACCCAATAAATGTCAGGCAATTCGATCTACACACACACACACGCCATTTGGTTGTGCCAATTTGGCACAACAGCTAATAAAATTGATGAAAAATGTTGTTGCAACAAGCGCAGGCAGCAATTGTGCAACAGCAATTAGAGGGTGTGCAAGGGGAGAAAAGTGAGGTCACCGGGGAGAGGAGTATAGAGAGGGGTGTAGGAAGGAGAGGAGACAGGGTAGAGAATCATTTCATAAATTGGCAAAGTGTGCACGTTTAAAAGGCGTCTCGGGATGGGAGAGCAACCTCTAGCTAGCACCCTCTAGACCATACCGAGCGTTACATCTCTCTCGCTCTTGCTCCGTTTCTCATACGCCTACTCTCTCTCTCTGGCAGCTTGTGTATTGGTTGACATTTGATTTCTGACGCGTGCCGCATTAACGGCCTAAGGCTTTCCATCTAAGTCAGCAGGCTGAAGGGGAGGGGTCTGCTCTGTTTTAGCATTAGGCTCGAGCCGCAGCCGTACCGGGCCCGTTGCGAGCCCGGGGCACCGGCCTAGGAGTGCCACATGCCACATCGTTCTCGTCGTCGTCGTCGTCTGCCGGTTATTTTTATTTTTATGATTGTTTTAATTTTGTTTGTTGCAAACAAATAGGCGGAAAATTTTGATGACGTCGTACACGGTGTGTGTGTCTGTGTGTTGCCAGCAAAATGCGTGTTGCAACATTTGCCAAGCGGGTTTCTTACTTCCTCCCTGTGCCCACGGTTGTTTGCCGCGTTGCGCGTGTTGCGGCCTCATTAATTTTTTGATTTATTAATTATTCATTTGGTGAAACTATGCAGGCGCGTGCAGACCGTGTGCTCTTCGCCCTCGCCGCTCGTCCTGCTCAGCTGTGGTAACTAGAAAATTAGTAAGTGCCAGCTCAAAGGACATGCCTTATAAATTATGCCAGTAATTTAGCTCGGGCCATGTCTATAATATGGTACACCCGAATTCCACTTAAATCATCGTTAGGTCCTTATAGCTGAGTTCCACGACAAAACCCTCAGCCAAGCGCCTCCCCAGAGACTGCTTTCGGCTTCTGGTTATCGTTTGACTTGATGCAATTCCTCAATTTTGAGTTCCTACCAAGTCTGTCGTTGTTGAATTACTTCTTAAATTAGTATAAAGTCTGTTCGACTAACTTCTCAATAGCTGTTTGAGAGAGAACTTAACTAGCTCGAAATCTGAAAACGCTTTCTATTGGAACCTTTCCAGAGTTCCGCGAGGCATTCCAGTTGAAGTTGTTCATGCGAGACTTTTAACTCCTATTCTTAGCTTTAGATTTTTGTCTTTTATTTAGCACATTAACTTTAGACAATTATAAGCTTTAATTAGTATAAATTTCTTTGAAAACAGTTTCCCATACAGTTTCTTTGATACACTTCCGCATTTGCACTTTTTTTTTTAACTTCCTTTCAAAAAGTCGTTAGGTCTTCCTTCCTTTGCCTCAATCTGACCTCAACTCACAGCCGCACTTCCACTGCGCACTTTTTCTAGCTTCTACTAAAAATCACTTTCTCAGACAGCTTCCCCTTGGATCTGTCGACTCTTTCTATATGAAAATGGAAAAAATAAAAAAATAAAACAATCTCCACAGCAGCTGTCAAGTTTCTTTCTGCTATGAAAAGTTGGATCTTGACGCTAGATAGCTCTGCCCAGGTCTCAAACAACATTCTGTTGTAACTTCCCCTCGCTCTCCCTCTCTCTTTCTCTATCTTTTTCTCTCTCTTACATGCCATCTCCCTCACTCTATTCCCATCTCGCTCATCGATGTCGCTGCCTAATGATGTTGAAATGACTTCCTTTGGGTTCGCTGTGTGTGCGTGTTTTTTTTTTCTCCATCATTTCAGCCAGCTGGCAATTTGTCAACACACAAACTCCCAAACATGTTCGCAATCTTGCGCACCGGGGGAAAAAAAGCGACTACTAAAATAAAATAATAATAAAACAAGTGAGAGTGCGCGAGTCGGTTGTATCCGACTAGCAGATACGCCAAAACCCTGCAGAAATTTTGGACAATTGCAATCTTGAAGAAAGAATCTTGAAATAATGAGGTAGCACAAGGATCCACCTTCAAAAATGAAGTAGTGGTATCCAAAAAGCGAAATATTTTTATTCTGTGTATACCTTATGAGGTCCTACATACCAATTGGAGTGTAAATAACTCTTGTAATCTTCAATATGATGAGAATGGGCGGAGGCTTTGAAAAAAAATTTAGTATCTCGTTCCAATTCTCCAATTCTGTAGCTTTTGTAGGTGTCCAGATCGACGCATTCAGACAGGCGAACAGATGGACTCTGCTCGTCAACCCGCTCATGAATATAAATACTTTGCAGGGTCAAGGCGGTCTACTTCTGCCTGTTACATACATATGCACAGAACTATAACTGCCTTGTTGGCCACGCTCAGTAGGGGCCAGGGTATAGAAAGACAATCGCCTGACGGGCACTTCGATAATTTGGCTTTTTTTCGGTGCCCCCCGGCGGAAGTCATACGGCTGCTCACGACATTTTGCACTCAATGAATCATAAATGTGTGTGCTTTTATTTTTTCTTCAGCTTTTTTAATTCAATTTTGCCGCTTAATGCAGCTAACGAAGCGGCACATGATGCGGCTGAACTGAGCCGCCCGCCCTCATCGAACCACATTGAACCCCCGGCAACAACAGGTGTTTGGCTCCTCTGTCCAGCGATGCGTGAAAATGGTTTTTTTTATGTTTTTTATTTGTGCAGGGGCTGCCAATAAGGGAAACCTGACGCACTTGACTAATGACTAAATAGGCTCTTGCTCAATATGAAGCAAGTCTCAGAAATACCCTAGTCTTGGCCGATAACATATTTTTCTTGCGTGTGAGAGACCTCCTGAATGACTCTTTAAGTGCCTGACATGTAATTATAATATACGAAATATTAAGTACAGACAAAAACATGAAGGGGCTAGCGGATACGCTCAATGCAACTTTGTTGTACAGGGTATTCTGCGCCTTGTAGGTGACGCACCTGAAGGGTTGTCGAAGTATGACGTTGCACACAGGAAGTTCAAGTTGATTTTCATTTTCAACAGTTTAAATATTTTATGACCCAAAATAGAAAAACAAGTGTACAGAGAAGTTGCGGGCTCAAACCCCTGGTAAGCGTTGACTGGCTGGTTGACTGAATGTCCGATTGACTCACTGACTAAGTGACTGATTGACCGATTGAATGATAGACTGACTGGTTGACCGACTGTCCGATTGAATGTCTGACTGACTGACGGACTAACTGATTGAATGACTGACTGACTGACAGACTGACTGACTGGGGGACTCACTGATTGACTCATTGAACGACTGACTAACTGACGCACAAACCGATTGACTGACTGACTCTCTCTCTTATTCTCTTTCTGGCTGATTGACTAAGTCACTGACTGACTGCCTGATTGACACGCCTACTAACTGATTGACTGACAGACTGATTGGATGTCTAACGGACTGATTGACTTACCGACTGATTGTATGTTTGACTGACTCACTGCATGTCCGATTGAGCGTCTGACAGACTCGCTGACTAATTGACTGACTGACTAAAACTTCTAAGCAGAGCTAAGATTTTCCTTTGCCAAACAGTTAATATTCGCGTTAGCTGAAAGTCTAAGCTGGCTTCCTTTTCTTGCTGTTTTTAGCATTTAAAACTCGAGTTGTTAGCTGGTTTCTGTGTGACTTATTATAATCGCACTCATAGACGGATTCATATTCACATACTAATTAAAATAATTTCCCACAGTCCGCAGTTGGCGGAGTTTGCCGCTCGGCGTCGCCTCTTTTGATATATTGTGGCAACTGTTTTGTTCAAAGCATCTTCTGGGATGCTTGCCGCATCCAACTCGGTGGCAACCACTTAAGTCAAGTCGCTGGTGGCTTCCTGGATTTATATATATATATATATATACACATATATATGTTATATGTGATGTATGCAGCCTGAGGGTTGGCTTGTTGGGGGGTTTTGGTGCTTGCCGCCTGTGGCACAGCAGCAATAGATATATTCCCATATATGCTACAAATAGAAATACGAATGGCGAGCGGCGAGCCGGAGTGCTCCCCAGACGGCATTTAGTAGACAAAGCGCATCAACAAATAATGAGGCAATCCGACTGAGACACACACAAACACACGCACGCTCAGATATGTATCTCAGGGATACACGAACGTAGCTCACACGTACCACAAGGCATACGACAATTACGGCCGCACTCTTCGATATCTTTAAGATGCTTAAAAATAGCTAAACACAGCCAAAGAGCCCCCATTGCCATGGCCACTAAATAGTCGGAGGTGTCAACTAGCATTCCCCCACCCTGCCCCACATATCATATCATATCGGATCGACTGGCGCTGTCTATTTTAAGTGCCTCCTCTGGGAGGCTCTTAGGTGTTTTGTTTGTGAATTTGCCAAGAGGGGCGTTCCAGCTGAATGAAACACTACGGGAAGCTATTCAGCTTGTGGCTAGTGGCTAGTCGGTGCATGTACAAATTGATTATGTTTGCTAAAAAAATAATAAATGCTAATAAAAACAAGCATTAATAATAATTGCGTGAATGCATGAACTTTCACAAACTATCTTTTGGTTTAAATATAAATTGACTTTAGGCAAAATAACAATTGAGCCCTGAGGAGACAGTATTAAAGCATCAGATACATTTGTATCTGATAAATTATGCTGCTTTGCAAACATATTTCGTGTAATTCTAAACTAATTTAATCGAAATAAATAGCATTAAAAAGCTTTTTAACTGTCCGGCTGAATTGCTTTGCTTTTTCTTATAATTCTCAACAAGCTTAAGTAAAAAATTCAATTAAACACTCGATGATGGCCTGTCAAGGCATTCGATACGTGACAAGATACATTTGTATCTCTCAGATTGTTTGTGTATATAGATTTTTACTTTCCGAATATGAGCTGCGAGCATGCACAATGTATTTTTATATACAATTCCCAACTGGATTTGACCCATAATCTGACTAGAGCACGTGTTTTATTAACAGGCACAAAAACATCTGAATACAGCTTGATTACCAATCACATGCTCAGCTTTTATTCCTTTTGGTATTTGATTCAAATATCTCTTGAGTAAATTGTGTTCAAAAATGTTGTCATAGAGCTGCAGCTAGAATATTTATGGCCCAAGTCGCTTGAGTTGCAGGCCATCTTTTTCGATCAACTGGCCCCAGTCTTAATTATGCATGCTTCGACCATATCTAAATGCAATTTATCAATGCTGCACATGCATTTTCAGAACCGAATCCAAAAAAAAAAAATAAAAATAAAATGAACAACCAGAAGCCAGCTGCATTTTATCAGTAGCTTTTGATCGGGCAACAGTAAAACACACAAATTCCGTATTTCATAGAAAAATTGTCGAAAAACTTAATTAGGCGCAGAGGCGGCACGGAGCAGGGGCACATGCGGGGCATTCCAAAAATGCGTTGCTTGCATTTTTATCAATACCGAAAGAGCCAAATGGAAAATATATTTGGGCAACATATTTTTCCAATTAGAACTGTCGGAGGGCTGTCACAGAGTGACAGAGGGGGAGAGGGGAAGGGCGAGAGCGAATCCTTAGCCGCAACCAGGCCCAGGCCCAGCCCAAGCACAAGCACTTTAGCTTAACGGCTGTGTCAATACAGCTGTACGTTTTCCCATTCAGCAGAGGACCTCTGAAACGAAATGTTAACTATCCTGTTTACATAATATGTCAATTAAAGCGAGTGAAACGTTTGCCAAATGGTGAGCGCGGGGGCCTGTTGCGGAGCGGGTAGACCCAACAATGTCAACTCAATTTGGTGCAAAGTCAAAAGCATAAAGCAAATTTATAGCCAAAAAGCATTGGCAGCAGCACCCGCTGCGTTACCAAACGAGGCTGGGTACGCTCATGGCATAGTTTTAATGGCGCTACGCCTAGCCAAAGTCGAAACAAACATTATCGCTTCGTCGAAGGGCTTCGCGAGGGTGAACTGAAGAGAAAACATGAAACAAGTGCGACTAGCATAATGCCCTGTAGTCAGCTCCAAAGATAATTTACTATAATTCAAATTTGTGAACTAGCAATTGCAGTTAACTTAACTGTTTTACAGATAATCAACAGCATATGATACTTTTTGATTTCAGCTCTTCTTGTTTCTGAGCTCTAGATAGTTCTCTAGATAGATAGATTTATATGGATATATTACAAGTATTCATATTACAATTATTCCAGATATTACAGACTTTCGTTAGCTTACCAAACTTTCCGATTTCAGTTCTTATAGATTCTCAGTTCCTTCAGGTCAAAGATAGATAGCGATATTACGGATTTTTTCTTTCTTTCTTAGTTCAGCTCCTTCAGGTTACAGATAGATAGAGCTGCAAGGGAAAGAAAACTGCTAAAAAAAAAGATGTTTCCTTGAATTTTGCAAATTACCCTCAACTATAATCTAGATTCGGTTAGCCTATGTATACTTAGCAAATATTTTTAGTCCAACTCCGATAGTCGCTCGATCGAGAGCTAACAACAACAACAATTTGATATCTCTTTCTGCCTGTGAGATGCGCAACCTTTTTGCGCACTTATTATAATTACAGGGTATACGCAACAAATAATAAAAACTAAAATAATAATTTGATTTTTGCAGCCGCATAAATCAGTTCGGCTTGTGACAAGTTAAGAAAATTTTGTGCGATCCTGAGGGTTGAATGGCGCGCACATTTTATCAGCGACTCTTTGTCTTTCTGGGGGGGTTCACAATGTATCTTAAAATGTTGCCATTGTAGCTTTGTATCTTTTTGGCATGCACTTTGCCAAATTGCAAATGTGATTTATGTAAGACCATTTGCCGGCAGCCTCTTAACACTTCATTTAAGCTCAAGAATGCCCCCCCAAAAAAAAGGACAACGCAACTCAATTTGAGAAGAACAAAAAATATATAGCCCAAAGCCTCATGCATTTCAATTAGCATTAATCTCTAAAACCATTTCTAGGGGTTGTGCGTGTGCGTGTGTTTTGGTGGTTGCTCTTTCTGGCCGCTGAAAATCCTAAAACTAATGCGCTCTTGAGCCCATTAAGCGCATTTGTTGTACATTTTTGTCATCAGTGGATTTTAAGTTCCTTAATTGTTGTTTACAATTACATTTTATTTTGTTTTTTTTTTTTTTTTGGGGGGGCTTAAGATCGGATCATGAGATAGATTTGTATTTGCGTGTAAATAGATTATGACTGTGTAAATAAGAGCTCAATTGATGCCACAACACGCACGACTTCTATATTCTATTAATTCCAGAGCTCAGCTTGTTTTAGTAAAAGCAACTAAAAGCTTAATAGTTTGTTTAAATATAAAGTGATATATATTTCAATATAACTCTTAATATGGTTATGAAATATATTTAGAAAATACATAAGATACATTTGTATCTTTTCTAGTATTCTAGCCATCTGTCTTGCGCTCTGTGAACATATTTCACACACATTTAGTCGAATATAAATATTCAACTGCTCAACAGTTTGTCTGTTTAAATTTGTAAGCTCTTCAAATGAATTGAATCGTATTTCTTTTTCTGATAATTCCCAATTAGTTTAGGCAAAAAATGCAATTAAATAGTTGATGTTGAGCATTTGATACATTTGTATCTAGCAGATTGTTTGCGTATATAGTTTGTTGCTGCCCATGTTTAGTTATTTACAATTCCCAACTAGTTTTAGCCCCTAATCTAGCTAGAGACATTTCTTGGTCTGGCAAACCCTCAAGAGAGTCCAGCTTGCTATAATTCCCAACTCGTTCTGCATTAATTGTTATTTTATTATTTTAGTTTTGTGTTGACATATGAAACTAATGTTTATTGTCTTTTCTCTTTCTAGGTAAGTGTCGCATGTTAATAGCCCGCACCCCTCCCTTCAGCAAGGGCTATGCGCCATACAAATCATTCAACACACTTGAAGGCGGAACGTGGCGGCAACTTCTTGAATGTCGATGGGTAAATCATAAAATAAAATTTTGTAATCGACACGTGAATTTTTGCTGTTGGTAGTCGCGAGTATTTTAATGGCCTGTTTATGCTCTGTCATCTGCCGACAAGTCATTAGAGGTGACAATACAATGTGACACACACACAACACACACACAACACGCACACACACACACTCGCACACACGCACACTAATTGCATGTCATAAATTGTAAGCCAGACAGCGAGACAGGCACTTGAAAACACTTTCCAACAACGGGCAAAAACTAAAACACGCATAAATTTCCATATAGAGGAAAACAACTTGGAAATGCGTTAGCCAGGGGCGGGAGAAAGTGCGACTAGCACTGATGCCAAGGGGTAGGGGGTTGGGGGTGTGCTGTTGCGGAAGCATTTGCTTCTTTTTGGCATCAAGTTGTCAAAGTATTTGTCAAAAATGTGCGCTCAAATTGGTGTTGTTGCTGTGTTGTTGTTGTTAGGTGTGAACAACCAAAATGCAGCAACTCATTTTGACACGTGCGTGCCTGTCTCTGTGTGTGTGTGTTTTGTGTGTGGGTGTGTTTTAATATATGCCTGTGCTCAGAAGCATTTGAAGCTATTTTTGTTTTATGTGCAACAGTTGCCTCCGTGGTTGTTGCTGCTATTGTTGATGACTTGTTTTTGTCAAACCAAACAGCTGCATTGACATTGAATGCATCTGAGTACCCATACACACACACACACACACACTAGCACTCATGTCTCCTGTTAGTTCAAGGGTCAATTGGCTTAGGCGCATCTAAACAAAAGATTTCTATTGTTGAATGTGTACAACTAAAACAGCCGAAAACTAAACAGAAACGATAAATTTGACTTGCGGAAACCGAATCAAATCAAGATATGGAAAATAATTTTGTACAAAAAGTTTGTTTTCCAATCAACTGACAAAGGGTTTTTATAATTGGTTTTTATAATTTGTGGCATAATTGATCGATAACTGTTATCGATATCATTTACAGTAAAGTACCCCATATATAATTGTACAGGGAAAAAATATGGAAGAGCTAATTGGCAAAATTTAAAGTGAATTCTGAAAGTTCCAATAAGGCCAATATAATAATAAAAAAAACGAGAAAGTGGGAACATCTTCGCCGAAAATTAAATACCCTTGTAGGCATTTCCTCATTTGCAGATATGTTAAAATAGTGAAGTTCGTAAATGCTGAGGTCGATGAAAATATCTTGAAAAACAGAATATTCTGCCATATCTTTCCTATGTCAGCTATATGATATAGTGGTCCGATCCAACAGAAGGACGGACCTATGCAAATTTTCAAGACGATGGCAAGGAATAAATAAGTAATAAAAATAAACAATAAAATTAATACTAAAATTCAAACCAAAGAAAATAGTATCTAAATAAATAAATATTACAAGTAAATTATGATCAAAATAAAAATAAATGGTTGATATAAAAAATATATAATATTTATAAAATTGAAAAGTAGCCTGGAACTTGGCGAAACATGTTGCACATCGAAGCTTTGAAAACCCAGGCTGACCAAACAAGCCCTAAAGCGAGGCGCTGGTTTAAATCACAAATGAAGCGCCGTAGCAATAGTTATAATTTTTATTTTTTCATGGATTTCAAGAACCGCTCCACTGTCTAATATTTATCAATTAATCATAGGCCTTCATATTTTGCCTAGACAAATTGCTTAGCTGTTCTGCCATTGGACTTCCATTTGTTTATTGACAGGAACAGAAATTCAATTAGCCTAAAACTAAAGCCGAAACCAAACCGAAACTGACATTGGGGTAACACTGGCATGAGCTGCCGCCCGCCACTGTCAGGCACTATAAATAAAGATGGATCTAACGCACAGCCACAGGCATTTTGATGGTAGCCCACTGCGAGGGGGGAAATGCCACAAAGGGCTGAATCAGGGCAGTTGGGTGGGGCAGCCCCTACAAACAAAAAAATGCTGTGGCGCCTGCTGCAACAACAATATTTTTTATATCTTTGTTTATGAAGACCAAACATGATTTGGCTCTGTCTGCCTGAAAAGGGCTGCCAACTCGCTGCGATAAAGCTGCACCATGCCGCACACTTGAAAGCGTTTACAGTTTGGAATTGATTTTTCATAACTAAAAATAAGTCAGATATGACGAAATGTGTCGCCAAAAAAACCGAGAGAGAGAGAGAGAGAGAATGGAGGGAGTGGGAGAGAGAGGGAATATAGCATCACATAACATTAAGTATCCAAGCATTCAAGTATCCAAAGTATCTGAACATGTGTATCTAAACATAACTCAAATGCGTGTATTTATATCGTAAATTATGGTCGACCGAAGGAGATGGTAAAATGCTTTTGGCAACGAGCAGCTGCACAGATTTCTGGGTCATCTATGCTGTTACGGTCAGGCCGGGCAAATCTTGTTTTCTCAGTCTATTTATTTATTAGCTTTTGCCGGTGCCACGACGAAAAACCATCTACCTAAATGTATTTCACAATCTTCCCGTCTGGCAGGTGATCAAGTGTTAGAAAGCGGACCAAAAAGCGGCAGCTCGGCGGTTCAAATCCAGCAGCAGTTTTCAATTTTTATGTGTGTTTGTTAAATTATTTAATAATTGAAATAAAGTCAATTATTATAACTAAAATTGAGAAATTAATAATAGAAAATTAAGAGTCAAACATGAACATTGTTTGTTTTTTGTCATACGAGGCTTGAAGCTTCGCAAAGACAAAGTGTATATATATATTTTCTGCTGCATAGGCACGTGTATCTGGATACATTTGATGCGCTTTATCGAGCCATTTCGTACCACATGCATTTCCAACAATATTCCTTAGAGCCGAGCTAGGCCGGGTAGTTTCTTTAAGTGTGCAATAGTGCATAATCTATGCTGCAATCATTTTAGCTGTTATTCATTTCAAAATATAGTTCGAAACCCAAGTTGATCTGAACCGAACCAAGTTCTGAAATACATTTTGAAAGCTCCACAAATGGCGTTTTCTAAAGAGAAGCGTATTATGCTGGACTTAAACAAAGAACTAGCTCAAAACAATGCCGAAAATGTGACGCTGCCTGAATCGCTCCGCGAACCAAAGGAACAGCCGCGTTTTGCACTGCCGAAAACAAATGAAAGTTTGAAATGAACCATTTATGCTAGAGTTATTTCAAAGCCCACACAGCTTAAATATCAATCAATTTAAGTTCCGTTCGAGATCTATGTGAAGTGCAGCGCTTCGCTCCGTGAACCACTTTTTTCCCTTTTTTGCCAGGTTCTTGCAACCAACGCAACGAAATGCCTTTTATTACTTTTTCAAGATTTGTTTTCAGACGTGTTTAGAGCATTGGGGCTTAGTGACTGCTGCTTTTTGCTAACTGCAACTGCAACACATCCCACACACACACACACACACACACACACGCATGCAATAAAGACCATAACTCATTTTTGTTTCCGAAATGCCAGGCATAGACAGAGAGACAGAGAGAGAGAGAGATAGAGAGATAGAGAGAGAGAGAGAGAGAGAAGGGGGGAAGCGCACCCAGGCGATATCTGTGCACCCAGGAGGCAGCTTTGCGGCAAACGGCTGGCCAACTCCATTTTAACTGAAACATTATTCTTGATACTGTATTTCCTCTCGTTTTTCACTCCTTTTTTTTTGTAAGCCAGTACCCTGGCCAAGCCAGACAAAAATCGCCAATTCATGTGAAAATACGAAAGGGGACTATAAAAAAAAAAGATGAACAAAAACAAAATCCGAAAAAATATGAAGCAAAGAGCGCAGTTGCGATTTTTCTGTCCAAAATAACTAAATACTTAGGCGGGGTGCAACATGCGCGGGAGGTGTTAATAGCGCAGGGGCGGGGACTAAACGGAGGGGGGGGGAGGCTGGTGCGCAAAACTGAGCAACACAACATGCAACGCTTTACCCAAAAAAAATGTCGCAGAAAACTATGCGGCGATACGGTACAGCGCTATCTACATAAAAAGCAAGGGCGGTGTGTGTAAAGTGCCAAAAGGGGGGTGGAAATAGGGCGGTATGCAAGTGGTTTTAGTGCGTTGCAAACTACACGATTTAAGCCTCAAACGGGTAGAGTGTGTGTGCGTTTATGCGTGTGTGTATGTGTCCATGTGCGAGTGTATGTGTGTGTGTGTTTGTTGTGTATAATTGCTAGAAAAAACAATTTTGACATGGCAGCACACAAAAAGTGCACATACATACATATATACATATGTAGAAGGACCTGAGAGCCTAAACAAACACCGAAGTGCAGTTACTCTTCTGTTAAACAAAACATTGTTGCAACTAAAAAACAATTTTCATCAAAAAATGACTTTGTTTATATTTTGCATTTGTTTGCACTACATTTTTTCTTGCATTTTTTCTGGCATCAAAAGTATTTGACACGCCCCTTTTATATATTTGTTGCTTTATAATTTATACAAAATGTTACCATAAAACTGATTTTGAGTCACCTTTGGTGAAAAGGGGCCAAGAATCAAAGCGATTTTAAGGTGTTCCCCAATTCCACGCCAAAGGTTTTTTTGTGTACTGTCTAAGGTCGCATAACTTTGTCGAAAATAAACCAATTTTCATATTTTATGGAATTTTGGCGCATGCTAATTTAACGACAAGCTTAAATCTGACCCTAAATTTGATATATTTTACTAATAAATAAAAAGAGATACAAATATAATATCTGTATAGAGCTTTGTGTTATTCTCTTATAACCCTTTAAACGAATTTTGTATGAAATGAAAATTTTAATTTTATATTTGTCAAACTGCATGACAACTCATTTTTACATGTACATCGCTGGCCAATCTCATTGTAAATGCACTTTGTAGACTTTGTGCTTTGGCAACTTGGTCAAAGCTCGGTATATATTTTAATATTTAAAAATATATACATTTATCTTCTTTAATTTTTGAATTTTAAAGTCTTTTATTTTAACCCATTTTGCCCACTGCGAGAATCGCGCTGGTGGGCAACAGTTAAGCTTGGCTATAACGTCTAAAGGTAGTAGACCAGGCCAAAAATTACTTTAAGAAGTGACAAAGTGAGATGGACAGAGAGTGAGAGGGAAAGAGACAGAGAGGAAGAGTGAGAGAAAGAGAATGAGAATGAGAAAGAGAGAGTGCGTGAGAGAGAGAGAGAGAGAGAATGAGAAAGAGAGAGTGTGTGAGAGAAGAAAGAGAGTGAGAGAGAGTGAGAGTGAGATGTCAGCACAGTGGGGCAGAATGGCGCAGTAGGTATACATGTACATATGTCATTTCTGTAGTTGAGCGCTGCGACTGACTGGCTACTTTCAACAGCCTGCCACATGCAAGCTTCAGCTTGCAACTTGCAACTGGCAGCTTAATAAAAATTCAAAGAACTGGCCTGACTGTTGGGGCGGGTGTAGGGAGAGGAAAGGAGGGGGCAGGATGTTAGTGCTTATGCCTTGCCAACTACAACAAACCAAAAGCCAATCAACCACATTAGCCAAATTGATTTATAAACAAACAAACAAACACACACACACAGAGAGAGAGAGAGGCTGTAAATTTCATTATGCGAATGCGCAAAGGAGAAGAAAACAAAACGAAATGAAAGTCAAATCAAATCAAATCAAATCGAAACAAAGCAAAACAAAAGTAAACAGATCGAAGCAAGTTGCAAGTGAATCGAAAACCAAACACAGAACACAACGGACGCAACATATGATAATAAAAACTTAAAAAACAATGAAAAAATAAAGTAAATAAATAAAAAAAAGAACAAATCTATTGCAAAACTTGGCGCAGCAATGCGCCCTATTTTACAGCGTGCCACGCCCCTTTTCGCTGTCCAAACAAAACGTCTCGGCATGCAAAAATAAAACGTTATTAAAACTGTCAATGGAATGCTTCTGACGTTGATTGCCTATGCGGCTGACAGGGGCGTAGATAGAAAGGGGGGCACTCCATAGGGGGCCTGGGCAGAGCGGGGGCTGGTTCAATATTATTGTTTCGTTTCAATTGCAGTCTGGCAAGCTTGTCAATAAGAAAAAAGAAATGGACACATAACGTGCATTGTTTATGCAACAACTTGTTGATTTTGTCCCACTGTATCATTCAATTTGCCCAGAATGTGTGTTTGCGTGTGTGTGTGTGGGTACGTGTGTGTGTGTGTGTGCAGCTTTACCTGTTTGCCTTGGGCATTTGGACTGAAACTTTAGCTCCAGATGCCCATCAATAAATTTTGACATAGTTGCAACCAAGGCAACCAATTTTTGATTGTGTTTATTGCCTTGGCCTAGCTAAAACCCGGACTAAATCAAGTTATGGCTTGTACTCTCAGTAATTGGAATTGTATAGAAATTGTAATCAATGCAGTCCAGCATTTAATCAAAAATTATTCACTTTTGCCTTTTCATTTTACATATCATTTTCAGTGAGGAAATTCGTTCTTTGGAAATTTAATGTGTAGTTTCTAATATTTATTCATTTGGCATTTAGCAAATATATCGTTGGGCGAACTTTTATATCCGAGCACGGTATTGTAGCTCCTCCCTAAGTAATCTTTAGTAATCGATCGACCCGATTTTAATTATTTTGTAGAACCACAACAATATACATAAATACTCATATCGATAATATTAATCGACTGACAAAAATTTGCGGTTTGTATATCAAAAATGATAGAAATATATATATCGATAACATTAATCGATTTACTTACGTTTGCTTTCATCTTGAATTGACTAACACATAAAAGCCAATTGGTTCCTCTATGTTATCGTCTCTGCCAGAGCAGCCAAAATCTGTGATAGATGTCAGGGTCATAAACCCGGATAACATTAGCACTCGGGGATGGAATGTGGAGGCGCCGCGCTCGAGTGAAACATTTGCCACATCGATCAACGAGCTGCCAGCCGAAACTCAAGACAATGCCTTATTTTTTTTGCTCAAATAAATAATATTTATATGCAATAATATTTCAAGACAGATAGAGAGAGAGAGAGGGAGACAGACGACACAAATTATGACAAGACCCAGGACTTGGTATATTTCATAATGATGCTGTGCTCCCCTACTCTCCTCCCTCATTCCCCCTCCCCTCCGACACCACCCTCGTTGCGCTGGTTTTGTTTATGCATATTAAATGTTATAAAAACGCAACGCCAGCAGCAATATGTACATGCAGAACAGCAGCAATAGTCACATCAGCAACATACACATCAGCCACATGCACATCAACAACTGCTGCTGGTATCATTGTCTCTGGCTCTGGCTCTGGATCTTTGCTGATGCTGCTGCTTTAGTAAAAATGTGTGTGAAATCAATTTGTCGAAATTGAGCACATCCAGCGGGGTTTCAAGTGGGTGGGGATGACAGCAGTGTCAGCAAGAGGGGGGAGGGAAGGGGAAGGGGAAGGGGTGTGCTCTATGTGCCAACATGTCAGCATCGTTTAATATTTCATAAGGCGACAGTTAGCCAGAGCAATGCCGCACTGCCAGACAGTTATGGGCAAAGCAACGAGTCCAAATGGACACATGGCTCGCATAACTCAATGCAGAGATGAGCCCCGGACCCTGCAGCTCCCTCAAGGGGGGGGCCAGACCGGGGCATTTGCTGTGCCACATTGAGGCATCTATCATTTAAACCAACCAGCCGCCTCTCAGCCTGGCATTTTCATGGGAAAACTGTGCGTTGCAGTCGAAAAATCCAAAAATCAGAAGACCCAATTCGCCTAATGACTCAATCTTCGGGCTAGCCGAACCCAACATCAAATGCAATCCAAGGCGGATGCATTAAGACCACATAAGCAGGTGCTGCAATTGAGTTATTAAGCGACCGAAAACTGAAACTCAAATCCAAGATTTGAGCCCCTTCCCGCCTAGCCGAACCCTATCCAACTAACTTTTTCTTATACCCTGTGCACATGCAGAATATGTTACTGAGGGTATTATGCTTTTGTGTTAATGTATGTAACAGGCAGTTAACCGATAAGATATATATTCTTGATGCACGTGCGTCAATCTACAGAATTGAAATATATTGACTTACCTTTCACATACGTAATACGAGTTTTTCATATAAGTTTCGATATCTCCTCTGATTTTCATCATGGTTTTTTGAGAATAGCTCGAAGAATATAAGAATTTACTCCCCAAAAATAGGGAAATCCTATTTTTATAGGCAGAGCCCCTTTATTGAGAATGTGCAAAGAATTGGCTGTCAATTTGAAGTCCTCCAATTTGTGTAGTGATCGGACTATAAACTCCAAAGTTGCATTTCCCACATTGTATAGAGGGCAAGTTTTAGAACGGCAGCTCAGCGCTGGCTTCAGGGTATCACCTAGTCGTTAATTCCCGACAAACTACTCTTTCATGATTTTTGTGTTTTTTGGCCATTAAAATGCAGCCGAACCTCGTTCGCTCGCTGCATCTGTTAGTTGCACGTGGAACGCCCTGTTTGGGTCAACCTGCCACGCCCAATATTGTTGCTTTCTGTCTTACCTTGTGCTGCAACCCCCCCCCCCCCCTCACTTTTTAGGTAGGAGGTCCGTCTCGTACTTTCACTCTAATTGCATTTTAATTGCAATGTTGCCGCAACAAGCCATCAGCCGCCGAGACGTGTGTATCTTTTGCTGATGTCTTTGTGTATCTTTTGCTCTATGCAATTACAATTTCCTATCTATCGCAACTGTCTGTCTCTCCTCCATCTATCTAGCTATCTTTCTGTATATTTGCTTTCATTCATTCATTTTTGTATCCTGACGATGTTCGATTTGGTCATTAGTCTAACATCTAATTTCCACAAGGAAAAGGAAAAAAGTTATTAGACACGTTTTCGAATAAGCGAATTAAAACTAAACAACCATCTAGAACTGGAGCTGGAATTAAAAAAAAAATATCTATGGATAGTTAGATTGTGGGAAAAGGCTTTGATGGAAGTTAAGCGGCAGTTATCTAATGTAAAGGGCACATATAATAGGTAGACAAAATATTTATGGAGTAACAGAAATACCAATAATAGGAGAATTGATATTGGAAACAGAAAAACTTTCCATCTAAGAAATCATTATTAGAGCGGTTCCTCCCAAAGGGCTATATGATATTGTAGGTCGATGATGTATATGAGATATACTATATATATAGATATCATAGGAGAGTAAAGATTGTTTCATTCACCCAAAAACACATTTTAAGACCGAACTCTACTTTAGAGCTTTATGAGATAGTAGCCTGATGCTGAAAGGATTTTGTACATAGGTCATATTTGATCTGATAATGCTGATATAAAGATATGATAGGAAATATAGATTGCTTCATTTGAACAAAAGCTCATTATTAGACCGATTTGTCCCATCGCAAATACCAAGTTCGGTCACAACATCTTAAAAACTGAAAAGTTCTCTTAGACAAAAACCTATCCATCTGATATAGTCTTTCGATCCAGTTTTGCGCAATAGGAGACTTGCTTGGACTTGGCTATATCGACTTCTTGATGGCGTCGTCTGGATGTCTGCTTTCATGCGTAACACATTACGTGACCAAATTCGAATACCGCCCGCACGGACGTTTAAAACTTGGTATGGTTAATTAAGAGATCTTTACAATTATCTTGTTTACCACAAA